>OY720679.1:47698163-48913020 GCA_963170755.1 Amphimallon solstitiale
ATACATTTTATTTTTCTTAATTTTTAAAAATAAGGTCACGAAACGGAAAACAAAATTTTGAAATTTGGGCGAAATTCACTGAAATCAAATAGAGTATGTGGTACGCTCGCACATTGTGTCGAGAGGTAGCTCCGCCTACCATTTCGGGCAGTTTCTACGCAGCTTGTAAAATACTTCTGAGATCGGTGTATGTTAAGAAAGTAATCGTTACTCGGACATTATTTTATCGAAACCGTTGATATTTTCTTTACAATATAGTGTACATATACAGTGTCTGCGTCACAATACTTCCTTATACTACGTATCAGAAAGTAAAAGCAATATCTCTTCCCGTCCCTAACGCTATACCTGCTAGAAGCGCATGCTAGGACTCACACGGCTTGCGGGCAGAGAGTATAATTATTATATTTGACTCGCAATAATTTGCTTCTGAAACGATCTAGAAATTTATTTCTTGCACAAAAAATAATTTTGGAATGTTGGCTTTATTTTGTTTCACATATATATGGGTAAATTCTGAAAAATAAGATTAGTTACTCGATAGCTGAAAAACATCTTACACAAATTGGTGGTCTACTAAAACTTTTTTTTTTATAAAATTTACACACCATAAAGAAAAATCGAAAACACTTTAGGGTATAACCTTAAAAAAAACAGATCCCTAGCTCTCTGCATTGCTGAGATATCACGAGATAAGTATTAATAATTGAAGAAAATGAAAATTTTAAAATTTACACAAAAAAACGATTTTTCGACCTTTTTGCGATTTCGATTTTATTTTCCAACTCAAAATTTGAATCCGGCAGGTGATTTTACATATCCAGCTTCACTTTTTTTGTGTGTTTGAGAAAATATAGATTGTATAATTTAGGGGCGGTTGCTTCCCGATTGCCAAACATGTGGGCCAACCGGCGATTATCTGAGACCATAACGCAGCCATAAATTACAGGCAGATTAGATTAGGTGACAAGTTCTTTTCTCTATCTTTTTCCTCAGCATAAGACAGAGCACACGGACCCTTAAACATTTGTCTTTTATTTACATTTGCACGAAAAGCAGTGGTACGCCTCTTTCAAATCGAACTCAGCTTGAAGCGGGCATCCAGCCTTAACAGTACAATATGCTATATGTATATTTATCTCGTTTTAGATATATTGTATTACATGCAAGTAATTCTAACAGATTTATTCCTGCATCATCGTTCATAAAAAAAAACAATATGATACATATTGCAGTGACCTTGAGTTTGGTGGTAGATTATAAATAGATATAAGCAAGATCACTTCAAGATTTATTTTAATTAATTGTTACTTTATTTATTTTTATCATGATGTGTATATAAATATCCATTATGTCAATATTTTGCCAAAATTTAATTTTTACTTACGTAAAATAATAAAAGAATGTTAGTATAAATTTTATAAAAGTCATAATATTAAAATAAGCATAAAATGTTACGTGAAGTATATAACAAGAAAGTGTTTTCCCGCACGAAGAATACTGTTACCGGGAGAGATCGATAGTGTGGCTCGGCGGAAACAATATTTTTCGCTAGATGCATTGGATGAGTCATGAACGTGTAAACAAGTTGATATTTACATGTTTGTTTACCTTTTTCAAAGATTGTTAATACGCTGCTTTCCTGAGTGGTGCAGCACTGCAGCTATGTATTTCTGGAGGTGGAATCGTATCTGTCGAATACAACCGGGCGTTTTTGTGAAGAAAAATATCGATATAAGACCGGGACCGTGGAGAAAACGGCAGAGTTGCTTGGTGTAAACCGCACTCAAAAGAGGAAAAAAGGAGAAGGTGGAAACCTCTTCTTCCTCTTAAATGTTATATTAACTTAAAAGTTTATTCATGAATTTGAACGTAGAAAATTTTCAAAGAGATTTTCGATACTTATAAAAATTTTAACAAGAATTAAAACTTGTAATATTTTCCGTAATAACTTTACTGTACTTATAGAATCTTTCTAACCGAAATGGAACTCAGAATAACTTTATGAATTAGATATCGTTTTAATTTGGAGCTTAATTTACATTGAGACTTGTAATTACTTTAGAAATAATTATTTATGTATGGAACAGTTTTATTTAATTAAAACTTTGAGTTTTTTTTTATTTTTCTAGAATGTTTTGTTTTATATGTAGGGTTATTACACCATGCATTATGATAAAACATTTTAGTGACTGTAATGATCAAGTTGAATAGCGCAATAATTTTTTTTTATAAAGATTTTTCTTTACTATTTTATTTATCAGATTAGAGGATTTGTGGTTAATAATTTTGTTTTATGTATATATACAATAATTGAACAGTTATCGAATTTATAATGATGGATGAGTTTGAAGTAATGTACGAAGAATTAAGGTGATTTGATAATGTTTGTTATAAATGTGTGTATAGTGTTGTACCAATTTTTTTTGAGTGGTGTTTTGTATTGGAATCTAAAAGGGAGGTAAAGTTTTATTTTTATATATATATTTTCTTTTTATGTATATCAAGTATATTTTATAGTACTTGTGTGTTTGATATTAACGTGTTGGGTAATAGATCAGGGATGTGTGCGATGAATTAAGTAGTTGTTTAATTCATAGCATGGAGTCCTGGTGAATCCTTAAAACACGAATTAGTCTTGGTGGTACTGTGTTGGGAGCGAGAAAAGGCGCCAGGCAGAACTAATCAGGGCTGAGTTAATTAATTAAATGCACAAAGACTTTTATTTTATTTTATTAAATTTAAAATTTGTATATATGCCTTAAGGGGTGAGCACATGGTGGTGTATGTTCGGGTTGTGTCCGACGAGTTAAAAAGCATACTCGTAGGGTGGAACTTTGGGGTACCTACCAGTGTGAATTTGCTTTCTGATGGTACTGTCTTGGGAGCGAGCAAAGGCGCCAGGCAGGACTAATTAGGGCAAAGCCACTCCCTTAATGTTTATATTTTTTGTAAATAATAAATTGCGTAATTTTTGGTTATTCATATTCCAATACAATCCATCATATGCGATAAATTTTATTTTATTAAAGATGTTGATTGTTTACATGTATCTATGACGAATATAAATCATGATAATCACGTTTATGTTTAAAATATAAATTTTTCTCGACGTTATGCTTTCATTTATTATAATTTCTTTATTATATTGACTAGTTGATTATGATATGTGTAGTTTTAGATGATGTTTTGAAATATTAATTTTTTGTAAATATATATATATTTGTGTAATTTAAAATTTCTCATTCTTTAATATTTATTTTTAATAAATTAGATGATAAGATGCATTTTGCGTTTTATTTTCTTTACCTGACCTGGTGATCACTGAAGAGCATTCAAATTGATTGGAGAAATTATTTATATTTTCTGCCCCTGAGAGAACATTTTCTTTAGTCATTCTAAACTGAGCTAGTTAAATGTAAAATTGCCTAACCTACTATTCAGCAGAAATTTTGTGGTATCTTAGTCTAGCATAAGGTCTAGCACTAGGATGCATGCTTGATTCTTGCCTACTTATTGATTGAATAATTCTAATTATTTTTATATAAATCTCAATTTGTAAGAGTCACAGCAATATGTAACTGATAAATTGGCAGCTGCTGCAAATAAAACTGTACTGAGGTTACTACTATATTACAAGCTCAATCCAACTGAAATTTTTGGGCACAAATAGACGATGAAATTGCTTCATAAAATACAAAATTCAAAGTGTCACATATAGAAGAACTTTTATACATACAAATATGATAAAATAAAAAAAAATTCTTGGCCGTTTATAGCAATAAAAACATTAAAAATCTTGGTATTAGCGCTCTGTTTCTTATTACTTGTCAAATATTAAAAATTTAACAATAAAAAACACATAATTAAAACGTTTCGACAATTTTATTCTTGTCTTCTTCAGTTAAAACACTTTTTGTATTCATTACACATTTTTTTGAAAATGTCTAGCGGCAAACCAGAAACAACGTAATTTGTAATCTTTGTTACAACGTGCATCCATAGATAAAAAAACGCGGCAGCACTGCATGCAGCGCACGTAACTCCGAACATGTTGTGGAGCGGTCACCATTTAAGTGAGCGGAGGAAGTCTATGCTCTCTAGTCAAAGTATATTGATCAACATTCGCATTAACGCGTTCCAACACCAAAGTAACACAACACTTTGGGATAGTTACAAGAAAACAAAGACAAACTAAATTCTACTGGTGTCCGATCTCCCATACACGGCATTCAACTTTTTGTATTCAATATAAATATCTTGATTCTTGGTTAGAAAGAATCGTAATTCCATGAGGAAATGATGATCCATGAATGAGAGGTAGAAAGTTCGTGGGAAATATACCTTCAGTTAAATCCTAATGATAATAATAATTATTATTGTTATATTGTATGATAGTAGTGAAAACTACCAGATGACAGACAACGATCACATAAAGGAGAACAATGCTGTCAGCCAACATCTCAACTGTTGCCAAGTGAACATTTGAAACGAGAACGGTTCCCGAAGCGTCTGCTGAATCTGACGAACATAATGAACCCATTAGGGTTTGTTTACTTTAATTTAGTGGCTTTAAATATTTCTATTACTAATGTTGGTAGTACAACTTTCCTAAAATTCCAATTTTAAAATTGTTCGAACCCATAGGATTTCGAACTTTTTCGGAATCAGAATTTAGTCTTACACATACATGACTATCAGAATTACTATTTCTAGAATGATGAAAGAACTGTTCAAAACTGGGGGTCTAAACAACCATTATATATTAATTTGGTGTTCTTAATAGCAAAGATTACAATTACAGGAAAGCTTCGCTAATCCGGATCAATTAAATCCGAGGCAATCCAAAGTAGTGAATTATCGAAACCTTTTAAAAAATTAAAAAATAATACCCAAAAAATGTATTGTAGGGATTTAAAACTCAAATCCAAACTAAGATATAGAAAATGTTACGAAAAACGAATAATCATAATTCTCAATAAAACTAAAATACGTTATGTCGGAAATAAAAAGTAAGTTTTGTTTGTTTAATACTGCACTGCTTGGCTTGCATTGCGCATTCTCGCATCATTCGTAGTATCGACAAGGTATTTAATTCAGCACTATTCTCGTCAGCCCACCGTATGCATGTATTAAAACAATGAATTGCCTTGTCAAGTTTCACTTTTGGACCAATCCTTACAACTTCCTCTTCCGGGTCGCTCTCATTCCTATGCACCTTCATCGGCATCTATCCATTCACAGATCTCTGATTCCGTCAGTTGGCTATTCTGAGTGGTAACGTTCTGCAACATACTGTTAATTTCGGCAATTTCACTATGGTCATCACTGACTGATTTACGTCTTTATTTAAGTAGAGACAATGGAACCAGATCTTCAGAATCCCAATCAGAGTTTGACGCATCATCGTCTGAATAAAAAAATATTTTGTGTCAACATTTCTGAATTGCGTCAGGAGTTACTTTGTCCCAAGAACTAGCTAGCAGAAACACGGCATCCTTTAAATTCATATTTTTTAGAGTGTTAGAAATGTTGCTTTGATCAAAAGACAAAATATGGACCAAGAGGCTCTTGGGGTAATACATTTTAATCAGT
Source organism: Amphimallon solstitiale (assembly GCA_963170755.1). Lineage (NCBI taxonomy): Eukaryota > Metazoa > Arthropoda > Insecta > Coleoptera > Scarabaeidae > Amphimallon > Amphimallon solstitiale. Next base: position 47,703,759 of record OY720679.1, read on the forward strand.
CGAATGGCATTTTGATCCATGAGTTGGATGATGGGAGTGCAATTAGGCGGCAGGAACATAGTTACGATGTTTCCATTATCACTGACCAATTCTGCCTGTCTCTGTTGCATGACTCGGGGCATTATCAATTAATAAAGTACTTTACTCATATTATTGTCTTTCTGAAATGTACTCACTTGTTCGACAAAAGACTCGCGAAACCATTTGATCAATAAAGCTGACGTCTTCCACACATTCTTAGTAGCGTGATATTCAACTAGAATGGCACAATTCTTAAATGCTCTCGGATTTGTCGATTTGCCAATAACTATCTATTACTTTACAATTTATCATCAGTTTGTGTGAGCCATCACCATTTGCACAGGGAAGGAAGTTTATCCTTTCCTTAGACATTTTACCATCCTATTTTTTCTTTTGCATGAACCATTGTACGATCTGTCAATAATTTCCAGAACAATGCAGATCTGTCTGCGTTGTAAATCTGATTCGGCTGCAAATCCATCTCCTTAATTTTGAACGCTAATTTTTGAAGAAACGGTTTGACAATATCTGAATCGCTAGATAAATTCTCCACACTAACTTTGAGATAATGAATACCTTGTCTCTTCTTAAATTTACTTAGTCAACCTCGGATTGCGTTGAACTTGTTATCGTCGTAATATTTGGCGTAAAGTTGTATCGCCTTTTCTCTTAAAATGTGAGAAGTAATAGTTACATGTCTTTCGCGTTGCTGAAGAAACCAGCTATACAATTCAGTTTCCATTCTTGGGTTTTCTCCTTTCCTTAAGTCCCGGTGCAGAAAAACAGTTTCCGATGTAGCTACATAACGACCACAAAGTTAATAAATTATACAGATATTCATGCGAACATACGTAACTCGTTTTTTGCTAAGATTTCTTTTTAATATCCGAAATGGTTGACGTACCAACTCCATAATTATCAGCCAACACTTTTCCACTAACACCAAGTCGTAATTTTTGTAATATCTCATGGTTTTCCACTAGAGTTAATGTTTCGTGCGGCCTCTTTGGCCCCATGATGCTTTTTAACTATCGGAGGAATCACTGTCTTACACGAGGTTGCGCTGCGCTACATGGCAAACTGCGCAATCGATGATCCGGATTACGGTAACATAGGTAATCCGGATTAAAGATACATAGTGTAAATGTGCTGTATTTCAATTTCGTCCGGATTACTAGGAAATCCGGATTATTGGAGTCCGGATTAGCAAAGCGTTACTGAATTTTAAATATACTGATGCATGCCATCTATATATAAAACTATTATCATTCCACTTTTGTAATTACATCAATACTTACTTGTACAGTTGAATTATATGTTTGCAGCACTGAAATATGTTCTGTAGTAATCACTTTCTTTTCCATTTCCATTTTATATTCTTCTGTTACTATACCTCGCCTACGAAATTAATAATTGATGATTTTATTACTTGCCCACATTAAAAAGCCTTACCTGTCTATAAGTGAAGGTGTAAAAGGACCACATAAAATATGAAAACAATTCAGACAAACGTTTCCTTGTGAATACGGATTAAAACTCTCCTGACCACTTTTTCCTGTAAATGAACCTTTTATATCTTCATTTGTAGTTTGATTACTAGTCGTAAGGTAAGTGTGAAATCCAGCCAGTCCTAATATGCTCCATACACTGAAGAAACATACGATGCCAACTATAAGACTTGTTGGAGAGTCACGCACTGCTTCCAGAAATTGTCGATCATCTTTTGTTACTAGAATATAATACGTTAAAGATAGTTTAAAAGTTTAAAAAATATTCTTACTGAGAATTAAATGAGCAATGGCACAAGCAAAAATGAATACTGCAAGAAATGCCAAAGATACGATGAACATATAAAAAAATCTATAATTTCTCCTTCCAACACAGTTGCCAACCTAAAATGAAATAAAAATTTTATAAAAAAACACTCAAGAGAATGCTATTTGTCTTTTAGTAAGTATCATTAAAAGTGTTATCTGGAATGTTATTTCTTTAATCTATAAACTTGGAAAAAAAAGAATTCAACTATTTAGAAAAGTACATTTTAAGAAAAATTAAATGATTGCCTTTATGTTATAATTTTAAGTATTATTAGATAAGATTTTCCTCCACTATATTCTCAACTACATACATACATTTGATTAAAAGATATAATATGCATTATTAATAGTATCATAAAATGATATTTGAGAAAAACTAAATTATCTCAATTAGAATGACTTATCAGATTACAATAACAGGTTGAAGTTTTAGAAATTTATCAAAAGCACAACTTTCAACTAACCCAAGGACAGTGGTGATCGAACCTGTCCACACAATTATCACATAGACTGCAATGAGAAGCTCGAGGTGGCCTAAATATTTTACATGTGAAACAATATTTTAACTTGACAGTCTGTCCTTTTATTAAAATTTCTTTCGTCCTTGGTGGTGGCCGATATGTTGGACTATTTGCTGAATTTGTAACTTCTAAAATAAGTAACACAATATGGACAAACTCTAGTATAACTAAACACTAAATAAAAACTATTTACCTATTTGTTTCTCAACATATGCTGCTTCATCTTGAGTAGCCCTAGGTATAATACCAGGATCAGTTAATGATGTTCGCAACAAGGCAGACATTGTAAACAAAAATAATACACCACCAATAATTGGTATCAATACTGAAACATTCTTGGCTAAATAAGGACAACTGTAATAAATAAACAGAATCAATAAACCTATGCAAATTCAAGTAGACAGGCCTCATAATAAATAAAGATATTACTTACTCAAATACAAAAAATAATATACTTGTTGCTGTGATTAAAAACACTGTCAATAAGAACACACCAGAATGTGGAGCCGTCATTAATCTACCATCACAGTAAAAGCGATTGCGGCCAGCAAAGACTTCCCATTTTCGTGTTACTTGTTCTCTAGCCATTTCTCCACTACATGTACTAGAATCTACTCAAATTGTAGTGGTATATTTATATGTATACAATACCCAAGAATACCTTCTGAGCTTGGTGTGTTCACTCTGACCTTATAATATTCAAAGTGATCAGACATAAGACACTTACAGAGAAAATTTATTAACATGAAAATGTATATTACTATTTATATTCTTGGAAATATCAAATTAGTTCATGTATAATCCACCTCGCAATAAATATAGTTAGTTGAACGTAAATCAGTATTTTTAGATTTACAAAACATTTTATTGCATTCTAACGAGTAAATATATGCATTTAACTAAACGGAAATTGTGAAATAATGCACATTAAACACTACAGTATTAGGAACAAAATAAGTTTTTACGACATTTTTCTGACAGCTGACAAACAGGTGATATTTGAAATTATCTAGTTGTATTTTCCATAATATGCATTATACATAAATATGAAAAGAAATTTACCCACAATTATTAATTACGATATAACAAATTTAAAAAAAATGAAAGTAATTGTTAACAGCTTCAGTATTAAATTATTATCAAACATTTTAAATACCAGGGGCTTTCTCCCTATCAAACATAATAACCAATTTTGGTCCAATTTCACGTTCCTAATTTAGATGTAATATACAGTAGCGTTGTTACGTTCACTTAAAAAAGATTATATTTGAAAGTTTGGGTAATTATTGCCCAAAAGCCAAAATTTCAATGTTGTAATAAAACTACTTATACTGACATGATACTAATAGAAAAATCAGGAAATAAATTATAGAACACATAGACAGTTTCCATTTTTTTTATTATAAATCATTTTTATTATGTAAAATATTATCATACATTATTCTCATCTTCATCAACAAAATACTTAGATTATCACCTAATTTTGCACTAACTGGTATTATTGGTAAGCTAACTTTATTTTTCAAAAGTTCTAGGTTCTGTTTAGATTCTGGTAAATCCATTTTATTTGCAATAATGAACTGAGGCCGTTTTTGAAAATTCTCATTAAACTGACAAAGTTCATATTGTAATATATTCATGTAATCCCAGGGATTTTCCAAAGACATATCCAAAACATATGCCAAGATAAGACATCTCTCTATATGTTTCAAGAAGTCTATTCCCAAACCTTTGTTTTTGTGGGAATCTGGTATAAGTCCTGGTAAATCTGCCACTATTCATAAGAAAAATATGCATATAATTATAATTATGAATGAATTAACTTATTTGAGCTTACCTGCAATTTGTTCATAATCATCATAACAAATGATTCCTATAAAAGGTTTTAGTGTAGTAAATGCATATGGTGCAACTTTTGGTCTTGCACGAGAAATGGCTTGTAATAATGTACTTTTTCCAGCATTGGGAAAACCAATCTTTAAAAATTAGTTTCATCAGATATTCAGAAAAGCAATATGAAACTATTTAGAAATATCTAAAACATAATTGAAACTTACCAAACCAATTTGGGCCATACCTCTTACTTCTAAACTGTAAGTCAGGTCTTCTCCCAAGGCACCATATTCACTTATTTTAGGAGCCTGTTCAACATCTGTTACAAAAAAATGGTTACCTCTGCCACCTGCTCCTCCTCGAGCAGCAATAAACATCATTCCTTCTTTTCCTAAATCACCTACAATTTTACCATCTCTCTCCCTTATTACAGTACCAACAGGTACATCAACAAACATATGACGAGCATTTTTTCCATTGCAATCTTTATTGTAACCTTTTTCTCCATCATCAGCTTTAAGGAATGATGGAATGTGAATTAAATCTTTAACATTGATACTACTTTTGAATATAACATGAGCACCATTACCACCATCACCTCCATCAGGACCGGCATTTTCATTACACCAGAGATGTAAAAATGATATACAACCATCACCACCTTTTCCACCTACTGTACGTATCCGTTTAAAATCTACAAAATTTTTAACCTATTCAGTGTGTCAATGCTGTCAATACATTCATTGTTTATAATCCTTACTGCATTTCTTTCCGATTTTGGTTTAACATTTCTTAATGGAATTGGAACCTTAACAGAAAGCCATCGTACCAGCATTATAGTTTTTCGTAAATGTTTCATTTTCTATTGAGTAATAACTAATAACCTAAAATACAATAAAGTAATTTGTTTAAGGATTATGCATCCACACCGGTCTCGTTTTCTTTAGCATAAATATTAATTATCCTCCGTTTTAAAGTTAAATTAGAGAAATCAACACACATTAACAACACCATTTCAGGATTATTACAGGGATTATTTGATTTAGATGGATGTTTTGTTTCATATATTGGTACTAAAGTTGTTTGAAAATAATTTGACTTTTGACGTTGTCAAACTGTGTTGTCAAGTCTGTTGACAAATTGCAAATTGTTAAAAATGGCGGATACTGCGAAGGCACAGCGCCTTTTAGCTGCTAAAAAAAAGGTAAATATTAGGTACCACTAAGTTTATAGTATTTGAGAAATTGTGAGGAAATGTTTTACATCATCTTGCAATACGATATGTTTCAATTAAACATTAAATGATGAATACTCAAACAATTGTAAAGGCCACATCATCATACATATGGCATATACGTTCGCCCAATAACTTTTGCCTTTTAAAACGCTTGTTACTTGCAGGTTAAGGAATATCAAAAAAGTAAAAAGAATAAGTCAGACATGGTTGCAGATACAAAGGCTTCAGTTGGTAGTTTAACTAATTCTACCCACAGTTCTTTAAATGAAATCCAAAATATAGAAGAAAACGAAATACCTAATCAAACTATTAATAGTGTATCACCATTACAACAATATTTTACTACTGGTAATACAACAATATTTGATAATATAAATACTGATAAGAAGAAAAATGATTTTTATGCATTTGATACGTTCAATTATGATGCAAATGATACCTGCAATAAAATTGAAGATGATTGTATAAGAAATGAATTTCATAAAATAAATTCTAGTGAACAAATTGATCATTACACATATGACCCAGATGATGCTAAAGCACTTGAAGACCCTGAATTAGAAGTAAATGAAATATATAATAGGTTAAATACTAACATAATGAATAGTCATAATAATGAGCCTGCAGAACAATTAGATAAATTATCTTCTGTTCATAAAGATGCTCCTTTAAATACATCATCAAGTTCTACTGATTTACAATCTTCAGAAGATAATGCAAATAATGTACAGGAAAATATGCAATCATTGAAACAATTGTCCACCCAAATAATTCAAATGATTGATGACAATAGCTTACCCAACATGAATAGTAAAACTAATTTGGAGTTAGGAAGTAAAACTAATGATATATATGGCTTTCTTCAAGTAGAACAAGACAAAAGTCAAAAGTTAGTAGAAGAAATTGATATGTATAAATCAAGAATTGGAGAATTAGAAAATGAATCTCGGAATATAAAAGAGAATAATGGTAAGTCTTTAGTTCTTTCATTTCGCTTCTAGTCTTGTTAAATTTCTACATTTTATGCAAACAATTACAAATATTCTCTATGTAAATGTCATATGAATAAATTCATGTTTATGTGGTCAAACAACATGCGCCAATAAATAAATAATTTTAGGTTAAAATAGTTATTGATTAGATCTGTGCATTGTATCAAATGTATCATCTACTAACCACTGATGTAATCTATGAATTAATAATCAATGCTAAAGATAATCACCTGTTTAAAAGGTTATGAAAATAGTTATTAAGATTATCTTTTTTTTAATTCAATTTATTTCAGGAAAATTGCAGTTATTGTTTTTAGTAATTAAACATACTTCTTTGTACAATACCTGAAGTAGGACAACATTCTGCAGTGTTTGAAGATTCTAAAAATTATGTTGTTTTTGATATTAACTAAAATTGAATGAAGAGTTTGTGAAGTATAGTCTAATCACAAAGTACAGCATACATTGGAAATTTTCTTGTACTAATACAGAATGAAATCAGTTCTCCAAAACTGAATTTTTAATGATATAAATAAGTGCAATATAAAATATATTTTCTGTGACACAGTCTTATATAAACTGTTCAAAATACAACACTCATTATCTCATTCATTAAGACATTAAATTCTGATGTAATGTTTGAGTTTTTTTTATCTTACTCATAATTTCTACACCACAACATTTATGTGTTATTACTTTCAAACTACTGTATGCCTTAGATACATGTATGGTTGGTTATTTGTGTGGTAATTAAAAAAAGTTAAGCATTTATTAAAATACATCAATACCCTTTTATGTATATAAATACTAGCGACTATTTACCTATTGTATTACAAGTTTTTATAATTACAATATGTTAAGAAATTAGAAAAGTACGATATGGTTGCACACACTCTATGTTAAATTAAATTCTACTTATACTATCCAGTACCATTTAAAGTAATATGTATTTCAGTCTGTCTTCATTAGAAAAGAAGTAATACATATTCATTAGTATTACAGAAATAAAATGTTGCTCAAAATTCTCAAAATTCTTAGAAATGTCCAAAAAGAAATTAAAATAACCAAAATCCAGTTTCTACTTAATAACTTATTACTCCATTTTCTTGTTGTGGAGTGCATTCCAATAATCCATTATATTGAGCTGGCTTATTTATTACTTCATATCAACACCACAGATAGAAAAACCTGTTATTTAATTTACCGTTTATTACATTAATCATTTTCATGCTAAGGCTTTCCAGGCTCTACCTTCTCTTTTGTATTTGTGAAGAATGTATTTAACACATTTAACATTGTTATATATTGCGTAAAAGTGCCTTTTAGACAAGTATCTACTCTACTCACCACTTCATGTTTTCAAAATGCATATAAATATTCAAAAAAAATATTATATTAGTAGAATTTGTGCTATCGCAAAGCAATTTAAAAACTGGACCAACATCTTGTTAATTGCAGTATTCTTCATTCAATTATAAATGTATTAAATGTAATACACGCTCATATACCAAATTTTTATTGAGCGATTACAACATTGTATTTCTTTCCCAAATCACAATAACATGTGGATCTTGTCTTCCACTTCCTTGTTTATTATTTCGGATAATACTATAATCAAAATATTTATTGATGACAAAGTAATTCTCAAGGTTTGTTTTAGTCTTTCACAACGTATTGGTTTAAACTAAGGTGTGCCTGGATGACCTATCTGTGCCAGTGTGTTAAAAACGATTTGTAATTTCGAAAATCAAATTATATCGTGATTAATTTCATTAAGTATCAGGAGATTCTTGAAGAAAACATGATTCTACAGAGTTTTTCCTTTTTTCTTTTTCATTTTGTTGTCCATTGCGAAAGAAAACGATATTGATAAACTTAATTTTAATATTTCTGAACGATATTAAGCTCAATTATTAGGATGATAATATGTCTCTGCAGTTTGGCAAATGCAAAATCTATTATAAATTACTTATTACGACGACAATGATATGGAAAATAATAAATATTGTAGGGAACGCCAATGATAAATGTGAATTAGAAATACAAAAATTTAGTATTTCACTAAAACGCTAACTTCACATTAAAAAGTGGAAGTAGATATTGATTTTAAACTCGCGGAAAATAGAATAAGATAATGCTTTCATTCAGCAGACGGACCGGAAACCGATCCCGCTCCAACCGTTCACTTCACAACAGTTGAGTGTTCGCTGGACAGGTCCGCTCATCTTTATGTCATCGTCTGTCATCTGGTACTTTTCATTGCTGCCATATGTTAAAATTATAGAGATTAAACCGAATAAACAATAATAATAAATTGTTTTTCTGCATTAAGTTTTGGCGTAGTTTTTAGTGGAAGGGCTGGTTTTTCCAACCCCGGATAAAAAACTGGGTGAACTCCAATATTTTAATACATTTATTTCTGCACAACACCATTAATTTGCTGTATCTCACGTTTCTAGTAACTTTCTTCAAAATTAGATATTAGGTTGGTGTTGGAATGCATTAATGGCACATGCGTAGAGAATACGCTCACTAAGTGAGCGTAGAATTTTTCAGCTCAAAAAAATGGCGGCCGCTCCTGAACATGTTCAGAGTGAGCGCTCATCTACTGGACATGACCACTGAACAGTTGCGCAACTGTTGTGTCTGCTGAATGAAAGCAATGTCATTCAATTTTGATCGCATGTTATATACGACGTGTCCCAAAATTCACGGAACACCTGGATGGTACGTTATTATGTGAGGACCAAGAATCATGAGAAAAATTCTATCGTTATTAATCTCAAAGAAATTAATATTCAAAGTTGACACTTTAGATGTCGCTTGTCTAAATTACTATAAAACATTTTAAAGATTGGTTTTGGTATGGTCAATGGGATAACAATTTTGAACAACTATAACCAGCTTTGTAATTAATCACTCTTCTAATTATACCATTTCTAGAAAATCATTTTACGCTAATTTTACCTGAAAAAACATATGGCAACGTTGTCTTGAATTTACACATTATTCTCTCTTATTCCTATGGATATGGGCAAATCTACACTGTCTTTTAATTCTACGGAGTAACAAAAAAAATTAAAATATGACGTAATTGTTCCGTTATTGGCTCAATTCGAAAATACCGCTAAAAGGAGAAGTCCAGCACAACAAGGCACAAATGTAGAAACTTTGACGTTTGACGTATGATTCATATTTTATGCGAATATATATTTTTTATAGTTTCATCGTATGAAAATATATTACAGTAAAGGTTCGCTAATCCGGACCTCCATTAATCCGGACGTCCCTGTAATCCGGACAAAATTAAAAATTGTAAGTTTAACATTATGTACCTTGTAATCCGGATCGGCCATAGATCCACTACTCCGGATCGCGCGTCGTGTGTTTTCGTTAAGCACAATGAAGTCCCGGTTACATACGACACATAAACAGGGCAATCCCCGAATCAGTTTGAATCAACATGGCCGCGAAAAGAGCGCACAAAACGTTGACCATGGGCGAAAAACAAGAAATATTACAAAAGCTGAATAGTGGTGTTAGTGGAAAAGTGATAGCAGAAAAATATGGTGTCGGAACATCCACAATTTCTGACATTAAAAAGAATAAGGAAAAAATTACTAGGTATGGACTTTTATTCATTAACTGCTAATTCATTCATTATTGTATTTTTGTATTTACACAGTTATATCGCAAGCTGTGTCTCATTACCAACACGTAGAAAAATTATCCGAAAACCAGAATATCCAGAAATGGAAAATGAATTATACAAATGGTTTCTGTTGCAGCGAGAAAGACATGCAACCATCTCAGCAAATATTTTATGCGAAAAAGCCGTCCAAATTTATTCTAAATATTATAATGACAATAAATTTATTGCTAGCAAAGGATGGATACATAAATTTAAAAAGAGGCATGGCATTCGGCATCTTAAAGTGGTTGGAGAGAAACTATCGAGCGATTCGTCTGCGGTAGAACCTTTTTTACGAAAATTTACTTAAAAAATGAATGAGTTGAACCTACTCCCAAACCAAATATACAATGCAGATGAATCTGCATTGTTTTGGAAATTGCTGCCCGATCGAACATTGGTACACGCCGAAGAAAAAACTGCTCCAGGACGAAAAACTTCAAAAGAAAGGTTGACTTTTCTTGCCTGCTCAAACGGTGATGGTACTCATAAAGTCAAAATGATGGTCATTGGAAAAGCAAAAAATCCCAGAGCATTTAAGAATTGCGGGAGCCTCCCCGTTGAGTACTACTCAACAAAAAATGCTCGGATGACATCTGGACTTTTTGTGAAATGGTTTCATGAGTCTTTCGTTTTGCAAGTGAGAAAATTTCAGGCACACAATAATCTTAATGGAAAAGCTATTTTATTAATTGACAATGCTCCTAGTCACGCATCAGAAACCCAGCTTACAAGTGATGATGACCAAATTGTCACTATGTTCCTACCACCCAATTGCACCCCACTTATTCAGCCCATGGACCAAAATGCGATACGTTTAACCAAACTGTATTATCGAAAGAGCCTTTTGGTCCATGTTCTGTCTTTGGAAGCAAGTGATATTACAAAGACTCTTAAGAGCATTACTTTAAAGGATGCCGTATTTATGCTTGCTGATGCTTGGGAGAAGCTTTCGCCAGATGTTATAAAAAAATGTTGGAGGAAAATACTTTGTTATTCAGCTAATAAGATCACAACAAATTCAGAAAGTGAATGGGATTCAGATGAGGAAATTCCGCTGCTTACTCTTAAAGAGAGATGGAATTTCGAACGTCAAGAATTTGTTGAACTCGGAAATATGTTACAGCGAATTAACGATGACAATTATCTACCTGAAGAAACTGAAATTGATGAATGGATCGTTGGAGATGAAGAGCGTTTGCCATTAGATAGCGATGATAGCTTCTCTTCCGATGAAGAAGCTTCCAAAGATGAGCTGAGAATTAAGCATGAAGAGGCTATTAAGAGTTTCAGCACCTGCATTCAATGGGCTGAGGAAAATAAAGTTGAATTAAACAGTTTAACTAACCTCAGAATGCTGCGACAGCGCGCGATGGAGGCTAAACAAGGCTGTATTCGTCAAACCAAAATTTCTGATTTTTTTCAGTAATATATGTAGTTAACTTTTTACGTATATTTATATGTTATGTACTCAGATATTTTCTATAAAAGACGTGTCACTTGTTATTTTGCTTTTTACTCTAGTTTTAATATTACCTCCACTAATCCGGACGTTCTCATAGTCCGAATCGAGCCAGTTTTAATTGATCTGGATTAGCGAACCTTTATATATAGAAATCAATTTTTAAAATGTTTGCAATATTTGCTTCCGAAAAGGTAATTTTGATTATATATTTAGAATTTCAAAACATGTATACACTTTTCTCTTTATAATGTGAACTATATCACATAGATGTCGTTGATGCCGTTGGTGTTGTGTGAATATGGTTTGCTCCTCCCATTATTTACGTCACTCCGTCGTTTAAAAAAATAGACTATAGTACCTTATCCATTATTAGAATAAATCAAACGTGTTGTCAAATTGACCTTTACGAAAAAGGCAATATCTTCTAGAATGAACAATGTGGAATTCTTTAAATATTTCTTCCGTGTTCCTTTACCGCTACTTCAAACCGAAGTGTGGAACTGTTCCGCGAATTTTGGGACACGTTGTATATGTCAACAATGCTTGCCTACTACAGAGAGTAGCCACTATACTAGCAGAATATTCTGAAATATTAATTAATTAGTTTAATAATTATTGTTCTTCTTGTATCTGCTGAAGGTAAAAACAGGACACAATAGTCATATTTTCATTTCTAATTCACCATATTCTGGATTAGTAATGCAGATAAGTTATATAACTAATGGGTGTGTGTATTGGTCTACTTCGCCTTGCGATTTAGAAATTTACATGGTATTAAGTCAGCATCTTGGAAACGCCTTTCTTCATTTGATATTCTACTTTATACTCACAGACACATTATACAGTTGATCTACCGCCATCGCCATTTGCATTTTAGCAATGTTTACGTTTTACAATCTGCACCCCTGCGTAAATTTAAATTAATTGTTAAATTTGACATTAGAATTCCATAAGCGCGTTTTAAAGGGGTGTTTAGCAGTGATTTTAAAAATTATCTGCAAAAACTAATCAACTTTGATAGAATATTAATTCAGAATTACGAGTTAAATGTGCTATTTCATCATACTGACGATGTTTATCGTTGCATGTAAGATGATCATGTGATTATAAGATTATGTTTATTTTGCAAATTAAATATTTAGGTACGACACTGGCGGTAAAAGAAATGAAGGAGACCTTTCCAAGAAACCTATTTAATAACTAGCGTCTAGCGGTTCACCGCAGCACCGAACCCGTATACAAACGACAGCCGATCATCTTTGGCGGCTAAATTCGAATATGAAATTCAATGCGGTATAATTATCACAGTGGTTGTAGTTTTTAAAGGTTATTAGAATGTTAAATATATCGTCATTTGCAAAAGAAACTAAAGTTATTTATTGTAGGGTTGGAAATAAACTTTGTATACTTTTATTAATTTGATTTATTGTTATTATCTGTCAACAAAATATTTATAGACATTTTTTCAGTTTCCATTGTGCTAAGTTTTTTGAACGAAGTTGTTTTCTTGCCCTTTTTTCTTTTGGTGGACCGTAGTCTTCTCAGTACAGTACTATCTTTTCGTTGTGAACAATCTGGTTTGAACAACATGGCAACACTTTTTCTTTTAAATGTTCTGCAGCAGCCAATGTAGGTGGAAGAGCATCAACCAATTTTTCAGTAGACATGTCATAAAGTATTTCTTTAAATTTGAAACTTCATCTAATGCAATTTTAGCAGCAATTTTCATCATTAAATTTTGCCATTCCTTATTTGTATTTGCATATTTACAGAGTAAAAAGCATTAACCTTATTAGTTCCTTGGATCTTAATATGTCTTTCACCTTTCCCCTGTGGCACATAGTTGCTAGAACGATAACACACATAATTTTTGTAACATGGGATTTAAATGATACTGTTTTTCTTATAACAAATTTTGAATTTGTTTCGTTTTCTGTTTCATTGCAAACATTTTTTTATGAAATAAATGTTAATACTGATTAATATCTACTTACTCTTTCATTGGATAAAATTTTCAATTGAATCAAAATTGTGATTTTTTGATACTAATTTAATTTCATGCACATTCTTAAAATGTTGGAGTAGGTTTTTTCTATGCAGACCGAAATATTCACAAAGTGGCCAATTTTTTGCATCCCTTCCCGTTTTGAGGTTACTTCCATCGGCATTTCCATGACTTATTTTTTTTCTGTTGTATTTTGAATATTATGCGTTTTGAAATGTGGGCGCAAACTTTGCCTGTGGTTAAATGTTTTTTTTTTGCAAAAATCACAGTGTAAAGTGGAAGATGGAATGGTCTTTTTATAGCGAAAAGGCGCTAAATCCAACAAATTTTTGGCGCGAAATTTATTCACGTGTCTTCTTAAACTTGAGAGTGTGCTGAAATTACTTTCACACTCGTTGCACTTGTATTTCATAATTAAATGTTAACAACTGTAATTAACAATTTGAATAAACTACACAAATTACCCAAGCGCATGTCGACACCTAAATCCAAACTAAAATCGAATGTTCGGGTTCGATGTTGCGGTGAACCGCTAGACGCTAGTGATTTAATATAATAACATGGAAACTTCTAAATCGCAATAATAAGTCAATTACAGACATCCATTATTAGCTAGCTCGTTATAATCAGCAATTCTAATATTTCTGTATGTAAAAATAAATCAAAATTAATTGATGTTTAAGTATTTTAGTTATTAAATTATTTAACTATACCACAATCTACTTGGTTTATTGTACATTTTATTTTTGAAATATAATTTAACTTGGCGGTATCAGTTGCTAAAATAATACTCCTTTATCAGACAAATTCTATTATTCTTATGTAACTAGTGTGACCATCTTGATGCTTTTAGTTTTTGCCCTAATTTATCTTGTATATTTGAATTTTATTCTTCAGGTTTTATACTTCATTGAAAGAAGACTTTTGTATTTTGTAGGAAAATATGACATACAAGTAAAACAGTTAATGGATCAAATTAATTGCCATCAACAAACTATTAATATTCTGGTAGCTGAAAAGTCTGAACTAGAGAATTTAACTTCTCAAAACAGTATGGCGTTCAAACAAAAAACAGCAGAATGTGAGGAACTCAGTGCTCGCTTGAAAACATCTAGATCTCGTGTAGCTGATCTAGAAAAAGAATTAAGTACTATTCGAGCAGAAAGAAATGACAAGAAAAATGTGGAACAGAATGAAATCTACCAAAAGTTATTGAATGAATATGAGACTTTGAGAAACCAAAGGGAGGAAATGTTGCAAGATGTTTCAGAATTGCAACAAAAATTGAACACGAGCTCATCAGAGAACATAAAATTAAAGCAAGAAGTGCAGGAATTGACTTCTCAGTTATCTTTGTTAAATATAAAATTACAGCAACTATCTTCTGGTGACCAACAATTTAATGGACATGTGGAGGGATTAACTCATCAGATAAATATGTTTGAAAAACAGGTCATTGATTTGAATAATGTGATAAAAACATTAAGCATTGAGAAAGAACAAACTAGTGTTCAGTATCAGCAGTATGTTCAGCAACTGAATGCACAACTTAATACATTTGTACAGAAATTAGAAGAAAAGACCCATGAAAATGAAGTACTTGTTTCTAGGGAACAACAACTAACAAGTCAAATGGGTGAATTAGAAAAATTGTTGCAAAAATTGCAAAATGATCAACAGGTAAGTAATTAATAAGAATCATAATCATGTCTACTAAAAAAAAAATTCTGATCGCGGATCCGTGTATTGCGTGCCCTTTCTCTCGATATACTGCCGTTTGATACATCATCCCTGCTTACGTCTTTCCCTTCTGTCTCCTGCAGTCCCACAACTCGGCCGTCCTGGTAATCATCGGACCCCGATGAACTAATCTCTTTATCATCCTCCTCCCAGGGCTTTATGTAGTCGGCAACGCTCGTGGTCATTCCAGGACTTTCCCCTTGAGTGGTTTTAATCACTTCGTAGCGGTCATGGGGTTTTAAGACTTTTATTGTATATTTTTTATTAGCCACTCGTGAAATACAGCGGTTTTTTTTTTATTAAATAAAGGAAATTAAATAAAAAACATTATTCTTGAATAGATCTTCAAAACACCTTTCAAATGATGGGTCACTCGACACCCTTCGCCATTTCGCCATTTAAAATTTTTAAGTTGATATATCTTTCAGCTCCATCTGTCAAAATTTTAGAATGAGACATGGTCATCAAGTTAGTATTTTTATAATGGTTTTGTTTTATTTTTGTTTCAACTTTTTTTTCCACTTCGTTTAAAATATACTGGGGGGGGGATTTACACACACAATATATACCGGGTGTCTGTTTAAGCTCGGCTACCGGCTATATCTCTGAAACCGTTTATCGTACAACCTGGTGGAAAAAAATATTGATAGTAAGACGGACTACGAGAATTACAACAAAAATATTTTTAAGTTTCAAAAATGATCGCAAGGGCACAATTCTCGAGATGAATTAAAAATTCGATAATTTTTCATTAAATTTTGGATTAAGATAGATTAAAATGTTTACTAGCAACATTTTTAGACGTTTTTATACAATCTTTATTTGAAACTTTTTGATCGAACTCCCACACAAAGGGGAGGGTAAAGGGGGATAAGTCTGCTTATAAAAGTAGGTATAATTTCGGTTTGCCCAAACGAATTTTATGTTTCATTGGATAGAGAATTTTACAGGGAATTGAAGGAGAGGTAGTACAAAATTACATGGTTGACAGAAAAAATAACAGGGGGCGCTGTTCTCAATTTATGTATATTACATACTTATTTTTCCATTAAAATTTTAAATGGAACGGTATATTTTTAATATCGTGATATTGAAGCACATAAAAAACTGAAGAGAATGTTGAAAACCGGAAGTTGCTACCTTTTTTCTTGACGAAGATACAGTCATACGAAGATCCAGAAACATAAAAAAAATTGAAATATAAATTTGTTTATTTATTGCGAGTAATAATTTAATTTTAATTTTAAGAGGGTCTCTAGACAGTCTATAGTTTGTTTTCACTTGAATTTTGTTCATGCTCTTCCATAAATGTATTCATTTCAATGTTTTTTTCGATTTTTTAATTCATTGCATATGTTACGTTAGATTCTTTTTTAAATGTTTTCAAGTTCTCTATTATTTTTTAAATATCATTTCTTGACTTTTCCAACAATGAAATAAAATGGTAACAATACTGAACAGTGCAGTTTGCTTTTGTTTTTTAATTTCCATCATACAACATGGCATGCACAGTGACACTAAATTACATTATTATGAGGTTTCCAAAGTGGGCCATGAAAATCGAAATGTAAAAATATTAGTGTCACAAAATAAGCCTTTTTGGACACCTGCATATAATTATTAATTTGGTCAAATGTTATATTCTAACGTTTAATATTCCCTAAATTATGCCGAAAGAAGCCATTGCTGAGTTTTAATTTGCCTTGCCAGATGGTTCTTGATTTTTATTTATGGGGCAGAATAAAAGATATAGTTTATCACAAAAAGCTGATTACAAGTGCTGCCTCCAAAATTCAAGTAAGTGAATTGAAAATAATGGTGAACACTTTAAACGTTTGTTAAGGTTTTTTTTTAAATTTATTTTTTGTACTTTCTTATTTAAATATATTTTCCTTTTCCTTTATATTACTTGGTCAATATATTTTCTTATTTATGTTTAGGTATAATAATAGGTTATTTTACTTACTTTCATGTTATAGGCGGGGATGAATTAGATATCAATTTTTATACCTTTTCGTTACTAATGCGTAAATGATTTGGTTATGACTAGAGAGCGGAATCGAGCGAGCTAAACTACCACGGAACCACAACCGTGAAAAGAAATAATGTAAACAACTGCGTGTTGTTTACATTATATCTGAATAGCACTAATTCATAGGGCGAACTGCAACATCTGTTTACGCCCGAGAATCAGAGAAAAAACTGCCATAAAATAAGGAATTTTATGAATAAAATCCTTTCTTCATCGGCGTAGGTACAAGGGTGACGAGTTTTTAAAATTTATTATATTTACCTTATATTTCGCAATATAATATGTATGTTTCAATAACATACGCGTACATTTTTAGTTATCATTTATTTAGATCTAGAACGTTGTTTATGTTACTTTTTCTGAGATAAAAATTAATTGTCAGTGATTCCGAAATTTATTGCAAAGTCTGTAAAATATGCTTTGCTAAAACATACACAGAAATAGTTTTCATGCAGAGAATTTCGATAGTTTACAAAATTTCGTTACATGTTTAAATGACGATGCTCGAAGTATTTCTGAGTGCAAGGAACTAACACAAATCCCAAATTTAAAAAATCAGTTGTTATTCCTTCAGGAACACTTTGGAAATTTGCCTAAACTAATGACATATTTTGAAAATCGAATCTCAAATTAAAAAATGAGGTGTGGCCACCACACGACTTTCTTATACGTATGAGCGTTTCAAACTATACTATATTTTTTTTACACAAAAATTATTCAAAATCCTATTCTAAGTACTTCTGTTCTCTTAATAAATCGCTATAGAATGCATACTTAGCAAGATATTCGAAAAAAAGTACTCCCTAAGAGTAAAAGTGTTACTTCCGGTCCGAATTTTGAAATTTCATATATTCAAAAAATATTGCAAATCTAGCACTAAATACTTTTGTATTCTTGATAAATACATATAGAATGCATAATTTACGACATATTCGCAAAAAATCGCTATTCGATAAGAGTAAAAGTGGTAATTCCGGTCTGAATTTTGAAATTATTTTTATGCAAAAGATATTGAAAATTACGTTTTAAATACTTTTATACCCGTAACGTACCTGTCTAAAAAGCATGACATGCGAAATATTCGCAAAAAACTGATTTTCGATAGGAGTAAAAGACCTACTTCCGGTAACAGCTTCGAAAAACTTTTTAAATAAAATTGTTCTCAATTTTAATTTCAAGTACATATGAATTCTTTATAAACTTGTTTAATTTAGTAGTTGACGAAATATTGGCAAAATTTAATTTTTTCACTGAAGTAAACTGCTACTTCCGGTCTACACGTAAATACAAAATTTGGAATTGATATCTACAGCGGTTATCGTGGTCACATAGAGACACACAGACATTTTTTAAAAACATCTTTCTCGGTATCAGGGGACTTCAAAACGTGGACATCTGCAAAAATCTCGAAGTCGAAAATTTCACATTACTTCCTTATACTACGTAGTATAAGAAAGTAAAAATGGATTAACCACATTAGATGTGACTATTAATAATTCCAAGTGACTTAGACGCAGTTTTTAATAGAAATCCAGGTTTAATAACATTGCGGCAATTGTGTATGCTAAATACGCTGAAATAAAAGAATATTTCCATTACGTAAATATAACCAGTTGCGATGTAGAAAAGACGTTTTCTATCTACAAGGATGTACTTAATTCAAAGAGAACAAGTCTTACAGAAGAGAAAATTAACAAATAGTAGGGTATTTTGTAGTTTATAATCACCAGCCACTTGTTATTCAATTATATAAATAAAATTAAAACCTCTTTAAAAATACAACATTTCAATAGCGCGCCCATGGGCGATGAGTCATGACTCCCTCGCTTCCGCTCCCTAGTTATGACTCATGCATTATATTATATTATTTTTTTTCTCATTATTGTCTACTTAGTTCATGGGTTATGAAAATTATGTTTGCTGTTTTCCTATAATTACATGTGTATCTGTTGGGTAATAAAGATATATTATTATTATTATTATTATTATTATTATTGCTGTTATTATTTCATTTCAATGTATAACAAGACAAGACAGAAAATTTAAAAATAACTAGCGACTTTGAAGACATTTAAAACGAGTATCTAACGTAACATATGCAATGAATTAAAAAATCGATAAAAAGATTGAAATGAATACATTTATGGAAGAGTATGATGAAAATTCAAGTGAAAGCGAACTATACACTGTTTAATGACCCTTTTAAAATTAAAATAAAATTATTACTCGCACTAAATAAATAAATTTATATTTAAAAAAAATTATTTTTCTGGATTGTCTTCGTATGACTATATATTCGTCAAGAAAAAAGCTAACAACTTCCGGTTTCATCATTCTCTTCAGTTTCTTATGTGCTTCAATAATGCGATATTAAAAATAT
The DNA here is from genome assembly GCA_963170755.1 of Amphimallon solstitiale. Classification (NCBI taxonomy): domain Eukaryota; kingdom Metazoa; phylum Arthropoda; class Insecta; order Coleoptera; family Scarabaeidae; genus Amphimallon; species Amphimallon solstitiale. Next base: position 47,723,493 of record OY720679.1, read on the forward strand.
ACCGTTCCATTTATAATTTTAAAGAAAAAACAAGTAATATACATAAATTGAGAACAGCGCCCCCTTTTATTTTTTTAACAACCACGTAATTTTCTAGTACATATCATTCAATTCTTTGAAAAATTCTCTATCTAATAAGCCCAGAAACATTAATATCCGTTGAGACAAACCGAAATTATACCTACTTTCGTACGCAGAAATACTCCCCTCCACCTTCCCATTCGTAAGGGACTTACATCAAAAAGTTTAAAATGAAAATTGTATAAAAACGTCTGAAAATGTTGCCAGTGAGAATTTAAATGTCTTAATCTAGAGTTTAATGAAAAATTATCGAATTTTTAATTCATCTTGAGAATTGCGCCCCCTTGCGATCAATTTGGAAACTTGGAAAATAATAATAAATGATTGTACGATAAACGGTTTCCGAGATATGGCCGGTGACCGAGCTTAAACAGGTATATACAGGGTGAGTCATCTCCGCGGGTAATGCCGATTATGCCTTTATGAGTAATGATATTTCGAAGCGATTTTTTTCTTGTGATAGCTCATTAGGAGCAAGTATTTTGTGAGTGTTCCAAAACTTGGTGGCTAATCATAGTTATAGTTTTTTAAATGGAACAACCTATATATTATTGCATTTTTGTATTCCCCGTATAATTTTTAGTCAAAAAGAAATAAGATAGTATAGGCCTAAAATCAATAGTTTTTGACTTATTCCCCTTTTTCTGAAAAATTCAATGTTTCTATAAAATTATATTTCTCGAAAACGCCGTTATAAATGGACACAATTTGTTGCAGTATTGTTTACAATATGAGATCCTAATATTTTATATACAGGGTGCCCCACCGAAAACGAAACAGATTGAATATCTCGAAGGAGAAAACTTTTTTGAAAAAACGCAAAAACAGGTCGATTTTTGATCCAAGAGCGACACCCTTCCATCATATCTTCAACTGTGATACGTCATTCCCCTTCCCTCCATCACTCTAACCATTACAATTTAAGTAGGGAAAGTACTAAATTCGATACATCATTGACAAGGTGTCAATTTTACGGAGGATTCAGCAAAGTGATTGTTGGCTGCGATATTTTAGATTTTAGCGCCCTCTGACGGGAAAAAACAGTTACGTATTCCACAATGTGACACATCATTTCAAAGCTAATTTTATTAGCAACTAAATACGTAATACTTTTGACATTTATTTGTCATCATTGTCAAGTACAGACTGTCAGCTTCTTTTGTAAACTAATAAGTTCGTAGTTTCTAATATTAGAGCTCTGCAAGGTTTTTCAGTTTTTTAAATTTTTTTTAATTGTGCATTAAATTGCTAATAAAATTAGCTTTGAAGTGATGTGTCACATTGTGGAATACGTAACCGTTTTTTTCCCGCTAGAGGGCGCTAAAATCAAAAATACCGCAACCAACAATCACTTTGCTGAATTCTCAGTACAATTACCTTTTCAATGATGTATCGTATTTAGTACTTTCCCTATTTAAATTGTAATGGTTAGAGTGAGGGAGGGGAGGGGAATGACGTATCACAGTTGAAGATATGATGGAAGGGTGTGCCCCTTGCATCAAAAATCGACCTCTTTTTGCGTTTTTTCAAAAAAGTTTTCTCCTTGGAGATATTCAATCTGTTTCGTTTTCGGTGGGGCACCCTGTATAATAATACGAGTAAAGTTAGACAAAACTAAACATTGTTCGTATTTTTTGCACAGAATTGTTCTAAATTAACCAGGCTTGTATTAATTGTAATTAACGGTTCATGCGTAGCCTTATATAAAGAAGTGGATGTATATTTTCACTGCATAATTATTCTTTCTATTACAGGTTGTCATTAATAACAAAAGTAGTAGTGATATTAAAAAGAATCTTGAAGAAGCACTGTCATCTTTGAAAGCAGTTCAAGAAGAAAAATCTATTCTGGAAGAAAAATATCAATTAGTTATCAGTGAGAGAGATGATGCATTTAAGGAGTTGCAATTAAAAAAGGAAGACGTGACACAATTAGAAGAAGAAATTAATAGATTGGAAAGCAATCAACCTGATAACGTCAAATTATTGGCGACAATAGAAAGTGATAAAGTTGCAGCATCTAGAGCTGTAGCACAAAATACAGAACTGAAGAAACAGTTAGAAGAGATACAGCAGGCTTTCATACAAATAGTGAGTAATAAAGACATTAATATACAGGGAGAGTCATCCTCACGGGTAAAACAGATTGTGACTTTATGGGAAAAGATATTTCGAAACGGTTTTCTTAGGAGCACGTTTTAAAATTATTTTGTACTATACAGGAAGTTCCATAACTTGGTGGCTGACCACAGTTATAGTGTTTATAAAAGGAACACCCTATATATTATTGCATTTTTGTATTCCCCGTATAATTCTTAGTGAACAAGTTATAAGATAGTATAGGCCTAAAATTTAAGATTTTCGACTTCTTGCCATTTTTTTGAAAAATTCAAAGTTTTTATAAAATTATATTTGTCGAAAACTACGTATTAGATGGACACAATTTTAGGTAATGTTGTTTATAATAAAAGCTAATACAAACCTATTTTATTTTTATGTGATTACTAATTGAATTTGCAGAAAACTGGATTAAAGTTATACATAACATATTTTTGTCTAAAAGTGAATTTCACGTTCTTATTTTAAAAGTGACTATTACTGAGCTATTGTCATTTTTTGATATAATTTTGCCAACTTTTTGTTTTTCATCTTAATACGGTCTTTTTGTACTGATGGAATGTCAAAGAAATTATTTATTAGCCCAGAGTTTACCAGCAGCGTTACCCTGACGGAGATGTCCCAAAACAGATGCCTTTAGAAGAGTAATGGATGCTTTCATTAGTACTGGTACAGTATTGCTAATTAAAAAATGAGGTGTGGCCACCACACGACTTTCTTATACGTATGAGTGTTTCAAATTATAGAATTTTAAGAATTTTTTTACAAAAATTATTCAAAATCCTTTTCTAAGTACTTCTATTCTCTTAATAAATCTCTATAGAATGCATACTTTGCAAGATATTATCAAAAAAGTGGTCCTCGCTAAGAGTAAAAGTGCTACTTCCGGTCCGAATTTTGAAATTTCATATATACAAAAAATATTGCAAATGTAGTTTTAAATACTTTTATACTCTTGATAAATATATATAGAATGCATAACTTACGACATATTTGCAAAACATCGCTATTCGATAAGAGTAAAAGTGGCACTTCCGGTCAGAATTTTGAAATGTTTTTTATACAAAAGATATTGAAAATTATGTTTTAAATACTTTTATACTCGTAACGTACTTGTCTAAAAAGCATGACTTGCGAAATATTCGCAAAAAACTGATTTTCGATAAGAGTAAAAGACCTACTTCCGGTAGGAATTTCGAAAAAATTTTTAAATAAAATTATTCTCAATTTTAATTTTAAGTACATATGAATTCTTTATAAATTTGTTTAAACTTAGTAGTTGACGAAATATTGGCAAAATTCGTTTTTTTCGCTGAAGTAAACTGCTACTTCCGGTCTACCGATTTTACTGAAAAACTAATCAGATCTCAAGAGGGAGATTATACACGTAAATACAAAATTTGGAATTGATATCTACAGCGGTTTGACCGCTATCGTGGTCACACACACACAGAGAGACATACACACAGACACACGGACATTTTTTAAAAACCACTTTTTCGGTATCAGGGGACTTCAAAACGTGGACATCTGCAAAAATTTCGAGGTCGAAAATTTTCATCATCACAATACTTCCTTATACTACGTATAAGAAAGTAAAAACAAGGAAGTCTGAATATGTGGCTAATGATCAAAATCAATTAAGCATTCATATGGCAACAACAAGAAAATCAACAGCTGGATATTAGCCAAACTATCGTTGAACGGCCATAAAATGAAATAAATATCATTTATAATGAATACATCTAAGTATTGAGTTACGCACTCATCATTTTAAAGCTAGGAAAGTGTTCTGCCCAGTGATGTAAAATTACCTTAAATTATATTTTTGGTAAATTAAGGTGGTAAATAACTGCTCTCTTTTTACCAAGATTTATTCTTGCGTAATTTACCATTTTTTGAGTAAATTACCACACTTTTTTTTTATTGTTTAATAAAACCCCTACAACAAAAGAAGTCTTATACATTTTATTAAAGGAAAAAAAAATAAAGAGTACAATATTAACATATTTCAAAATTAAACAATATTCTGAAATAGTACAAAACAATGATTTTTCATTATTTCCATGATTATTTACAAAACTATTCCAGATCACTCTCAGTCTCAGTATTGCAATTCGAATTAGAACATTCCAACTCTTCTGTTGGGAGTTCTATCAGTGCCGGATTTTCTTTCAGTTTTAAATTTCAATTCACATATACCAACTTAGCAGCTCTTTCATTAGTTAATCTATTTCGTTTTTTATTGTGTATAATACTAAACATTGAAAAACTTCTCTCCGTCGCACATGTTGTTGGTGGGTTGTTCAAAATTTCTAATGCGACTTTACTTAAAGCTGTAGTACAACAAAGTGATTTCCAAAATAATACAGAATCCAATTTGCCTGTCTCCAATGCTTGCCACATAAAATCTTTTGAAAACAATTGTAATAAGCAACCTCAGTCATAATTTCTGCTATGCCTCGTTATTGAGATATTTGCCTATAAATTTTGGATCTAGTAAATTGGCAGCCAAATGCATAGGTGCTATAGCCATTTCTCTCCGTGATTTTAAATGTGATAGGACAGCATTTAGTTCTGAAACTGGGCATGCAGCAATCAGTTCATCATTCAGGTCTTGAAAATATTCAACAACAAGAGATATGCAAGGTTGAGAGGTTTGTATGTTCTTTAAAATTACGGAGACTGGGTGTAAAATTTTATGTAATGTATCAACTCTTTCCCAAAATAGATCATCTATGTTGTAGCCAATTCTTTTAAAAAAATTTTATTTATCCTTAAGCTTTCTAAACAGAAAATATTAGACCTCCATCTAGTTTGGCCAGGTAGTTTAAGAGATTTTAGTATGTTTGATTTTTGTAATGTTCGCTGTTCATCTTGCATATTTTTAAATGTAGCATTCAAAATATGCGATTTTTTAATAGTTTTTACTATGACTTTACAATCAGTAATTAAACATGCAAATACTTCTAATTTTAAAATATCTTGTGCGAATAAATTCAAAATATGAGCACAACATCCATAACAAGAAAAATAATTGGACGGGTACATATCACTAATTAATTTCCAAGTTGATTTCATAGTGCTAGCGTTATCAGTCACTATGCTTATAACTTTATTAATACCTAAGTCGTCAATAACAGAACTAAGCAAAGAACAAAGCTATGCAGCATCGTGGCGATTTTCCTTGCAGTCAATTACTTTAAATAAAACTGGTTCTGGACATGTAATTATTATATTTATAATGGATTCGTTTCCAATGTTACTCCAATTGTTTTAGACTTTGCTATTTTTTCATTAACTAACTGATTTATTTAAGAGTGTTGTTTATCTAAAAGCGCATTGGACAACTGATATCTAGTCAGCAATCGTAAAGATGGTTTAATTTTTTTAAACAATTTTTACCAATGAACATTTTCCGTAAAATTTAAGGGGATATTACTAACAAAGCATGCTGTTGCTAAGAGATTCCAAATTTCCTCTTTTTCTGATTTATTCATTGCATCCACAAAAAAAATCCAAATTTTTACTGTAAGCGGATTTTGTGGTGCTTGCAGCAGATTGTGGGCGAGAATCGCTTGAAATCGTCTCTCCATCGTTGTCTTCTAAATCTGTTTGCGAAGAACTTTTTCTTTCCGGAACCTCTAAAATGATAAATATTTTTCAATAAAACCCAATAGGAATCAATCAAAATTACTCACCTTTATTTATTGCTTTAATTTTCTTAACACCTAATGCTCTTGATTTTGATTGTATTTACGAGGACAACGAACGCACTTATTCTGTAAGTGACTGGACATTCTGGTTACATTTAAAACATAACTTTGCGAACAGAAGTTACACGAATATAATTTCGAATGTTCTGTGGATTTTGAAAATGCTGTTAAAATAACTTTTTTTTATTTTATATTTACGCCCCATCCCAGTGCACAGTACTACGAGTAGTATAATCACAAACTTTATATAGTTTAACTAATACATCGAAATCTTTGAAAGACTACTTCACTTGTTATATAAACGGCTGATTCACGGGCTTTTACATCTGCTAGAAAGGGACTTCCCAAATCACCGAGTGTGCAATGTCATACGTGTACACAGATGATGTTTTACTTTGTTTGTAATTTACGAAAATTTTATGTGGTAATTACCGTAAATGACGGTAATTAATTCAGTAATATACGGAGTAATTTACCGACTTACATCACTGGTTCTGCCAATGGGCAATAATTAAAATGAATGCCTGGGCAATTCCTTTTGATAGTGTGTTATTTGCTGATGAAGCTGGTTTCCATAGTAACGGAATAGTTAACAAAGGAAATTTTCATTACTGGTCAAATGAAAACCATTACTTCACTAATAAATAGATCATCAGCATAGGTGGAGCATATATGTATCCCCATACATATATCACCAAGAATGCCTCCCCAGGCATTCATGGTGATCGGATGATAGGCCAGCATTTATTTGAAGGCAGTATTAATGGAGAAGCTTATGAGTGATTTCTGTCAAACAGTTTAGTGGAATTTTTGGAAGATGTTCCGTTAAATTTACAAAGAGATGTAGATGCAACAAGATGGCTAATCCCCACATTCTATGATACAGACACGAAATATTTTAATGAAATGTTTCCAGGGAAGTGGCTAACCCGCGTCTTTTTATAGGGACCCATAAAAGAGCAAATGTACTGTATACCCATAACCACAAAAGAAGTTATGAGGGAACATATATATATATATTTTTGGAAATATAAGTACTTGTGATGACGAAAATTTTCGACCTCGAGATTTTTGTAGATGTCCACGTTTTGAAGTCCCCTGAACCAAAAAAGTGGTTTTTAAAAAGTCTGTCTGTGTGTGACCACGATAGCGGTCAAACCGGTGTAGATATCTATTCCAAATTTTGTATTTACGTCTTTAATCTCTTGAGATCTGATTAGTTTTTCAGTAGTAGTTTACTTCTGTAAAAAAATCGGAACAAAAATTAAATTTGAGACAAATTGTCTTAAAATAGTTTTTTGAAATTCCTACCGGAAGTAGGTGTTTTACTCTTATCGAAAATCAGTTTTTTGCGAATATCTCGCAAGTCATGCTTTCTAGGCAGGTACATTACGAGTATAAAAGTATTTAAATGATAATTTTAAATATTTTTGGTATAAAAAAAATGTCAAAATTCGGACCGGAAGTACCACTTTTACTCTTACCGAATAGCCATTTTTTGCAAATATGTTGTAAATTATGCATTCTATATATATTTATTAAGAGTACAAAAGTATTTAGAGTTGGACTTGCAATATTTTTTGTATACATGAAATTTCAAAATTCGGACCGGAAGTAGCACTTTTGCTCTTAGCGAGTAGCACTTTTTTTCGAATATCTTGCGAAGTATGCATTCTATAGCGATTTATTAAGAGAATGAAAGTACTTAGAATAGGATTTTGAATAAGTTTTGTATTAAGAAAATTCTTAAAATTGTACAGTTTGAAACGCTCATACGTATAAGAAAGTCGTGTGGTGGCCACACCTCATTTTTTAAAAAATGTCTGTGTCTCTCTCTCTCTCTGTGTGTGTGTGTGTGACCACGATAACGGTCAAACCGATGTAGGTATCAATTCCAAATTTTGTATTTACGTGTATAATCTGCCTCTTGAGATCTGATTAGTTTTTCAGTAAAATCGATATACCTGAAGTAGTAGTTTACTTTAGTGAAAAAATCGAATTTTGCAAATATTTCGTCAATTACTAAGTTTAAACAAATTTATAAAGAATTCAAATGTACTTAAAATTAAATTTGAGACAAATTATCTTAAAAAAGTTTTTCGAAATTCCAACCGGAAGTAGGTCTTTTACTCTTATCGAAAATCAGTTTTTTGTGAATATCTCGCAATTCATGCTTTCTAGGCAGGTACATTACGAGTATAAAAGTATTGAAATGATAATTTTAAATATCTTTTGTATAAAAAAAATTTCAAAATTCGAACCGGAAGTAACACTTTTACTCTTAGTGAGTAGCACTTTTTTTCGAATATCTCGCAAAGTATGCATTCTATAGAGATTTATTGAGAGAATAGAATTATTTAGAATAGGATTTTGAATAATTTTTGTATAAAAAATTCTTAAAATTGTATAATTTGAAACACTCATATACGTATAAGAAAATCGTGTGGTGGCCACACCTCATATTTAGTGTATATATTTATTGTTATTTTAAAATTTCTGATCCACTAATTACCCATCCATGCACGTAATAGTTCCTCTCTCTACACCTACTAAAATCTAGTTATTAATTTGTTTGATTTAAAATTTGTTTATTGTGTCATATTCTACATATTCTTTGAATTATATTGCGGTATTGTAAATAAGATATATCTAATTTTTTTTGTTATTACCCCAATACATACAAAAATCGTATCTCTAAGCTCATTTTTAGAAAAAGTCATTATAAAATCATGCTTGACAACTGAAAAGCAACTTACTAAATGTAATCCATTCCATTGTCAATTTCGCAGCAAATATCATGGCTCACTGTACCGTATTCAAATAAAAAACATACAGTTGGCAAAATTATTTCAAAAAACCATAATAGCACACGTTTTTGGTGGGAAATTTAGTAAGCAATTCAAAAATGAACCGATATACAGGCCGTTCCATTTAAAAAAAAAAATCTGCAAATTCAATTTGTAATTGGAAAAAAATAAAATATGGCTTTATTAGGACCTTTTATTATGAGCAACGCAATCAAAAATTGTGTCCATTTAAAGTTAAATTTAGAAATATAATTTTATAAAAACATTGAGTTTTTCAGAAAAATGGTAATAAGTCGAAAACCTTAAGCTTTAGACATATACTATCTTATAACTTTTTCACGTAGAACTATACGGGGAATACAAAAATGTAATAATATATAGGTTGTTCTATGTAAAAAACTATAACTATGGTCAGCCACCAAGTTATGGACCACAGTATAGTACAAAATAATTTTATAACGTATATTATGCTTTATCAATATTACTGTATAAAAAATTTTTCAAAAGGTGATTCCTTGCATCATGTTGCACGAAAAAGCTCCAATAGACAGAGTCCCTATTTACTGATAAATCCAAAATATTGTATTACATGTTGGATATATCTAAAACTTTTCACAAGCATGATAGGCAATCTTTATGAATATCTGTATATTTTCATAAACAATTTTAACTTAAAATGTCAAAAAAGTGGCTCTCAGACAACACATAAAAATTAATAGAATTATAATAATATAATATTAGCTAATAAAACCAAACAGCTCTTTTGTGATGTCACTAGTAAGAGGCCGATAGTAAATGTCAAATTGGTCCCATAATTGCATTACACAAGATTTAAGATATTTTTGGCGTATTTCTTTATATTATTTTGTAATGTTAATAAGATTATGTTAAAGCCTTTCACATTTTAAATAGTGCCTATATTTTCTTTTCGAAAACGCGAGCGAGTAAGTAACGAAGACACTCCATCAAACACAAACTAGTATACTTTCGGTGCGGCAAAATCGCGTGCGGCTGATTGGTGGAGCCTCTTCGTCGCTCTCCTTATTGAAAACCTACCTCTGAGGTAGATTTACGATAACGCGAACGACAAAGACACTCCACCAATCACGAACAAGTATACTTTTAGCGCGGCAAATCGCGTGCAGCTATTTCAAATAGCTTTGCAGGCGATAGACGCGAATTTTCGCGCGCGACTGCCAATAAGAAGACAGCGTATATTTTGGTGTAATGACTGGCTGCAAGTTGGAGAAGTTATGGCAAGCGTTTCGCGCCTTCAAAAACATGACCCAAGGCGAAAGACAATTTTTCGCTCGTTCGCTCGCGTTATCTAAAACATACATTTAAGCGTGGAATAGCTCCAAAAATGTTTTTTAATCCAAATAAAAGTCAAATACATTCTCAGTACAAGTGAGTACGAGAATTCATCTTAACAGACATACAAATTTAATTTTCATTTTAATATAATTTACTTTAATCACAAAAAATATTTATCGATTTTGGAGAAACATTATAAGCATTTTGTATGACTGTCTTCGACTAGTAAAATACCTTTCCTTATCGTTCTTTATGTTTAATTCGTAAAATATATATTTGTAATAAGAGTTATAGCGATGATAAAATCGACAAATGATTATAATAAACATATACATAAATTTAGTTTAGGTTATCACTTACCATACTAATTTGGCAAAAATTGTCGTCTTTAGCGAATATGTTTTTTTCCATTTGAACTTATAATTATTGATTGCATAATTATTGAAATGCATTTCGAAACTACACCACATTTCTTCACCATTTCTATAAAATCTAGAAGTCATTAAGAGAAAATAAATCGCACCGCAACAACAAACTATATGTGTGTCAACTGACAGTAGATGATAACAATTTGACAATTCTAAATTGTTTTTTTATTGCGGACGTCAATATGACGTAAGTAGGTGTTCGGTTTATTTATAGATGGTGTTGGTATTACACAAGTACAAGGCCAACTGTATCTCGCAGTCGCTGCGCGATATAAGGCCGTCACATAACGAGATTTTTCTGATTCTCCTAATTATAAACTAATTGGTAATCGCTAAGCATTTTTAAAATCACCTGCTAAAAATATGCAATATGATTTGATTATATCAAACCTACTGTTATTGACATTTGACTGATTTGACATTTTTCTTGCCTATTCCATATTTTTTTCTACTTAAATTATTCTAATACAACACACATTCAGTCGTTTCATTGTGGAATAGAAAACTATAACCGTAGAGAGAATATATAGAGAGCCCATTAAATAGGCAAATCGGGCAACATAAAATTTCGAATAAATCCTGCTATAATGTGCTGGTATCTGGTGGTAGAAAGCAGATAAGATAACTATTACTATCTATACATTAAGAACGAAACTAAACTATACGGAATTTATTTGCAACTGTAACCAACAAGATTATGAATGATGGTGGGTTTATGCAGCGTGAATTACCCCTAACTTAGTATTAGTATTAGTGTTAAGAAAGTTCGATCATTGAGTATACGTGTTAGCGTTCAGTCAGCTGGTCTTATGGTCGTAAGTTTCTTAGGATCGCGTTAGGACACGACCTTGAAAGTTCGTAATTTTTAACTCTTAGTGTTACCAAACGTTTTATTTAATAACATTTAAAAGAGTAAATATCACAATAAATAATTATGTATTGATTATGTAACAAACTGACATAAAAAATTGTCATTTGACAACTGACTCAATAATTTCCCTCTGACGTTTTTACTCCCGTCAAACACATGACCTGGAGATCATGTCGAACAGCGTTGTTCCATATTAACATCATGAAAGGTAACATATGGGAAGGGTGGAAGGGGTGGTAACATTAGGACTAAGTTAAGACCTCGTTAGCCAAGATCTAAACCTTGTGAGGTAATCCGTACACAGCTACGTACCACTTACGCAGCGTAATTTGAAAATTTAATTTCTGTATAATGTGTACTTTTAAGGTTAAGACGAATTCTTAGGAATAATACTAATACTAAGTTAAGGAACGCTTCATAAACCCACCATGAAATAAACACACATAAGCATCCTACAAAGTGATTTATTACTTACTGTCAATAAAAAAAATTATGGCTTTTTAAAAAAAACTTGAGAATATATTCAGATATATTCCGTATTTCTATCTTATAAATAACATCCTTTTTACTTTTTGTATACCCATATTTTCTGCCTTAACTGTGTAAGTAATCTTTTGCTATATAATTTACCTCCTTTCAAACATTTATGCTGTTTATTTACATATGTATACGGTTACAGTTCTTTGAGCCTGTCTATAGTGTGTTAACTGAAGAGAACATTATGAATACTGATAATAATCCATTCATCCAAGAGCGTTTGTATTTTAGTTTTTGTGGGCAACTTTGATTCTTTGTTCTTTGCAATATTTGTGTTAGTTCCTTGCACCCAGAACTACTTCGAGCATCGTCATTTAAACATGTAACGAAATTTTGTAAACTATCAAAATTCTCTGCATAAAAACTATTTCTGTGTATGTTTTAGCAAAGCTAAGTGACGAACGTGCGATGTTTTAGCATTCTGTAACGATATTTTACAGACTTTGTAATAAATTTCGGAATCACTGACACTTCATTTTCGTATCAGAAAAAGCAACATAAACAACGTTCAAGATCTAAATAAATGATAACTAAAAATGTACGCGTATGTTATTGAAACTAAATAACAGTAAGTATATACATATTTACATTATTTCTCTTGCGAAATATAAGGTAAATATAATAAATTTTAAAAAACCCTCAGGCTATCTACGCCGATGTAGAAAAAATTTTACTCATAAATTCCTTATTTTATGGCAATTTTTTGCTATCATTCTCGGGCTATTCTCGCGCGTAAACAGATGTTGCAGTTCACCATATGAATTAGTGCTATTCAGTAAATGTGTGTTGTTTACATTATTTCTTTGCTCCGTTGTAACTTCGTCGTAGTTTAACTCGGTTATGTTCGCGCCCTACTTATAACAGTTATAACTGGAGTTCGGCATGTGGCAGCCAGATAAAATTAAGTACTAGTCGCGCAGGAGTGTTCAGAGTCACGGTTTATGGAATAATATTTCGAATTGACATCAAACATTGATGCTTTTGACTGACTTATTGCTTTTACTTTCTTATACGTAGTACAAGGAAGTATTGTGATGATGAAAATTTTCGACCTCAAGATTTTTGCAGATGTCCACGTTTTGAGGTCTCCTGATACCGAAAAAATGAGGTGTGGCCACCACACGACTTTCTTATACGTATGAAAGTGTTACTTCCGGTCCGAATTTTGAAATTTCATTTATACAAAAAATATTCCAAATCCAACTCTAAATACTTTTGTACTCTTCATAAATATATATAGAATGCATAATTTACGACATATTTACAAAAAATCGTTATTCGGTAAGAGTAAAAGTGTTACTTCCGGTCCGAATTTTGAAATTTTTTTTATACAAGAGATATTTATAAGTACGTTCTAAATACTTTTGTACTGGTAATGTACCTGCCTAGAAAGCATGACTTGCGAGATATTCGCAAAAAACTGATTTTCGATAAGAGTAAAAGACCTACTTCCGGTCGGAATTTCGAAAAACTTTATCAATGCAATTTTTCTCAAATTTAATTTTAAGTACATTTGAATTCTTTATAAATTTGTTTAAACTTAGTAATTGACGAAATATTTGCAAAATTCGATTTTTTCACTGAAGTAAACTACTACTTCCGGTATGCCGATTTTGCTCAAAATCTAATCAGTTCTCAAGAGGGAGATTATATTCATAAATATAAAATTTGGAATTGATATCTATAGCGGTTTGAGCGCTATCGTGGTCACACGCACACACACAGACAGACACACACACACACACACACACACAGACATTTTTTAAAAACCACTTTTTTGGTATCAGGGGACCTCAAAACGTGGACATCTGCAAAAATCTCGAGGTCGAAAATTTTCATCATCACAATACTTCCTTATACTACGTATAAGAAAGTAAAAGTGGTTTTTAAAAAATGCCTGTGTCTGTCTGTGACCACGATAGCGGTCAAACCGCTGGAGATATCAATTCCAAATTTTGTATTTACATGTATAATCTCTCTCTTGAGAACTGATTAGATTTTCAGCAAATTCGGCCGACCGGAAGTAGTAGTTTACTTCAGTGAAAAACTCGAATTTTGCCAATATTTGGTCAACTACTAAGTTTAGACAAATTTATAAAGAATTCATATGTACTTAAAATTAAATTTGAGACGAATTTTATTAAAAAAATTTTCGAAATTCCTACCGGAAGTAGGTTTTTTATACTCATATCGAAAATCGGTTTTTTGCAAATATTTCGTAAATTATGCATTCTATATATATTTATGAAGAGTACAAAAGTATTTAAAGTTTGATTTGAAATATTTTTTATATAAATGAAATTTCAAAATTCGGACCGGAAGTAACACTTTCATACGTATAAGAAAGTCGTGTGGTGGCCACACCTCATTTTTTAATTATCCATTGCCCTAATCTTAATAGTAATTTTTAAATTCAACTGTTAAAGAATTGCACAAATTAAATTGGGAAATTGCACATACTGTTTTATAAAAATTAGAAGTATTAATATCTGTCATCAAATATTTTACTGTTATAACAGGTTTTATGAAATGTAATTATTAATATTTAGGATGACCTGATTAAATAGAACAATTCTTTTGTCTAAATGTGCAATATAGGTGTAAATATTAATAACTTGAAATTATTTTTAAAGAGTGTGCAGAAAAAAATATCCAATTTAAAAATAAAAGACATTTCCTGTTTTACCGGACACGATATTTTTTAAGCATTCATTCATAATTTCTTCATATTTAAAGTTTTTCGGCTTAAGACCTATTGTACACATAATATTTATTACCGCTACATCCAGAAGATTTATTAATCAGACACTAATTACCCCGCAAATAAAAAAAGTGTATAATGTTGTGTTCGCTTATATATAACTCGTTTAAAATACGTCGCACATCGGCAGCAACACTGTCATAAGGCGAAAATTGTGTTTTGTGATCAAATGACGTTTAAAATTATTTTATTATTACAAAATAATTTTCAAAATTTAGCATTTAACATTCGATTTTTCATAAATTGAGAGGTAATGTCTTTATCTCTCAATTTATGAAAAAAATCGTGTGCTAAATATTATAAAATAATTTTTTAGTGGCTGAATATTTAATGATGCAATATTGCGTTGCGGAATAGTAAAGCTTCAATATTTTTCAATACAGTTGAAAGCGTCTATTAAAAAATTTGAAATGTAAGTAAAATTGATATTTTTGACACTACCCAACTTTATTTTCTGCAACACTTTTTTAATTCCATTTCGTTCTATTTCATTATTTTAAACTTAATTAATTATTGTAAAGTTAATGTTTAAAGTGTTATTTTAAAGGTTATTTCAGTAAAAATTCAGAAAGTATTTTTATTGGGTACTACTAGATGGCGTTACATAAGGATCAATATTTTGAGGTCACCAAAATCAAATTCATCAATGTAAATCGAAGTTATATGACGGCAGTTGGTCTTGACAAGTAAAGATAATTATCAAATGTATGTCAATGATGTGCAGCACTTGGTACAGTAAATGTAATCATAACCTCTACTATCTAGTAGAACAAAACAACATAAACAAGTTGATGGTTATATATTTTTTTTCGGGACTTCGCCCACACCTTGAAGAGCTGCAAAATAGCCTATAACACGTACGAACGGTACCCCGACGACACCACGCTTTCATTTGGACCCTAATGTCTGTCCTTTCTGAGATCATTCGCTACCCAGTTTGGAAATTTCGCGATAAAGTGATTTTATTTTGTTCGTAGGGTTGCTCAACTCACAATTTTATCAAAATCGATTATGTACTTTGCGAGTCTATAATTAAAAAATTAAATGTTTCTGATTTTTATATATAAGGGTAGCAAAATTACCGCCAATCTGTTGTTTAGAAACTACAACCTCATTTGATTTGTCTAGTGTTGAATATAGATTCTAAAATGAAAAATTAGAAGCAAATTAGCAAGTATCAAATAGGTATTAGGCATCTACCATTCTTTATAATTTCTAGGTTAGAATTATTTCAAAAATTTTAAATTTACTTTCTCTTAAACTTGGAGAATTTTACAGCGTAATAATTATTTTAGAGCAACAACAAATTGGAGCTAACTGAATTGCTCAACGATGAAAAGCATAAAAGCAAGGAGCTAAATGAAAAGTTAAACCAGTTCGAATCTCAAGTTCATACTCTAACCGACGCTATCGAAATCAAGGATAGGGAAATGATTGCGTTGAGGGAAAGTGCCCAAGAACTCAACAAATATGTTGTACAGCAAAATCAACTCGAAGATCGATTGCGACATTACGAAGCTCATGACCACAGTACGCATGCGTTACAGCATGAACTCCAAGATTCCTATAAAAAAATACAAAATTTGAGAAGTGAAAATGAAACGCTGAAGTTTCATTTAAAGAATTCTGAAAGTAAAAATAAAGAAATGGAATTACTTAAAACGACACGAGGTACTTAACTAATAATTAATTATATTCAAATCGTAGTTGTTTTAATTTAATGTCATAATTTTTATTTAATTGAAAGTTATTTTTCAGATGGCGATGCGAGCGATGATAAATCTGTTTTATTATCTAGAATTAACGATTTAGAAATGCGGAATAAAGAAATGGAATTTCGCTTATTGCAACTACAAAGTGCAGAATTAGACAGAAATAAAACAGAAACAGATAGTGTGGCAGCTAATCAGAGTATTACAGATGAAAGATCCGCCGATAATGCAATTGAAATACAATCCGCAGAATATATAAATGAACACCTGGCCATGAAGCAATTGGAAGCTAAATTTACAAAAACCATGAAAGAAATAGCGGATTTGGAAGACGAAAAACAAAGGTTAGAGCACTTAGTTATGCAGTTGCAAGATGAAACGGAAACAATTGGAGAATATGTGACTTTATATCAACATCAAAGAGGAATTTTGAAACAAAGAGCTTTGGAAAGGGATGAACAGGTAATAAATTAAGTAAACTTTAAAATATACATATAATAGTGGGCATAAATACGGTGTTAAAAAATGTGTTATTTTAGAATGAATTTAAAATTACGTCCCCAGATTTTTGACTAAATTAAATCAAATTACAAACAAACATAGGTCATTTTTATGTCATCATGAAAGTTTTCGACTTCCAGATTCTTACAGTGGTTTCAAGAATAATCTCTGTCTCTCTTACACATTTGCACCTAAACAGCTATTTTACACGGTATTCTAAGTTTATAATCTTAGTCCTGTAAGTTTTTGAATCAAATTGGTAACTCTTCAGCGGGAAAATCTTATTTTCAGAATATCCGGACAACTGCTAGTCTTATTTAAATATTATTTAAGAAACATGTATGTATTTAAAATTTGGATCGCTTTGCGGTCTAAACTCTCTTTCTCTCTCTCAATGAGTATCCATCTGTTGAGAAACAGGATTACGCCTGATTAGAACTATGCAAAAGTATTAAATCTTAATTTGCAATAACTTTTGGATCAAACATTTTCAAAGTTTGCACACTTCTAATAAATCTTGATATAGAATGAGTAAAAAAATTTTTTGAAGATTTCATAATCATAAATTATAAACAGATTATTAAGTTATTCACCATTTAAACATCATTTGCAACACTTAATTATTTAACAAACAAAATTAATTTGATTAGTGTGTAGGCCTTTCAAATATTTGCTAATAATTTAATGGACTCCCATGTACTTCAGTTATTTTTACCAAGAAAACTGTTTTGTATAATTTGTGTATATACAGCAACCAATTTGATCCTTTACTGACCAGATTGGTTCGAAAAGTAATATAAGTAGCAACTCTTCTAAACCAGCATATATTTTCTCCCCCCCCCTTTCTTTTTCTCTCTCTCTCTCTCCCTATAATTTGAGCCCCACTGATAAGCAAGGGATGCAGTTATCATTGTTATGGAGAGAGTGTATGTTCTGTGTATGCTTTTAGTGTTATCTACAAACAATTCTTGCCAGTATCTCGTAAATTATGCCTTATACATAAAATTCCTTAATTAACATTTTTAGTAATTATATTGGAAATTAATTTATTAGTATCTAAAAATAAGAGAAATCTTCGATCTCATCATTTATGCATACTATTATACATTTTTTAACTTTGATAAAGAAATTTGTAACTTTAATAATATGTAAAAATATTTGTATAATTGTAGATGCGACAGCTAACTGTAGACCGTGAGCACATGAAAATTAAAATTGACCAACTGAATGAGTTAGTGAAAACACTGATATTGGAAAGAGGTGTTCCGGTATCGCCAGAACTAATAAACCAACACTTAAATAAAGTTCAATTATGTGATGAACATGCCAAAAGCAATGAGACTATGTTACCGCATGTTAGTGTAAATAACAACAATAGTAAGACTGCTGAAAAAATAATAGAACTTTTGAGTGATATCAAGACCAGTAATCTGGTTCAGCCATCAGAAACAACTGAAACGTTTCATCCATGTCCATGGTGTTCTGGTCAACTAATTACCGTTTGACAAGCCAGTTATTCTCTTTAGTCTTTAACAAATTCCATTAGTTCTACATTTATGTTTAAGGCATACAGATATAATACACGGTGCCTTAACTTCAAGAAGCATCTCTCAAGATGTTGAGGCCATAGGCTAAAACACCATGTATTTTGTAGACTTGTACATATTATTACATAAGTTTTAAAATATTTTCAGAACGTTATTTGTAAATAATATATATAAACATTATAATATATAAACTGTAATATTTCTATTAAAATTTTGTTATAAATTTAATGTTGTATGTACTTTTGTGATCTGGTGCTTATTAAGATAGAATTATAAATATAACATTTCCATTGATTTTGAGTTCTTTTAATGAAAAATAAAATTGTCTATAGCAAGAAATTGACTTATATGTTTCAGTTATATTTTGCTGCTTTTTATATTTAACTACAATTACCAAATCTCCATTTTCAACTATATTTGATCACTTGGGCAAAATATTTGAGACAAGCTAATAATTCAAAATTAACTTTGTATTACTAGTTTCATGAAAATTTTAAAGTTGTTCGAATATCAACAAAAATAATAATAATAATAATAATAATCATCTTTATTTCCCAACAGGCAAAGCCCAAAACAGGGTTACAAACTATATTAGGTGTATACATAATAAATAAAAAGAAAGAAAAATAGTAAGTAATAACAAATTCCATGATGATCCACTATCCACAGTCAGTCTTCACACAAATATGTCCACATTTTTGTTCGCCAAGCGACAAAGCGTGTAAGTTGGAGCTCGTCTCATGATGTTGGTTTGCGCAAAAGGAGTTGCAAACGTGCAATTATGTCTGGAGTTAAGCCGCGGTATCAGAAATGGCATCCGAGCCAGGATATCAGGGCAGTCAATGCTGCCATTCAACAGTCTACGCAGAAATCTCTCACATGTAGCGTATCTCCTCTCACCCAAGGATACAACATCATGACTCCGCAACAGATCACCCATCGCCACGCCCCTGTCCGGATAAACACCATCTGCCCGATACGTGAGAAACTTCAAGACCTACGGTGCACACGGTCCAATGCCAAACAATCACTTGCATAAATAGGAAACCATATTAAGGAGGCATATTCTAGCTTACTCAATACGTAGGCAGAGTATAGAGATTTCAACAATGCTGAATCAGTGAAATACCTAGACACACGCATAACAAAACCCAATGATCTGAACGCAGATGTACAAATGTTCCCTATGTGAGATTTGAAGCTCAAGCTGGAATCGAAGGTAACTCCAAGATCTTTAAATTCAGTTCTACTCATTAACTTGTTGTCACCAATGAAGTAAGAAGAATTGCACGAAGTTGAAGACCGTGTGAAGGTTACTGCACAACATTTATCCACATTCAACTTAAGTCCAGAACGTTCACACCATGAAGACAATACAGTTAAATTTCTCTGAAGGTTAGTCACATCAGCAGGATCACTTATTACAGAATAAATTTTAATATCATCTGCATATCCAAGAACTGGGCAATCGATCTGTAGGAGAAGATCATTCATAAACAATATGAACAACAGGGGACCCAAATTTGAACCCTGGGGAACACCAGAAGTAACTATAAACTCGGTGGATGAAAAACCATTATAACAGACATAACATCTCCTCTCACTAAGGTAAGACCCAATGAGGCCGACAGCCGAAGGAACAAAGCCAAATGAACCGAATCTACGCAGTAGCAGGTCATGGTCTATCATGTCGAATGCCCTCGAAAGGTCAGTGTATATTACATCAACTTGTCCGCGCCTGTCCAGAACCTCTGATATACACTGAGTAAGTACTGCCAAGTTCGTAACTGTAGACCTCCCAGATAAGAAACCGTGTTGGTCAATTGAGATAAAGGAGCGTATACTGGTATATATAAAGGAATATAGAACTCTCTCGAATAATTTGGAGAAGTTAGATATTATAGAGATCGGTCTATAGTTAGATATCAATGCACGGTCACCCTTTTTGTGGACAGGTACAATCCTAGTTTTCTTCCAAAGAGGGGAAGCAAATATATACCTGCAGTCCCGAATCAAGAAGCTGGGTATAAGATCATCACCAGTTGTTTGCTTATTAGGAAAAGTAGCCATAAGTTTTATTAAATCCTCTTCAGTTACATGGGAGAAGGAATAAGGTAAAGGGTTATAAACTGATTCAGGATAGACCGTATTTGAAGGCATTTCATATATGGATGAGAAGGATCTAGCGAAAGCATTTACAATTTCTGTGGGATCAGTAAAGTCATTGCCCTCATTGTCACGAAGATTACCAGGTATTCTTGTAGTGCGTGTTTTTGCCCGAAGAAAGCCCCATAAGTTGAAAGGGGCTGCATTCATTG
Organism: Amphimallon solstitiale; assembly: GCA_963170755.1. NCBI lineage: Eukaryota > Metazoa > Arthropoda > Insecta > Coleoptera > Scarabaeidae > Amphimallon > Amphimallon solstitiale. Next base: position 47,744,203 of record OY720679.1, read on the forward strand.
ATTTCTCAACCCCTGCGATATAAGACACATAGTTATCATGTATTTGCTTTTTAACCAGTCGTCTGAGACGTTTAAACTCATTGTGGAATCGTATTTCTTTTGTTTTGACCCATTTACTGTGATAATAGTTCTTATTCCTGAGGTTTAGTATAATTTCAGAGGAGAACCATGGTGGATATGAAGAATGTGACATATTTTTGTTAGGGACATGGACGTCTAGTATGGAATACAGCGCAGCATAAAATGCATCCAATGCCACATCAGGGTCTGTAAATTGCGTCAAGAAAGACCGATCGTAATCCATGAACTGACTATATAAAGACAAAAAGTCAGCCCTGCGGAAGTTGTAACGCAGGTTGCTAGCAGTTGGAAAGCGATGTCCAGAATTACAAAATGAATATTGGAATGAAATATCGAGGGAAGGATGATAAGGGTCACACGGAACAACCGAATCGTCAGACTGCTGGATTTGCAAGTTGAGATCAATGTTGGAGAAGATTAAATCCAACATTTTACCCTCACTGTTTCTTATGTTATTGTGCTGCTTGGCATCCAACACATCCAAAAAACCTCTAAATATCGCCGTTTTGTTGCAATGCTGATTGATCGGCAGATACAAGGCAGGCAGATTAAAGTCCCCAAGCATCATGAATCTAGTGTTAACCAAAAGAGCCTCCAATGCAGAAGTAAACAATTCCAAGTCATTAGCAGATATATCCGGAGGAATGTAAACAAGTGCAATGGTAAGCGCGGTCTCACCAAAATGGCATTTGCAAGCCAAAAGATCAACAAGAGGTACTAGAGTACTTATATGGTTGGTATCAATTACATCAAACAACACATCGCGCTTAAAAGCAACCAAAACACCCCCGCCGCGCGTACGATGAGTGGCAGCAAAATCTCTGTCCTTCCGCACAACATTGAAATTATTAGTAAATAGTTCATTGTCACACACCGAGTCATTCAACCACGTCTCCGTAATGAATATCATATCATAAGAAAGAAGAAGTACATTATTATAAAATGTATGTGTTTTTGTATTTAACCCCCTTACGTTTTGGTAATACACATTGTATGTAATGCAAGACCTGTTGGGAGATGCTAGTTTTCCGAACCGACCACTGTAATGGACGGAATACCATTACGGTACGTGATTTTCAAGTTCGTCTCACCATTCGCAATACGATTGCTCAATTCGGATTTTACAGTCTTAAAGAATGCTATTTGCTTAGGGGTGCGGTCACTAGAAACGGAGAGATGAGAAAGTTGATCGTTGCTTTTAATTGTTTTGAATTTACGTAACAGCTTTGAGACATCATCAGCAGAAGGGAGTCGTACACGAATTGGACGTGCACGCTGTTGCTTTGTAGGATCAAACCTACCAAGTCGGATAGGCTTGATCTGATCCTGATCAATACCAGCTCCCGTAAGTATGGACTGAACAGTAATAGTGTCCACCCGATTCTGCTCCTGTTTGGAGCCCCCCTCCTCCAAGCTACCAAAGACAATAACATTTCGCGAACGCTTACTCCTCTCATATACCTCACCAATTACCTCCTCCGTAAGTACAATATCAGAAGATGAAGCAGCAGAGGTAGCTGCAGTAGCCAAGTTAGAATATTTATTTTTCATATCTTTAATTTCATCTCTCAAATCATTAATCAATGCAATTAATTTCGGAATCTGATGGACCCCCCGCTCGCATTCAATACATATATATTTAATTCTACGCCTCGAACTCGGACGTAATGTAAAACATTTTATTTCCGTATCCGACAATTCGGAGCATACAACATGAATTGACCTACCACATCCATCGCACTTTATAAATTGATCAGATTTCTCATTAATCAATACATTACACTTGATGCAAGCCATATTATAAACAGAATCAGTAAGTTTATGAAATATCAATCTCTCTACGAGTAAAAGAAAGAATAAAAGAAAAAAAGTATGTTTATATTGATATTAGTGAAAGAGCACGTGGACACACTTCACAACAGGCCGGGCCGATAGCCGTTGACTTTCAGACATACAAGAGGGCCGCGGGAAGGAAAGGTGTATGAAACAATAGGAAATATCAATATTAAGAGAGTAAACAGTGATAATACTGAACATATAAATGATATGAAACTAATAAATATGACTTCACACAGTAAACGGTTTAAACAAGATTAGCAATATACAGGGTGTAGATAAAGTCTGGAACAAAATTAATATTTCTGTTATCTTCGGTTTGATGGAAAAACCCTGAAACAGGTCGATTTTGTTTTTATCCCGTGCACTTTATAACATCGTGAATTTAATTCTGTCGTCATCTGGTTGCGCGCGGGCGTGACGTCATTAGTTTTTTCAAATGGTAACCCGCCACATTTATTACCCCTTGTCGTTAGGTATTCCATTGTGCATGCAACGGTATAAAAAGTTTGGTACCTTACATAACAATTTTTGGGAGAAAAATGCTTTCGAATTTCAAAAAATTAAAATTTTATTTCTAATGAAAAACTAATCAAAAATTATTTTAAAAAATCAGATAAATTATAATCCGAGGTTTATCTTGGATTGTCGTCAAACAAGACACCAAAAAAATGTCAACGGAAGTGTTCAAATTGTCCGCCATTGGCCATTTGACACTGGCCGAGACGGACGTACACGCTTTCTACGACACGTCATTGACAGTTCATTACTTGGTGTTTGAACTTATCCATTCACAATACTTGCTCCATTGGTAGTGTTGAACGTGCATTGCGGAAATGGCGAATTTGAGCGAAAAAGAGCGGATTCAAATTCTCATTATTGTTGGTTGTGGTGAAAAATACGTAGCCATGAAGAAGCCTGTCAGTTTTTCAATGCAGAAAATCCAAACCGCGCACCGATTTCGCGGTCAACGGTGAGCAAAATTGTCGCAAAATTTGCTGAAACTGGTAGTGTAAAAGACAGGGCTCGTCAAGGTCGACCAAGAATTGAGGAGGATAGAAGGGTCAATATTCTCTTGGAACTTCAGGACAACCCCCACACTTCAACAAGGAACATTGCCAGGGATCATGCAGTCGATTTTAACACAGTAGCCAAATTGCTGAAGAGGAAAAACTTCATCCGTACAAAATCAATCGGGTTCAGGAACTGAATGAAGATGACTTCGACCGCCGACTCGAGTTCTGTGAACAAATCATGCTACGGTGCGATGAGAATCCCGGATTTGTCGACAATGTGGTTTTTAGTGACGAAGCAACTTTTACCTTGAACGGTGAAGTGAATCGCCACAATTGTAGGTACTGGTCGGGCGAAAATCCTCGATGGGTTCGAGAGGAGCACACCCAACACCGGCAAAAAGTTAATGTATGGGCGGGAATAGTGGGAGATCGCATTGTGGGGCCTTTCTTTCTGGACAGAAATTTAAACGCTGAAACATACTTACATTTCCTAAGATTTACGCTAGTGCCAACATTGGTAGAATTATTTCCGACAAGCCTCACCCCAGAATCTGGTTTCAACAAGATGGAGCACCTCCACATTTTGGCTGGCGTGTTCGGAGTTACCTCGACGAAATTTTCCCCGGGAGATGGATCGGACGAAGGGGAACAATTGAATGGCCTGCCCGTTCGCCAGATCTCACACCACTTGATTTTTTTCTATGGGGTCATGTGAAATCAAAGGTGTACACCAATAAGCCAAATAACTTGGATGATCTGAAACATCGTATCCGCGAGGAAATGCGAAATATTGGTGCAGAGACAATACGACGGGTCGTAGAAAGCGTGTACGTCCGTCTCGGCCAGTGTCAAATGGCCAATGGCGGACAATTTGAACACTTCCGTTGACATTTTTTTGGTGTCTTGTTTGACGACAATCCAAGATAAACCTCGGATTATAATTTATCTGATTTTTTAAAATAATTTTTGTTTAGTTTTTCATTAGAAATAAAATTTTAATTTTTTGAAATTCGAAAGCATTTTTCTCCCAAAAATTGTTATGTAAGGTACCAAACTTTTTATACCGTTGCATGCACAATGGAATACCTAACGACAAGGGGTAATAAATGTGGCGGGTTACCATTTGAAAAAACTAATGACGTCACGCCCGCGCGCAACCAGATGACGACAGAATTAAATTCACGATGTTATAAAGTGCACGGGATAAAAGCAAAATCGACCTGTTTCAGGGTTTTTCCATCAAACCGAAGATAACAGAAATATTAATTTTGTTCCAGACTTTATCTACACCCAGTATATACAAATAAAGGCGACTAAAAAGGTCAAAGGCGACAGACACACAAAAACATGCAAGAAACTTAACCCTGCCGCAGCGATTGAAACATACCAATATTACACCAGTAATGGCCACGTTAAAAAATGCAAAATTATATCAGAAATATGCTATGATTATTATTCACAGGATAGCATCAATCAAAACTTACTTTTCGTTATTCATCCGTAAGAAAAACACAAATTACAGAGATACAGTATAAACATCTAATGCAATTTTGGTTTCATTTAGTTCTCTTCAGGCATCTTTTTAGTCTTTTGTGGATATTTACTCAATGCCATTTGTATAACTTTTTTATTTTTACACAATACCAATAATTTATCTTACTATTCTAGTAACTTCCTCAAAATTCTGTGTTCCATTGATTTAGAACGCATTAAAGCGCATATTAATTAAAATACTTTGCCTAGTGAGAATAAAATTCCTCCGCTCACTAAAATGACTACCGCTCCACAACATGTTCAAAGCAGTTGAGCAACTACCATCGTAGAGACGTACGTAATAAGGCAATGGTTGATATCTGGTAAACACAGTAACTTGTCAATAATGCAATCTTTGTCTAAATTCTGTAAATACAACAAAATACTAAGAATTCTGTTAAACATGCGTATGTATATGTATATTCCAGGTGTAGGAACAGTAACCTCTCAATTTATAATATTGTATTCGTCTGTTTGAATCTGAAACGATTTTTTATGTATACCTAACAAAAAGTTTTTTCACGAAAAAAGTTGAAAGAAAATCAAATCAAATATGGATGGGGACATCTATATAGATCTGGAAAATTCTAAACAATGTAAATCTCGTGAGTGTTATCTATGCTATTGAAGAAAACTATAACTGGGATCAGTGGAGTGTACAATAAATCTAATGTATCAAGTTGTATAGAGGGATCTATACTTTCAAAATATGTAAAATTATACAGTACATATCAATGCTTTAAGAAACAAATGTATTAAGTGTATCACAAATTTGCCTAAAATTTATTAAATACACTATGTAGAATGAGATAGTAATTAATTTTAAGCAAATATCATTTCATCTCTCCTTCTCTTTGGCTGATTCGGTCTAACTTGACATTCGGAGTGATTCATCAGCTCAGGCGGACACGTTGAAACAGGTGAAGAAAGCAGCATTTGTTTCAGATCATAGAACAGAGCAGAATCGTCGTTAGTACAGAAACTTACAGCTATACCTGTTTTACCAGCACGACCAGTTCTACCAATACGATGCGTGTAATCTAAAAAAAATAATATGAATAATTTGAAATGCAAGAAATAACTTCATTATATACCTTCAATTGTTTTGGCCATATCATAATTAATTACCATAGATACATCTTTGATATCAATACCTCTTCCTGCAACATCTGTTGCCACTAAAATATCTTTTGTGCCTGACTTGAGACTGGCCAAAGCGTATTCTCTTTGCTCCTGCCCTTTACCACCATGTAGAGTACAAGCGTTGTAGCCCAATTTTTCAAGACCCTTAGCCAAAACGTCTGCGCCTTTCTTTTGATTGACGAATATAATAATGGGGGGTTCGATTCCTCTGGAGAGATACTCCATGAGCTTTTTCCTTTTGTCGTTCTCTCCCATCAAATGTACTATCTGTTCAACTCTTTCTACAGGTTTACCAATACTGCCAATATAAACTACTGCAGGTCTTCTCAAGTAAGTCCTTGCTAGTCTTTCTACAGCTGGAGGCATAGTTGCAGTAAACATAACAGTTTGCCTGTATTTCTTTTTACTATTATAATTTGCCAATAGTACCTAAAGAAACAATTTAAAAATGAGAAAAATACATGTACATTTTACTATAGGAACAATATTAATAATTTATACACTTATTTTAATATAGATGTTAGTGAATGAAAATTTTACAAACAAAATCTAAATACATAAGTTACAATTTGTTTATAAAAATTCTCTATAAAATGTGATTTATTTAAACATACCTTACTGTCTTCAGCTTCTTCTGTATCTGGCTTCAAATTTGTTACAGGCATATATTCCAATATTTTTTGTACATCAGGTTCAAAACCTAAATCTATCATACGGTCAGCTTCATCCAGAACAATATATGTGCACTGATTCAAAACTAAATATCTATTTTCTAGCACATCAATCAATCGACCAGGTGTTGCAATAACAATTTCACAACCCATTCGTAAACGAAATCCTTGCTCTTCACGACTGAGACCACCCACCACAACAACAGTTCTAATTCCCAATGGCTGACCAAACTTAACAGTTTCTTCTTCAATTTGTTGTGCAAGTTCGCGCGTTGGAGCTAAAATTATAGCATACGGTCCTTGATCGGCATCTTCATTTCTTTCAATTTTTGGTAGAGATTGAATCCAAGATAAAAGAGGAATTAGGAAAGCCAAAGTTTTTCCTGAACCAGTTTCTGCAACACCTATTATATCTCTGTTTTGCATTCCAATAGGAATTGCTTGTCTCTGAATTGGTGTTGGATCTTTATAGCCAACCTTATCAATAATTTCTAAAAGTTCCTTCTGTATTCCAGATTCTTTCCAATTTCTTATTGGCTCAGGTATTTTACCGCCTTCAAATTAAAATAAAAAGTTAGTACATATTAGATTATATACAAATTTAAAATCTGTACCTTTAATAGTAATGTTATAGTCTTCTCGAAAAATTCGCCAGTCTCTTTCTGTCATTTCATCTACATCTTTTTCAGACCAATGTCTATCATCCCAAAGCTGTTTCTCCTCTTTCCTTCTGACTTTCTTCAAACGGACTTTTTCTTGTGCTTTTTCCGCTTCTGTTCTCCTTTTTTCCAATAGTTCCCCATAGAATTTACTTTGATCTCGTTTTTGAGCTTTTATATCAATTCCAGCCAAGTTGCCTCTACCAAAAAATTGCACCTGGTGTCTATCTTTATATAAGTTATTGTAATCTGTTGAAGTATCTTCCCCTGCATCCCAATCAAAAACGAATTTTCTATCATTTAATCGTCTCTGTCGTCTTTTTTTTTTAACAATACCCAAATATCTCTCCTTTATTGCTTCAGTTTCTTTTTCCTTATCCTTATCTTTTAATTTATCTTCTTCTTTTGCATCTCTTTCTCTGTTTCTTCTAAAGGTAATAAAATATTTTAAACAGTTACATAAACATGATAATATACATGTTGAAGAATAAAATACTGAGTTCATAGCAGAAAATCTCAGAGAAAATACATTGTAGAGTGGTAGTATTTCTTACCAAATGCACAATAAAATGCATTGCCTTAAACTAGTAAAGGTCGAGACTGTGCCACATGTTAAGAATTTATTTCTATATATGGTTAGATTGGCAGTTAGAATTTTTAAAATTATACAAATACTGAATATAAATTAAAAAAACCAAATACAATTATGCTGAAGATTCTTTTGAAAGGTACAGTAAATTTATATGTCACATTAAAACAAACACAGTTCCGAAATGTACCATTTACAATATAACATTATAAATGTTTATGAATATGAAATTGGTATTACTTGGCAATGTGTATATGAAGTACTATGGTAATTTTATTTAATTAGACCTAAAAAGTTTGTATTAAACATAAAAAGTATATGTATTTATACCTATGTTCTTTATCTTCTCTTCGTGCCTCTTCCATTCTTGACTTCTGAATATCTTCCTGTATTTTTCTTTCAGCATCTTGCGTTTTTTTCAATTTCTCAACTTCCTCCTGTCGCCTTTTTAAAGCTTCTGCAGTTCTCTGTTCTTTTGTTAAAAAAACAGGCTATAATGATTAGTTTATAAATTATAAAACTGGACAAATTATACATATATTTACCTTGCTTTTAGCTGCTTCTTCTGCTTTCTTCTTAGACAGGAATTCTTCTAATGATAATGGCTCCTTCTTAGCAGGTGCTTGAGGAATGTCAAGCTTCATATCCTCCTTGTTGTCATCGTTATTGGGTGTTGGAGATTTTTTTCTAGTATCCCTACTTTTTCTGTCTCTCTCATCTTTGCGATCCTTATCGGATTTTTTTTCTGGATATTTTTCTTTATCATATCTATTTCCATCATATTTACTATCCCTTTCACGAGACCTGGATCTAGATCTGTGTCGTTTATAACGTTCTTTACTTCTAGACCTTGAATGTCTGGAACGCTTTTCTCTATCCTTTTCGAGTCGGTCTCTACTTCTGGATCTACGCTTTTTCTCGTTTCCCATTACTGAATTTCGGAAGAGAGTATTACCTTTTACAAAAAATATGAATCCTTTTCTTTATAGATTTAAAAGCAGTTTTATGGCAAAAAACATTTAGAGTATTAACATTAAATAATAGAACTGTTACATATTTTCTTTTTCCATTTTATTACCTCCTAATGTGATAGTTAAAGAAATTAATAATAATAACAGGTATTATAACCTTAACACGAAGTTTAACAAAATTGGCTGAACTGACTACTAGATCAAAAATCAGATCATGGCCGTGCATCATGGTATCCACGCTAATGGCAAGAGTAAGTAAAATATATAGAGAGAGCATATTGTCAGTTTATTGACAAATAAAGCACTATAGTAACATTTATATATTGGTACTGGCAATGGTTAACAATTGGGGCGCCAGCAATGACCTTGTATGCAGAGTTGTATGTATCTTGAAGTTCGCAGCGTTGTCAAATGCTAAATGTATAATTCGGGATCGTGAACAAACATTAAGGGCCAAATTCATAGTTATTACTTAAGAATGACTAATCCTCATCTCATCTAGCCCTCATCTTTTACTCACTGAAGGAAAACTTATTCTCATCTCCGTTTTGCAATTCATAAACGTGAGTAGGCGGCTTGCTAAGTTGAGGAAAGAAATAAGAAAGCGGTGAGTTGCTACGTCATCGATCTAATGACGTGTCGGGCCGTAGACCAATCAGGCATAAGACAACAATATACGAAAGTTGTGGCATTTCCGTATTTTCATTTCTGTTTCTAACCTCTTGCTATTGTGTTCCCAGTAATTTCTTATTAGATATGAAGAGCAAACGAAGTTTCTTTACGGGCGACGAGAAAATTTATTTAAAAACTTTAGTAAATAAATATAAAGAGCTCATAGAATGCAAAAAAACTGATTGCATTAGTATGGCCCAGAAAAAAAAAGCTTGGTGTTCTCTAACATGAGTTCAATGCTGTAGCAAAACATTGTTCCGTAAGTATATATTATATCCTAATAAACATAGTAAATAATAATTAGATTGAAACGATATTTACAAATTTGTATTTTGTTAACTATATAAAAAGTGTCCAGAAATTGTAACAACCTTCCTATTTTTTTTTATTATAGTGCAGTACAGAAGAACTTAAAAAATGTCGGGACAATATGAAAAATAGGCGGAAAAAGGAATTGTCTGAAGAAAAGAAAACTCGAATGGCAACAGGTAGTGGACCATATATACCACCAACACAAGACGACCAAATCGATGATATTTTAAACAACATAAATATTGAACTGACAGATACTATTGATAGTGATGCCGTTGTTCTACAGGATGGCCTGTCTACAGAAAACCCTGCAGGCACTGCAATTGATAGCACATTTCATGAAGAAGGTAATTTGTCATATATTTATATATGAAATTTTATAGTACAATATATTACTTACTTTTACAGAAATTCATCTTGTTGTAGAGGGGAAAGCAGAAGTGCATGAAGATGCAGAAAGCAGCACTCCAGGAATAATATTTCCTACCTGGAAGCGTGTTATTCTTTCCTACACATCAAGAGGTACAGCAATGGAAAAAGAATTAGAAGTACGATTGCAAAGAAATGAACTATTATATAAGAATGAACAGGAACTCCATGCTCTTCGTGTACATGAGCAATTATTAAAAATCGAGGAGCAGGAGCTCAAAAATGAAGAAAGAACAGTTAGACTCGAAATAGCAAAGCACGAATTACAAATGCTACAAAAAAGATGTAATAATGAAAATAAATAAACGTTAAAGTACCTAGTCATTGTGCTTTTTTTTGTTGACTTTACCAATATATCTCAAAAATAAATGTTACAAATAAAAGATATAAAGGCAAGTACATATTTTTATGTAAAAGACTTTCAATAACAGAGGCATGTTGATGTAACAAATATATTTTTAAGATATTTATTTATATGAACATTACATATTTGTATATTTCCTTTTTAAATATCGAAATGCCTTTCAATAAATGCTGCTCGGATTGCATTTCTTCTTATTTCTTGACTGGGCACAGGTAGCACTTCTACTATCCTATCCACAAATCCCTCTTCAAAGTTTTGTTCTCTTTCTAGCACTACTATATTATGCAGGATAGCAGTTGCAGCTATTATCCTGGTTGTATTTCTTAATTTATACTGTAAGCATGTCATCAAAATCTTGATTTCCATATTCCAAATGCTATACATAATTTAATAATGGGCGGAACAGGTAAACCACGTCGACTTAACGGAGGTGCCCGAGGATACACCAAATTCAACAAAACATTTTGGATAGTATATATGTCTTGAAAAGCGATACCGCTGTACTAATTCAGTATAGCTATATTTTTCAAGGGGATTTTCAATATCTCTTATTATATTCCTGCAACAATTTACTTATATTTAATAAATCGTAAATATTACTGCAAACGTCTCATTACCTTGGTACGGGTACATATACTTCATCCTCTACATAATCTACAAATTCCCAAAAATAATCCATTTCTCAAATACAACTTGAAAATACAAAAAACTTACTAACTAACCTCAAAAAGCGTCTTAAGTACGTAATAAGGAAGCGGTAACCGTGCCTTAACATTTGCTCATCTCCGACTCATTTATGAGTTGCGTTTGAGGTGTAGATGAGGTGAGGTCTGTTTATGAATTCGAAAAAGTGAGAAATTGACGTAATGAGTAAGAGGTGAGGGTGAGGAAGCCTTAAATCGTGACTATGAATTTGGCCCTAAATAGGCATAATAGTTAAGCTTGTTCATTATTCCTTAGTTTATAAAGCTCGTATGTGTATAAGTAGATATATATATATATATATATATATATATATATATATACACACATAAAGCACCTTTAAGAAGCCCAAAATGCCATATTGCGCGGATCATATGAAGCCCTTGTTGTTTTTACGAAGCCCAAATCGGGCTTCCTAAAAACAAGTGTGCATAAAGCATTATTGCGATAGATATTGCCATCTATTGCGTTTTACAAAATTTCATAGGGGCTCGTAAGTAGGTGGGATACCGCAACATATACGCCATTAGTTCACAGTAACGCACGGCAGGGGCGCATGACTTCAAATGTATATACTTTACACATGTTCCACGGTTTTTACGAGCCAAATATGTTTCACACGGAATAGGAAGCCCTTAAAACTGGCAACAACGCTTTCTAGAAAAAAGCAAGTACATATAATGGAGATTTGAGAAATTGTAAGACTATAAGCTTCGATTTGTTATAGAGAAGACAAAGAATTTCAATAAAATATAAATCTGAAAGTATTGGAGCTAATATTTGAAATGTAAAGATTTAATACGAAGCATTATGTAATTTCAAAGTTAACGGTAACTAATTATTAAAATACAGAAATACCTAGCTACAAACTCGTAATATTTCTTGCTATTAATATGACATTACTAGGATAAATAGGTAATTTATTTTTTTCTTAAATGCTAATTACAGAAATATTTAAAGAAGGATATATTAAATAATTATCAAATTCGGTGGTTTTGGAAATAAATTTATTGAAAATTGTTTTATATTCTGATTTAAAAACATAAAAATATAACTTTTATATATACAAAAAAAATAAAAGATGTCTTGTATACTTTTTATGTTATGAGAAAATAATTTATGTTCCTCTAAACGAATTATAAACTAGGGTTTTCACTCTTACCCAGTATTTATTATTCTAATCAAACATTCTTTGTGTTTTGAGAGATTTTGATCACATTCGCACTTTTTGGGCGTTACTTTATTTTTTAAACGCAATTAATTGGAAGTACATATTTTAGCACAATTTTTTCTCCTTATCTAACCATCGAAAGCATCCAGATGCCTTTTTACTGGCAAGTCAAATGCATGTTTTTCGTTCAGTTTTTGTTTACACTTAATCCTTCTTTATTCAGTACTCTCTGTCAACCGTAACAGAACACAAAACACTTTTTGGGATGTATTCTATATTGCACAGGTCTTCATTTTCCTTTGAATCGAAACTTATAGAATGTTTTTATCTAATTCAAGCTTTGTCTTCGAAATTCCTTTTCAAGCAAAAGTATGACCTTGGCAGAATTTGCCGTTTAGTAAACATCCTGACGTAATTTGAAAATAAAAGTCTACAGCACTATTTTACATAATAATTAATTCGGTTGCGTGCTCATTCACTGCAAAGTCGCAGTATGCTTTCTGAATTTTGTGGCCACAACTTTTAGCTAAACAGCTGGTGACGTTTCCTTCAACCATCCACTCGGCATGAAGTCAGTAGTTTGCCAAATTTTGAGTAAGCTAGTTATATATTCTTGAATCCGCGTCGAAAAAACTTTTGATCCTTTACCACCTGTTGCAACTCTTATAAATTGTTACTTATTATTTTTTGCCATAGTTAGTGATACGGTAAACACTTCTTTATCATTTGAAGTTATCTTTCTTCCAAGTTTCCATCTTTAGAAACTTCATATTAAAAACTTGTCTTCGACTGAAAATCATTGCCATAGTTACGACCGATTTAGAAAGAATTTTATAATTTCTACCAATATTAATATTATTATTCGTCCGTTGACGCAAATTCTGGAATTCATGTTTAAATAAGAATTACAAAATATTTCTCTCCAATCTCATCAGTTTCCTCTATTACCTCCACTTTTTTTTAGGTATGTGTATGAAATAGCCAGATTTTCATGCACACTGAGAAGAGTATCTACTTCAAAATTTTCTTTAAATCGGTGCTGTTCTTGCATCGGTTTCTTAAAGGTGCCGTGGCGGCCTAAATTTTCTTTGAGTCGTCTAAATTAACGAGGTTTCGAAAAGCTGCCACCAACAGGGGCGGGGGGCACCGGTTGCGATTTTTATTACATTCATTTACATTTTTTTACACATTAAACATATCAATGAAATAATTATTGTTATTCATGATTGCGGTGGTATCGTTATTTAACGGAAAATATTCTAAGATGACAAACCAAATAATTTTCGAACTGATATTTGAATGATCAGTACTACGTCGCTACTAATAGATACTTTCTTCCTTTTCCGACATTTTTGAAAAATTCATAGTAAGCGGATAAACGCTTCTACGTACTTCAATTTGGTTAAAATTAATTACTGACCAAATGCTAACTAAATGAATATCAACAGATTTAGTAAGAATTTTATGACTTCTACGAATGTTAATATTTTATTCAGCCTTTGATATGAATTCTCGAGTTGTTACTGTACCCAGTATCACACACAATAGTTTATATTATTCTTATACATGTTTGCCAATACAATATATTAGTTCCAATAGAAAGATTTTTATTTTTAAGCAGTTGTGTCTTTTAAATTAAAAATTAAAATAACACTAAGTATAATTTATATTGAATTAGTCGATAATAATCTCGGATACCATTGAAAAAAATAACTTCAATATTCCAAAATTGAATAAGTAGGTACTGCTTAGCAATTTTAAGGTACGTAATATAAAATATTTTGCAGCTGATCTAACAATGCATTCTCTATGAGCATATCAAGGAATGGGCAAAGTAATATTTGGCAACATCGCTGGGCTTCGTAAAATCGGTAGACTATATAAGCATATACATTTGGGCTTCTAAAAGACCGTCATACATATCGGGACTCGCAAGATTTAACAAATCTAAACAAATTTTTATTTTATATAAGTTTACCCCTCTCACTATGCTCGCCATTGTAGGGAATTACAGTGCTAGAAATTGCATAATATACAGCTTAATTCTTGATTTGAAGGCCGGGCTGCAGGAGACCTGCGCTATATACCGGGCTGCGTATCATCCGTGAGGCAAGTATATATATATATACATTTTAATTATATTCATGAGTATGTAACAGTATCAACAATAAAAAAAATAGATTCCTCTAAAGGATATTTAACAGGATTTTCCGAATTAAGATAAGGATTACGATACTCCCAAGAGCTTTTTGTGAAATTCGCAACTTAGGTTCCTTTACTTTTGAATTACATTACATGTATTAACCTATTAACTTCGAAACTGTTATAAAATATTTTAATGCATACTACATTACTACCACAGCCGTCTCTACTGTGATACTACCTATATAAATAGTATAATTTGCAATACATATCTAACGAATAATGAGCAAGTTTAACTGTTATGCCTATTTAATCTTTGTTCACGATCGCTAATTATATTTAGCATTTGACAACGCTGTCAACCTCAAGATACATACAACTCTGCATCAAGGTCATACTGGCGCCCCAATTGTTAACCATTGCCTTGGTACTATACTGTGGCACGGTCAAGCATTTACGATCTCTACATGGGCGAGATTATGAGATAGGGGAATACAGACAGTTTCACTCGGACTAGACCGACTCGTGCTTTGTCGGCTCTCGGGGAAACCGGTAGGTAATACGGTGCCCAAAACACGAGTGGGTAGTTTGAGTTCCCCTATCTCGCCCATGTATACTCCTTACTTATTCTTTCTCAATGATTGAAAGGTGGTAAATTCACAACTTTGTTGAACTGGTGGTACTAGAAGGTCGAATGCGCGTCATCACACATGCGCAAGCAAGAGCTATATGACAAGAGGATACCAGAGATGCATGTGTTTAATTTGACGTAAACAAATCAAATTAATATCAAAATGTGGCAAGATAAAATTAAGTTAATTATAATCTTAATTTACATAAACTACATATGCGATTGTGCTGTAATGCATAGTCATTCATCTCATTTAAATAAAGAAAGAGAAGAAGATGGTGCATACAGTCCTAAAGACAGGGACCACTTATCGGATAGTGGTGAACATAATAATGAATTTGATCATGAGGCAATTTTGGGGTCAATAAAAGAAGCAGACGAATTTGATCATTTGACGCCAGCAGAATCGAAGAGACGATTAGGTGTATTACTCGAAAAGATGGACTTAAATAGTGATAAATTCATCAGTCGTCAAGAATTACAAGCATGGATATTGAGATCATTTAGAATGTTAAGTCAAGAAGAGGCAGAAGAACGACTACAAGATGTTGATGAAAATGGAGATGGCAGAGTAACATGGGAAGAATATGTAGCTGATACATATGGAATGGATGATGATTCAGATCCTGATGAAAATGAAGAATTAATGGCTGATGATAAATTAATGTGGCAAGCAGCAGATGTTAATGGTGATGGTATATTAGAAGGGGATGAATGGCTTTCATTTTCTCATCCAGAAGAACATCCAGCAATGTTACCTATAATTTTAAACCAGACATTACGTGAAAGAGATACAAATGGTGATGGAGCAATTAATTTTCATGAATATGTTGGTGACAGGGGTAAGGAACATGATAAACAATGGTTATATATAGAGAAAGAGAAATTTGACAGAGAATTGGATTTAAATAAAGATGGTAAACTTACTGACAATGAAATATTGAAATGGATGGTTCCAAGCAATGAGTAAGTAATAATTAGCTCAGGGATTATTATAATGATTCTGTTTTCGTGTTAGAATGGTAATAATATATCTGATCTTATCATTTCCTATACTTTGTTTTTTAACTCCATGGAGTGTTAGCAAAAGATAGCAAACATGTTTTTTGACAAACTTTTATTATAGATTATGTCTCTATACTTATTATTTTTGTTTTAAGATTTCATATACCTTTAAAAGTAAATTTACTTCCTTAATTCGTAGTGGAAAGCAGTAATCTCAAATTGTGTTTATCAGATGAAGTTTTTTTTTTTGGATGACAGCTATTGCTGTTATTTAATTAGCACAAGTAAAAAATTGTCTTTGGTACTTAGTTAGGTCAAGTAAAACTAATTTGCACATTTTAATTTAATTTAATTTTAACAGACCCATATTTGCTTTAATTTTAACCACTTTATTGCCTTTTTTCAACTTTATGTCGAAAAGAAGGGGATAGTAATTACAGAATTTTAAAAAGTATGTCTAATTTAAAAAAAAATGACAATGTTACAGTACCTCTCTATTCATAATACACCTACCCGTGCGACTCGGGATCGCATCTGCTCGGGGACATGAATTTATTTATTCATTTAAATTTCAATTTAATTGAAATTAAATACCTCTATATGATATACTTCTCTCGTTCCCTTAATCGACTCAAGCCGACTTTACCCGAACGAGCGTTGCATATCCGAGCGTGACGGCTCAGTCTTGTTCAGTGCCCACAATCAATGCAACGCGCCCAAAGAAGTTTACACTTCAAAAATTTGACAGGAAGAATATACACAACGCACGTCTTTTTGACATATGATTTATCTGTCAACACCGAATTGAACTATTAGTCTAAAAATATGTAATAAAGAAATTTAATATTGAAACGGAAATTATGTGTTTATTTGCCATGAATACGTATATTACGATCAATTTATAATCTTCTATTTAAGCTAATGAAATAAATACCCTCAAGTATAATTTAACAAAGTAACTTTTTTAGTTTCTCTAATACAGTTATGACAACATGTAAACGTCATCGATGACGTGCAACTGAACTTAACGCGCCTCCAGTATATGTCATTTTGACATTTGTCGTTTTGCGACTAACAATATAATTTTTATTATTGAAGCATATTTCGGAAGCGCACAATTTTTTAATGGAGAATGGCAATTTTTCTACGCCGAATGTAAGCGACAATTTCACTTGCGTTTCCTAATAGAGTTTTGGATAATATTGCTTTACATCATCACATTCACCTAGTCGTGGAAAAATTTCGGACTACAGGATCTGTGTTAACAGGCAAGAGTTCTGGTAGACCACATACACAGCAAAATATTGTTGACTGCGTATAAAACCTTGTTCAAGAAATCCCACATAATATGTACATCAATTCATCGTTGTATCACTTCAAACGAACGTTCTTCTAGAATTGCTTGCATATGTATGTATAAAAAGTATCGGTTGTTCATCAGATTTTAGTAGGCATTTTTTAAATTGCTTATTTAATTTCACATCACAAACATGTAAGACGTTAATACTTTGAAAGTGACTATTACAGAGCTCGTGTCGTTTTTTGATATAATTTTGCCAACTTCATGTTTTTTATTTGTGTATGGTATAGTGCGCCATGATATTTGTTACAACATTAATAATTGAATGGATGTCATTTAATAAATTGTTACTTAGTTGATAAGCATGATTTTATAATGAATTTTTCTAAAAATTAACTTAGAGATATGATTTTTATAAGTATTGAGGGAATGCCAAAAAAATGTTTACTACCTTAAGATTTTAAGTTGTTTACAAAACTGCATTCCAAAAATATATAATATAACATTACTCTTCTCTTTTCTTTTACTTCTATAATCTTGGTAAGTGTGTAATAAACACCTGTGGGTAAATGTATTACTTCAGGTCCGAATTTTGAAAATTTTTATTATACAAAAATTATTCAAAATCCTATTATTAGTAATTCTAGTCTCTTAATAAATCTCTACAGAATGCATACTGCGAGATATTTGCAAAAAAGTGCTATTCGATAAGAGTAAAAGTGTTACTTCCGGACCGAATTTTGAAATTTCATTTATACATAAAATATTCCAAATCTAGCTCTAAATACTTTAGTACTCTTGATAAATATATATACAATGCATAGTTTACGACATATTTGCAAAAAAAAACGCTATTCGATAAAAGTGTTACTTCCGGTCCGAATTTTGAATTTTTTTTTTGTACAAAAGATATTTAAAATTATGTTTTAAATACTTTTATACTCGTAATGTACCTGCCTAGAAATCATGACTTGCGAGATATTCGCAAAAACTGATTTTCAATAAGAGTAAAAGACCTACTTCCGCTAGGAATTTCCAAAAGCCTTTTTAATAAAAATTTTCTCAAATATACGTACTTTTGAGAACATTTGAAATCTTGATAAATTTATTTAAACTTAGTAGTTGGCGAAATATTGGGAAAGTTCCACTAATCAAATCTCAAGAGGGAGATTATACACGTAAATATAAAACAAGGAATTGATATCTAAAGCGGTTTGACCGCTATCGTGGTCGCACACAGAGAGAGACATTTTTTGGTATCAGGGAACTTCGAAAATTTTCGTCATCACAATACTTCGTTATACTACGTATAAGAAAGTAAAACGACAAGAGCTTTGTAATAGTCACTTTTAAAGTATTAGTCTTTTAGAGCCGGCTGACACGACACTGATTTTAGTACTAATTTCAGTACTTGTATTGTGCGCGCAATTGTAGTTTGTTTGGCTTCAAGAAAATAGAACATGTTCTATTTTCTTGATGAAAGCTTACTGCTCGCATACTCATCACTTGCTCGTATACTCATTTTGATGCTTGCGTGTCAGACAAAAATACTTTAATATCTGCTGATTTTGAAACTAAAATTGCGCGCACAATTTAAGTACTAAACTCAGTGTCGTGTCAGACTGCACTTACGTTTTTGATGTGAAATTACATAAGCAATTCAAAAATGAACTGATATACTGGGTTCCATTTGAAAAAAATTACATATAAAAACGTGTCATGTAATTTTAATCCAGTTATCTGCACATACAATTAGTAACTGAAAAAAAAAGCTTATATTAAGACTTCTTATTATGAACAATACTACCAAAAATTGTGTCCATCTAATACGTCGTTTTCGAGAAATATAATTTTATACAAACATCTAATTTTTCAGAAAAATGGAGTAAGTCGAAAACTTTAGACTTTAGGCCTATACTATCTTGTAATAACATATAGAGTGTATTGTGGAACTCTCTGTATAATATAAAATATTTTTAAAATGCGCTCCTAATGAGTAGCTACCACAAGAAAAAAAAACCGCTTCGAAATATCTTTACTCGTAAAGGCACAATTGGCCTTACCCGCGGATATGACAGCCTATTTTGTTCTCGTTAGGTTGAATAAAATTATTTTTTATAGAAATGTTTTTCTACTTTTGTCGCAATGATTTTTACATTACATTGCATAGTTTATAATATTAAATTATTTGAAGCTTATCTCTGCGGAAGTTATATCATTTTGTCTGGTGCATCACTCAAGAGGTTTACTAGTTCACTAAAATTAATAGCAAATATAAATTCTAAAATTTTTTTTAGCAACAATAGAAAGAACAATTTTGTTTCTCTACTTTTGTCCGACGGTGTATATACACCGTCTGATATCGAAGTCTTCGAATCAGACGGTAACTGTGAATCGCTGGCAAATTATTGTGACTTGTGAATTATTCTTTTGTTTATTATTTACATTAACTCTTTTTATAACCGTCCCGACACCGGATCGTATGAGACATTTTTTTCTCGATCATAAATTACTACTTTGCGGACTGCCTCTGTCTGATGCAATTTCTAAGTTCTGTGTAGAAGAAGTAGGTACCATCCATCTATCTCTGTCTATATTAGCCAGTTATTTTATTTCTATTCTGTATAGTATTGTATGTGACTATATCGACAACAGTTGAGTGAAATTCAAAATTTAATGTTATGTTGTTGGATGTGCTACTTGCTAACAAACTTGACAGAAGTTAGCAGACCAGTTCTTCTTTAGGCTTGTTCGAACCTGCAGTTCTAAACGGTTCTAGAACTAGTGCGCATGTCATTTAAGAAAGAGACTGTTCGGACCATGCAGTTCTGGAACTGCAAATTCTGAGAACTGGTAGTTCAGTGTTCGGACTTTCAGAACTAGTAATTCAAGAACCGTTCGGAACGGTTCTAACAGTTCTCGATGATGGGCTAAATCCGGAGCATGCGTAATTGTCATTCGTATCAGCTTTCGCATTTTTCTGGTTATATTTATCGTATTTATGTTGAACTTCAGAATTTGGAGATGTTGTAGGTTAGTTTTTAAGTTGTCGTTCAAGTACCTATTTGTTTTTTATTTTAGTTTGTGATATTATTAGAGTATTGGTGTGATTCGGTTCATCAAACCTATTTTTAATTTTCTTAACAGTTGTTTTTATTCACACCCATTAATCAATTTTGTAATAGCCAAAGTAAACAGCTACAAGTATGTGACTAAACATTAGTTTCTTCAAATGATGGTTTATTGTTTTAGAAATTACTTCATTGACTACCATGTTCTTGAGTCTAGCAAGTGATTCTTCCTCTAAGAATAAAGTGAATGTAATGATACAATTATAGGAACTTGCGAACATGTGAAAAGTTAATTTATAATTATCATATATTCGTAGAGAAACTAACATAGTTGTTAAACTTAGACAAAATAGTATTTAATATTATGTAAACTAAACTTATAATTTTTGATTCCATGTGTCCCCCTTGAGATTTAAGAAAAATAAAGGGAATTTGTGATATAAATATATTAGATATCCGAACAATCTATTATATGTATGTATTTGTACCAGCCTGTTACATCATGAAAATTATAATAAATTGCAAGTTAATGTGACTCCCAGACTTGTGACACAAAACGTTCAGAGTCTGATTGATGTAAGTACCAAATCATGTAGGTATCGCAATTCAAATTACCAAAAAGGCTTCAATTCTCTAAAATGGATTGAAAGAATGTACTACTTCACATATTAAAAAAAAAGAAGAGGAGTTGGCTTTGAACATTGAAAATGTATTGTAATATATTTGTTTAAATTTATTATGATTGTTGATTTTATAGTTATGTAATACATATTTATTAATGTGTGTGTGCATTTGATGCACGTGCCAATTATTAATAACAGCTTGTATTAAAAATCCTTGTTTTATTTGCCCGGTTTATCAGATATATCCATTACAAAATTTTGAAAAATGTACTTCTGAACAACTTCTTCATTACTTTTTAAATCCTGTTGCAATTTTGAGATGTAACATTTAAATGTTCATTACGATTGACATTTGTACACCAGTTTGGTGTTTTTTTTTAAAAAATGCAGATATATATATATTTTTAGAAAAATGTATTTCTTATAAACAACTTTTTCACTATTTTTAAAATCCTGTCGCAATTTTGGTGGTTAGATGCAGTAACATTTAAATGTTCATTACGATTGATATTTGTCCAAAAAAAAAACTGACGTATATTTATTTGACGTTTACGCTAGAACAACACAAATCTGACAACTCAACATGTCAAAACTTTTACCGGAATTTTTATCACAAATAAATATAATAATTATGGTTGTAAATAAAATAGTATACAAACCTCGGTGATAAGTTTCATTCCTGTCTCGAGATAAAGTTAACCTCGACGCTTCGCGTCTCGGTTAACTACTTAATCTCTCGACAGTAATGAAACACTTTCCACCTCGGTATGTAATATACTATTATTGTACAGTAAGATAGTGTTTGTTTACCTCCGTAAAACTCTATGGTAACGCATCGCTTTATTAACGGTTGGCGATAATAGTTATTTATTACACAAGGGAAAAGTATTAGATTTCAGCTCGAGGTAATGTTTTTTCCCGTGTATAATACACTATTTTTTTCTGTGACGGGAAACGGGATTTAATATTGATAAAAAACATGTTATAACTATATATTAAAGTCAGAAAATCAATCGATATGACATTTCAAGCGACATTACACCTGCGTTGCTAAGGAAACCTGTAAAGTATTCAAATATCTGTCAATTTAACCGGGAAAAAAATGCTCACTTTCTTCCCGGGTTGAAAGTGACATTTTGTTTCGTGTCAAGACAGATAAAATGTCAAACTTTTTTCTCGTCACAGAAAAAATAGTTATTTATTATACAAGGGAAAAAGGTATTAAATTTTAGGTTGAGGTAATGTTTATCTCCCGACGCGAAGCGGAGCAAAATAAAATACCGAGAGCTAAAATCTAATTTTTTTTCCGTGTATAATACACTATTTTTTTCTGTGATGGGAAAAACGACGGTTTAATATTGAAAAAAACACGTTAATACTATATATTAAAGTCAGAAAATAAATCGATGTGACATTTGAAGCGACATTACACCTGCGTTGCTAAGGAAACCTGTGAAGTTTTCAAATATCTGTCAATTTAACCGGGAAAAAGTGACATTTTGTTACCTGTCAAGAAAGATAAAATGTCAAACTTTTTTCCCCGTCACAGAAAAATATGTTTAAAATGGCGGCGCCTATTTATGTAGCCGTTAGTCAGACAAAGATGAGAATACCACAATGTAGCGGGTTGCATATTCCATAATTTTGCCTCAGTCATTGCTAACCTACCCGCCCTTCCAGTTACTGCGTGGCGCGTAACCTACGAGAAAGTACAGGCCGCGAACAAGCAATCGTGACGTCACGAAAGCCGGCCCTATCTCCATGCGTTAATGTGTTTTATAACTACTTAACTATTAAATTTAATCAGTTTTCTCTTGGATAGATCCATGTTTTGGGTGTTAATTTTGTCGTTGATTATTTTTGAATAGTTATTAAGAAATATATTGGCAAGAACATGACTATTTTTTAACAATATCGACTTCAACGTTTTGCTGCATAAAATACATTTCTCATTGATTTCTTCTACATATTTTTCCAATTTTAACATTGTCAATTCCCGTAAAATAATCCTTTGTTTACCTGTTTTTAGAAATTCAGTTTCATATTTATCTGAAATAAGCTCACTAAATATCTGATACGCCTGAATAGAGACTTCAAAGAATAATTCAGATGGTTGTTTTAGAGCTCCTCTTGTTAAATTTTTCAAATATTTGCTAATATCTGCAGAGTCATTTTCACCACAATTGGTAAAATTTATAACAAAATCTGAATTGGTAGTAATGGATGTTAAACAATTGTCACAACCATTAACAAACTTAATTAGTGAATGTGCACAGTATCCGGCAATATAGAACAAAGATGATAATACAGAAGCATTCAGTGCAATGTCAAATGAATTATTTAATATATCTGAAAAAGAAGAGACGTTTTCAGATAATCCATCGTTTCTGGTTATTTTATCAATTGTTATAACCGATGACTCTGAGAAATGTTTAATACATACTACTGAATGTTTTGTTGGATTAAATGACTCTCTATGAATGCATTTAATCCACGTTTTTTTCAACTCTTCATCTTTTGGAAAAGAAAAGACGGACACATACGTATGGGTACTATCGTAATTGCTTGTGCAATTAGGCACGCAGCATTTATCAGGCATTTTTAATTAAATGAACAAGATTCACTCAGGTATCTAGTCAAACTGTTGGCGTTCTTGATTAACTAATTATTTTATATAAACGACACAACCATATTATAAACGACACCACCCGAAAGTTATTTATAAGTAATAAAACAACGTTCACATACAAAATTTACCAGCGGCCATATTTGCTAACCCACAAACTCGGCACTCCACAATTGAGAAACACTCTCTTTTCACTGATTTTACAAATTATCTGCACATAAATCAGGTAAATCTGAAATTCTACACCTTTAACTTATCACTTTAACTTATTTGAAGTTCTTTATGAGGGTTTTTGAAAGAAAAACTTGCGAAATCTAGTTCACGCGACTGACATGTGCGACCACGGCAAATCTAAACTGTAATGCTCGTCAGACGGCATTCGTGACGTCAGATCACGTGACACAAGCTTTGTTCCAGGCCTCTATATCACGGAGGTTACGCGTGGCGGTAATAGAATGCGTCACAAAAGATGGCTGTCCGCTCCGTAAGGTTGTCGATGTACTTTTGTAGGTTATATTACTTGACTCATAAAACTTAGCAAATCTCAAGTTTCAGCCATTTCAATTTATTTGCACATGTCGATTGCCAAAGTGCATTTACCAATTTCTTGACAAACTTATTTTTATATTAATGCGATCTTTGAAGTACTCAACTTTTTTTAAGTAATTTTGCTACTATTAATTTACCAAAAAACTTGATCAAGGAATTAATAAACGTAAAACAGTTAAGCACAACAATAAATTATCCGAGAAATTGGTGGCAATTTGTTAGTCCGGAAATTGATATGTGTAAAACAACCTTTACATAAATTAACGGAAGAATTGCAAAATTCGGATGAAATTGCGTTTACTTATGTCGTTGATTGAAGGAATACATAAAGATGCGCCACTACATAGCACTGAGCGTACCCAAACTGGATCCGAGATCTATAGCGACTACATTAGTCGTTTGGATCCGAGATTCGAAACACCTCGAGAAAGCGATGATGTTTCTCGGCAAGGGGTTTGCGGGACTACTTAACGGAAAGACACGGTATTTTACTATAGCGTTGCGCATCTTTATATATTCCTTCAATCAACGCTTATGTATTATATGCATTATATTTTCAAATATGCTATAGCCTATTTTCCATTTTAGAGAAATTGCTGAAGAAGAAGTACACCATCTTTTTGTATCCAGTGATGATGATCATGATAATCAACTCAGTTTTGATGAAGTGATTGAGCATCATGACACATTTGTTGGAAGTGAAGCTACAGATTATGGAGACCATTTACATAATATTCATCATTTTGAAGATGAATTGTGATAAAATATTTCGGTGTTAATAATGTAGTAAATGTAATTGAAGAGTGTTTAATTTATTTATATTTATTAAGACATTGTATTTGCTAAATGCCATTTGTACATACTATTTTTCATAATCGTACTTGTAATATATTCATACAGCTGGATGTTGATATAGACAACACCTCCATTGTATCATAATCATTTTCATTTTGTAAAATATAAAATGAAGCCATGTTAATATTTATTTATTTTATTCCATAAATTAAAGAGGAACTAACACAAATAATTAAACAATAGAATTTCTCCTTAATGTTTTATTGGGGATGTGGTGTTTTCCGTAAATATCGTTGCCCTGAAGGTAATGCCACTTCAGTGACCATTGGAAATATAGATCCTACTTTATCTTCGGGAACACTGGGTTGCACCATCACATCTTCTCCAGGCTGAAACAATGTACAAATAAATACACTGCACAATTTTTAGATACATTTTAACCTGTTCTAGAAATTCATTAATACCAGAATTATTTAATCAAAATATTAATACTTTTAATGTCATTTTATTAGAAGGAAAAATGATAATTCTATTGCTACACTTAAACATGCTATACAAAATCTGTGATATAATTTAATAAAGAACTTGGAAGGATTTATGACTGGTTTTCATTTTTGTGAGACTATTCTTTTAATTTTATAATGTACAAATTTGGCTATATAAATTAAAACAATTTGAAATAAGGAACTTCATCTATTTAATACATATACCGTAGTCGACATATTTTAATTTCTGATACGAAAGTAGAAAGAGGAAAAGAGCGCGACGAAATAAACTAAAGATAAACATAAGCGAGGCGGCCAAGACAGTACACTCGACAAACGTTTGCTATGAAATCTAAGGCGTGAGGGTCTCCCGACACTTCGTTGCTCTCCCACCATTGTTAGCAAGCAGGCATCGCTGCATATAGGAAGGTCATGTTCTGCATGGGATAGAAGTGTAAACCGAAATTAAAATTTGACGACTATGGTATATAGTATACAGTCAGTTGATTTAAATACCAAACATTTGTAAAATGTTTTGAATATTGTACACTTAAAAATGCATTTTCATTAAAATATACATATAATACAAGAAATTAATAAACTTTTAAACAAAATTTCTAAGTGTAATTTAAAGATATAAATTAATTACTTCTTAAATAAGATTTTTATGCATGTAGGTTATAGGTTATATACATATGTGTTGCTTACCTTCCAATCAGCAGGAGTTGCAACTTGAAACTTATCAGTTAGCTGGAGTGAATCGATAACACGTAAAATTTCACTGAAACTAATTAATGCAATGCTTGATTTGATAAACTATTATACTTACTCAAAATTTCTGCCAGTAGTTGCAGGATATAAAATAGATAATCTCATCTTTTTATTTGGTGCTATTATAAAAACTGCTCTAGCTGTAACAGGTAATCCTCTTCTGTCCTTTTCATCAGGATCAATCATACATAATTTTACAGCTAGGTCTCTGTTCTCATCTGAAATGATTGGATAGGGAAATGGAGATTCACTGCATCCAGCATATAATTTTATATCTTCACTCCACTTTTTGTGGTTTTCAATTGAATCACATGATAAAGCAATTATTTTCACATTACGCTTTTTAAATTCAGGATACAATTTAATCACACGTGCTAGTTCGGTAGTACAAACTGGAGTAAAATCTGCTGGATGAGAAAATAATATTCCCCATCTGTAACTCATGAAATAATTTATTTAGACTGTTGCCCAATAGTTGGTTAAAGCTACATACGATTCTCCCAACCAAGTATGAAGTTCAATGGGACCTTCTGTTGTTTCAACTTGAAAATTTGGGAAAATGTCTCCTAAATTTATCATTATACTATTAATTATTATTGTAGGAATCACAGAAATACGCACAGATCCACTTCTCTATGCACAATTTGCTAATTTGAATAGGAAAATAATAACAAACCAGACTTATGCAAAACTTGAAATATTTGAATAAGCATGTATCTGTGAATGGTAAGACTGATTTAGTGTTTTTCATTTATACATGGGCGGGATAGAGGAATACAAGCTGTGAATACAGGTCAGTTTCTTTCAGACTAGGACTAGACCGACTCATGTTTTGTCGGCTCTCAGAGAAACCGGTAGGTATCCGGTGCACGAACGCCGACAAAACACGAGTCGGTCTAGTCTGCGCGAAACGGAACCGTATTCCTCTATCTCGCCCATGTGTAATTTCATTCCCAAAATAACTATTTTAATATAAATCAATCTTTATTTAATTTAAATGATATATATACGAATACATACTAGAAAATAAAAAGTTGCAATTCATATTTATTTACTTTTCCTATTTGTGCATCATATAAATTCGATTTGGTTTAGTGATTTTATTATTATACTATTGTATTTATCTGTTTTGTTTATGGAAGTTAGGTAAAAACGTTTGCGTCGTCTTTCAAAAGTTGTAAATGGTTTCAATCTTAAATTTGCATTTTAGGTTACGTAGTACTAAGTTAAAATTATATAGAATTAATTCTATTAAATATATTTAAAAATGGTAATTATTTTTCCAGAATTGGCAATTATTAATAACTGTATAATTTTATATTATTTCAGCTCCCTTTATCGTTACTACGAACTGCTCAAAATCATCCAATGGTAAGATTTAAATAAGATAACCTTTCAAATATAATTAACAGTAAATAATTTCAGCTCGTTGAGCTTAAGAACGGCGAAACTTACAATGGTCATTTAGTAAGTTGTGATAATTGGATGAATATTAATTTACGTGAAGTCATTTGCACTTCCAGGGTATTAATCAACTATGAAATTATTCTTACTGTGTTATACATCCTATTTACAGGACGGTGATAAATTCTGGAGGATGCCTGAATGCTACATAAGAGGTAGCACAATAAAATATCTTAGGATACCAGATGAAGTTATTGATATGGTAAAGGAGGAAACGGCTGTTAAGAACAGGGGTAGAGAAAACAAAGGTGGAAGAGGAGGTCAGAATCAGAGGAATCGTCCAGCAGCCAGAGGTAGTATTACTTTAAGAAATAATTTGGTTGTAAATTTAAATTTCTAGGTAATTTTGGCGGTAATCGTGGGGCAAAAGGTGGAAACATTGGTAAATTCCAAAAAAATAAACCCAAACAATAATTATTGATTATGTACTGTATTTATATTGTATTGTTTGTACAAATGGAAATGTAACTATTTAAGATAAATATTTAATAAAAAATTATTGTGGTATTTTTATAGTTTATATAAATATCTTCTCTGTATGTGTCATCAAATATATCTTGCTATCAAACAAATAAGAATTGTAGTAAGAATGTTATCTCAGTGATTGTAATTACCAGATTTCCAAGATTAAATTAATTTGCGCGCTTTTATGTTCGGTGTCTGATAATCCTTTCAGGACATTATATGTTCCTATATAAAAGGTACCCATTTGGAATAGTAACAAAAACATCCGGACAATTTAATTTTCACTTGCCCCATACAGTTTTCGTCAATAATTGTAAAAATGGCATAAACAACAATATATTTCGAACGAACAAAAAAAATTTTTGGAAAAGATGCAATTCTAATTTATATGTAGATATTATATATGTATAAAATAGTTTTGGATCTGGTTTTGGAGGAGCACTGCTATACAAAATAAAGTTTGGTCCAAACGATATCTAGATATTCCGTCGTCTCGGCAAAGCGCCCTCTTTAAATTCCGGGTACCCGGATTCAAGAACATGCGCATATAAACTTATGTAAAAGCTTCATTGACAGCTTGAATTTATATACATTTTTCAATTTATATCCTACTTCGTTGAGAAATTATATTTGATTTTGTTGTAATACAATTTAACATAAGTTACGTCGCTAAGGCGTTGTGCAAATGTACGTGACTGTGCAATATTTAACTGCAACGTTAAGAACTGTGAATGTCAATAAATCCGGTAATAGCGATGGACGTTGACTCTCCAACAGGAACCCTAAAGAGGTGTTCGAGTGCTCCTATGATCCACGAGAACAGCACGAGCATGACAACATCGTCATCAAGCGCGTCAAATAACAGGTATTATTATCTATAGATCTTAATGGTAATACAATGCCACAACATTGAGGATTTTGGCTCATTTTTAGGGATCAGAACTCTTTCGGTTTGTTTGGACCGGGAACTCAGTCAAGGCCACGACGATTTAGTGCTAGTTTTAGTCCTCTTTCAGGATCACCGGTAAGTAATGAGAGTATTGTATGTTAAATATACATTTTAATGTGTCTAGATTACTTTTACACATTTCATGTAAATGTACTCTGATTCAAACAGTATATAAATATTTATACTGAACTACTGACAAATTCTTTAGCCAAGAATTATTCATAATGTAGGTATAGCACACTTTTTGAATTGAATTGAGTTTTATATTTATATGTGATTGACAAGAATTAGCTGTTAATGTATTAAGATTATAGCACGTTCACAAAATAAATGTGTTTCCCCCTAATCGCAATTACTCTTTATGATCAAAGTCCAAATGTATTCCTGTTTTTTCTGCTTCATCTTACTCTTTATCTTTTTAGACCTTATGGTGATGAGAGTCTCAGTAAATTACAAGAAACAAAATATTCTGAGAAAAGGCAAATAGTTGCAATTACTAATCTTAGTATTTATCAGTACTATAACTACATATTCATAGTCTGATAGTTTTTAATTAGTCTGTTATATAAGTTTACCACGACCATTACATCAAAAATTCTTTTGAATTTAAACAGTTTGTGGATACAGTAAACATCAACAAAAATCACAAATTCATATCTTTAGATGTGGAATCACTTTACACTAATATTCCAATTGATATGGCCAAAAATGTAATACAAAAGAAACTGGAAAAACATGGAAAAATTCACGGATTTATCTCTTCCAGATTTTCTCGAAGCAATTGAGTTAACTTTATCTACAACTTACTTTCAATACAATAATAAGTGGTACAAACAGGTTGAAGGCGTTGCAATGGTTGCACCTATATCCAGTGTGGTAGCTCAATTAGTGATGGAATTTGTAGAGGAAAATGTACTAAATAACTTAAATTTTGTTCCCACATTTTTTAAAAGATGTGGACGATTGCATTGCAATAGTGCCAAAAAACAAAACTCTAAGACTATATACTCACAAGTTTTAATTCATTTCATCCAAAATTAAAATTTACATGTGAAATAGAAAAAAACCATAAATTTTTTAGACTTAACTTTAATTAAGCAAAATAACATAATACTAACAAAATGGTACAAAAAAACAACTTCATCAGACCGATACAGTAATTACAATGACGCTCAACCAATGGGATACAAACAAAATGTTGTGATAGCATTGGTTGATAGGGCAATTAGTTTAACCAGTCCTTTTTTTAGAACAGAATAACTACCCCAGGTCGTTTATAAAAAAACATCATTAAACACAGATTGCACAAGTTTTATAATAATTCACTATAGTCCGTCTCAACCTTATTATGCAGTACAGGTCTTATGGGAATTGATTTCATGGTTGCCACATCGTCTCATTGTATAATGTCGTTACAGTTCCGGTTCAATAACATACGACTGTTTGTCATTCATTTGACCAGAGTAAATGAATTAATATTTCAAAGAAACACTTAAGGTATACAATTTATTATACACGTTGGACAACCCAGGTTCTCGGCATGATCTAAATATGGTATAGGAAATAGTCGTGCGGTGTTGCCATCGCAGTTTTTATATTCACCCGTCCCGTGTTTAATATTTCTAATATTTCAGTACGGATCTAGACGCTGTGGAGTTGTTGTTGCCGATTAAGTAAATATTACGTAAATGCTAATCAATAATAATGCATGAAGCGATATTTCACATATTAATAAAATATTGGTGTTGATATTTAGAATGTGTAATACTGACAAAGTATTTATGTACATTTTCCTGTCAATTTGTCATTACTTCAATAATTGACAGATGAATGTACATTAAAAGTGATCGTGTCAGACGAGCTATTACACGTGACAATTTAAAATATTGAGTTTCACATTTCTTTGTGATGCCTACTTATACAACAGAGGAGCGAATAAATATCATTAAATGGTATTATTCTTCTCCAAGTGCAGAAGCAGGCGTTGGGCGTTTTGTGTTTTCGTATCCCGATCGACCAGTTCCAAACCATCAAACAGTTTTAAATATCGTCCATCGTTTCGAAAAGTCCGGTTGTATTACTGGCTGCTCTAAATGCAACAATAGCGATCGGCAGGAACGTCCTTTTTCTGACGAAAGAACAGAGCGGGAGGTGCAAGTATGTGCATTTGTTGAAGCAAATGAACCGTGTTCGAGCCGTCTAATATCCGAAAACGTGAACATTCCATGAACTACAGTTAGGAATATTTTGAAGCGACATAAATATAAGTGCTTTAAGACACAAAAGAGTCAGGAAATGTTCCAACATGATCAAGTTAATCGCCTCAACTTTTGTGAGGCTATGAGGAAAAAATGCGACGAGGATGATAATTTTGTCCGAAATATCTTGTTCACGGATGAATCCTCTTTTTCGCTTTATGGTCGCCACGATCCGTCCATTGTCCGATATTGGTCTCGGGAAAATAAACATATAAATTTAACAACAAAAACGCAGTACCCACAGAAGCTAAATGTCTGGGCAGGAATTCTGGGTAACCATATTATAGGACCATTTTTCATAAATCGCACTTTAAACGCCTAGACATACTTGCAATTACTGCATCATGATATTATACCTGCTGTACGCAATGTGAATGGTAATCTTGAAGAAATTTGGTTCCAACAAGATGGGTGTCCGGCCCATAACGCCAGAATAGTATTGGAATTTCTTAATTTAAATTTTCCTCAACGCCTCATTTGCACCAGGGGCAATATACGGTGGCCACCTAGAACTCCTGACTTAACACCCAACGATTTTTTTCTGTGGGGATTTTTAAAACAAATGATCTACGGACATCAACACGAAAGGCCTAAAACATTACCAGAGTTACGAATGCGAATTACACAAATATACAACAGCATTCCACCCCAAACTCTAAATAATGTACTTCGAGAATTTTATGATAGGCTAGGTTACTGTGAAACGGAAAATGGAGGGATTTTTGAGCGCTTCATTAAATAATATTAGAATTTTTTATTAAGTTTTCACATTATTTAGAATCCATTACTTTTGTTTACTGTTTAGAATTTAGCTTGTATTTATTTTCTTTAGAATACATTTTATTATATGACAAAACGCTCTTTAAATTTTTAAAATATGAAAACACTTTGTCAGTATTACATATTGTAAATATCTACACCAATATTTTACTTATATGAGAAATATCGCTTCATGCATTATTATTGATTATAATTTACGTAATATTTATTTAATCGGCAACAACATACTCCACAGCGTCCCAATCCGTACTGAAATATTAGAAATATTAAACACGGGACGGGTGAATATAAAAACTGCGATGGCAACACCGCACGACTATTTCCTATACCCTATTTAGATCATGCCGAGAACCTGGGTTGTCCAACGTGTATATATATATATTAATCAACTATCCACTATAAATTCAGACCAAGACAAGTTAATCACAAGTTTATTTCTCATAAAAAACTTTTCTATTTATAAAAACAACTTAAATAATACATATTTATGAAGAAAATAACAATAACCACACACAACATGTACTTTTATTTTTTAATATGTTACATGACTTATATAGTCTTATTGAATATTAATATGTTAACCTACATTGCGTTATACACATTTAAAGACACAAATTCCTCACAAATTCATTTTGCAAAAACATTTTCCCATTTATAAGAACAAGTTAATAATACATGATAACATTTATGAAAAAACTAACCATGACCATACAAAGGAGTAGGTACACATATTGTTTTATTTTTCTTCATCACTTAAAGAATCTTGATCTGATGATGAATGTGTGACGTTAATTATAAACTCTTCAACATCGTCTTGCGAGTTGGCAAGGTGGCCAATGTAATTCCGCCAGTTGTTCACTGTTACATTCTGATAACCCTTCACAATTAATTGTTCAATATCTCTTTGTTTGAATGTCGTATTGTGCATTTCAATGTAGTGCTTAACTTGTGCCCACACCATTTCAATTGGGTTTAATTCACAATGATAAGGTGAAAGCTGAAGAACATAATGCCCTTTATTCTTTGCAAATTCATCAATTTGGTTTCTCTCATACTGAGACCTAACCTCTGACCACAAGCCAGTAAATCTCTTTTTAACATGTCATTATCAAGTGGAATATTCTTCTCAGTGAGCCATTCAATAATTTGGTCTTCTCCGTGCTACTGCTGGAAACTTTTCTAATTTTCTCGTGTGATATGGGGCATTATCGAGACCAACAACCGAGTTCTCTAGTATATTTAGAAGCAATTTATTCTTGAACCAATCTCCATATATATCTGCATCCATTTCGCTATGAACATCAGCAGTATTTTTCTTACAAAGAAATGTACATTCAGCACCAATAACAAAACCTTGCTCGCCTCCAGCATGAATTAATGGAAATCGAGGCCCAAGACCATTTGGTGATGTTAAACCAGTGCTGAGTCCTTACGTAAAAGCCTGTCGACTGCTTTAAACAGTAACGTCAGTCCACTTTTTATTTACCGAGTGTCCTGCATTCACTCATGATTCATCAGTATATATTATAGTTCTACCTAAAAATAAAACAATCACAATCAAACACAAGCGAATAATAAATTGCGTAATGAACATAAAAGTATAACAAATTAAATGATAAACTATACCTTCGTCTCTGAATTTTCTGATGTCTCGTATATGTATGTCTCCACCTAATGATGTCGTCTCTTTCAATAAGAATACTCTATCGTCGCACTTTTAAAAATTCAAAACTCATATCATGTAGCAATCTGTAAAAAGTATATGTATATGTATATAGGTTATCACGTTAATCAGAATTATAGATCTATAGGTATGCATACTTACTTTTAAATGCTTGAAAAAGATAATATGCTTGCTAAAAAGAACGATTTAACAGAAATTATATATAGATAAATTAAAGACAATATAAAAGTTTACACACTACGGCAAAAACTGACAATTGACAGCAACGATTACTCATATATCCGTCATATACTTTGCATAATAGAACTTGCAACAAGGGAACCGGATATAAAGATGTCGTTATTAAGAGACTACTAATAGTAGTTTATACAACGAGTCAATAATGACAGTTATTATTCCCGAGAGCTGAATTTATTCCCGAGCCGCGTAAGCGGCGAGGGAGTAACTCAGCTCGAGGGAATAATAGTCATTATTGCGAGTTAGTATACACTACTTTATCGACGACTAACTGAAAATTACTAAAAAAAATCAAAATAAGTAAACGAAAATGTCAGATTACTATATCAATATGACGTTTGATGGTTAGGCAGTCAGTAAAATGGCCGGACTTGTCTATCGTTACTATGACAACGTTAGGAACGTTATGTTCTTATTGGCGGAATGCAGTGAATAATGGTAACGTTATGGCCCATTATATGTTCTTATTGGCGGAATGCAGTGAATAATGGTAACGTTATGGCCCATTATTCACTGGTCGCATTTCATTATTCCCTACGGGTATTATGAGTGTTATTATTAGCCAATATTGATTAATATAATATATACTTTATTGTTTAGTCGTCGATAAAGATAATAATAGATGCAATATCCCTATTAAACCTGTACTGCATAATAGGGTTGAGACGGACTATAGCACAAAACAACCCCAAAAACCAACTCCACCAAAAAAACAATACATACCAGTACCATGTATTAAGGGTTTATCAGAAAAAATTAACGACATAATTAAACCACATAATTTTAAACTTGCATACACAAACACCAATAACTTAAGTCAATTATATACAAAACTAAAAGATCCCATCCCGTTATCCAAACAGTCGCATGTATTCCGTGCAATGACTGCAACGGAGTATACATTGGTCAGACGAAACAGCTTCTTGAAGACAGAATAAATGGACACAAATATGCGAAGAAACCCACTTCTTTAAAAAAACAAAGACAAAATGCATCATAGTTTTAATTTCACAAAAGTCAAAATACTTAAAAAGGAAAACAACACAAAAGCCAGAAACATCTTGGAGATGATTGAAATAAAAAGAACAAAGGACACTGTTAATGACAAAAACGAAATTGATAGCTTATCGAGAATTTATTTTTCGATATTATAAACAAAGGAGGTAATTTTTATTAGTAACCCCTGTATGTCTGAAAAATTTGTTATTTGAGGATACTAAAATTTAGATATGTAGAAAACAACCATAGCAAAAACGTACAACACGTGGTAAATTTTCACAGTTGAGTGTTCTCAGACAGATCGAAAAATTTTATTTTATTTTAAAATCGTTGTCTTTCATATGCAATTCCAAACTACGACCATTGTGTATAATTGTTACACTTTCAAAATAAAAATCGTTTATTTACATAAATAAGGAGACATAAAACAAATAAAAGTAAAAGGTTACTCACACCTGAGTATTTTAAATTCCTTTCAATAAAAAAGTTGTATTGACGAAGTACTAGTATGTGGTAAGTCTTTGTTTTGAGAACGTGGGAAAAATAAATAATTTCTAATTTATAAATGTTAATTGCAATTAAGAATGAATATTCGAAAGAATTTTTAATATGTTTGTATATGTTATATATTTTAAAAAACAAGAAGGCAATAAAAAGTTGTCGAAACGTCTAAAAAAATGTTTTATTATTAATGATTAATTAGTTTGGAAATTAAGGTCGTTAATACCAAGAAAAAATGAATTAATGTGGTATATATATATACCTATTCTAAAATATAATGTGTTTTCTAACAAGGAAATGCGATGTAACTACAGTAGAACCCCGGTTATCCGTGTGCGGATTATCCGGGCTGCGGATTATCCGTGTCATACGCATGATGACGCAATATCGATATCGCCAGCAGTGTATTAGGGGAATCCCTGGGAATCATTCGCTTTTCATCTGCTTTATGTAATAAATGCAAGTTAACCTACCTATGTAGAGTTTTTTTTTCTTATTTAGTGTAAAAGTTTACTTATGTAGAATTCTGGTTTTTATTCTGCTATCTTTTTAGTATGTATGCATACATACATATAAGAAATAAATGTTCGGATTATCCGTGCTTTTCAATTTTCCGTGCCTAGTCCGGTCCCGTGGAGCACGGATAATCGGGGTTCTACTGTATTTTATTAAATAGAGCAGATAATATTAGATAATACAGTTAAAAGAATAATAAATACTTGGGCCTGGTTCATCTATCAAAAGAAGGATTATGATATAAATTATTTTATTGATTAGAAGCACAGAAATACACAACTAGGTAGATGCCTCAAAAATACCTGCAAGTAAGTCATCTGACTAGTATTTCAAAATAACTAAGTTTTGTTTATGATTTCTCAGTTTGCAGTTTTACAGAATTTAATAATTTTATCAATATTTCCTTGATATATTCCATAATCTTCATACATATACATACATACATATTTCGACAATTAAGTTGCCATCTTCAGTTGAAAAATTTGAAAATTATACTAGTCATAACATTTGTAATCTTTGAAGATATGCTTTTCAACATATCTCCAGTGGAATAACACTGAATCCATGTTAATATTGTAATGACTTGTATACTATTTAAGCCTAGGGCCTAGAGTAAGTGTTAAAGAAGCGTGCAGCGTATTTAAAAACAGCTATTGTCATAATAATTCATACAAGCTGAACCTGGAATTGGCCCATTGTCAAGATTTTATAAATCACTCATAATTATTCTTGTAATTATCTAATTCTCTATAATTACTTTAAGAGTAGTAGTAGTAGGCCATACATCTGTGTCCCAAATATGGCGTTTCATTTTTCTGGTATATTGAATATAAAGTGTTGAATATGTTCTTTGTAGCGAATTGGAATTACCGTTTCGTTTGCTCGACATATTTCTAGAAACAATCAGTACAATTTATTTCATAAATTTTTTGTTCTGCCTCAATTTTATCTTTGACTTTATCAAAAAAAGATTTATTCTGTGCAAGGCTCCAACCCACGTTCATTTAGCTTGCTGGGCCATAGCACCAAACAACTAAGCTATTTACGCGTCCGTTACATTTGAATCTCGCATTGTTTTCGAGCGTTTGTATGTTCATGTTTTAGGCTGGATTACTGCTACACTTTCATTTATTCCAATTTCTGATGTGGTTTTCCTGCCATTCTTTTCTACATGAGTATTTTATGCTCATTCGTATAATATCTTCTTCAACATTGTGTTGCCATTTCCTTCTAGATTTTCCCTGTACCTCTTGGACATGAAGGGGTCGAAAGGCTTTTTCTTTTTAGTATTTTGGTGTGTGCCCTTCTAACTATGGTTCCCCCTTCCAGTTCTTCCTCTGCTTTATTCCCCCAACTCTTTTATATCCTTGTTCGATCCTAATATCGAAATACGAGCATGTATATTGAAGTAAATTAATATTTGATATCTTTATAATCATAACTTTTCGTTAATGAAATTAGTTACATGATATAGTACTAGTTAGTCAATATTTTGATACATATGTTTATTAATATCTATAAATATATTTTCTCATACAAAACAATTTGATAAATTGAATATTTGCAAATCAATATTTTATCTAAGAAATCTAGAAAGAGTCGCGTTATACATAAATAGATATATGAATTAAATACAGTCACTCACTAATACAAATATGACGCTTAATAAAAAAAAATCATTTTTCAGTTGCTCATTCCTTTTTTTCTTCAACTATTGACTTTTATCCTTTATTCACCTTTATCGTTTGTTGGTCTAAAGTTTCTTATCCGAATGTTTCTTTAATCGGTTTTGAATTGTTGTTGTTAATATCCAAGTTTGTGGTATCAGGTATCTACTAAGTGTATATTATTTACTCTGCCCATACTAATTCTATTTTTGAATTTAACAGAATAGTAAGCTGATATTCGTCATGTTATATTTATTTTGTATTGTTTTTATGGATAATAGCAATTTTTATTGTCTCTATGCTATTTAATTAGATCAGGCAAACTAATTTACACACTGTTACACCTTGTTTTTCTTTCA
Source organism: Amphimallon solstitiale (assembly GCA_963170755.1). Taxonomy (NCBI): domain Eukaryota; kingdom Metazoa; phylum Arthropoda; class Insecta; order Coleoptera; family Scarabaeidae; genus Amphimallon; species Amphimallon solstitiale. The sequence continues at coordinate 47,782,229 of OY720679.1, forward strand.
CTCTATATGTCTTTTCCTTTTAGTTGAACACATTAATAATTTTCGAATTTTTAATTCATTTAATTTTGGAGCGAGCTGTATATTGCCTCGTAATTTAATTTTAATTTTATTTTTCTACGCAATCTAAATTGGTTTGGTCTCCTTCGTTTTGGAATATTGTTGTGTAACTCTACATTTCTTTTATTTTGAAACCCATTTTTAATATCCGTGCGGCCATCTGCGGGTGAACGGATTAGTCCGTGTCACCCTCTATTTGTTTCTTTCCCCTCATCCTTTTAATTATTTGTTGTTTAACGAATAAATGTGTTTGCCTTATACCGACCGAATAGCACTCTTTGCGTGGAACATTCTGATTGGTTGTTTCAAGCAAGAGGACAGCTAAGCCATTTTCCCCTTAAAAGGGGTAAGACACTTTCATTTTGATCATCGAACTATAAGCAGCTTGTTACCTGTCTGAAGTACCTTCTGCACAAATTTTGTGATATAATTAAGTATCGTTAACGTTGAATTTCGCTAATGTGAGAGCGGATTATTCAACCAGAAGTACGATTCTTTTCGTTTATTTTCAACTTTGTTGTATATCTCTAGATAGACAGATTATTGGCTGGTGAGTTTAGTATTTCTTTTTTTTTTTAATATTCAAAGGTAATATAACGAGAGCTTGACAAATAGTCGACTATTTCATTGTCATCAATTTTTCGAGTGTGCGCTACTGTCAATTTGACGAGACCAAAATTGGCATTAATAATTTGACTAGAGCACGAGGGCTTTAGTCTTTAATTATTAATGCCAATTTTGGTTAAGTCAAATTGGGAGGCACACGAGAAAAATTGAAACAATGTAATAGTCGACTACTTATCAAGCTCGAGCTATATTTGTTAAGATTATTTCCTAAACCAAGTTTCATAATAAAAAATGAGTTGTCAAATCGATGTGATTATCAATAATTTCATCCGAAACATCGCTAAATCTCTTTTTGTCGGACATTTTCATCTATTTGACACGTATGCCACTTAATGAAAAAATACATACTTGATTTGTTACCTACATTTAAAATAGTCGATTTGTAATAGTCGCTGATATCAAGAACCGGTACCTTTCATTGGTTAATTTCAACTTCAGTTTTGATTGTGATTGGACAAAATTTAAATTTGACAGGTGAAGGAAATAATCATTAATACTTTTCGTGTCGTTTCCGTCCGTCTTATTTAGCTTTTACCCATGGGTGACACAATTTCGCCACGTGCCGCATTATGGTGAACGTTGAACGACACATGCCTTTTTTTTTGTCGACCCGAATACCGCCATCTTAACAAATGATTTATTTTGGATGGAAATTTGGAATTATAAGAACAATTTCTACAGCCATATTGTGAATGGAAGTTAGCAGACTCTACCGACGGCTTATGTGACTACTTCGAGGAAAAACCATCCCTTAGAATCTCCATACCGAGGAACTTTACTTTCCAATCAGGTTTTTCCTTTGTGTTATTTTTTCATTCCGACCTTCGGAAGAGTCGTATTTCATTAGAACAATTAAATATCGATTATGGTTATACAAGTTTATTTTATAAAATTAAATTAAGAGCATTGCTCAGTTTTTTTTGATAATCTATGCCCGATAGTGTCAGTTATCGGAGGCTCAAGCTGTACCCAGGCTTTTATAATTGTAACCCATGGTTTAATTAAGCGTTGAAGCGTTATACTAATTTTGTTGCGTAATTTTGGAACTTGCAAATGTTTAATTTTAAATTTCTTAACTAATTTAAGTATATACCAGCCGAGGAAAAGTTTTGAGGTTCACGTTTTGAATAATTACCAAAGTAAATTTTTTTATTCTGTGCCTTCAGCGAATCTGTTAATTTTTGCGTTAATTTTCATGATTTGTTATTATGTACGTTGCATTTGATAATTAATTGTGTTTAATTAAGATATATATACACCTACAGCGTGCGAATGCTGTAGAGGCATCTTGAGTAACAAGTTGTAAGGTGCAAATCTTACTCTCTCCATTTGATGTTTTTTTTTTGTAATGATACATTTGATTGCTGCTATAAATTTAATCTAGTTTGTGAACATACATATCTCTTAATTTTCATTTTCTTTTAAAAGCTCGTTGGTAATTACATGCCTTAATTCAGACTTAGTTGCATTCTAGCAACCTTGGCAATTTAAATACCATTTTAAGTAGTGGTTTGTGTTCATGTAAATACGTTTATTAATGATATATATATATATATATATATATATACAGGGTGATTCACCCATATGATTAATTATACCTATCTTTTATAACGCTGTACTGGCTAAATTATAATTTCATTACACCTTTTATTCGTAAATATAGTGGTCCCTCTGTAGGGGTTCAACTTATACATTTTTTTAGGTAATTCTGTTTTACATTTAATAAACTTGTTATTTGTTGATTTTTCCGTGTATGAATGACTTGCTACACCTAGTGTTTCCAAAAATTATTTCTGCTGTCGGGATAAGTAACATTTGGAGTGGTCCTGATTAAAAATTAGACAGCTACCGCCTAGTCATCCACTTCAGTAATCTGAGTGACCTATGTCCCATAAAACCGAGAGCTAGAGGCACAGGATCCATCCCATCTTTTCCAACGCGCACTAGGGAAGTAAGGTAAGGCAGATTAAAGGTAACACACAATAAAATTTCCGAAACTTTCATAAATTTATTTGGACGAGGCTGCAGGTGTGAAACTCCGACAATCGGGCAGATCTCTAATTTTCGACGGATGACATTATTCTAGTTGCCGTTAGCGCCACTTGTGCCTTCCTTTCTGCGAGGATAATCCTGACAAGAAGTGGGGGTAGCAACACTTTAAGACGGTATTTGATTTGCTTCTAACCAGTTCTTCATCTCTTTTTCTTTAGTGGACGATATAGTAGGTTGAAATTAGTATCAGTCACAACTTTTAATAATGTGTCATCTTGATTTAACAGAGTTTGAATGCCAAATTAACGTAATTATTTGTTTTTCTTATATCTACAACATATTTAATAGAAAGCTGATATAACGGAAACATATTGAAGACAATATGACAATATTGCTGCAACAAGTAATTGCACTGTTTGAAAATAATGTTGTCAGTGATAAGAAATCTACAAGATAATGTTTATATTATATTTTTTTAACATGATTAGCATTACCGGCGTCCCAGAATATTTTTCAATTTCTTAAGTTACCGCGTTTAAATATTAAATGCGGGGTGGTGGGAAGTTCTCAGCATTGGGTTGGGATTTGCGGGTTTGTTACTTTTGTTAGTAGCCATGGAGCAGTGGTCAGGAGGACAAGGTGCGTTCATAATCGAAGCCTATTTGAAAATTAATTATCAGCACACAGCGACGCAAGGACAATTTTGTAATAATGACATATTCATTGGGTGGCTGATGAATCGTCTGCAAATTTGGTGAAATTATGGATAGCAAAATTTAGAGGAACAAGATCAGCAGTAAACAAAAGCCTTCAGGTCGATAGGGATCCGTAAGAACACCGCGAAACTGTGCTACAGTACGTCGTGAAAAGTAACGCGACACGAAAACATTCTGCTCGTAAACACGCGTAGGCAATCCAGATCAGTCGTTCAGGTTTGTACCGATTCTTCAAAAAATATGCCAGTATCAAAGGGATAGTTACAACATTCCACTTAAAATGTGTCCATGTGTATTCCAACAATTAAGAATATTGTTGCAAGAATGCTACGAACAAAACAGCAGACATGTGGTTAATATTAATTTTAAAATATGAATCCGCACGTATCTGCTTCATACATGTGATACTCCTATATTGCGGGTTTAGTATCGAAAATTCCGAAAGCAAAACGATACAAAACATATCGGAAGTCTCTGTTTGTACAAGTGGCTAATACGCATGTGCTAGTGCAGATGCATTATTACTGGTTGAAAACACGTTGAAAATTAAAACGTGGTTGGTTGATGATGCTCAAGCTCAAACAGTGTCTGACTTTATCGACCGTATTGACATAACCTGATTTGTTTCTGCCTGGTTTCTGCGAAGCATTATTTTATTTAATTGGCGTCATCAGTATGATAATCAAGTGAAAATGGGGAGAGTGTGTTTTTTGTGCGCTTATAGACCATCAAAACGAGCAAAACAACCTCATGACTCCCAAAAAATCCAGCGTTCGTTGCATAGGTATGAGTAATAAAAGTTTTATTTGGAGATGTGCTTTATAATGTTGATGAATATTTTTCAGTTTACCAGCGCAAGAAGAAACGCGTTTCTTATGGATAAAAGTTTGTGGTCTGGAAGGGATGGTGGATGAATATCCCTCTTTGTGTGTATGTTCTGCACATTTCAGCAATGATGATTACATTGATCCTAAAGCAAAAGAAAAAGGAAGTCGGAGTATGTTTTTAAAACCAAAAGCCGTACCTTCAGTGTTGGTGCCACATCCTTTAGAACCAGTACAGTAAACTTGTGTTATTCAACCATGAATAATAAAAATTATTGTGAAGTACACTTTTTTCTTTCATTTCAATCTTTTTTCTCCTAAAATTCCATCCCCGTTGAATTTTTATATAATAGTATATTTAATTTTGCAATTTTGATACTGTAAATAGAATAGGAAAACGACTTAATTTTATTTGAATTGAAATAATTCTGAGCCTTTTGGAAGGATTTGACCTGCGCAGAGTACATTCATACGAACAGAGATAAAATATAGTATCTTCTGTCTCACTTTCTTCGTGAACAATCGTTCCGTAAGATTTGATACAGCACACGCAATATAGTAGTATTATATATACAGGGTGTAGATAAAGTCTGGAACAAAATTAATATTTCTGTTATCTTCGGTTTGATGGAAAAACCCTGAAACAGGTCGATTTTGTTTTTATCCCGTGCACTTTATAACATCGTGAATTTAATTCTGTCGTCATCTGGTTGCGCGCGGGCGTGACGTCATTAGTTTTTTCAAATGGTAACCCGCCACATTTATTACCCCTTGTCGTTAGGTATTCCATTGTGCATGCAGCGGTATAAAAAGTTTGGTACCTTACATAACAATTTTTGGGAGAAAAATGCTTTCGAATTTCAAAAAATTAAAATTTTATTTCTAATGAAAAACTAATCAAAAATTATTTTAAAAAATCAGATAAATTATAATCCGAGGTTTATCTTGGATTGTCGTCATACAAGACACCAAAAAAATGTCAACGGAAGTGTTCAAATTGTCCGCCATTGGCCATTTGACACTGGCCGAGACGGACGTACACGCTTTCTACGACACGTCGTATTGTCTCGGCACCAATATTTCGCATTTCCTCGCGGATACGATGTTTCAGATCATCCAAGTTATTTGGCTTATTGGTGTACACCTTTGATTTCACATGACCCCATAGAAAAAAATCAAGTGGTGTGAGATCTGGCGAACGGGCAGGCCATTCAATTGTTCCCCTTCGTCCGATCCATCTCCCGGGGAAAATTTCGTCGAGGTAACTCCGAACACGCCAGCCAAAATGTGGAGGTGCTCCATCTTGTTGAAACCAGATTCTGGGGTGAGGCTTGTCGGGGGTGTTTTCATCCGGAAATAATTCTACCAATGTTGGCACTAGCGTAAATCTTAGGAAATGTAAGTAATATGTTTCAGCGTTTAAATTTCTGTCCAGAAAGAAAGGCCCCACAATGCGATCTCCCACTATTCCCGCCCATACATTAACTTTTTGCCGGTGTTGGGTGTGCTCCTCTCGAACCCATCGAGGATTTTCGCCCGACCAGTACCTACAATTGTGGCGATTCACTTCACCGTTCAAGGTAAAAGTTGCTTCGTCATTAAAAACCACATTGTCGACAAATCCGGGATTCTCATCGCACCGTAGCATGATTTGTTCACAGAACTCGAGTCGGCGGTCGAAGTCATCTTCATTCAGTTCCTGAACCCGATTGATTTTGTATGGATGAAGTTTTTCCTTCTTCAGCAATTTGGCTACTGTGGTAAAATCGACTGCATGATCCCTGGCAATGTTCCTTGTTGAAGTGTGGGGGTTGTCCTGAAGTTCCAAGAGAATATTGACCCTTCTATCTTCCTCAATTCTTGATCGACCTTGACGAGCCCTGTCTTTTACACTACCAGTTTCAGCAAATTTTGCGACAATTTTGCTCACCGTTGACCGCGAAATCGGTGCGCGGTTTGGATTTTCTGCATTGAAAAACTGACAGGCTTCTTCATGGCTACGTATTTTATCACCACAACCAACAATAATGAGAATTTGAATCCGCTCTTTTTCGCTCAAATTCGCCATTTTCGCAATGCACGTTCAACACTACCAATGGAGCAAGTATTGTGAATGGATAAGTTCAAACACCAAGTAATGAACTGTCCATATGACGTGTCGTAGAAAGCGTGTACGTCCGTCTCGGCCAGTGTCAAATGGCCAATGGCGGACAATTTGAACACTTCCGTTGACATTTTTTTGGTGTCTTGTATGACGACAATCCAAGATAAACCTCGGATTATAATTTATCTGATTTTTTAAAATAATTTTTGATTAGTTTTTCATTAGAAATAAAATTTTAATTTTTTGAAATTCGAAAGCATTTTTCTCCCAAAAATTGTTATGTAAGGTACCAAACTTTTTATACCGTTGCATGCACAATGGAATACCTAACGACAAGGGGTAATAAATGTGGCGGGTTACCATTTGAAAAAACTAATGACGTCACGCCCGCGCGCAACCAGATGACGACAGAATTAAATTCACGATGTTATAAAGTGCACGGGATAAAAACAAAATCGACCTGTTTCAGGGTTTTTCCATCAAACCGAAGATAACAGAAATATTAATTTTGTTCCAGACTTTATCTACACCCTGTATGATCTGCTTAAATATTTCTTAATAGTATATTAAAGGACAAGTTTCATTTTGACGTTTCAAAGTACGAATTCAGAGTTTAAGAAACGAGTGGCGTAGCCACGAGTTTCTTAACTGAATGAGTGCTTTAATGTCAAATGAAACGTGTCTTTTATGCTATTTTTTGCAATTAGTTTTAAAATTTCTCTTTTTGTAAAAGCAAAACGAGAAAAATTTGATAATCAAGGGAAATTTTGTGGCGGTTGTCACCTTGGTTTGGCACAAGATTTAAATTGACAAGTTAATTTAAAATTGACACATTTTTGATAATTTTCAACAGAATGTTTCTACTGCACACGGTATCACTATCACTTCGAAAGATAATTCAAACGTTAATATAAATGTTTATAATAGTTGTACTATTTCAAAGATTAATTAAAAATATCAAATCTTACAATGAATTTCAATATAAAAACCTCAAACTTGCTTACAAAATGTCATATTGGCATCTCCATTTCTGTTGCAATGTGACCAACTTAAAATAAATCTGTTTAAATGTTCCATTTCTATTACGCAACTATACTCCATTCAGTCTAAGAATAAAGTAGATGGCGCTACAATATGAGCACAGTTTACACACGATGAACTTTGTATTTTGAAAACAAGTAAAACATATGTTTACTGTCAGATGGATAGCAGGGATATACATATCTGATATCATTATATTTTGACATTTACGTACATTTTTATACAAGTTGGTAACTCATTCCTCAAGAAAAAGGAATGCACATGTCGTCTAATTGTACTTTTTTGTGCTTCATCCAATTTATTGTAAGTATGACGATAATTTCTTTTTCTTGGAGGAGAAATTGGAACTCCATATAATTCCATTTCTTTAATAATGCAGTACATTGTATTCCTATTAATACCCACTTCCTCTGCTGTTTGATTGACTGCAGCTGTTTTAGACATATTGTTTTTATCCTTAATGTACACATTATAAGCCATTTGCCTTTGTCCAGATCTTATGTGTTCCCCTTTACGATTTTTTGAAGGACCTGGTAAAAGTGCTTCCGCCATACTATAGAATATTAGCGATTACGAAAAGAAAGTTAACGAAATTGATAAAATACCTTAACAAATGAATATTTCACTTGCGAGTTCTAAGAAGAACTATTTTTTAAGAATATTAACAACAAATAACTATGTAAAATACGGAAATCGACAAAATCTTTGAACAAAACTGTCAGTAAACAAATTTTTGACAGAACGAGCTAAATGCGATTATTTTGCCGGTGTAAATGCACACTCGATTTCAACCAATCACAAACGTTTATTTTAAGCCCTATCTTTCCCAATGCTTTATTCTTAGACTGAATGGAGTATAGTGCTGTAATAGACCCTATTACAGCACTAGTGAAATAAATGGTATGATTACGGTACTAATTGCAAAAATAAATTTATGATCATCGATAGTACGTTTGTGTTATGATTTATAAAAATTGAATTTTACTCTGGGGCAGCCATTATAACATCAAAATTAATGCTAAAAGTGGAGAATAGGAGTATTGATTTGAATCGCATATATAAAATTTTCAAACTGAGAGTGGTAAACGTCAGCTGGACAGACAATATGTATAACGATTATGCAACTGTTACTGTAGTTCAGGATTTTTAGATATTCGCTCCGCAAAAAATCCTATCACTTGATTTTTCGATTGGATTATGTCAGAGGGTGTCCCCTAAGTATAAAACCAAATTTGTGTCGGCCAAAACCGCGAGCGTTAGCCGCCATCTTGAAAAACGCCTTTTTGCAAATATTTTCAACAATTCCTGTGCTGAGTGACCATACGTTTGTGCCCTCGATGAACGGAGGGTGTTCAGGAAACCAATCCGAGACTTTTTCGACGTCACTGTTATCCCGAGTTATTTGCGAGCTTCGCATGTCAACATGTTGTTCCGATGCAGCACTGAATACGCCGCAGAAGTTTTCCATTTGTTCGCAGATATTTTGCATGTATACCGTTCCCAAAGTCCATCTGGTGAGCGTACTGTCAGTAATTCCTCGACCTTGCGTAAGACCTCCGGACGTTTTCATAGAATGTTTGTTCGATCGTCATGTCTTGACATAATGCCAGACCAAAATTTATTTGTTCGTCGTATCGTGAAGTAACCACTTTCGGTAAATTTTTTAAATTCAACTTCAGACATTTTATTCGGTAATTGCATCATATCTTGTAAATACAAGTGAGCAGCTTTTGCATAGAGGAAGTGACTGCTAGCATGAAAATATGGTAACATTTTTTGTATCGTGTCGAGGTGCAGGGCCCAATTGCCTGGCACCTCGCACCTCAGCTTCTATAAAATGCTTTACTAATGTAACCATGCGGAAATATTGGATCCAGAGCTTTGCAGTCGGGCCCTTTTTTTCAATATTTCGCAATTCTTCGTCAAACTTTTCATAAGCAACTTTAATTATGATGTTTTCTGGGGCAGAGAGTCCAGCAGATTTTTCGGTATCATTTATCACGAAATCCATTCCGTCACGTTCTTCTTCAGTAAAATCAATGCCATCCATGATTATCTTCGCTAGTGACTGATGAATCAAGATGTGTCCTCTGACACCTCTCGAATACCCGTGGCCTGACATGATTTTGTCAATGCTATTAACGGCATAAATAGTTTCGAAAAGCGCTGTCAGCCCGCTGCCTGCCATGATGTATGGTTCCAAGAAATGACATCAATAAATGGAAACCCCCAAGGCGAAGAATGATATTTTTCACAAGAGAGTTGTCGCGTCTCCTTACACTTGTTCTTGGCATGCTAGAGCAACGTATTACCAATAATCGCTGTTTTCCTAGACCTGACGCCAACGTTCAATGCGCTATAACTTAGCAACTATCGATTGAACAAAAAAAAGTTTCATACAAAAATTGTAGAAAATGTTATGATCTACAACTTCGATAATCACATTTTTTTTTGTATTTCCAAAAACCAAAAATCGTTTTTTTTCAATCGATTATATCTTGGCAAATATTGACAATAGGGAAAAAAGTTTCAAACAAAAAAGACGGGAAGTGTTATCTTCTACAAAAAAGGTCCTTACAATTTTTAACGTAAAACTCACCGTTTTCGAGATATTTGCAAAAAGGCGTTTTTCAAGATGGCGGCTAACGCTCGCGGTTTTGGACGACACAAATTTGGTTTTATACTTAGGGGACACCCTCTGGCATCATCCAATCGAAAAATCAAGTGATAGGATTTTTTGCGGAGCGAATCCCGTTTTTGGTGCTAAAATTCCTGGACTACTGTACATATAAAAATGTCTATAAACATCTTATATGAAGTACAAACAAAGCAGTAGAATATTAATTACATTTAAAATTATTGCAGACAGCAACAATAGAATATTAGGTTCCGACCAATGGTTATCACCAAAACAGACGTTTGGCTACATCTATGCAAGATTTATAACCACGTATCTTGACGTTCTTAATCGTTTTAGGCCAATTTAAAATTTGGCCGATATTTTCAAACAGCTGAATGCGTAAGTTGTATGGACAAATTGCTGCCTTGACGATTTTAAAGTCCGTATCGAACGATGAAAATTTTATACAAGAAAGATACACCTACTATATATTAATAATAATAATTTACATACTTGCATATAGATAGTGTCTATACAAAAAGTATAAATAGAAAAATGTGGGTTTTCCGTGTAAAATTATATATAAAATTATTGCGTTTAACTAGCTTGAGTGTCCATGCTTAATGGAAGTTCCTAAACAATAACAATAATAATTTCCTTCTTATTCTTTTGTCAAAATCTTATGCATAATAAAATGTGGTTACTTCAACAAATCACGTTTTTATAAAACTATTGTATTGACCTTTTTATTAAGCACAGAGTTTGTGATTGTAACTATGTCGGCAGTCTACCTCTACTACAAATGCAAACAATTTTTTGTTTTTGTTTTGACTGTCTAATCTATTGATTAAATTGACGTCATATATACCTCTCTTGCTTTATATGAACATTTGATTACATGATCAATGACCAGCATGATGAACAATTACTTGAAAATTAATATAGAAAATGTTTTGTGTGTAATACTGCCCATATAGTTATATATAATTACATCGTTACATGTGGCCTTAATACTGTACACTTGACGCAACTTAAAATACATTCATAAAGGTGGCTACACACATGCAACAAAATATCGTACCGAACTCCGTTGCGATATGTTGAAGTTTTGAAGTGCAACAGAACATCGTCACGCAACATCAACGCGAACATAATGCCGTCCCATCCTCCCATAATCAGCCAAGCCCGTCCAGACATGAGAACATGTGGCGCAACGTGAATGCGCAACATTTCTTTGATGCGACGGCAGAAAACCGACAACTGATGGGACGCCGTTATGTTGCGATGTTGCACTGTTGCGTGTTGCGTCCACACTTGAGGCGCGACGGAGTTCGGTACGATGTTTTGTTGCATGTGTGTAGACACCTTAAGAAAACTTTTTTCACATTTCCTTATTGTTTTTAAGTATGTTGTAATATTTTCCTGTACTTCTTTTCAGAACACAGGGTTACGTCTAACACCAAGAATTAACCAATTACGACAAGAAGAATGTGCGGATCTAGCAAATTTAAGGGAGCAAGCACACGAAAGGGAAGTCCATCATACAATGATGATCTCACAGTCCTGGGAAGATCTCCGATTGGTGAACGAAACGCACAATGACGGAAAGTCGAGCAAAATGGGTCCGTTACACTTAAATCTGCCGCCTTACGGTGGAACACACTGCAATTCACCTTCACCAACAAGATTAAGCAGTTCGGGATTTCAGTCGCCAACTCGTTCTCGAACTTTCATTCGACGAAGTTGCAGCCCCGTGTTAAAGCCGAGTTCTTTGGGAGCAAAACGTAAACTCGACGATGATAAGTTAGATTACCATCTTAGTCCTATAGTTAAGAGGTTTCACAGTTGTACAGATAGGAACAATTTATTTCACAACTGCACAGATAGAAGTGGTTTGTTCCACAATTGCTCAGGTTCAGATAGGGGTGGATTATTTCATAATTGTACAGCAACAGATACAGGTGGTCTTGTAGCAACGACGACCACTTTACCAGATTCTTTAAGTTCAGTTGGTACTCCTGAATCTCTATCCAGTGTAGATTCTCCTGGTTTTCAAGTAAGAATGATGGATAGCCCCTCACCAAGTAGGGTACCACCACCAGAACCAATGATTTTATCAAAGACAGATCAAGAAATGTCTGAGAGTCCTAGTTAATTTGGGTGTAAATATACATATAAAATTAAGAACATAACATATGTTATTTCACGATAAACAATGCATTTGATGCAAATCTTATTTGCAGACAAGCATGCAATAATATTTTGATACGAAAGGTCAAAGTATATAGTATAAATTACTGTGCTGGTCACCAGGGTTCGGAAAAAGTAAGCATGAAAGAATACTTAAGGGATTATCATTAGTTTTCATTATTGTCTTTATAGCAAAAATTTGTATCAGATAGATGCAACATATTATTTCTTTGTGTGATCGTACTGTGGTTGCTTTTGCTGTCCTTATTTTACTATAGCTGTATGAAAGTTTCATTGAGTTGTTCTGCTATGTTACTACTGTTATTGATGCGCTATACTAAGTGTCTAATTTTTGTAATTTATAAAAGAAACTGTAGTAGTCTTATCAAAATGTGAATGCAACTTTAGTAGTACAGCGATTACAATTCTGTAGTTGATGTACACATCATTAATGGTACATAAGTGTCAATAACAGAATTATTGCAGAAGTAGCTGAAAGTATGCTTCATTTTTTTATTATTTATAGAGTGTACTCTACATTCTACAGCTGTCCATGTAAAATACCTTGCTGACCATAGCAGGAACTAAGCATATCTTCTATAGCCGACTACCTGTCATAGCAACCCAGCAGCTGCATCCTTTGAATGTAAGTTGCTTTACATATAGCTTTATTCCAAGAAAAATGTACTAATTTGATTTGGCTACGCTATATGATATATGATACGGGGATAAATTTTACAGATCATTTAAAAAAAAATTAAGGAAGTGTTCATGAAAATTTAACAGAACATTTTCATGAAAAAACGCATACGCACTTTTTTTTCACTAAATTTAGCATACGCGCATGCGTCATTTATTATTTTATTAAATAAGAAACTTAATTGGAGTCTGTGGCTTGATACTAAACAAAACACGTGTTTCGACAACTATGTTGTCATCATCAGTAGCACTGATGAATAAAAATCGCGTTGTAGCGTATACAGAAAATTAAGTGTTTTTCTGTATACCCTTCGGTGTGCAGACAACGCGGTTTTAATTAACCAGTGCAATTTTTCTTTTTAAATGCAGCATATTGAAAAATTTATGAACCTCGGAACAGAATAATGCCAATGACGTCATAACATGAACAACAAATCAAATAAAAAATTGAAAATACTCCCTCTAGTTAAAATCTCTACACCTATATTCTTCTAAGAAAGTGATAATTGATATATAGTGAAATCAACATTGACTGACCGTTCCGCTTCTTTGGAAAATTTATTTGTTTATTTTACAAAGCTATAGGCCTGTTACCTTGAACAATTATAATTAGCAAAATTGACAGAGTTTGAATAAGTAATACATAAAATCTAAAATATAAAAGTTAAAAGTGCCTAATTACCTAACTTAATTACTAAATTTAAAACTAATGTTAGTGGTCAGATATGTTATGTCATGTTAAAGTGGTCCTAGTTTTGACAGCGTTGGCGATCAAGCGATTTTGTGATCACAATTGCAGATATTTTTGATGCTAATCTGTTGGGGATACGGAATTTTGCTTGATTTCTTAAGGCATGAGCGACATCCATATTCTCCGGCGCATGTCTATCTTCGTCCGCCACTCCCTGAAGTTCCGGGCCTTCGAAAATGTTCTGGCGGTCCCACCACACCGCATTCACATTGCTCAGCTGCTGCAAGTCCCATACAATGAAGATACTGAGCGTATGGGCCGTGACCAGTGAGGAAGTGCGTGAGTCTTCTTGAAGAGACCATGTGCTTGCAATTAGAAGCGTTGTGTTGTGCTAGGCAGGTATTGATAGACTCTTCATCCCGATGTTAAGGTGTACCATCTCTCTTGCCACGTAGTGTGAATGAATGTTCTTATTTCTGTCTTGGTTGTCAGTCTAATACTAAGGAGTTCCTGTATCCTTTCCACTTCCCTTTGCTGTGCGTCGGATTATAGGAAGATCCATTAGTCGTGTCCCGGCAATGACCTGCAGTGCCTCCGCAAGTGTTGTGTGCCATGCTCCCATTAACCCATTACTGGCCAAGACAAAAAAAAACATTTTAATTTTTTTTTTATTAAAGTAAACTCAGAACACAGTAATTAAGATAAATTTTTGGTATAAGAAAATTAGGTATTATTTTTAACAAAAAATATATGGGTGCATATGGCGAAAAGCAGGTTATTATAAAATAAAATAAAAAAAGAGTCTCTTGTATGAAAAATATCAAAGCAATCAGGATGCAAATGCACGTTACATTACTTACACAAGTAAATTGTATTACTTTTGCAAAGTCGACACTTTTTTCTTGCACTCTTAGCATTTCGAATTATAATGTGCCCGATATTGTCAAATCTTATGTCACCTGGTAAAACTGATTTAGAAGGTCTTCCATAAGACGAGTTGGATTTTGCTGAAGTGGAAGCCTCATTGTGTGTGTCTTCTTTTTATACTTCGTATTTCTGCAAAGACAGCGCTAAACTTGAACGAAATTCCAGTTGGGAAATTTTGGTTTCATTTGCGATATTGAATATTTTCCAACTGTTTACAACCATAGTATCAACAACATTGGTGAATAATGGCCACCACCACTTTTAACCTCTAATACCAATGCTATAATTGGCAATACCATTCTCGTGAAGGTCTACCCCACCCATGTGTTGGTTATACTCATGAATCACTTTTGGTTGATGATAAGCATTTCTTTACGCTCTTTGAGGTTGTTACGTTTGGCTTGAGAGACTGGTAAGACACTATAAAAATTCGTCATAACAGTAACCATAGAGTTGTCATTCCACTGAGTAACCAGAACTTTCAAGTTCCAATCAAAAGCGGAAGTGAAAGAGCCTCTTTCCTTTTTTGACATGATTTTGTTATCTTCAAGTGGACATTTTGCAGTACGGTTGTCTCTTACCGTTCCAGTCGCGAAGAACCCTTTTTCACCTAAGTTTTCAACATGCGAATCGTGTCTCAACCTGCATGAAACCGCTCACGTCCTTCAAAAATGCCATGCTGCAGTAACCAGTGCGGTCGAGCAGCTTGGCACCGGGCGCGCGCTTTTACCTATGTATTAGCCAAAAGTGCGTATATGCATCCGTTACAAAATACCTGTCATTCTAGCTGTCGTTTTCAAACTATAGATATAAAGATGTGTATATATCAAAGAAGACATATTTTAAATATACACTGCGAGAAGAAATATATAACAAAAAAATAATTATTTGAAGGTGTGCACAAAAACCAAAAATACAGATTTTTTTTAATTAAAAAAATTTAACTTTTTATTGGATCATAATTTAGCATAAGATTTTAGCCTGTTAAAAAAACAACCCTTGCGACATAATGTATAAAAAAAATATTTTTGATGCCAAAAAAAAACGTTTTTAAAAGGTTGCGTTTACGCACCTTTGGCAAGTAATGGGTTAATCACACCAGCATTCCCCGCTAAGCTGAGTTTAACTTCTGCCGAGGTTTAACTTGGTTGGCTTTCACTGTCCACACGCGAAATTGATTCTGCTAGCCTCAAAATATCGTCCCTTATTTAAAAATGTATTATTTTTTCTGAGTGTTTTTGTACATATTTGATGTACTTTTTCCCACTTTGGTACCATAACAATTAGCTATTTTTGTTACTTACAGTGATACACTTTTTGGTGTTACCTATACCAAATCTGTTAAATTTCTATGCACACATTTCAAAACAGACCAAAATTTGCTTCATCAGTAATCACTATCTTTTTGGCACTTTTCAACTTAACGATGATAACAAGGTGTATTATTGGTAATAATTACAGCATTTTAATAATAATTATATCATCTTTTTTTATCCAACAGACACAAGTCTAATTAAATAACAAAAATTGACAGTGTTGAAATATTCATAACAAATCTACTTCTTTTCTGATATTCTTTTTAAAGTTGTACTAAATCAGCATTCAAATACCTTCAGAGTTCACATATTCAGACTTATTGTTAATATTAGTGACCATATAACGTATACCAATGCTGCTTCACTTCAGCCTAGCAATTTTTCCATTAGAATTTTAAAATGTCCTTTACATGTATATTTACCAAGGATTTTTCTTATATTACATTTCGGATAATCAATTTTTATTTTCTGAAGTGTTTAGACAATGACTTGCGTTTTAGCACAGACTATTTTGATAAGAACTAAATGACTACAACATCCATGCTTTCTCGGTGGGAAAACCACATATAGTTTCTATTCGTACGCGCCATAACTTCCACAATAATTATAATAAATATGTAGCACACATTAAATGAAACTGCTCAATGTTTGTAGTACAAGAAGAATTTAAGTAGAAAAAATATCAAATGTTACATGTCAATATCAGTAATAAATTAAGTGTTAACTGGGCTTAGTATAATCCAGTCAATGAATATGTTTAGTACGTGATTTTTAAGGTGCTCCTTGATTATCAAATCGTTTATTATGCTTTGGACAGATGGCGCAAGGTAGAGGACGAAATTTTAATGTTTGCAGAATCACATTGTGTTATACCTTGATATCGCGCATCGATAGCGAGATCCAGTTGGCCATGGTAAAATTTTATTCATGCAACATTTAACGTTTTATATCCAAACTACTTCTATAAATCTTTTACTGTATCATAATTATTAAAATCAATAAATTTTTGATATATGTTGATTTTAAAATATTCTTCATATAATTTATGATTCGATAATTTGTTTTAATAAATTAAGAAACACCCTCAGTAGTTGGATATATCCTTATTGATACAGTTTAAAATAGACATAAATATTACATTGTAATCAGAATATATACTCATTAACACTTTCGCTGCCACTGCTAAAATAACCAGATGCTCAGGGGCCAAGACTTTTTTTATGGACATGTTATTAAATTTTTGCCCTAATCACTTGCAATCAACATTGTATAATAAACATTTAGTTTCTAAAATGTATTTAAAAAAAAGAAAATTAACGCTTATAAGCGTCAGTGGCACAGGGTCTCAGTAGTTGTTGTTACCGACCATCGACGCTTATATAAGCGGCTTCATTTTTCAAAAAAAACGTAGTTATATTACTTAAAAATACATGACACACAATACACTGTAATAACTAAATAAATACAAACTTCAGTTAAAACTTTGGTCTACATAGGAACACAAATTATAAAAAAAACAGTTTTCTTAAATCTATTTATGAGTGATAATACTACAATTCAAACAATATCCTGGATTACCCGGACAAATTTTACATTCATAAGCAGTGTCTTCGCTTTTTATTGATTTCAAAGCACAATTTTCATCTTTTCCTTAGAGCTTGTTTCTTGCCAGGAATATGTTCTCGTTTTCTTAGAATGTGAAGTATTGAGGCTTGTCTCGTTGAAACTGGTTCAGGTGTAGAAGATAAAAGTTCTTTTATGATGGATACTCTGAAGTCGCACAAGGACATCTTGTTTCCCGAATATTTATTATATAAATGAAAAGCATTGGTCAGCATCATTTCATTAATGTGGAAAAACATTTTTTTGTGCCAACGAATGGTTTTCCTCTCAGAAAGATAATACGACAGCATTTGATCGTGTTGGTCAATCCCCGACATAAATTTATTATACTCTATTATTGGTAATGGTTTACTAGCTTTCACCTTTCTTTTATTTTCTGTCTCAACCAGGATATTTTGATGTGCATTAGAAATATAGAGAACCTCCCTTTTGTCTTTCCATTTGCCTACCATTATTCCATCAGCATATCTGGCAACAGTTTCCCCTTTTTTCAGCTTAGCAGAAATCACATCTTTTGGTAATTTTCGTCTACCTGATCGCAGCGTACCAGTACAATGGGTTTGATTTTTCGACAGCTTTTTAGCCAAATCAATACTATTATAGAAATTATCCATAAATACGTGGTGACCCATATGCAATATATCTTCTAATAAATGGAAAACAACTTTCTCGGCATGCCCTTTGCCACCCATCGAGTCCAACAACCCGTATAGACTGTGAATTTTTGGACTATTCCTTTGGCAGTAGTTAGTTCATACAATTTCAACTCATATTTATGGCGCTTGTTCTTTATAGATTGCCTAAATATAAGTCGTCCACGAAAAATGATTCGTCTAAGGACAGTTCACACCCTGGAGAAAATACTTGATTGAAGAAGTTTATAAGGGGTCTAATTTTATAAAGCCGGTCTTCAGGTTTTGGATCGTTTGGTCCAGGGTTTCTAGCAAAATGTAGAGCACGTAAAATTACCAAAAATCTGTTTCTACTCATACTAGAAGCAATGCCTTTGTTGTGAAATAAAGGATCTTTCTTCCAGTAGTGTTCTAAGCAAGGCATTCAAACAACACCCATATATAAAAATATGCCTATAAATGTCAACAATTCATCTTCTGTTACAGGTCTCCATGCACAAATTCGTGATTTCTCAGTTGTTTTTTCAGATAATAATATATTTTCAGCGTTTACATTTGTTTCTTCAACTATTAAATGTAAAAGATTATTAGTGAATAGATTACGATAAAATCCAATGGGTGTATTTTCAGAAGGTAAAATGTTCATAGTTTCTTTTCCAGAAACTGTTTCATGTCTGTAACAAGTTTCCAATTAAAATCTGGGTCCGTGTGTTGACTTTCTACATGTTCAACTTTGGTGTGAAACAAATTTTCTTGTTCAATGTTATCCTCTGATTCCGACCCTGAGTCCGGGTCTAGGTCCGACCCTGCCCACCCATCACTTGATTCTTGCTTAGTTTCATACTCACTATCACTGTCCTCCAATATTTGCATCAATTCCTCAGTAGTATATTTATGGTTACGACTGTATTTTGGCTTAGAAGGATCTGTCTCGTTGTCATCACTTTGCATTGTTATTAGAACTTCAAAAATAAACAAACAAAAAACACTTTTAGGTTAGAAATACCTTAAACTGTGTGCCTACATTCAAACGTTCACTCAAATGCGGTGCCAACGACACTGCCGCGATACAAGATTCAACAGGTACAAAACGCTTATAAGCGTCAGTGACATGCGCACAAAGCATGTCATGGCGCTTATAAGCGTTTTCGGCAGCGAAAGTGTTAAAACATCCACTTTGATTGGATAGATATTAGTTACTACGTAAACATGTGAATTTACAAATGAACAGTGTCGATAATTTTGTGAATTGACACTACTACTTGGATGAAACCAGGACCTGTCTGAGAATAACATATTATTCAGCAAGATTATTGTTAAACAATGTACAAAATTCTCTGCTTTTTTCAAAATTTTTGGCAGTAATTATTGTACTACAAACATTTTGTATGGATGTAAATGCAACTGAAAATGTTGTATACATTATATAAAACATATAAGTGTATTTGTTAGTGCTGAGAGTCGCCTCAAAGATTGTTTATACAGCACGTGTCAATTTTCATTAGCCATAGGCGATTAATTCATGCAATACGTGACAACATGACCCCCACCTTTCCTCTTCAATGCGAGCGCGAGACCGATACAAGCTCAAGTTAGCAGTAGCTGTTGGACTATTGACTAGGGTGTTTGTACTGCGCTCAGAAATAATATTTACGAGTTGCAAGGATTTGTTTTTCTTTTTCCTTTCAGTAAATGCAGAGAATTATTTAGCTGCGTTCACGCTGCGTGTCACAAAGAAAAGCGTAATTCTAATAAAATTAAATGTAAGGTAAATAAAAAAGGATTCTGAAAATAATAATAAACTACTAGATCGCGGCGGCCATTTGATGATGACGGCTTTTATTGCAGACTAGATCGCAACGTGTTCGCAGCTAAACATTTAATGTAGAAGTGGGAAGATCGGAGAAAGTCGTTGTGATGTCGATTGTTGTCGGGATTGGTGACGGATAGTAGGGGTGACCCACGTTGTCACATATTATTTGTATACGTATAAATCGCATGTAAACATTGAATCCATATACCTAATGAAAATTGACACATACGGTATAAGGGTTTCCTCAAACGCTAACAAAAAGCTTCCTAAATCCTGAACTTTTTGCGGAACACCATGTTTATTTTGTAGGGTAGGTAATATTCTTCATTTACTTTAAAATTTAATTCTAACGTTCTTGTAAGGTGGAAAAACAATCAAAATTATTCTGTTGAACTGAAGAAATCCAGAATTGAAATTTTCTCTCTATTGGTGCAATTTTATCTCTTGCGTTAAACATACTCTTTTCTTGTAATGATAAGTCAGTTTTATTGCACTTTCAATGAAATTTTGTCCTGAATTTTTTTGCACCTTAAAGAAGACCATTGACATTCATAAAACGTGAATAGTGTTTTTCCTCTGGGTACTTTATATTCACTACCCGTTTCATCGCACAAAATTGTAAATAAGTGGATTGAAATTGCTTCATCTATAACTTCCATGCAAACCATTTCAGTTTTAACACCTATTATCTTTCTAGAACATAGTTTGGGAAACCCTGGTTTATGTAAACGCAATTCTAAAATTAACTAAAAATGTAAATGATATTTGTGTTGTAATTCAGTACAAAAAAAAATAATTTGCAGTAATGCTGTGAAGAAATTTTTATTGTATTGAGAAAGACAGCTTATAATATTTAATGAAATACAAGAGAACGAAGGTAAGAAGAGCGATAAAAAAACATAAAGCAACCCAATACAAGCTGGCGAATGACTGAAAATTTTGACAAACTCCTTAATAAAGTAATTGAAAGTACAATGGTAACTTGGCAAAATCCTAATAAGGTTGATATATCGGTCATGCGGAAGTCAATGTTATTTACTATCACTGTATTACTATATACGGATTCTCTTCAAAAAACATTCTGAAAGTAGTGGGTGACATCATATAAGAGCTCACGAAGGCTCTGGATGCGCATAGAAATCAATAAGAATAAAGTTCATAAATTTGATTTACCGCTTTCTTCGCAATGTAGTTTATATAGAACACAAAAGAAGGAAAACCTAATTATGTAAATAAGGACCAACTTAAGGTTATGTCTTATGCTTTTGTATTTGTGTACTTCTAAAATTACATCTGCGCAGAAGAAAATCCGAGCTTGCGCTGATAAATAGAGGTATTTTCAATGGCGCCTTAATACAAAGCCGAGCACGATTTCAAGTGATTTTTCAGTATCCAAAGAGATGTATGTATGGGCTGTTTAAAGATATAGTACGATGTCATAAATAAACAAATTAAGGATCTATTGTGCTAATCCCTCCATAATCCGGCAATGGCAAACACAAATGTTAAGAACGTGGAAACTATCTGTCGGCTTAAGGGTATTAAGAAAATAAAGGAATTAACATTAATTTATAATTTTTACATTCAATTCTAATAATATCTCGTACAATTAACAGAATAAATTTGCGACCAAAATGTATTCTGTATTTCACACAGCGTAGTTGACATTTCGTATAAATATAATATACATTCACATTATAATAAACTTTTATTATTTCTATTCAAATATTGACAATACGAGCCTGTAACGTGTTCTCACATCGATTACTTTTATTGCATACCACTTGCCGTGTTCAAGCAACCTGTGAGAACTTGCATTCGTACTATATCTTGAAACAGGTTTTATATGGAAAGAAAATTACTGATTATACGTTTTTGATCTAACTTTTCGAAAGAAAGGGATGTAGTAGTATTATATATGCGTATGATTTAAAGATACACATACACTTGCATAATACATTAAAAGAATATTAGATACTTTATATATTTAATTTTCCAAACCCTGTTGGTCAATTATTTTTCTATATGTATATTTTTTGCTGTTACTGGATTATAGAAAATATCTTGGAATATGTAAATAGTTTAAAGCCAATAAGACTGATTAAGAAGATAATGAAATGTGCCAAAATATTTATAAAAGTAACAGATCAATATTATTATCTGGTACAGCAACCTAATAATACCACATATAATTGAAATTATTTTTCAATACATTTATATTTTCTATTAACACCGATAACTTTGCTAATTAAAATTATTGGTACCAATTAGAAAATATATATTTTTCAACTAGGTTATATTTTAGTTTCATAAATTATTTGAAATGGTTTATTAATATTTTTACTTCTTAATCGTTGATTTAAAATATCAATGCTTCCAATTTTAATGTTGAAATCGATATTTTCAACAAGTTGGTATAGATTAGAATTTTGATTGTAGATATTATATGTACATTATACTTAAACCTCCATGGGTTACAATAGAATTATATAAAACAATTTTTACCCTAGGATTATGTACTATTAATATAATTTATACTACAATTAACTAATAATATATATTATACTACATTCAATAACACTATTCAGATCTACCCATACTTATAAAAAATATGCCAACCAAATATTAAAGTAGGTTTTCTCGATTTGTAAATTACATATACAGGGTGTCTCTAAAAGGTGCGGAAAAAACGCTACCACACATTTCTGAGGGCGATCTAACCCAACTTACCTCAGTCCAAAAGTGGATGCACCATTGCATTGAATTGCCACAAGAATAACACCCAAATTACAGAAGCATATGTGTCCAAATACGGAATGAATTTTTTATATCCAGATTACTCATAAACGGCTGCTCCAATCAACTCCTACCAGGTATACCTTTTCTAGGTAAAAAACATTGGAGAATAAGAATTTTTATTTAAAAGTTAAATACAGTGTGTCTCAAAAAAGTTATTACGTTTTAAATGGATACAATATGCCGCAGGTGGCGCCCTCTACATTTTGCAATGAAAATGAGAGCAGATTTAAATTTTTTACCCCACGAAACCCCCCCTACCCAAATATTGTGACAATATACCAATTATTACAGAAATTATTTATAAAAGACTAAAACCAAATTGAACTTTTGACACTCTGTATCTCCGAAAGCATCCACTTTTGGACTGAGGTAAGTTGGGTTAGATCGTCATATTTTGCCCTCAGAAATGTGTGGTAGCGTTTTTTCCGCACCTTTTAGAGACACCCCAGTATATCGTTTCATCTATTCAAATCTATTTGTTCACGTTTGACTATGTATGTCAATTTTCAACGATATAATTCGCTTATTTGTCAGAAGAAGCAGTTGATTGAGTGTTTTAACCCTTAATCCGAAACATGGCACATTTAGCGGTAATATGAAACAAATGGTCTATTAGACCAGGACAAATAAAAACAAATAAAAGTAATAACAAATTTATTTCAACATCACGTTGCTGAATCACGTAGTCGGGGTCTTCATCCGAGTCATCTATAACATCTCCAGTCTCTTGCCCTGATCACAGATAAGGGAGATTACAGATAGCCGGTGTTTATGGAGAGATTGGCAACACAAGAAATAACTTTAATTCAATCCAAAAGATGGTGTATGAATGTCGAATTATTGCATTTTTGGTCGCTCACGACTTAACCGTTTTGGCCATCTCTATTACGAAATACTGGTAAAGAGTGATTTTTTCACTAACGAAAACTACTACTTCCGGTCTACTGAATTCACTGAAAATCTAATCAGTAAAGACCGGACACGCGCGGCCGATGACTCATCGCCCACGGGCGCACTACTGAAATTTTGTATTTTTAAAAAGTGTTTAATTTTATTTATATAAGTGGATAACAAATAGGTGGTGATCTATACAATACAAAATACATTATTATTTGTTCATTTTATTGTTCAAATCCAGTAAACTCTCCGAACTTTATTTATCTTATGAAATATAATAGATTTAAAAAACCCTCACGTTCTACCTACGCCGATGAAGAAAAGAATTTAAGAGTAAAAACGACTTTTTTGCTGCCCGTTTTCTGGACGAAAACAGATGTTGGAGTTCACCATCTGAATAGTGCTACTAAGTAACAGCGTGATGTTATACATTATTTCTTTTGTCCGTCGTAATTTCGGCCTTATACGTCCGGTCTCTACTAATCAGATCTCAAGAGAGAGACTATATTCCAAAATATAAGGTGTGGGGTTGATAGCTTGAGCCGTTTGCCCGCTCTCGCGTGAGACACACATACGAAGAGATGACTATTCATGGAATATTGTCCGAATTTTGAAGCTTTGCAATTATTTTGAGTATGCATTCTCGGTACACAAAATACTGTTTTTTACTTTCTTATACGTAGTATAAGGAAGTACTGTGTTGATGAACATTTTTGACCTCGAGATTTTTGCAGATGCCCACGTTTTGAAGTCCCTTGATACCGAAAAAGTGCTTTTAAAAAAATATCTCTCTCTCTCTGTGTGTGTGTGTGTGTCTGTCAGTGTGTGATCACTGTTATGTATTTAAACACTCAATTTACTTATTCAACACTTTACTTTATTGAACTCTTTAAAAATACAATACATTGCCATAAGAAAAATAACGAAATGAATAATGACACCATGTCAACGTAACTGTGTGTAGAAGCTTGTTATTTTTGTGTCGTTGCTCACATATATATAAGTGGTCAGTGTTGCCAACTTGTATACACATACACAACACTCCTCCACCGACAAGATTAATTTATACTCAACATATAAATTATAGGTTTAATCTATCTGGTATCTTAATATTCCTTTTCGGCCTAGAACAACCAACAGCTGTGGAATCTAGAGAACAAGGTGAAATCACCCTCTCAACCGCATTGGTTGTTCCTGGTTCACAATCCTGTTTATCAATGTTTACACAAGTATAATGTCTATTTTTATTAACAAGGTTTGAACAATTTGAATTTATAATATTTTCAGTATTCATCTGAGGAGTTTTATTTATTTGATTTAAATGTCTTTTCCAAATTAAGTTTGTACCATTTACTTTACACAAGTACACTCTTAAACCTAATATTTTTACAATTTTAGCCTTAACGAAACTTTTTTTATTTAATAATCTAAAATCTCTCACATATACCTCTTCCCCTATCTTAAATGTGTCTATCCTACCCTGCTTAATAATTTTTGTTTCAATTTTAGTGTTTATGTTGTCTGGTTTTAGTTTGTTAAATTTAATTCTTATTGGTCTGCTAAACATCAAATAGGAAGGTGTATTATTTATGGTACAATGTGTGCTTGTACGATAATCTAACAAATATCTTGCTAAAATGCAAGAGATTGATGCATCATTGTTTTCATGGTCATTAAAAGCTTTTGCTAACCCCATTTTTACTGATTTAACTACATTTTCAGCGGCCCCATTGCTAGCTGGATGATATGGTGCTGTTAAAGTATGTCTGATTCCATTCCGAAGACAAAAGGTGTTAAAATCATTTGAAATAAATTGCGGACCATTATCCGTGACTAATTGGTTTGGAATACCGAAACGCGCAAACATTAGCCGTAAAGTATCGATAGTAGACTTTGTAGTTGTAGATGGCATCTCTACAACTTCTGGCCAGCGACTGAAAGCGTCTATGAGAACTAAGAACATTTTATTTTGCACCGGGCCAAAAAAATCTACATGAACTCGGTCGAAAACGTGCCTAGCTGAATTATAAGATATAACAGCCGCTTTTGGTGATTCTGGTCTGACTCTATTGCATGCATCGCAACTTTTCGCTAATAATTCAATGTCGGCATCAATAGACGGCCACCAAAAATAAGATCTGGCCTTACTTTTCATTTTAACTATACCAGCATGAGCTGAGTGTAATTCTTTCAAAAGTTGATTCTGAAATTTCTTAGGTATAACTACTCGGTGTCCTAACATGATTATTTCGTTTTCAATTGTTAAATCTAATTTCCTTATAAAATATGGTTTTAGAAAATTTCTTTCTTTTGACAAATAATGCGGCCAACCGTCTCTAATATATTTAAATATATTTACTAATATGGTGTCTTTTTGAATCTCGTCTCTGATATGTTCTGCAATAATGGGCATTTCTGAATTATCTGTAACAAAATTTAGATAAGAATATTCTTTTTTGACTTTATGCTCATTTTTTAAAGGCAAACGTGATAAAAAATCGGCACTGACATTTGTCGTCCCTTTAATATATGCTAATTTAAAATCAAAACTATTTAGAAAAACAGCCCATCTCTGCAAACGACTTGCCGCCATTGCGGGAACTCCTTTTTTATCACCGAAAATATAAATTAATGGTTTATGATCGGTTTCAATTACGAATGTATGACCACACAAGTATTGATAAAATTTTTTTACTGAGAAAAATATTGCTAGAGCTTCCTTATCAATCATTGAGTATTTTAGTTCTACTGAATTTAAAGTCCTGGAAACATAGCTAATAGGTCTTTTACTTCCATCTGGAAAAACATGCGATAGCACTCCAGCCACTCCATATGAACTTGCATCGCAGGTTAATACAATAGGTAAGTCAGGATTGAAATGCACTAATATTTTCTCTGAAATCATCTCTTCTTTAATTTTTAAAAATGATTGATTACATTCCTCGTCCCAATTAAATTTAACATCTTTTGAAAGCAATTTATACAACGGTTTTAACAATGTGGATATATCTGGTACAAATCTTGCATAATAATTTACCATCCCAACAAATGACTTAACCTGAGTTACATTTTCGGGTACCGGACAGTCTAAGATAGCTTTTACTTTTGACATATTTTTTTTTAATCCGTCTTTATTAATAATGTGTCCTAAATATTTAATTTCATTTTGAAAGAAAATACATTTTTCTCGCTTTAATTTGAGTCCTGCATCAAATAACTTTTGAAAAACAGTTTTTAAATTTTCTAAGTGTTCTCTATCATTTATGCCTGTAACAACTATATCATCTAGAAAAAATACAACCCCCCTAATTCCTTGTAAAATTTTTTCCATGACATTTTGAAAAATAGCGCAAGCGGGTTTAGTTCCAAATGGTAAACGCTCCATTCTATAAATTCCTTTGTGTGTGCTCCACGCTAGTAGGTCTTTTGTAGTGTCTTCTAGTTCTAATTGGTTATAAGCATGACTTAAATCTAATTTAGAAAATTTTTCCCCGCCCTGAAGCGTTGTAAATAGTTCTTCTATTCGCGGAAGAGGATATTTAACGTCTTTCAAATAAGGATTTACGGTAATTTTATAGTCAGCACATAATCTTAATGAGCCATCTTTTTTTAAAACTGGTACTAATGGAGTACCCCAATCTGAAGTCGAAATAGGTGTAATTATGCCGGCTTTTTGCAAACGACATAACTCTTTTTCTACTTTGTCTTTATAGGCAAATGGTAAATTCCTGGGTTTACAAAATTTTGGGTTAACCTTTTCAATTAAATTTAGCTTAATTTTTTCATACCTAAAATGCCCTATTTCATCTTTAAAAAGTTCTCCATATTGACTTATTATGTCATTTATATTGTTAACAATACCTAAATCTTCCTTTTTTTCCATTGTTAATAATAAATTTTTGTTTGGTGAAACACTTAAATTAAATATGCTTAACAAATCCCGTCCTAAAAGAGGAGGACCATTTCCTTTAATTATTATAAGGTCTACTTGCTTAACAATGTCATTAATTTTTAATGGAACATGCAATATGCCTGCTGGATAAATGTTAGTGCCACTATATGTTTTTAGCGTCGTCTTGCACTCTTTTAATTTAATATTATTAAAGTTGTCTACATATGTATTATAATTAAGAGCAGATACTGCTGAACCAGTATCAATATCCATTACAAATGGAATATCCTTAATAAAAACTTTAATTTTAAAATTGTGTGTAATAATGGTGCTATTATTAATATTGAAAAAGCATTTATCGTCTAAATCTACAGAAGAATTTGATGAATCTGAATTTGTTACTTCTAAAAAATTTTGTTTCTTTTCATTGCATGCTGCAGCAATATGCCCTACTTTATTACAAATCTTACATTTATAAGTCTTATAATTACACTTACTAAAATTATGATTAGGTTTACCACATGCAAAGCATTTGAGCCTGGAATCCTTTTCCGATTTCTCCCCATTTGTCTCTTCTTTCTTCTTCCCGAACTTTAAATAAGATTCACCTTGCTTTGGTTTGTTTAGCTTTGTTTTCAATTTACTATGACCTTTCTCCATTTGAAAAACTTCTGGCCTCAAATCAGTACTCAGCTTAAGGGATGCTTCCTTTTTGACTGCCATATCTACGATATCTTGAAGACTTTTTGAACTGGGATCTTCTTCACACATCCTATCAAGTATCTTTCCTTTGCACATGCCCGTAACAAATTTGTCTTTTAGAATGAATTCTAGACTGTTACCAAATTTACAATTTACTGCTAATTTCTTAATTCTTGCGTACCAAAAATTTATACCTTCATTTGGTTTTTGTTGTGCCTCGTAAAATGTAATTCTTTCATTAAAAGTGGATATTCGCCTTGTAAACTGCTTACTTAATATTTCACATAATTCTTCGTAAGTTTTTTTGTTAGGTGTATCTGGATCACATAAATCACGAAGTGTCGTATATACTGACGAAGATAAAGTTGTAATAAGCACTGCTACTTTCTTTTCTTTTTCTATACCATTAGCAATAAAAAATTGTTCTAATTTTTCTTTGTAAATAATAAAATCGTCTACTGGATTGAATCCCGGAATATTCCCAAGTAACGCCATTTTTTCTTATTTACACACCTTGTGTTAATCAACGCCTTGTTGTTTTCCTTAATGTTTTTCGTCCTCGTCGCCAGTGTTATGTATTTAAACACTCAATTTACTTATTCAACACTTTACTTTATTGAACTCTTTAAAAATACAATACATTGCCATAAGAAAAATAACGAAATGAATAATGACACCATGTCAACGTAACTGTGTGTAGAAGCTTGTTATTTTTGTGTCGTTGCTCACATATATATAAGTGGTCAGTGTTGCCAACTTGTATACACATACACAACAATCACGATTGCGGTTAAACGGCTATAGATATCAATTCCAAATTTTGTATTTACGAGTATATTCTGCCTCTTGAAATCTGATTAGATTTTCAGTAAAATCGACAGACCGGAAGTAGCAGTTTACTTCAGTGAAAAAATCGAGTTTTTCCAATATTTTGACAACTACTAAGTTTATAGTTATAAAGAATTCATATGTACTCAAAATTAAATTTGAGAAGAATTTTATTAAAAAACTTTTGTCGAGAGTACAAAAGTATTTAGAGCTAGATTTGGAATATTTTTTGTATAAATGAAATTACGAAATTCGGACCGGAAGTAGCACTTCTACTCTAAGCGAGTACCACTTTTTTTGAAATATCTCGCAAAGTATGCATTCGACAGAGATTTATTAAAAGAATAGAAATAGAATAGGATTTTGAATATTTTTTGTATAAAAAAAATCTTAAAATTTGGACTTGAAGTAACACAATTACAGGTTTATTTTTCGGATTATTTTTCTACGATAAAAGTATTTAAAACAATTCAGAACAACTTATTTATAATTTGTAACGTTTATAAGTATAAGAAAGTCGTGTGGTGGCCACACGACTTATTATTTTCTCACACTTAGTGTAAAGAAGTATTGTGATGACGAAAATATTCGAGCTCGAGATTTTTGCATATGTCCACGTTTTGAAACGAGTGAAAAGACCAAGAATATTTCGTTTCTCTTTGTTTATTTACGGTATTTTGCTTTGGCTAATGACCTACATGTGACAATAGTTTAAAATTCCAGGACCACATATTTGATGGTGCCAAGAACGAATTAAAACGCCTTTTAAAAATTTAAAGAAAACGCTGTAATTGGGGCTAATAATGTGATATTAGTTTTAGTCAGTGAGTCCAAATAAAGGTGCTAGTGATAAAAGAGTAAAACCCACCATTTTAAGCGTAATTTATTCCACATCCATTTTCCCTCAAGCACAAAATCTGTGAACTTCGTCAAATTTAAACCTACCTTCTATTTAATATGAATCAGCCTGTATCGACAGGTAAATATATTACCAAGACATATTTTGCATACAGCTTTGACAATAAATTATGTATTATAAATTTTATTCAAAAGTATTATATTAGCATTCACTATTAAAAACAACAGTAAGGTTTTATTATTATCTGTTGTATATAAAAATAAAATTTAACCATAGTCGGGACTTAACAATATTTCAAAGATATTTTAAATTCAATAAAGACATATAAATATAACCTTGACGCACAAATAATATATAATAAAATGTGTCTTTTAAAACTTCTTGCTTGTAAATGCGCTTGTATGTACAAAACACAATAAAGGCGCATCAGTTCTATTTCGCGTTTTTTGTCCACAGGTATATTTTTTATTTGAAAGACTCTGTATGTCCGACAGAGTCAGGTATATAAGAAGTATGTCGTCGCCTTATTTGAAGTAGAAATTAAAATAGCAGCTTAGATTTTGTTAACGATAATCCGTGAGAGAGCGCCCCGAATATTATAACAAAACTTATAGTAGCGCCCTCCATCTTGGTGCCTTGTTTCTAAACTAACGCCAAACGCCTAGCGGTCGTCTCCAAAATATGTTGCCAGTAATTATCATTACATCGGCTATCTGCAATCTCCCTTATCTGTGGTCTGATGAATATAAATCTTCATTGTCGGAAAGTAACGTAAATTTACTGTCTTAGGACGGCCAACACCTGGCTTGTCCATGGTCACTATAAATTTGCAGATATTGGGGTAATTATGGCTATTATACACAAGATATAAAATACCTTTCTGTTTGTACACAATCCGAAACAAGTGCTAGACCTGCACGCTTGCAAAATAACTCTCACTACGACGCAATCATTGTAAGACTCAAAGCGATACCACAGTATAAACATATCCAGTAGTTGCAGTCAGTGTCGGCACCTTTGATCTTTAGAAACCAAGTTGTATGTTCGCGCATTGTAATGCGCAATGTCGCATAGCGGAGAGATCGGAAAGTTATTTAATAAGCAGGTCCGGATCTAATCCTATTTTAAAATAATCGGGGCCGGATTAACTAAATTTGTTAATAAATGAAAGTATTTGAATTAGAAATATTTAAACAATAATTATGTACGTTATGCATATCATTGTCTTAGATTTGAAACCTGTGGCCAATTTAACAAATTTTACAAAATGTTGAAAACTATTTTGGTAAAGTCTACTAGATGGAATAAAATGATTTGGACGAAAATTATACATTTAATGCTAGTTTGAATATATGAGTTACATTTAAATATTACTATATTTGATATAATTTGTAAATGTTGCAAAATAACAAAATTA
Source organism: Amphimallon solstitiale (assembly GCA_963170755.1). Taxonomy (NCBI): domain Eukaryota; kingdom Metazoa; phylum Arthropoda; class Insecta; order Coleoptera; family Scarabaeidae; genus Amphimallon; species Amphimallon solstitiale. The sequence goes on from OY720679.1 coordinate 47,813,495, forward strand.
AAAACTATCTTGGAAAAAAAAGCCTAATAGATGGAATAAAATTATATATTTTAATGTTAGTTTTAATATACGAGTTACATTTAAATTTTACAATATTTGACATATTTTATAAATGTTGCAAAATAACTTAAAATTAAAAACCATCTCGGAAAAAAGTCTCATAGATGGAATAAAATTATATATTTTAATGCTAGTTTTAATATACGAGTTACATTTAAATTTTACAATATTTGACATATTTTATAAATGATGCAAAATAACTTAAAATTAAAAACCATCTTGGAAAAAAGTCTCATAGATGGAATAAAATTATATATTTAATGCTAGTTTTAATATACGAGTTACATTTAAATTTTACAATATTTGACATATTTTATAAATGTTGCAAAATAACTTAAAATTAAAAACCATCTTGGAAAAACGTCTCATAGATGGAATAACATTACATATTTTAATGCTAGTTTGAATATATGAGTTACATTTACCATAAAAAGAAAGTCATTCAACCCCACTGTTATGTTCCATTTACTGGTTAATCTGCATAAAGTTGCTTTTGATGGCAAATGGAGAATATCAGATAAAAATCTATAAACTTTAGGGCTGAGAAAATATATAGTTAACGCAAACTGTTTAAATTCATTTGTATATCTGAAACCATGAGCCCTTTTACTTGATAATTTCAGCTGCATTTTAAACAGATTAACCGTGGCCTCATTAAAATGGCTTTCACAAAATGTAATAAAATCAGCATCAGAAATCTGATTTTCTTTCTCTGTCAGAGTAGAAACCTTCCCTTCCGCTCTCTTTAGAATACCTTTCAAATACCGAATCTCAGTTTTTAATTTGCTCTTCCTGGGACTTGTAGCTAACAGGCTTTGCGGTGTTTGCACATAAATGTTAGCTAAACATAAGAAATATAATTTAATGATATCACATAAAACATCAAAAACTGTTATTACCTGTATGAGTTTCAGTATGTTGATCGGTAATCACATTAACATCTTTACTTGTGCCTGGTAGTGGATCATCTTTTAACACAGGTGTAACATCTGTACATTCTGTAAAATAGAATTATCATATATAAAAAAAGGTGTATGTAATCTTGGTTGTTAGAAAAATCACAGAGGCATCAAAATCAAATAAATATAGCAAAGCTAGTTGCAATCAATATATTTCTGATTAATTTGATATAATCAACATTTAAAAGAATTTTTTATTAAGAAAAGATTAATTTCAAAAAATAAACAGTTGATTTTATAAGTTTATCTATCCTAGGGCTTACCTGTAAGAAATAAAGTGGGCACTGCAGTAATTTCTAGCCTGTTTTTCATTACATTTTTGAAGTAAGAGTTTTCAAAATGAATGCTACAGACTTTGGCATTTTTCTTTACAGAACTTGTTTCTCCAATTCCAGCAATCCACTCCTTACGCCTAGTGCAGAAAAAATTATTAATCATATGCAACTATTATTATGTACAAGAATGCTTGAATGATGTAGCAATTTTAACCATCAATAATTTACGTCAATATTTTTTTATATTTTACAATAACTTTTTATAAATTCTATAATCCTTTAGGTCGTACTTATGTGCATGTATATCTGAATATTTATTTGAATATTAGGCTTACCTTATTTCCTCAGATGGAATATTAAAAAAACTAATGTCTTTTATGTCCTTTGAATACACACTTTTACACTGCGGTACACAACACTTTATACTCATTGTACTCGATTAATTTAACACACTAAATCAAATAAATCTTTTGCAATTATCCACAAAAACCTAATTCACTTTAAAAACGGTTGGTTATTTTCAAAAGCACGTACTAAGATCTGTTCACAAACAAACTATAAACAAGTCTAATTCTGTTTCTTACCGTCACTGCGACATTGCGCATTACAATGCGCAAGAAACAACTTGGTCTCAATAAATTTTGGGAGTGCAACTACTGGGAAGGTTTATACTGCTAGTAGGAATGTACTTGTTATATATATATATATATATATGGACTCTTCGGAAGGTACTCAAACTGACACGCGCGTAGAGCTTACACTGTTGCCGTGATCAGCAATTATTCTGTAACTTTGGTCTGTTGACCAGTGTTTCGGATTAAGGGTTAAGATGGAGAGTAAATGTTAGTTTCTGCTGAATGGTATTATGAAACAAGGCAGTGTTACTATAGGGATATCAAAATACATTAGAAGAAACAATTGATTCTGCTGCGTATTTCAGCAGAGCCTACTATATAATAAGTAATACATATTCCCACATTTGTAGCTGAATTAACTTAATTTGTCTATTTCAAAATAAGTATCACTCAACAAGTATACTAAAAGTAGCGTTGTTTCAGCATGCTTTCATTCTGATGGAAAATGTGGCAACTGTTGCTTAAAGTATTTATAAGAGCGTTTCAATACCATTTGGCTGAATTTATTGATCAGTTGCGTATCTGTTGTCTTGTGAATGAGACCAGTGAATCCAATTGATGTTTTGAAGTCAATGTATCCTCTCTAGTTTTTTTATTTAATTTTGTTGCGTGTTTTTCTATTGTTTGTTGAGGCGTTGAACCAATGATTTAATATTATGAGTGGTTAGTTATCGCTTATAAAATACTCAATCGCCGAAGAACATCTAAAACTACATGAGATCATCACAACGGCGACCTTAGAATAAATATCATATTTGCCCTTGCATTAGAGTCTAAAGTTGTACAAAGCAAAAGAGTTCGTTAGATATTTTCTTTATTGAGCTTTTTTTATGAATATTATTATGTAAAGTTATTAGTTATAAATTTATTGATTAATATTTGATTAGACCCATGATTTATACCGTAGAAAAATCTACATTTTTTTTGAAAACTCTTCCATGATAGTCTTAAATATTTGTATCCCAGTTTTTATATGCGAATCTAGTCAGACCAGATAGAACACAATCGAGCGTAATTTCACGCGATAATGAATTATAAATTCTGATCGGTCTTCCAAAAAATAAGTAAATTAAAAGATAAATATTCATCAGAAATGATGTAAAAAAATTTTTGTTGAGTATATGTCTTGTTTGGTGATGTTGCATTGGTTCGATCTTTATGTGCTTCCCGTACATGCTAATTGCTTACAAAAAATTAATTAAATCTCTTACAAAAATTTAACCTGCTGTAAAGATATAGGTTTCTTTAGCATCTGATGTGATATTCCAATTGTTAATCTTCATTTTACCCAATTTAGTAAAGTATAGATACTATGTTATTCCGATGCGTATAACAGTTCATGATCACACTTTCATTGTCACACAAACTGGTTGATTATTCATATAGTTGAATCGTTGTGGCAACCGACACGGCCAAAGTACGAACTGAAGACGATTCAATGCCACTAGAAATTTTCATAGACCGGAACAATTTCAAAACAATAAACTTAAACTAATTCTTTAATAGCTTCCGCTAGGAAAATACTATTACATGAAAGCCAGTTACAAATTGAATCTTATAAATATAGTTACTAAATATTATTTTTCTTTATCAATATTTCATTTAATAGTTGGCTATTTTGTGTAGTAGGAAAGCAGTGCTGACAAATTTGTATTGTTTGGACGATAATTATAACAAAACGTCAAAGGGTAATTACGACAAAAAGGTCTATGAATATTATTATTTATGACCGTCCTAAATTGGTTTTTGTATGTTATATTATTTGATAGGTGTTGTAAACTTGTGTTATTCTTTGGGTTTGTTGACAACAGAATGAAACACTATTTATAAACTTGTATTTTGAGTAACTTTAATTGTGGACTGTATTACAATTGTGTACGTGCACAGCGTGCATCACATGCTTTTTTACTCATTTCTATGTGTGCGCACGCAACCCGCACATGCGCACTCACCATGTATATATGGCGCGAGAATATCAAATATAAACTTATGATCATTACCCAAACAATAGGTAAAATTTACAACATCTCAAATACTACGTCATTTTAATTTATTGGGGTATGTCGGTTGCTAAAGCGATTCAACCATACACAAAATCGTTGTATGTATATTTTATTAAACATGCAGATATGTAAATTAACATTTGATATATCATAAAAGCTAAATCTATCCATACCTATAATAGTTTTTCTACAAATGAAACAGAAGCAAGCTTATTTCTTCATACTTTCCATTTTGTTTTAGGAGTATCTTGTTTTATTTAATTTTACGAATATATAATTTGTTATGTTTCTAAAATCTTCTTTTTTCTTCCATTAAGAAACACAAGTACGTGTGAAATTTAATTCATTACCCCAGCATTGCATCAGATGCATTGTTATGGAATTGTATATGATGATTTGTTTTTGTTTTACTTAGATTTAAGAAATAATATGTATATGACAGTAAAATGTAAGTGTTTTGTTCCATTTTCTGAGATTCTGATATAAAGCGTGTTTGACATGGAGTAACAGTAATATTTATGGTAGGAGTAAACCTGCTGCAACACAATTATCGGTCAGGTAGAGGAAATTTTTTACAATTCCCCTTCCATTTCTTGAATTTGTTTCCAGGACATCGAATTCAATAAGTTTTACTTCTATCTTTCTAATTTCCTAATTTAATGCATGGATTTTTTATGTATATTCAAAATGTATAGGTAAAAGGTATTTGTATTTATTATTTCTGCAATTTAAATATATTCTCGAGCATATAGGATCAATTTTCACACAATCACATTTAACATTATATTTTTAAATAATTTTTATTTATCTTAACTTATCTAGCTCAAATAATAAGAGCAGTGGTACGTTCTTTGTTCTAAATTACGACTTTAACTTTGTTTATTGATTCTACAGTAATGTTTATGGATAAGAGATACTTGGCAACAAAATGTTGGTTTCTCTTGTTTGTTTAAACTGTGACGCTGGAAACTGCGCATACGCAAGTTCATAACGAAGTTGTATTGCCATCTACCACATTAAGCAGAACTAAAATTTATATTTCATTTATCATCACTCCATAGAAATAATCTTGGAGTAAATTTGAACAGGTTCATCTTAGTTGCAATATATATCAGGAGAGTGGGGTAACATGTTTTTACCAAACAGCAACACAGCAATTTAAAAAGTATTTAAGTGCGGTAAAATCTTTATCACTATATGTTTGTTCGTAGAGAGAATTTGTGATAGTTATTCGACAGTTTCCGACTTTGCTAGTGGGCATAGTCAATGTTCAATATCGAACAAGTTTGAGATTTTGACAGTACGAACGCTTTGTTTACTAATTTTGACTAGGTTTATTTTTAAATATATGCATAACATATTTTTAATCTGTTCTTCAAGTACCGGCAATAGCATTAAAACTCAGAGGCAATCTGTAGAAAATGAATTATACCTATGATAATACAAAATTATTAATATTTATAGAAATTATTGGTTTTTAAAAATGATTTTTTTATAGAATATTTTTATTTGTATATTTCCAATACTAATTTATCTTTTATATACAATTATGATTATATCTTGTATACAAATGTGAATATAATCGGAGGTTATGTATTTCTATGTACAACAACAAGTGAAGGAATCGTGCTCGATAACAACAATACGCGACTACCAACCAAAAATTCTACTTGAAATACGTACACACGCATGTGCGAACGTTTAGTCAGAACTAAAACCATAAAACACGTTTACAATTGCGAATTTGTATTACCTACTCCAAACATTTGTGAATCTATTCTCCGAACATCGATGAAAAAATACGCATGCGTCGTAAAGTTTCTGATAGTTACCAATTACTCTGCGAACAAACCTTATAGTTATCAATAACCTAGAAACAAATATACCCATTTCTTAATGTTAAAAACTATAAATTTAGTAACAGTTTGATAATTATATAACTTCATTGTAAATTACTGTTTTTCACTATTGTATTTGTCACATAGTCTATAGTTTTTTTATTAGCATTTCTAATATTATTTCAAAAAACTATTCAGCATTAATTCATTATGTTTATGTATACGTATCACATATACCAGCTTACGTTAGTTGTTGTTACTGGAACTTAAAGCTACTGCCACTCTAGTAACGTCAAACTTCATTTAGAGTAGATAAATAAACAACTTCGGTAGTTGCAAAGATGTTAAAAATATTAATTGATATGCTGAGTATTTATTAAATGCGTCCCTTTTTAAGAAAACTGAAAATCGTAAAAAATCTTCAGTGGAAGCACTATATGTGTTTATATGATTTTCTAAATAACGTTTAATTTACAATTTTTTATTATAATATAGACTGTTTTACAAGATAATGTATTAAGATATTTATATCCTATAATGGCATTAATAATAAGTACAACTATGTCTGTACATATTTGCTTAATTTTAAGTAGTTTGAGAGATATCGAATATCCACACATTAAGAGGACAATCAATCCTGTGTACTTGAGCAATTTAAAAATTACCAGATTCGAGTTGATTTTTCTATAGTCAACAACTAAACTTTAGTTACACAATTTATTCGACATAAATGTCTTTTTCGTATTTTACTCCATGTTAAGCAATCTTTAGATTTTGTTTTATCTAGTCCATAAATTTATAGGTCATTGCATTATCCCAAATATTAAAGATAATTGAACTCTTTAAGGTGCTAGGACTGTTGTTACTTCAGTCCAGTATACTATTGTGTTCTTTTTGTAATCATCTACAATGTATGAAGATTATTTATTAATTTTGGAGCATTTACTAAAATATTTGTCTAGAAACATCTACTCTCATCACATATTAAGGACATACTAAGAATTTATATTTTAAAAATAAACCACTACAAATACAGAAACACTCATTTGCATTTGTAGTTTTTTTATGACCGTCTTCAGTTATTTTGAAGATGTGGATACATTTTGGATGATTATTAATGATTAAATTTAAATTTAGAATACTTATTATTTTGTTCCGTTTAATATTATCTCTTCATTTGGTTTTTAATAAAGTTGATATTTAAATGAAAAAAAAAGTTGATATTACCTGCATAAATTAGAAAACCAATTAAAGAAAGGTAATGAATGTCATGCTGTATAATCCATAGTTTTAGTGCCTAAATGTTGTTATTTTATAATGTAGTCAATAAGAAATCATAGAGACTGAATTTTATGATCATAATTACTTCAATTTTTACAAATATAGGAAATAAATGAATTGTAAATAAAATTGTTGAACGTAATTTTTGTAGTTAATTTTCACGGAATTTTATTTGCTCTTACATCAAAATATTGATAAGTTCAAAGTTTGATTCCTAACTCTACCGCTGCTGATATCTTTGACAACTTCAGCTAAATTCAGACTGTTGAAAATGAGTACCTGGAGGGCATATTTTGAGGTAATTAAAGGATTGTCTGAGTTGGAGTGATCACTATTATAATCCTGTAAGCGAAAAGAAAAAAATGTGATAGGTTTTTTCAGTTATAATCACATTTCCGAATTACTAGGGTGTCTAAAAATGGTAACTGGACAGTGGTCGCATTCAGGAGACGACATAGTTACAGTACTATTACATTACTTTTTCTCCATGTAGCATGTAGCTGTACCATATATCGAACTGTTGACTAAACGTCGGCTGGATGCTGCGTTGGGCATTTAAATCCAGGTTATTTTTATTTATTGTATTTAATCATTACATTGAAGTTTATACCACGCGATCATTTAAATTCTAAATTATAGCAGGCGGGATTTTTTTTATTAGGTTGTCCAGAATGTCAATTATTGATTAATTAACATTTTGAAACGTCACTTTGACAATTCAAATTGTAAATTAGTACTTATATACCAACTTAATTTAAATTTCACAGCCTGCTCTAATTTAGAATTTAAATGATCGCGCGGTATATAACTGACAAAACTCAAAAATACTACTAACATAATAAATATAGACTTTATTGAAAGAATATTTTTTATTGAATTTATTTGATCGATTGGAATTAAGTACATGGACAATAAAGTATTTAATTTCTTCAACTAACTTTCGGAGTACGTTCTGTTGCCAGAAGAAGACGACTGTCAGCCGAAATCTGCATACGGTGCTTAACCAAATGCTTTTGTACGGTGATATTAGAATGGGAAAAGATTAATCGAATGTCAGATTAGTTTCTTTTAATTCTTCTTCGATCCATTCATCGAACATTTTGGATATTTCAAGAGTCATTTCACTTTTCCAACTTCCGATTTTTCCCTTTCCAAAAAAAGGCGTTTCACGATTCGGTTTGCCATCTCTTTCACAGTTAGACACAAATAGTTTCATATTCACGCTTGGATTGTTTTTCATCTTACTTAACGTCAGGAAATTGTATATTTTATCCACTTCATCTCCAGTTAGGGGCTTCTCCAGATAATTTGCAATAACTTTTATAGTCTCTTTTGTTTTCGATCTTAATTCTTCATACTTCAAAAAGAGAATGTTGGATTCGTCTTTTCTTTTCCAAAATCCTTGGTAGTGTTCCAGTACAGAACCCGCCGGCAGTTTTCCCTTACAAAAATACTCTGCTGTTTCTGCGAAACTTGCTCTCAAGCCGTGAAAAAACTGTAAGTAATGATAGAAAGATACGCAGACATCTTTAGGATTTCTTGCTATGTAAATAATCTAAAATGTAGGTAATGTAGATGTTAAGTGTTTGATAACATAATATAGGTATTTATCATTACTTTTGGCTTCACTGTGTGCAGTTGGCGTGGTAATAAGTCATAAGGTAGATGCGATTTGATGAATCTAGGTGATGGTAGATTGTTTATATATTCAATGGAATTATAACCGATAAGTTTAAAAAATTCTTCGCACTGTATATACATCGGTATTCTGAAATTTAAAATGTTAAATACTTAAATATGAGTAATTTGTTAATACATTACTCTATGGTGGGGGCACGTAGATGCTGAATTGTGCAACTAGCCTTTTCGAAATCTAGGTTATTGGCTATTAACCATGTTATTTCTTGACACCATGTGGAACCTATACATTATATATAATAATAAATTTTATACTCTAACATTATATGTGCTTAAAACAACACACTACAAATTGAGTCATAGTCGTGAATTGCATAAAAGGCGTTCACAGCGTGTTTAAATGCAGGTGCGGACCTGATGCGCCCGATGCACTCCATCCAGCTTGTTATAGTTTGGCCATTGAATAAACCGGAGATTTTTCAAGAAGGGTCGTTTTATTCCCAGTCAATCTAACTAAATCAGGTTGACGTGTGGAATAACTATGCGTAAATCTATCGAAAATACTGGGATTATTCCTAACAAAAATTGTTGATTGAGAGATCGTAAATGCTTGATCGTGCCGCTTCGTATTACGGTCATGGTGTAATTGACAAGCGTCTAGTCGCTACCGGTAACAAACTGCCCCATGCGCCGAACGAAGCCGAATGCGCGTGGGCGTAGCTTGTCGGAAAAAACTTCAACTTTGAAGGTTTAAAGCTCTTAAATAGATAGCTACCTATTTATGTATTAAGGGCGCAAATTTGAGGAGTGCGTCATTATTTCTAAAACGTCATTGTCCAATTCCAATTGCGCTTGTTCGCAAAACACATTTTTTTTTTCTAGAATCGCAACATGTCCATTTACACAAAAACAATGTACTTAAAATTCGTGGCACAAATTAATTTGTGTGTTCGTTGTCACAAGGTGCAATGGTCAGTGAATATCTGATTAAAAAAAAAAAAAGAGCGAGCGTTGTGGCAATTTTTTTGTCGCTTATTTCAAAGCGGCAAAGTGACACTCCTCTGAAAATATCAATTTTACGTTGTCAAAAAAAAATTGCAAATGCCTACTTTGCATAGCGGTTATAGAAATATTATTTATGTAACTTTTTTATTTTTATGTGTTTAAATAGGCTGCATATCTTACATTTTAAAAAATCCAAAAACTGTACCAAACTTTTCATTTAATTACATAATTATTAAATATATTAAACAAAACAAAAATATCAAGTATTATTCAAAACTATTACTGTAGGAGCACTATCTAATCTGTTGATGACCCAGGACCCTGTAGAAGCTCAAAGACGATTTGCTGTTTCTCATTAGGAGTCAGTTCCCTCAGTGCTAGTGAACTTTTCTTTTTTGAGATGAACTTTTGCCGTCACTTCGGCATCGCTCGGGTCTCAGGGCAGTTTGTTACCGGGAGCGACTAGACGCTTGCTTGTGTGTAATTGCCGCACATATCATATTCTGAATTGTATTTCATTCGTGCGACATCTATTATTTTACGTATGAACTATTTTGAAGAATTTTTGCTAAATTTACTTGTTTTAATAACTCGAGAAATATGTTTAATAATTGAAAATATATTTATTAAAAATAATTTAATATAAGATCGATATTGCATAAGGTAACATTACATATTTAAAAATATTATAACATATGTTCAAAATGAGATCCTTCATTTTGTAGACACACATTTATGCGTGTTTTGAGAGAATTGAAAACATTTTGAATCATTTCTTCTGTTACCCTGTTAACAGCATTTGTAATAGCATCTTGTAGTTCTGGTAATGTATGTAGTGGAGTATTAAAGACCATGTTCTTTCAATACCCAAATAGGAAAAAATCCAGAGTCAAAACTGGTGATCTAGGAGGCGATCTATTTCTGCTAATCAGTCGGTTATTATTAAAATATCTTTGGAGGAATTCAATTGTAGCATGTGCAGTGTGAGCGGTAGCACCATCCTGCTGAAAATATCCAAATTGTCGTCAAGTTGTCTAATAAATGATTCTAAAAAAAGTGTTCTATATCCTTTGCATTTATTGTATCATGGAAGAAAATTGGCCCTATTACTCTTCTTCATGATATTGCACACCAAACACCTATTTCAATAGGATGCATGTCAGTTTCAATAAAAACATGTGGGTTTACGGATGACCAGTGTCGATAATTTTGGGAATTAACATATCCACTTAGATGAAACCAGGCCTCGTCTGAGAAAAATGTGATGTCCAACAAATTATCATCCGCAAGATAATTATTAAACCACGTACAAAATTGTATGTGTTTCTCAAAGTCTGTTGGCAACAATTTTTGTACAACAGATACTTTATGTGGATGTAAGTGTAGTTTTTTAGTGGCTTTATGGCATGTTCCATAAGATAGTTCTATATGAACATAAAATCAGAATTAATAAAGTTTCTGTATATCAATCAAAGTAATATTTTACCTGTCTGCGCTGTTAGTCACCCTAATGATTTTTTAGGACTCACGTCCAGCCGTTCTTGAATATCTTCTAGCACTTCTCCTGTTAGTAAAGTAGGTCTACCAGAAGAGTGTTTCTTAGATATACTGCCAGTTTCTCGAAAACGACTAATAAGACGGTTGACATATCTTGCAAAAATATCATGTTGGAATTCTATTTCTGGGAATCGAGTGTGAAACTGTTGTCTACATGAATCAGTGGAATATTTCCACTCTGCATTCGGTAACAGTTCTCCGCTACAAAAATAAGCCTCCACAATAAACTTATCTTGTTCTTCTGTAAATGGCATTGTTGATTTCTACGCAACTTTAAAATTAAGCAAAAATGATGATACTCGTTTAAAAAAAAAAAGTAACTTACAGTAACAACGAATTGTTCCTTTTATTGCCTTGAGAAAGACAGTTTCTACTAATCAATTACACGCAGTAAGCCAAGGAAAAAAGAAACAACAAAAAGCTTATATGACTTACAAATATGTAGTCATATCTAGTGTTAAGTGTTGACCACGAGCATAGACCACGAGGTATTGACAGAATATTGGAGTGACAGCCACTTTAGCGAAGTTAGATACAAACTAAATATTCATACTACAACAATGAACGTGTGGCAAACTCATGCTAAAGTTGATATATCGATGAAGCGGCACGTTCAAGCATTTATGTATGTACTTATATCGTGGCCGTGTCTGACTGTTATTAACTGCTCGGCATCGGTAGTCTGCAGAAAGCTCATCATTAGGCCTTTACATTATTTAAGAAGACTTTCTTGCCGGTCCCGATATAGCTTGGATTATGAAAATCTAAAACGTGGTACTAGTACTACAGTATACCGTTTATGATTTAATTTTCTTTAAATTATTATATAAGGTAAAGTTGCTTCACAATCTTGAAAACAATTTGAATTTAGTCAGTTGTACAGTTCTGTGCAATAAATTGGCGTACACTTAATATACGCTTATGTAAATATGACTTTTGTTTGAATACCTGTCATGTATGACAAATTGAATTGACGCTATAATTCCATTTGTCAACTTAACTTAAGCCATTTTCACAATGGCAAAATAATGTCAAAATTAGCAATAAGACGTGTACGCCAATTTATTGCACAAAACTGTACATTTGTGAAACTGTTTTACATACAGCATTGTCAACGCCAATGATATGTGTATGATAACGGCATTAATCGCCAAGGTTTTCTCCAACGCTATTCACGTAACAGACAAAGGATTCTAAAATCACGAAAATATTTTGTGTTGTGTGTAGAATTTACCATTATTTTATATTTGAACCACATGTCTGCCGGAAAAATGAAATTATTGGTGGGTTTATGCAGCGTGAATTAGTCCTTGCTTACTATTAGCGTAGAAAGAATATATGTAGAAAGAATATATATATAGAGAGCCCATTAAATAGGGAAATCGGGCAACATAAAATTTCGAGTAAATCCTGTGTATTGTGCTGGTATCTGGTGGTAGAAAGCAGATAAGACAACTATTACCATCTATACATTAAGAACGAAACTAAACCATACGGAATTTATTTGTAACTGTAATTCGAGAAAATAAAAACATCAAAACAAGATTATGAATGAAATATACACACATAAGTAAGTATCGTATCAAAGTGATTTATTACTGACAACAAAAAATCCTATCTAAAATAAAATAGATTCGGCTTTTACTTGATGTAGTTCCATATTATAAACGTAAATAATGTAGTACAACAAGTCTGTTTTTTTTGTTTTATTTAGGTTTGAAAAATCCTATCCCTCTTTTAAAAAAAAACTTGAGAATATATTCAGACACGAGTATTTCTATTTTATAAATGACTTGCTTTTACTTTCTTATACGTAGTATAAGGAAGTATTGTGATGATGAAAATTTTCGACCTCCAGATTTTTGCAGATGTCCACGTTTTGAAGTACCCTGATACCAAAGCATGAGGTGTGGCCACCACACGACTTTCTTATACGTATGAGCGTTTCAAACTATACAATTTTAAGAATTTTTTTATACAAAACTTATTCAAAATCCTATTCTAAGTACTTTCATTCTCTTAATAATTCGCTATAGAATGCATACTTTGCAAGATATTCGAAAAAAAGTGCTACTCGCTAAGAGTAAAAGTGCTACTTCCGGTCCGAATTTTGAAATTTCATATATACAAAAATTATTGCAAATCCAGTTCTAAATACTTTTGTAGTCTTGATAAATATATATAGAATGCATAAATTACGACATATTTGCAAAAAATCGCTATTCGATAAGAGTAAAAGTGGTACTTCCGGCCTGAATTTTGAAATTTTTTTTATACAAAAGGTATTGAAAATTATGTTTTAAATACTTTTATACCCGTAATGTATCTGTCTAAAAAGCATGACTTGCGAAATATTCGCAAAAAACTGATTTTCGATAAGAGTAAAAACCTACTTCCGGTAGGAATTTCGAAAAACTTTTTAAATAAAATTATTCTCAATTTTAATTTTAAGTATATATGAATTCTTTTTAAATTTGTTTAAGCTTAGTAATTGACGAAATATTTGCAAAATTCGATTTTTTCGCTGTAGTAAACCGCTACTTCCGGTCTACCGATTTTACTGAAAAACTAATCAGATCTCAAGGGGGACATTATACACGTAAATAGAAAATTTGGAATTGATATTTACAGCGGTTTGACCACTATCGTGGTCAAACACAGACACAGACATTTTTTAAAAACCACTTTTACATTATCAGGGTACTTCAAAACGTAGACATATGAAAAAATCTCTAGGTCGGAAATGTTCGTCATCACAATACTTCCTTATACTACGTATAAGAAAGTAAAAAGACACTTAGTATTTAGTCCTGATGGAATATAGAGCTACACCGATCAGTTCAAAATTACCATCGCCAGCGGAAATCCTATTTAATAGAAAAATAAAGACCCAAGTGCCAATTATAAACGAGCTATTAGAACCAAAGGATACGCAACAGTATAGAAATGTTTTAGTAAAAAACCAAGAGACACAAAAGAAGTACTACACCCGACATACCAAGGATTTAAAGAAACTGAAGAAAGGAGAAAGAATTATAATAAGAACAGATGGAAAGACATGGAAACCAGGAAGAGTACTAACTGAAGAAAAAGACAAACCGAGATCTTACAGAATACGTTATGATGATAATACTAAAGAATTGAGAAGAAATAGAAAATTCATTAAAACATTTAAAAACGAAGAATTTAATAAGAGAAATCATGACTTATTTGACGAAGTGTTAGAAGAATACATAAACAGAAATCAGAACCAATCGACCAACGAAGAAACGAATATGGTAACCCACGATTTGACTAAAAACAGAAAAAATGTCATTCAACCAGAATCAAATCAAAACGAATTACAGAATTATAAGCGTAATCGTAAACCACTAACCTATTTGAAAGATTATGTGTGTTAATTGTAAGTAACATTAAAATTGGTAAGGAAGGGAGGTGTTGTATATGCGTTTAGAGCAACATAATGTATTTGTTGTATTGCGCCTGCGCGACAGCTACCATCCCCACTTATAGCATTACAGCATTACACAAATCAGTAGTAGTTAAGACACCAGCTCTATAACATTGTGCATCAACATTAAAGTATAATAAAACATATATGGCATTTTGAATTACCCAACATAACAATCATGACAGTGTAGGGATATACAAATGTCAAATAAAGATGTACACAACGTATTGGATGTTTATTTTGTAGTTCAAATCGAGTAAACTTTCCGTACTTTATAAAACCCCTGCCCCCTTTCATGTTGTCAAGATCAATATTTTGTATTTGTTAATATATTATTTGTTTGTCGATCTTCTTGTTTCTCATAGCCCACTATGCCATGGACATCATAGGCATATAATTTAGGGTAGGTAAGTTATATGTGTGAGCTCGTCTATACCATAAGACCGCGTGCGTCTGCATTATAGCGATACCTGTAGAGTAAGCGAAACAGATAGAGATGTCTGTGTATTAGAACGGTAAACAAGTAGACGCAGTGTTATACTGGATTACAACAGTGCTAGTATTTCGCATATGCCTATCATGCACTCGTATTTGTCCAAAAAATCCACATTTATACGGTGTAGTCGGGCAGTCGCATTCGCCGTGTCGCTTCCACATATGGGCGTCAGTTCGAGTTTTATTATTGCTTAAGAATAACATTTTTTTAGCTAATTACAGGTTAATTGCAATGTTGAATTACAATTCTGTTTTAACAAGTAAATATTTTATGTTTCAGTATTTTATTATACTTGAGTTTTTAGATTATAATATTTGTTGAAAAATATTATTTTAGTTAAGAAGTTTTTTTTTTGTTTTAAAGTCTAGGAGTTATTTATTATTTATTTTTGCTCTTTTATGTTGTTTATGAAGCTGTGATGAGTTACTTCACTGACATATTATCAGTGATTATCTGATGCTTCAAACAACTACAAATAATTACTAACAACGGAAACGCAATACCTATTACACTGCTTTTCACTTGATTTGCCTACGAATACATTTATACGTATAACTTATACGCCTGCTGTCGGTGTGGCAATTCAAGTTGGCACGCCCATTTATAGTCGACCAGTAGTTACTAATACATGCATCGCGCTATGAACGGCGGCCACACGGTATATACCAAGTGCTTGCCGGCGACCTGCGACGACACCGAGAGTTTGTATGAGTTAGTACGAGAAAGCAATATACGAACTATTCTATTGGTCGAGTGTAGTGAGGCCTTGACTGACTCGCGTTTAGGATAGCAGCTGTACGCGTTTAATCAGTGCAACAAGTATAGCAGTTGTACTTGTGCATTTCATTTGAATTTTGTTCACGCTCGATCTCTAGTCGACTAATACATTTTAAAATCGCGTTTCGTCCATCTAATTTAGAACAATTACGCGCCAAATTATTATTTATAAGTTTTTAGAATTAATGATCATTTATTTTATTAACTCATACAATTTGGGAAGCGTGATGAAATCCGTTATTAAAATTGTTTGCTGCGATTATTTGATGCTTCAACAAGTTTCTACTTATAAATTATCCAGTTAGTGATTTTTTATTGATTAACATTAACATCTTCTCTAAAGCAGTACAGTAAATGACTTTATTCTTGGTTAAAGAATTTGTTATTAACAGTTACAGTAGCAATTTATACGGACTAACGCAGTAACGATTTCTGCGGTGTCGACTTTAACGTAGCTCTAATGTTAGTAACAGAGGCAACCCTCTTATTCGCCCACTTATAGTCGACCAGCTTGTCTAGTATATTCATCCGCAGGTAGACCGCGTGCACACTGTATATTATACACATATTATGATAATAAGTGGCAACCAAAATGTGAGTCAATTTAAAAAAAAGGCCTGGCTGGATGATTTTATAACATTCAGTTTTAGTTAGAAAGAATATAGACTGTGTTAGGTATGTATAATTATTTGAATGAGATAATCAAACATTTCAACCCGCACAATATATTGTAAATAGTAATATTATTATTAAATGTTATTAACTAAACTGCAATACATATAAACACCCACAAAAGTGATTACCTGTACGGGGAAAACTGACCAACCACGTATCGTCACTGCGAACTTCAAAATCAAGAATGCTTTGCGCCATATTTTCATATTCCCGGGGCATCACGAATTTGCCCGGATTGAATTCATAGAAACAATCTTTTTTACCGAACCATTTGTCTAACTGAACACTGTAACATTGTTCTAAAGGCTTGTGCATAAAAGACATTCTAAAGCTATTTGGTCAATGTTATTAAAAGTCAGATACTTATATGATTGGGCCCCTATATATATATATATATATATATATATATAAGTCATTTTCCGTAGACATATTCCAAAATAGAAAGTGAATGCGAAAGTACGTCCGCTATTCGAAAAGATTCCGCCTGTATTAAGTAAATATTTAAATATTAGGCAGGCCTCTTAATAATTTATAAGTCAAAGGTCTTTGAACTTCCGGATATAATTCGACATCATATTTTCACATTTTACTCTCACAATTAAAAGTTTATTTTGTGCGTAGTGCGTGCTGCTGCCTTTGAGATGGTACTTTCGCTGATAAAAGAGTGGAAAGTAGTTTGGAAATATATGTATTGGTAGGAACACTAGGGCATAATTCATTATCACAAGTAAAATAAATTTGTGCGGCCACCACACAACTGCAAATTCTTTTCGCGGTTGGAATCTAGATATAAAAATACATGGTTTCAACTTAACTTTAGAACGCTATTTCCTACTCGCAACATTAATAATACAAAACAAATCTTAGGCATGTGCATTGTTTTCAAATAACGTATGATACTCGATAATATATAGCAGATTACTGACATTCTTACGGCAACCCTTGCAATTACTTATTATTGAAATTTGAAACATGACAATTTTGAAGACTAATACTATATAATATACAGGGTGAGTCAACTATGCGGGTAAGGCCGATTGTGCCTTTACGAGTAAAGATATTTCGAAGCGGTTTTTTTCTTGTGGTAGCTGTTCATTAGGGGCACATTTTAAAAATATTTTGTATTATACAGAGTGTTCCATAACTTGGTGGCTAACCATAGTTATAGTTTTTTAAATGGAACACCCTATATATTATTCCATTTTTGAATTCCCCATATAATTTTTATTCAAAAAGTTATAAGATAGTATAGGCCTAAAGTGTAAAGTTTTTGACTTATTCCCATTTTTCTGAAAAATTCAATGTTTGTATAAAATTATATTTCTCGAAAACGACGTATTAGATGGACAAAAATTTTTGTAATATTGTTTACAATAAGAGGTCCTAATAGAAGCATGTTTTATTTTTTTACAGTTACTAACTGCATGTGCGGGAAACTGGATTAAAATTAGATGACACGTTTTTGTATAAAAGTCATTTTTTTTAAATGGAACACCCTGTATATCAGTTCATTTTTGAATTGTTTATTAAATTTCATGTCAGAAACATGTAAAACGTTAATACTTTAAAAATGACTATTACAGAGTTATTGTCGTTTTTCGATATGCTTTTGTTAGTTTTTGCAAAAAAGTCAATTTTTTCAAATGAAACACCTGTAGATTATTTCATTTTTGAATTTCTTATTAAATTTCACATCAAAAACATGTAAACTTTAAAAGTGACTATTGCGTTGAGCTATTGTCTCTTTTTGATATAATTTTGTCAGTTTTGAGGTTTTAATTAATATAGTATAGTACTGACAAAATTGTATCAAAAAGAGACAATAGCTCAGTACTATTTGCAGGAAATTGGATTAAAATTAGATGACACGTTTTTGTATAAAAGTCAATTTTTTTTTTTTGATATAATTTTGTCAGTACTATACTACATTAATTAAACCACAAAACTTACAAAATTATATTAAAAAGAGACAATGGCTCAGTAATAGTCAGTTTTAAAGTATTAACGTCTTACATGTTTTTGATGTTAAATTTAATAAGAAATTCAAAAATGAAATAATATATAGGGTGTTCCATTTGAAAAAATTTACTTTTTTGCAAAAACTAACAAAAGCATATCTAAAAACGACAATAACTCTGTAATAGTCACTTTCACTGTATTAACGTCTTACATGTTTCTGACACGAAATTTAATAAACAATTCAAAAATGAATGAATACATTCCATTTAAAAAAATGACTTTTATACAAAAACGTGTCATCTAATTTTAATCCAGTTTCCTGCACATGCAGTTAGTAACTGTAAGAAAATAAAACATGCTTCTATTAGGACCTCTTATTGTAAACAATATTGCAAAAAATTTTGTCCATCTAATACATCGTTTTCGAGAAATATAATTTTATACAAACATTGAATTTTTCAGAAAAATGGGAATAAGTCAAAAACTTTACATTTTAGGCCTATACTATCTTATAACTTTTTGATTAAAAATTATACGGGGAATTCAAAAATGCAATAATATATAGGGTGTTCCGTTTAAAAAACTATAACTATGGTTAGCCACCAAGTTATGGAACACTCTGTATAATACAAAATATTTTTAAAATGTGCCCCTAATGAACAGCTACCACAAGAAAAAAACCGCTTCGAAATATCTTTACTCGTAAAGGCACAATCGGCCTTACCCGCGTAGTTGACTCACCCTGTATAATAATGGTAGAATAAAACAAATAATTAACGTCTGACAATATAATACGTTTATTACAAAGTGATCCATCTCAACTGAAGGTGAGGTTGCCTAAATTTTTAAGTTGTTGATATATTGGGAAACACTCATATACAGTGCGTTCATGATGAAAGGAACAAATTCGTTGAAAATTCAGGTAATTATTTTGCAGAAAAACACTCGGACAGGTCGATTAGTATTTTTAGTTTAGAATTTTTTGACATTAGAAAATTATATACAGGGTGTCTGAAGAAGAACATGCAGCAATCATTGGTTTTTTTAAATGGAACAGCCTGTATATTATGCAATTTTTGAATTGTAGGGCAAATTCTAAACACATTAAACACATTTTTGTGTAACATACCATATCACCAAAATCAGCGGTTTTCGGAATAATGAATTTTGTGATAAATTAAAATACACATAGGTAATGAAATAAAATGTTTAAATTGAACAAGGACACCTTGAACATTTTTTTAAAGCCAACAAAAACAACCTGGTATTGCAAATTTTATCTTCAACAAAAAACTCTACTTCAAATTAATCGATTTTCATGTATTTTTTTTAATTTATCACATTTCAAACGTCATTATTCCGAAAACCGCTGATTTTGGGGATATGGTATGTTACACGAAAAGTGTTGAGAATTTACCATACAATTCAAATATGGCATAATATACAGTATGTTCCATTTAAAAAAACAATGATTGCTGCATATGTTCTTCTTTAGACACCCTGTATATAATTTCCTTATGTCAAAAAATTCACAACTAAAAATACTAATCGACCTGTCCGAGCGTTTTTCTTCAAAATAATTACTTGAATTTTAAACGAATTTGTTCCTTTCATCATAACGCACTGTATATATTTAAATACAAAAAATGAAAAAAACTCAAATATAATACGAATAGTAATTATAATGCATGCTGCTGTGCTGTGCTGAGGTCCCATCTACTTGCAAATGCATTGCGTTTCGACGCTTCATCGATACATGGGGTACAATGCACCAGGTCGCACTGATGTAATAATATGCATGTGGAGGCTTATTCAGTGCATTGTTTACTTTTCTACCTATTTGTCTCTTTGTCGACTCAACTTGATTGATATTTTAATAAGTTGCCCAGATCTCTTGCTCTCAGAAGCAGTTTATTCTTTGTTTATTTGAAAAACTCTGCTTCAGAGGTGACAAAAAACAAGTATTTTACATATAAGATTAGAAATTTATTACCAAATAATTTAAACTGATTAATATGTATAATTTCCTACAAAGAATAAATAATAATTTTTTTATAAAGTAAACTCTAAAAAATTAACACATATGAAAATAATAATTGTGAATTCAGATTCATGAGGTTTTCCATGTGTAGGTACTTGGAATTAACGTCATCAAATGTAGACTTCCAATCCCTAACTGTTGTATTTTCTTTCATAAAGCAGTTTAATATATGCTTACACTTATGTATTAAAAAATGGAATACATTCTTTGCTTATATGGCATTAAAATCTACTGCAGTTGACCAGTTAATTTTAGTACCAGCAAACAACAACAGAAATAGGAATTAGGAAAACAAGCGGTTTTTTAAATAGTTTCATTGTATTTATATTGATTAAAAATGCACATTATAACAAGAATGACATATAAGATAGCAGTGACAAAAAATAGAAAGACGCAAACGCAAAATGTACTGACGAAAACAAATAAGTCTGAAACATATGTAGAAATACATGTCTTACTAAACTAATTCACTGAACCCGTTCGAAGAAGCCTTATCAACAAATTTTCAAATGTTTTACTATCCGGTGCTCTTCGGTCGGGATATTCCATCGCATATGTTCTGGATGCTAAAAATGGATTTCTGTTGCTAGCGCCAAGAGCAAATACCATGTCTATGAGCTCCTCTTTCGAAAAATTCATTTTAAAGCAAAAACAACAATAAACTATTATGGTATCTAAAAAATAATGTCAATAAAACGATATAACTGATAACAAGGTAAATACAACACGTAACAACTACTAACAAACAGAAATTAATAATTCACTAGCCGAACTTAATTTATAACAATAAAACGCCATTACAGCAAAGAGAAATAACAGAAAACGACTTTTTATGGACTTTTGAAGTAGATTTTTGACGTTTGGTTGCACAGCCATTTTTTTTTAAAACCACGACCAACCAATTATTCGATGCCCCACATTTTGCATATTATAAACGTTATAACTTTGAAAATACTAGAAATAAGTACTATGTTATTGGTACCATTTTAAAGGCAATTTTTCAAGGAATATGCTGACTTATAAAAATATTATAGGTTAGATTTTAACAAAAAACAAGAAAATAACCAGTAAAGATCAATAACTTAGACACGACATATTTATCACCCTGTATATTTATTCACTTTGTTCAACCTCAAAACAAGTAACGTGTTAGTCCATAAATTACTAACACAAGAGTTACGTGAGGCATTCTACCCATTTTCAGACTACAGCTTAAAATGTTAGATGCTGCAACTGTCAAGATTTTAACAAAATTATCAATAAAATCAGAACTAACAGTCTGAATTGCATATATCCATACATCATTGCAAAGATAATTTGAATAGCTATCATTATAATATCTAGAAAGTATAGCAATGTATTTAAAATAAAAAAGTTGAAGGTGGTTGCGAAAATTTGGAACAGCCTGTATATTTGTAAATAAAATTAGAAAATGCACAGTCACATACTACATACGTACCTACGTAAAGTCTCATTGCTACAGCGTTATTAGTTTTCATACTAAGCTCCGCCGACACACTATTGCACAACCCGGTATAGGCGTTTCCATAACTGGAGAAGGAGAATACTACGCTTCAATCATGAAGCGGTTAAAAGAAGTCATTAAAGAAAGAAGTGAGAAAATTGACGAAAGGTATACTGCTTCAACACGATGATGCTCCCGTCCACAAGAATCATGTTGCGCTGCATAAAGTAGGCTTAGATATTTTGAATCACCGACTTTTACCTGTTCTTTATAGTTATTTATTGTATAAGGGTTTTAGATAGCATATTATTCACGCAAGAATGTTTAAACGCGAGAGCTTGCTCTGTTACCTTTCAGCTTATAGGAATTACTCAAGATAAGGTTATTCGAATTACCTGAGCTCTTATAGCTGTAGTACTCTAATACGGGGAGACGTGGCGTTCTTCCTTCAGGATGGCACTACACTTATTCACTGGGTGTTCCAGGATAGGGCTTATATTAGTGTCGGGGGTTAATGAAAGAGTTGTTTCAAACCACATGAATTTATTACCACAACTCGGTCACTAAACAATAGCCACGCAGGACTATAAAGAAATGGCTTAAGGCAACACTAAATATTAAGAGATATATACATAGATTGAAATTATATACACTGTCTACTGAGACACCTTGACCAAAGGGCTAATGATCCCACACACAGGGGGATAAGACAAAGGGGGTGGTCGCTAGATACTGGCAGTTTAATAATAGAGAGAGATATTTGAGACACTCAGTTGGGGTTCTAGGGGATAAGGCTCCCTTCGGGGTACCTAGTCAATTAACGCCTAGAATGGGTAAGGCTGCCTTCGGGTACCAAACCAACTAACTACTTCTGAGTGACGTGACGGGGCTATCTTGAGATTGCCAACCGTGCAAGCTTAGGAATCAGTTCAGTACTTACGGTTGTAACAATGGGTACGATGTGAGGTCACTTTAGCCACACGTCACAAGTCACTGGGATGGTGTATCGGCACAGGTCTGACACTTGAATAACGATCCGTGGTCTAGATCTTTGTTGAAGCACTAAGTGGCACTCACAACTTCAACAACCTCTCGTATTTGGTTGGGTCACTTTGTTCAACAACCTCTCTTCGGTTGGGTCACTTTGTTCAACAACCTCTCTTTTGGTTGGGTCACTTTGTTCACAGCCTCACTAACAGGTCACGAATGCTCCTTGGATGTTGGTTGAAGCACGCAACTGCTGTTGATTCGGACTCTTGGTCCTCCTCGTAAGTGTTCGGCTTATCCCTTTTAGGTCCTTCCTCGTCTTCGGGTATCTTCGGGTCACCTCGGAAACGTTCGGGTTTGCTTCGTCTCGTTCGTAGAAGCCTTCCTACGCCTTCGGGTATCTTCGGGTCACCTCGGAAACGTTCGGGTTTGCTTCGTCTCGTTCGTAGAAGCCTTCCTACGCCTTCGGGTATCTTCGGGTCACCTCGGAAACGTTCGGGTTTGCTTCGTCTCGTTCGTAGAAGCCTTTCCACGCCTTCGGGTATCTTCGGGTCACCTCGGAAACGTTCGGGTTTGCTTCGTCTCGTTCGTAGAAGCCTTCCTACGCCTTCGGGTATCTTCGGGTCACCTCGGAAACGCTCGGGTTTGCTTCGGCTGCGTTCGGCTTGCTCGTAGAAGTCGTTCTACGTCTTTAGTTCTCCTCGGGTATGTTCGGCTTTGCCTCGGAAACGCTCGGGTTTGCTTCGAGTCGCTTCGGCTTGCTCGTGGGAGTCGTCCTACGTCTTTAGTTCTCCTCGGGTATGTTCGGCTTTGCCTCGGAAACGCTCGGGTTTGCTTCGAGTCGCTTCGGCTTGCTCGTAGAAGTCGTCCTACGTCTTCAGTTCTCCTCGGGTATGTTCGGCTTTGCCTCGGAAACGCTCGGGTTTGCTTCGAGTCGCTTCGGCTTGCTCGTAGAAGTCGTCCTACGTCTTTAGTTCTCCTCGGGTATGTTCGGCTTTGCCTCGGAAACGCTCGGGTTTGCTTCGAGTCGCTTCGGCTTGCTCGTAGAAGTCGTCCTACGTCGTCCGTTATCCTCGGGTAGGTTCGGCTTTGCCTCGGAAACGCTCGGGTTTGCTTCGAGTCGCTCGTGGAAGCCTTTCTGCGCCTTCGGGTATCTTCTGAAACGATTGAGCACGTTTCAGAGATCTTCGGGAAAACTTTTCCCGGCTTCGGCTTTTCGTCGGATGCGTTTGAGCTCGCTCGTAATGTTCGGCTCGCTCGTAGAAACTTCCTGTGCCTTCGGGTATCTTCTGAAACGATTGAGTACGTTTCAGAGATCTTCGGGAAACTTTTTCCCGGCTTCGGCTTTCGTCGGATGCGTTGCTTTTGTCGCTCTAAGTCCTTAGAGTCGACTCGATTCAGCAGCTAGAGCTGACTGACTGACTCAATATAAAATTTCTTAGCTTTTATAACATTTTCAACGACGTAAACAAATGACGCGGTTGCAGGTGGCCTTTCGAAAGACGCATTCTATTCGTCAGAATAACGACTCTTTTGATTGGCAGAAGCTCTTGCTTCTTGTGTAAAATATTTTTCACTTGATAAATTTTCGAACAAAATTAGTGGGTGGAGCCTGTGAGTTGTATTCAAGTAATTTCCACTTAATGCATTGGTGAAAATTTGGTAGGTGGAGCCTGTGAGCGGTAAGTTCATCATTGGTCACAATAACGACTGTTTGGGTTGGTTAAAGATTTTCAGTATTATTATATTTATTAATACTGTTAGAAATATATGGGAATTTTATGGGAAATGTGCATCGTTTGTTGAAATTGTTTATAACAATTTCATTCACGGATCGAAATGATTTTTAAGTCCGCACAATCTTAGTAAATATTAATAACAACAATATGTAATGTTTATTAGCTCAAATTTATCGCAAGCACGTCGTTTAATTCGTATCCAGGAGACGGCAAAGGTAACAGCTCGAGCGTTTAATTTTCCTAACACGTTCGCTGCGGCAAGGCTTTCAGCGCTTATCCCCACGGTGCGGCACCAGTCATAAACGACTGGTAAGGTGTATTGTAATTTTTGCGATACCGGACATTTGCGACTGGTATACACTTTGACCCTTTTCATCCCTTAACATTTTAGCCATTGAACTTATTATAACCCCCGTCAGTATTTATGAAGCTCAGACTATGTCTTATTCTTCACCTTAGTCGCATTTAGATTTACGTAAAAACTGAAAAATTACAACGTGTTTCAAGAACTATATTATTTTATTAGAATGTGTATATAATTTACAAATTAACCAACATCAAAGTAAACAAAAAACTATATTTTATATTTTGTTATGTTTTTCGTTGAAGCAATCGAGGCACATCGCTGGTTTTTGCGGGCAATCATGACAAAATGAACTAATTTTTGTTACTTTCTTGTCGGCTTCTTTGCTACTCATAGTGGCTCTAAGCTTTTGGTAACATCCGCAGCAATTTCGTCTACGTTTTCTGCCAGTTCCTTCTTCTTTTTTAAATGTATGAACCCTTTTCGGTGTTTCTGATCTATTTGCTGTTGGTTCCACGTTTTCACTTGTCAAAGCCATAGCCAGTTCTTCCCTGAATTGAAGCATATTCAATTTCTTATCATGTTTGTGAACGATGTTATAACATAAATGCGAATTGACAACAGTTGCACCAAAAATCAACTCATACGCAACTTTTCTGTACCATTTTAATCCTTTGCGTAGGGTCGTATAATAAGAAGACATTTGATCACTTATGTCTACTCCTTTTTTGGCATTATTGTAGTCCAGAACACATTTGGGTTTCAAAATTGCTTCACCTTTTCGATTTTTTTTTCCAGTGTCACATAAATTGATGTTATGTTCCGGTCGATTTGATATAATCATTACCGGGCGTTTATCCTGCCATTTGATAATTTTGATGCCTACGTTGTTGTGTATACCAACAATTTGGTTTTGTTTTAATTTGCGTTGAACAAAGTGTTTTGGTACCCCTCTTCTGTTACTTCTAAGTGTACCACAGTAGTGTGTATTTTTATTCTGCAGTTTTTTTACTAGACTAATACTAGAGTAAAAGTTGTCTGCATACAAAGTCCTTCCTTCATCAAGCAACCCTTCCATTAACTTTAAGACAACATTTTCGGTGTGGGACACAGAATTGTCGGTATTTTCTTCTTTGCCGCAATATATTTTTACATTAAAAGTGTATCCCTCAACAGTACACAACTTGTAAAGTTTGACACCATATTTGTGTCTTTTATTTTGAATATATTGTCGCATACCTAAACGTCCTCTCCACGGTACCATGGTTTCGTCTATAACAACATCTCGGCCAGGTGTTAGATATTTTTGAAAATTCTGGTTTAAAGCCTCCAACAGTGGACGAATTCGATACAACCGATCTGTATCCACAATATTTTCATTGTCGTTGAAATGTATATTTTTCAGTAACAACAAAAATCGATCTCGTGTCATTTTTTTACTGATGTAGTTGTTGTGGTATAACTCGTATTTTGACCAATAATGTTGTATAGATGGTAGCTTCACTAGGCCCATGCATACAACTATTCCAAAAAATACATACATTTCCTGAGAATTGGTATCAATCCAAGCATTGTGTCTGGATTTGTTTCGCACAATCAACTCAGTTTGTTGTGAAGCATATCTGTTTGTTTCAGTTACTATAATATTCATTACGTTTTCATCCATAAATAGCTTAAAAATTTCCAATGGTTTTGTGTAAATAGCGTGGTCAAAATTTGCCCTTAACTTGTAAGGATAATCGACAATGTTGGTGTTATTTTCGTCAGTAATAGGGGTCCAGGTGTCACTGATTGTATCTATTTCCACAAACATACGATAACAATTAATATAAAATTTACGGAAAAATGCATCTAAAACATACCAACAACTTGTCGCACTTCTTGATCTTCAAGTGTGTCTAAGTCGATTTGTTCACCTTCTTCTTCAACTTCATCTTGGTTGCTTTCATTATCACTAGGGGAGAGAGATGGTTCGTAATCAGGATCAGTTGATGAGTGATCACATGCATAAGGATCTTCAGGGTCACTTTCATTGCCTGAACTATCAGTTTCTAAGTCGCGATTGAGGTTGTGTTGCACAGATTCTTCATTTGTACTCGTACTAGTACCACCACCAGCATCTACATATACTTTAGAATTTACATTGTCCTTATCTTCTGCTGTTACAAAGGCCGAAACGGCCATTTCCAACAATTTTCTGCTTCTTGCCGACATTTTTCCGGTGCACATAACAGAAGAAACGTACCAGATACATATGACTGGTATCGCACCTAGAGAAAACGGTATTCCTCCAGTGCGGTACCAGTCTCGGATGTCCGGTATCTAGGAATATTACCATCTGATAAAGCGCGATCCAACGACAAAATAGGTACCTTTAAAGTTGAGGTAGGATAAGTATTTCAGGTTTTATAGCTTTCGCAAAGTTGCACTAGATGTCGTAACATCTTCCCGCATGGGCGGCAAACAGATCACCAGTCTCATGTGTCTGGTATCGCAGCGAACGTGTTAAGTGAATAAAATGCATCTAAAACCCGTATGCAATACAACGTTTTATCCACAATCACACTTATTTATAATCAGAATCGCCGAAATTTATGAAACAATGATCTGACATTTCGGTCTGACAGCGGCTGTCACCTCAAAAATCATTGAAATTTCGCATTAACTAAAAAAATATCGGGAGGTCTTGGATCGGTTACTATGTATTTTCGATTGTTTATCGACTCCATTTGTAAGCATTCATTGTTGAAAAGTGGAAAAGATGGAAGAGATTTGTGAGAGCGAGTTTATTCCGGAACAAATACTTGAAGAAGCTCAGAAAGCAACTTTAGATTTATTGCCGTGGAAGTCAAAGGACGCCTACGAAAAAGTATTTGCCGACTTCAATAATTGGAAAGAAAAAAGTGGTGTAAAAGGAGCGATAAACGAAGAGGTACTCCTAGCATATTTCTACAATGTTAATAAGAAGCATCATCATTATGGACAAAGTATTCTATGTTGAAGACAACATTAAAAGTGCACAAAAATATAGATATCTCAAAATACAGCAAGTTGATCGCCTTTTTGAAAAGCAAGTGTCGTACCTACAAACCTAAGAAGGCCAAAATTCTTGAAAACAAACACATCACACAATTTTTGAAGGAGGCTCCAGATGAAAAATATTTGATGATGAAGGTAACACTTAGTTGTGATTTTTGTTTGTTTGCATTCAAACTTAGAGTTTCTTCCTTAGGTGGGACTTATAATGGGTGTAGCTGGCGCTTGTAGATGTAATGAGTTGACGTACTTGAAAATTGAAAATGTCGAAGATAAAGGAAAATATTTGTTTATTACGATTGCTGATACAAAAACCTACGTTTCTCGAAGTTTTACAGTATTGGAAGAGGGTTTTTCTGTTAACGCTCTGGACATGTGTAGGAAGTATATGCAATTACGCCCAGCTTCTATCGCTTCCCAGGGCAGATTTTTTCTACGATATACAGATGGAAAATGTACAAGTCAATCTGTGGGTATCAACACTATGTCAAGAATACCTGCTGCAGTGGCTTCTTTTTTGCAATTACGGGATGCTAGTTCCTATACTGGTCATAGCATGAGACGCTCTTCAGCTACATTATTGGCCAATGCTGGTGGCGATCTTATGGCCATCAAACGTCACGGTGGATGGAAGTCGTCTAATGTCGCAGAAAGCTACGTGGAGAATTGTTTATCAAATAAATTGAAAACAGGGGAAATGATTCAGAAAGAGACTGCGAAACAAGTTGCAATGAATCATACCGGTGAAACTTCTTGTGAAAGTTCAATTCCATCTACGGTTGAAGTTAATTTGTCTTCGCCAATAAAACAAAAGAAGAATAATAACCTTTTCTCTATTAGCTTGAATATCAATGTAAATCTTAATAAATAAATTCATTTTGAGAGTTTTATGGCGTGTTTTATTAGTTTTATAGCGTGTTTTATGATTTATAAAACACAAGTGTTTTATAGACCCCATAAAAGGTTGCTAAGCAGTTGAATTATGACCGTATAATATAGTGATTGTGGATAAAAATAATAAGAGTTGGACAGTTTTGCCATATTTTTTAGATAAAAATAAAACTTTTTTTTGAAAGCATACAAAAGTTAATTGAAAGATCTGAAAAGTGTATTGGGATGTGCAGCTGATTATATGGAAAAAGAAAAATGAATTTTATATTTTTATTTTATTTTCGTTTTTCCCACTCCACGAACTTAAAAACGCTCACAAGGTGCTCACTAGTAAATCAGGATCTTCTAGTGGATCTTCATACATAGTAGGGTAGAGTGGGTGAATGGCGGCCGCTTAACAAACAAATTATTACGAAACTAGTGGTTTATGTCTTTTGAAAAGACATAAACCAATATGCAATAATAAGGGTAAATCATCAATTAAAATGACAATATGTGTACTAGAACAATTAAAACAAAAAACAAAATTCCAAAATAAAAAAAACTACAAATGTGATGCGGCCAGTATTTCCCACGCATGCGGGAAATATATAATTTATTCACACAAATCTCACACGAAATAATCCTTCTCGCAATTTGTGCAGGTTTTATTAGACCATTGGCCGCACATCACACATCTTAGCCACACTTCATTGTTCTTTCCAAACTCCCCACAGGTTACACATATATCCTCGTCGACTTCTTGTTCGGTATCTGACATTTCTTATGTATCATCATCATATTTGACTATTTTTTGTCTTGGTGCAGACTTCTTCCGAGGCGTGGTCCTTTTGTAACCAAGTGTTACTTTGGTTGTTAGTACATCTCTTCTAAACACCTGCTTTTTGACTTTATTTACGTTTTCTTTTTTTTATCTTTCGCTTCCAGTCGCTTGGTTTTTTGGTCATCTCCCCTAAAATATCCTTCATTGGGGTCGAGGTAAATATTTCTGAATGCTGTTTTTTCTGACTTTTTGATACTTAATTGTATTAGTCTTATTATAAATTAAACATCCAGGAATGGGTACACCTATTATTTCATAAAAGGAGGCCCATTCATCGGGTTCTTGAGTATCTTCTTGTATGGGCTCTGAATTTTCTTCTCGAATAGATACTTGACTTTCTTCTAGGATGGGCTCGGATGTTTCTTCTCGAATGGGTTCTTGACTTTCTTCAGGGATGATATCTGGCCTTTTTGCTCCCATGTGTACAGTAATATTTGCAGCAGGCACAAAATAATCGTTTGAGAAGTCATCAGGGTTGAAAGAAAAAATACATGTGGTTTTGAATCCGCTTATTGCCTTCTTTGGTGTTGCTGTTCTGCCTTGTTAAACATCTCGGCAACTTCAGTGGTTATTTTTTCTTCCACATATATTAATCGAACTCTAACTTATAAGCTTTCATTAATGGCCTTTAAAAAGATACATCGAGTGGCTGGGTTGTGTGGGAGGTGTGCGGGAGTAAAGTCAGTATTATGATTTTATGATTTCTACAAACATTGTATGATTGTTTATTATTAATTAGTGCGGGACCTGCTAATGACGACTTGACGAGCTCTTGAAATTTCATAGATCCACCCATTATCGGAACACAAATAGGTGACTGCAGGTGGACTATTTTTCTTTAACCGTGGAGCAATCCTTTTGCGTGCAAAGCTGAACAATGGAGGGACGAAGATTCCAGATGCACTAAATGCGCACATTACGGTTGTTGTCTTTTCTCTTTCTTGTTACACATCCAACCCTTTTTTGGCCTCTCTGTACGTACATTTACCAAGCCGTTGTACAGTCGTGATGACTGGCTCATCAGCATTGACACTGGGAACGTATGTTTTTCTGAAAGTGGATGTATACGAAGTTTTATAAGCTGCTTGGTTAACTCTGTTTTCTCTGCTTGGGAGAAAACTGTCTTTCGACCGTCAAAGAATCAGGGTCCTGCAGAGTGTACTTCGGCCTTTTTTTACAGCATTGAAGGCCGCTTTTAATTGATCAGCCGTTCATGATGCTTTGGAAGTTTTTCTGCATCTACAAGGGAAAACGATTGCAAATTTACCTCATTTAGTCCTAACGGGGGTAATCATGGCCATGCCGCAATTACCCCAGTTGACTGGTCGGTATTACCCGAAACGAACTATTTAGTTATCATCACATCGACACAGAAACTATTTGAGGTTGATTGAATTTGTGTTACTGTATAAATATTCTACATAATCTAGTGAAGTCTACATACCATAACAAAAACCGAATCCCTTAGAATAACGAGCTTCAATATAAAAATTGTTGCATAAACTGTATAGATAATTCATCCACACTGGTATAGTTGAGTCGCTCACGCAACTGACATGCGCCACTAAATTAAAATGGCATCAAATTTGAGATGTTGCAAAATTTTACCTGTCAAGTAATATAACCTAGAAAAGTCATTTCGGGATTGTCATAAATAATAATATGTCTGGAGATATTTGACATTTGTCATAATTATGTTTTGACGTGGGTTATAATTGTCATCTAAACATTTTAAATTTGTCAACAATGCTTGCCCTAAGTATAGCCAAATGTTATGTAAAATACAGTGTAGAAAAAAATATATTTAATAGCTTTATTTATAATATTTAATTTGTAACTAGCTTTCATGTAATAGTATTTTACTATCTGAAGGTATACTTATATCCTGAAATATTAATTAATTAGATTAATTTTATTTGTTTGGAATTGTTCCGGCCAATCGGAATTTGTAGTGATATTGAATCGTCGTCTTTAGTTCGTACTTTGGCAGTGTCGGTTGCCAGAACGACTTAACTATAGCTGCCATTATCGGTATACTTTAAGCACTGACCTGTATAATATAAATGGATGAGCAATAGTATGTTACAGATTGTGATCCTAATACGAACTGCGCACGGGGCTGACGCACATGTGCAATAACATAAAATAAAGGCGCTAGTTTGAAATGCTCAAACACTTTGGAAAGTATGTCACAGAATGTGAACTTTAAAATTAAAATCTGCATCTGAAGATAATGAAATATTTATTAAGAGGACCATTTACCAACTCTATCCTGGTGAATCGAAACTTATGCAACATGTATTACTAGCGGGACGATAGACGCAAGGGGGTGCGAGTACCAGTTCAAACCGATGTATGTACACATTTATATAAGTCTCTATATGAAGTGGATATTTATGGCATTTTTGGTCGATACTGAACATTTTTATTGTAAAAAATTGACCAAAATTCTTTTCAAACGTATTCTTAAACAAAAACAGCCACCAAACCGAAACCACGTTAGAAATCACATTTATTCTTTTTTTGTTTGAAAGCAAATTAATAAGCGCTGATAACGGTATTATTTCCATTTTGCATAATGGAATACTTTTTTCGCTGAAAAAAAAAACTCACTTCTGAGTTTGACGTAGTGATTTTTTCGGTATGTTTCTAACTTGCTTATTTGTAAAAATATATGTACACATGCAGCGAACAACTTGAGAGAAAGATCCGAAATTATTTTTAAAATTTAAAACAAATGTCATACAAACTTTGATCAAAAAGTTATTAATTTTTTTGTAAGCGCGATAGGGAGATTGCTTGCGCGTCTCATAATCTAATATAAAATGATTATGTAGATACCAGATAGATCTTTGTGAATTCGGTAAAAAAGATATTGTAAAATATGCATTGCAAAATTTGATTTTTGATACGACTTGCATGGTTACTGCTTTGTTTTATTGATTTTTTATAACAAGTCAATTTTCGCTTGCCCATAACTGTTATATACACTGGAATATTATAGGTATACAGGCTGGTTGGTTTTTCATTGTCCAACCTATATCAGCTTTATTATCATAAATTCAAAAAAATGTTAGAGGAAAATGTTTTTTTTATCTCGAAATGGTCTATCATATTGCATCATTAGTAATCTTTCATAGCCTACTGATTTTTAGCAGCGATAATCAACTTTAATTTCTTAAATGGAACAGCCTGTATATTTTCTATAAAAATGAATCCTCATTAAATTCTGTTTATTATGATACGTCACAAGTTGGTATATGTGTAGCAATTGTCTACGGAAACGAAATAATAAGAAAAAGTATGGAAAACTAAAATTTGCTATTTCTATTATAAATAAAAAAAAATTAAATACTAAATAGTAAGTAATGTGTCTTATAATAATTGTTGAAATTGTCCACCATTACATTCTAAACATTTGTCGGCTCGCGTAATTATGTTCCTCCTGGCGTTTTGCAGCATTGCAGGTGTAATTAGCAAGCAAGCTGTGGTAATTTTATTCTTCAGTTCCTGAAGATTTTGAGAAGGAGTATTATAAACTTGCTTTTTCAAAAAACCCCATCCAAAAAAATCAAGAATTGATAAATCAGGCGATCAGGCAGGCCACAAAATTGGTCCTCGGTTGCCGATCCAGTTTTGACCAAATTCATTTTGTAGATAATTTGTTACTGCAGCTCCATTATGAGGTGGGGCGCCGTCATGTTGGGACCATAAGTTTCGTCTTAAAGCTAATGGGAGATTGTCTATGTAGTCTTGAAATTCATTATGTAAAAATAATAAATATCGGTTCTGAGTCAATGTTCCATCGTAAAAATATGGCCCCAAAATTTCATTGCCGACTATCCCTACCCATACATTAATTGAAAATCGCACTTGCGCACGAGCTTCAACAATTACGCGAGGGTTTACATCGTCCCAGTAATGTGTATTCTTTTTATTAAAAATTCCATTTCTGTGAAAATTAGATTCGTCTGTCCAAATGATATTTAAATAATGTCTTCCCACATTCACGAGCCATTCACAAAATATTATTCTGTTGTTGGGATCATTAGCATGTAATGTTTGGACTAAATTTAATTTAAAAGGCTTTAGTTTGTGCAATTTTAAAACTTTCATAATTTCGTGTCTTGGAATATTCAAATCAAACGCTGCTTGTCTTGTAGAAGTCCTTGGATTTGCTCTAAAGTAAGCTAAAATAACAACTTCATTACCGTGGTTGTTTCCTCGTCCATTTTAAATATTATTTATACGGCTTGAAAAGGTGCCAGTTAACCGCAGAGAATTTTCTAAATTTTGAAAAGTATGTAGCTGAGGTTGTCTTCTGTCAGGATATAAATTTTGATACAAGATAGCAGTCTGACGTTTATTGTTGTTTGATCTGTGAAAACAGCACAGCATATCAACTTTTTCACTGTTTGTGAAGCCCATGGTCATTTTTCTTATACAAAGCACTAACGTTTTCTTAGTTAAATAAGAACCGAAATACCTTTGTCACTATTAAACACTTCTGACTTATGTCAAATATTTACAGGTATAAACAACAGAATATCACACTCGACTACTATAATTTCAAAATAACAAAACACTTATACTTTGTTATATCACTATATTAATCCAAATGTGTGACCGCGGTTTCGACCAACATGGTCATTAACGATTAACGAACACTGTACTACAAATGACACACAAAATGTATGCTAAAAATTTGGTGTTAGGCGGTAATTATAAAGTAGGGGGGTTACAAGTAAAATGAAATAACCTAAGTACAACAGGTAAACAGAGGTGTTATATCAAATCAGTCTGATCGTTAAGCAATATAATATCTGAATTGCGGGAGGATTTGAATATTTCTAGGGCCTCTAGGAGGTTTAATTTCTTACCCTTCTCGGCGAAATGTAAGATTTTTACGAAACGAACTATAATTTCGTTTTTCCCATTATTAGGCATAATTTAAAGGCAGCTCCCTACTTGTTATACATCGTTATACAGAGAAATGTATTTAGAATCATATCCCGCAAAAATATACAGGGTGTTCCATTTAAGAAATTAAAGTTGATTATTGCTGATAAAAATCAGTAGGCTATGAAAGATTACTAATGAATTAATGATGCAATATGATAGACCATTTCGAGATAAAAAACATTTTTTTGAATTTTTGATAATAAAGCTGATATAGGCTGGACAATGAAAAACCAACCAGCCTGTATATGGCATTTCTTTTTAATTACAAAACTGTCGTTCGGATTCAAATCTGCAATAGCCGACCGATTCCGATAAGATTTGCGTCTTCGCTAGGCCCGGTAGAGATACCGTAAAGTGAGGTCCCCTGATACCAAAAAAGTTGTTTTTAAAAAAATGTCTCTCTCTCTCTGTGTGTGTGTGTATGTCTGTCTGTCTGTCTGTCTGTCTGTGACCACGATAGCGGTCAAACCGCTGGAGATATCAATTCCAAATTTTGTATTTACGTGTATAATCTCCCTCTTGAGATCTGATTAGTTTTTCAGTAAAATCGGTAGACCGGAAGTAGCAGTTTACTTCAGTATAAAAATCGAATTTTGCCAATATTTCGTCAAATACTAAGTTTATACAAATTTATAAAGAATTCATATGTACTTAAAATTAAAATTGAGAACAATTTTATTTAAAAAGTTTTTCGAAATTCCTACCGGAAGTAGGTCTTTTACTCTTATCGAAAATCGGTTTTTTGCGAATATCTCGCAAGCCATGCTTTCTAGGCAGGTACATTACGAGTATAAAAGTATTTACATGAAAATTTTAAATATCTTTTGTATAAAAAGAATTTCAAAATTCGGACCGGAAGTACCACTTTTACTCTTACCGAATAGCGGTTTTTCGCAAATATGTCGTAAATTATGCATTCTATATATATTTATTAAGAGTACAAAAGTATTTAGAGTTGAATTTGCAATATTTTTTGTATACATGAAATTTCAAAATTCGGACCGGAAGTAGCACTTTTACTCTTAGCGAGTAGCACTTTTTTTCGAATATCTTGCAAAGGATGCATTCTATAGCGATTTATTAAGAGAATGAAAGTACTTAGAATAGGATTTTGAATAATTTTTGTATAAAAAAATTCTAAAAATTGTATAGTTTGAAATGCTCATACGTATAAGAAAGTCGTGTGGTGGCCACACCTCATTTTTTTCTTTTGTGTACTAGCCTTAGTTAGTAGACATTAATCAAATTTATGCATTTTTGTGGTTATTTCTAAAACACATAACTTTTTTAAGAAAATAAAGTAATACAAAAACTGAACTTGACATTGTAAATTTATGCCTTCTGCATCGCTAAACCAAATTTGAGATTCTAAAATTACTAAATTTAAAAAACGCAAAACGGCGATATCTTACGGGGCCATAGTTTTCGATAGGTAAATGCTCCTCTTAAGGGAAATTTTAAAAAATACTCAAAAAAACAATATTCCTTTTGAAATATTTATTGATTATAAAAAAAAGTATCAAATTGGAGAGCTTTTTTCTTTTCCCACGTTCTACTTCCGTTTGCTTCTTTACAATGCCATAGCAGCGGATTTTCGTATAACATCGCACAACGTTCTTAATTAAAATAGTAACGTGATTTTCATGTAAATTGGATTAATCAATGTATATCTAAAGATACAAAGTACTTATTTTATACTAACAAGGTATTAGGAATAGAACGTATAAATAGCTCAAAAACACTGCCTATGCACTAAGTTTATTTTTGGTTTGTACAAGAATATGGCGTACTTGGACTTCAACTATTTTACATATTTTGGTGACATCTTGTGAAGGGCGTATTAAACCATCATGTTTTTTTCTGTTCAAAAGATGAAAACTAGCATCATCTACAGATGTTTGTGAGATTTCGTCTAGTATTGACACACTTAGCACACTTAACAATGCGCCTCAATTGTTTGACAACAAAACGAGAAATGTAGGTAACAACATTTTGTGATAACCATGTCAATGATGGTATGTAGGGAATCGTATAATTATGATTCTTTTTAATGTCTTCCGCATTTTTCTTAATGAAAATACATCAAAAATATACACAAAAAGCCAGTCTATTGACATCGGCGTTCGGAATTTTAGTGATTTTACATTCGAATGCCAAAAAAGTAGGGACTGCGCATACTCGTAAGCCCCGAGTTAAATATTCAATTTGGCATAAAAATTTCACGCGAATCTTATGTGTGCGCGCATCCTATCACATTGCTCATCCATTTATATTAGGCAGGTCAGTGGATATAAGGCCGTCACATAACTTCGATTTACAGTGATAAATTTCATTCTGGTAACCTCAAAATATTGATCCTTATGTGACTCCATCTAGCAGTACCCAAATGAAATAATTTCTGATTTTTTATTGAAATAAACTTTAAAATAATACTTTAAACATTAACTTTACAATAGGTAATTAATATTAATAGTTTTAAAATAATTAAAAAGGTGTTGCTGATAATAAAGTTGTTGGGTAGTGTCATGAAATACAATTTTACTTACGTTTCTAATTTTTTATAACAATTTGCATTTTAAAATATTCTGCCATTCTGGCATCGGTAGTATAATTTGCACCTCCTTTTAGCCTAACGTAGCCTACAGAATCGCAACTGAATGATCTTGTTTAAGAGGAGCGTTTACCTATCGAAAACTAAGGCATCGCCGTTTCGCGTTTTTTGAATTTATTTTGTAATTTTAGAATATCAAATTTGGGTTAGTGATGCAAAAGGCATCAATTTATAATGTCAAGGTCAGTTTTTTTACTAATTTATTTTCTTAAGAAATTTATGTGTTTTAGAAATAACCACAAAAATGCATGAATTTGATTAATGTCTACTAACTAAGGCTGGTACACAAAAGGAAAAAAACGACCTCTAGGCGCCAGCTGCACATTTGATGTACGATATAAAAAAAAACGTTCTGTAATTATTTTTGAAGATAAAAACATTAAGACAGGCGTTTACCAACAAATAGAAACTTTTGTTTGAATATCTGTCATGTATGACAAATTGAATTGACGCTATAATTCAATTTGTCATACTTAACTTAAGCCATTTTCACAATGGCCAAATAATGTCAAAATTAGCAATAAGACGTGTACGCCATTTTATTGCACAGAACTGTACATCAAATGTGCAGTTGGCGCGTAGAGGTCGTTTTTTTTCTTTTGTGTATCAGCCTTAGTCTGCAGTAGACATTAATCAAATTCATACATTTTTGTGGTTATTTCTAAAACACATAACTTTTTTAAGAAAATAAATTAGTACAAAAACTGACCTTGACATTATAAATTCATGCCCTTTGCATCACTAACCCAGATTTGAGATTCTAAAATTACAAAATAAGTTTAAAAAACGCGAAACGGCGATGCCTTAGTTTTCGATAGGTAAACACCCCTCTTAAATAGTAAACATTGTCACACACATTTCACACGAGGTTTTTCCAAGATATTGCGTCGTCTATACCCACTTTATGGTATCTCTATCGGTCCTAGCGAAGACGAAAATCTATCGGAATCGGTCGGCTATTCCAGACTTAAGTCAGAGTGACAGTTTGTAATTAAAAAGAAATGCCAAATATAACTATAATATTCGAGTGTTTAATAATATAAGTTATGGGCAAGCGAAAATTGGCTTATTATAAAACATCAACAACATCGACAGTTCCGTAAGTACTCATTCTTTATACATTATGTTTTCCATCTATAGTATTCCTTTACCTATGACAGAATCTGTCAATAAAACCGAAACGCTGTGACAGAACCGATTATCGTCTACCTCCACCTACTCACACCCCCTTGCGTCTACCTGTCCCGCGAGTAATATAAGTTGCATAAGGTTCTATTTGTTAGTAAACGCCCCTCTTAAGACAAAATAACTTTGTTGTGCAGTGTACTCAAATATTAGAATAAACTGACGTGCATACATGTACAGCTCACAGCTGAGACCTGGCCAATGAGATGCCCCTCCCACAAGGTGCGCAGTGAATCTTTACTTATAATATTAGGATAAGCACGAGCAGTCTGGAGAAATTGTCAAGCGCTACACATATATGTATCTCTTTTCAGTATAATACAATTTCTTATCTGCATTTACTCGTTCGTCCGGCTAATGTATGCGATGATGAACTAATGTTATCATTTCTTTTTTCCGAATACTTTCTCTGTCACGCACTGACCTATAAATCTGCGCGACTTATAGGTCGAGGCTCCTCCCATCGGCCAAGACTCAGTCTGTGTACTGTACACTTGTTAAAAGAAATATAGAATATTTCCAAATGACACAGTTTAAAAAGGTAATATTCACTAAAATCTTCATTTTTTGTATTTCGGTACATATTTGATGTACTTTTTTCATTTTGGCACTATTACAATTTGCTAATTTAGTTACATAGAGTGATACACTCTTTCTGCTGCTTATGCTTAAAGCGTTAGTATTTCTACGCACACATTTCAAGACAGACCAAAATTTGCTTTATAACACTAATCAGTTTCTTGTTGGCACTTCTCAACCTTACGATGATAACAAGGAGCATTATTGGTAATAATTAGAGCATTTTAAAATTACTATAGCATCTTTATTTATCCAACAGGCGCAAGTCTAATTACAGAACAAAAATTGACAATGTTCAAGTATTCATAATAAATCCGCTTGTATCCTTTTTAAAATTGTACTAAATCAGTCCTCAAATACCTTAGAGTTCACATATTCAGACTTAATATTAATGACCAAATAACGTCTAGCGAAGCTGCTTCAGTTCAGCCCTACAATTTTTCCATTACAATTTTATACATCTACAAATATTAAGATAATAAACTTAACCTAAAAATGCAAAAAATTATAGGTATTTAGCAAAAAATATCCTTATACTACATTTCCAATAATCAATGCTCATTTTCCGAAGTGCATTGCGAATTACTTGGTTTTTATCGCAGTCTATTTTGGTAAGAACTAAATGATCCAGAACAGCCACGTCTTTTACTTTCTTATACGTAGTATAAGGAAGTATTGTGATGATGAAAATTTTCGACCTCGAGATTTTTGCAGATGTCCACGTTTTGAAGTCCCCTGATACCGAAAAAGTGGTTTTTAAAATATGTGTGTCTGTCTGTGTGTGTGTGTGTGTGACCACGATAGCGGCCAAACCGCTGTAGATATCAATTCCAAATTTTGTATTTACGTGTATAATCGCCCTCTTGAGATCTGATTAGTTTTTCAGTAAAATCGGTATACCGGAAGTAGCAGTTTACTTCAGCGAAAAAATCGAATTTTGCGAATATTTCGTCAACTACTAAGTTTAAACAAATTTATAAAGAATTCATATATACTTAAAATTAAAATTGAGAATAATTTTATTTAAAAAGTTTTTCGAAATTCCTACCGGAAGTAGGTCTTTTACTCTTATCGAAAATCAGTTTCTTGCGAATATTTCGCAAGTCATGCTTTTTAGACAAGTACGTTACGGGTATAAAAGTATTTAAAACATAATTTTCAATATCTTTTGTATAAAAAAAATTTCAAAATTCAGACCGGAAGTACCACTTTTACTCTTATCGAATAGCGATTTTTTGCAAATATATCGTAAGTTATGCATTCTATATATATTTATCAAGAGTACAAAAGTATTTAGAACTGGATTTGCAATATTTTTTGTATATATGAAATTTCAAAATTCGGACCGGAAGTAGCACTTTTACTCTTAGCGAGGAGCACTTTTTTTCGAATATCTTGCAAAGTATGCATTCTATAGCGATTTATTAAGCGAATGAAAGTACCTAGAATAGGATTTTGAATAAGTTTTGTATAAAAAAATTCTTAAAATTGTATAGTTTGAAACGCTCATACGTATAAGAAAGTCGTGTGGTGGCCACACCTCATTTTTTCCCTGAGAAAACTGATAGATAT
This sequence comes from Amphimallon solstitiale, assembly GCA_963170755.1. Taxonomy (NCBI): domain Eukaryota; kingdom Metazoa; phylum Arthropoda; class Insecta; order Coleoptera; family Scarabaeidae; genus Amphimallon; species Amphimallon solstitiale. Next base: position 47,854,299 of record OY720679.1, read on the forward strand.
TATAGACATTATATTTTGCCATATTTTGCCTGCAGAGACCCCGCATTGCAAGCCTTATTACTTTAGTTATTTTATTCTACAATTTTTCACTTTCTTCCTTTATTTCTTTTTAAAATGACCTAATTTTTGGACAGGATATACGAAAATTATCAAAGAATTTTTGTACAGAGCGCTTTTGAAATTTAGATACAAATATATTTTGTATTTTTTAATTGTTGCATTATACCCGTATTTCGCCTATACCTAGATTCTACAAATTTTACCGAACGTAAATCAAAAAGAAAATCAACCAAATGTTGTGTATTTTACTTTCTTATACGTAGTATAAGGAAGTATTGTGATGATGAAAATTTTCGACGTCGAGATTTTTGCAAATGTCCACGTTTTGAAGTCCACTGATACCGAAAAAGTGGTTTTAAAAAATGTCTCTCTCTCTCTCTCTCTCTCTCTCTCTCTCTGTGTGTGTGTGTGACTACGATAGCGGTCAAACCGCTGTAGATATCAATTCCAAATTTTGTATTTAGGTGTCTAATCTCCCTCTTGAGATCTGATTAGTTTTTCAGTAAAATCGGTTGACCGGAAGTAGCAGTTTACTTCAGTGAAAAAATCGAATTTTGTCAATATTTCGTCAAATACTAAGTTTAAACAAATTTATAAAGAATTCATATGTACTTAGAATTAAAATTGAGAACAATTTTATTTAAAAAGTTTTTCGAAATTCCTACCGGGAGTAGGTCTTTTACTCTTATCAAAAATCGGTTTTTTGCGAATATTTCGCAAGTCAAGCTTTTTAGACAGGTACGTTACGGGTATAAAAGTATTTAAAACATACTTTTCAATATCTTTTGTATAAAAAAAATTTCAAAATTCGGACCGGAAGTAACAGTTTTACTCTTACCGAATAGCGATTTTTTGCAAATATGTCGTAAATTATGCATTCTATATATATTTATTAAGAGTATAAAAGTATTTACAGTTAGATTTGCAATATTTTTTGTATACATTAAATTTCAAAATTCGGACTGGAAGTAGCACTTTTACTCTTAGCGAGTAGCACTTTTTTTCGAATATTTTGCAAAGTATGCATTCTATAGAGATTTATTAAGAGAATGAAAGTACTTAGAATAGGATTTTGAATAAGTTTTGTATAAAAAAATTCTTAAAATTGTATAGTTTGAAACGCTCATACGTATAAGAAAGTCGTGTGGTGGCCACACCTCATTTTTTTAATTAATCTGTAAAGTTGGAATGATGAAAAATAGGCAACCAGTTACGCACCATTACGCACACAGGTAAAATTATCAGCTGTCAATCAAGAGATTAGTGTCCCACCTGCTGGGATTTTACTTGCCCCATAAATCTACGGTTATTACACTTTACAGAGGGTCCCTCTGAAGCCTGTGTTTAATATTTTAGTAAATGGTAAAATGTACCGAGATAAAATTTGTTTCATAGACTGGAAGAGCGAGAAAAAAGCTACAAGAATATGAACTTGTATTTTCCGAGGTATTTTCTTTAGTCAATACAGTTTTAATAAAATACATAATAAAAAAATCACATCAAAATTAAAGAAAGACACAATAGAATAATTGTTATCAGATACAAACAATTTCAATAAAACACATAATAAAAAAAATATAGCTAAAACACACACTATACATACAATTTTAATAGTAAAAATATGCCTATTATTAGGTACAAATAAAATAAACAAGGTAGAGGTACATTATTCTGCATTTTATAAGTGTACAATTTATCATTGACGATAAAATAAAATTGCATATTCACCTCTAATTATTATAAACGACTATGAGTTATAAATTTTTACATTTAATGTCTCTTAAAGCCATGTATGTTTCTATTTGATCTTGAATCTATAATAAAAACTCAAATAAATATGCAGAAAAATAAAACTTTTCCAGTTTACTGACCATTTGATCTTCACAAAATTGCTTATTTCTTACAATAACTTCGTAATGGCAGTCCTTAAAAGTATAAATAAAAAAATTGCAACCCTTCCAATTTGTTATTTCCAAGAGACCTTGAATTTGGTAGGTACATACAGCACGTGTCAATTTTCATTAGCCATAGGCGATTAATTCATGCAATACGTGACAACATGGCACCCCCTACTTTTCTCTTCAATGCGAGCGCGACCGCTGCAAGCTCAAGTTAGCAGTAGCTGTTGGACTATTGACTTGGATGTTTGTACTGCGCTTAGAAATAATATTTACGCCTTGCAAGGATTTTTCTTTTTCCTTTCAGTAAATGCAGAGAATTATTAAGCATGACACAAACAAAAGCGTAATTCTAATAAAATTAAAAATAAGGTAAATAAAAAAGGATTCTGAAAATAATAATAAACAACTAGATCGCGCCGGCCATTTGATGATGACGGATTTTATTGCAGACTATATCTCGGAACGTGTTCGCAGCTGAACATTTAATGTAGAAGTGGCAAGATCGGTGAAAGTCGCTGTGATGTCGATTGTTGCCGGGAGACACACGTTGCCACGTATTATTTGTATACGTATAAATCGCATGTAAAGATTGAATCCCTATAGCTAATGAAAATAGACACATACGGTTATAACTATGATTTTCTTTTAGTGTAACATTATTATTTTCGATGTAACAGTAACCAACCATGTTTTTTTTTACTGCATTTTCTACGTCCACATTTGGGGCTGCGTATGGACATTTTATTTCCAAAATAACATCTTGATCGATAAGACCATCTGGAGAGACAGCCAAAAATTTATATTGTGGATGAATAAACATGCCACATTCTTTCACGTGTAAATTATAGGTACCACGCGATCATTTAAATTCTAAATTATAGCAGGCGGGATATTTTTTATTAGGTTGTCCAGAATGTCAATTATTGATTAATTAACATTTTGAAACGTCACTTTGACAATTCAAATTGTAAATTAGTACTTATATACCAACTTAATTTAAATTTCACAGCCTGCTCTAATTTAGAATTTAAATGATCGCGCAGTACATATTTTCAAAAAGTCCTCGAGCTATTGCTTCATGGACAATGCCATGTTGTAATGGTGCGCTCCGTTTAATATTCATACTATAAATTAAATATTTCACGGTCGATGCAGTCGAAGTGGTTGGTCGAAGCTTGCAAATTTTTCCAAAATTGCTGGAAGTTAATTAATACATACTGCCGTGATTCTTATTGTTTAAGCATTTTAAAATAGTTAGACAATTAAGTATTAGAATAAGAAAATATTTTTTAGTTGTAAACATAATTGCTAAAAACGAATTATGAGTTGCATAACCTCTAAGGCGCAACATTATGATGATAGGTATATAATAATTTGAGATTGAAATAAATTTATATGATAAAGGTATAGAAATAAACACAAAAATAAATTCATGTATTCTATATTTATAGAAACGAGGAGAACAAGATGTGTTTTCAGTATACAAAGGCCGAACCAAACTTTTCGCTTGTGTAAGAGTGGCATTAAATATATTGAGAAGTGAACCACTTTTCAAGCTTAATAATGTACTAAAAATAAATAACAGAGAGAGAGAGTGATGATGAAAGATGGAACAGTGAAAAGAGTCATTTGAATGCTGTAAAATTGTATGAGAAAGGTGAAATTAGACATGCACGACATGAAAACATCTTTCAAAGTGAATAGATGCAGTAAATAAATTTGTAAAAAGATTGTTATCTGTTAGACATTTTATGGTCACATTTAACAATACAATAAATACCTGATACTTATATTTAATAATATTTTTAAAAGGATATATAAAAAAGTGTTCTTTATTCGACACGATTTAAATAAAGTAAAGGCTTCAGAAATAGCAGGATAAACCTGGTTTAATCCGGAAAAGCTTCAGAAATAATATGATAAATCTGGTTTAATCTGAATAAATCTACAAAGAAAAAAATAATGTTAACGTTGTTAACAGCAAATCAACCTACACGAAGATGAAAGAAGGTGGCTGGAAGACAGGGATAAAGCTGTCGAGGTCCATGTTCCTGGCAATGTAATCATAAAAGGAAGAATCCCATCTGTATGCAATGTATTTCCGATTATTTCCAACGAAAATATCACAAAAAGAAAATACGGATAGTGTTAAATAATGGGAAAAGGAAGTATTTAAACAGTGATGAAAGAGGCAACAAATTCATTTACAAATACAATGAAGAATGGCGTTAATAGAAGAAGAATATACCTACTCAAGACAAAGAATCGCGAATGTGCATGGACTTTAATAATAAACAATTTGTGTGTACATTTTGTGCAATTTTTAACTGTCAAAAACTGTATAGGTATAGTTCAACCTGGGGGAAAACTTGAAGAAAACAAATATGAACAGGGCAACACCAACATAAATATTAGTGTGTGAGTTGTGGCGCTGCAGACGGATAATCGTGTTTTTTCGAAGACCGAGGTGATAAAAGGGCGCGAACGAGGATAGAAGGGAAGAAGCTGCCGATCTTTTGAATTGATCGAACGTAAAAATTTTGTTTCATACGCATAAAATCATTTTAGTTGAATGTATTAAGTTATTAGTAGTTTAGTTTTAACATTATAATTAATTCATTGTTACTTTGTTTAATTTCATTATTTTTTTATTATCAAAATGGTAGATATAAACTAAGAGGAATTTGATAATGTATATTAATATTATATGTAAGTTTTTCTTGAAATAAATTCATGGTAGAATTATTGACGGTGTAGGGCGTGTGCTAAAGATGCTACGTGAGAATGTTCATTTTTAGTAAAGCGTTTGACATCGTCAATATTTTGAATAAAATATTATTTTCTTTGCTAAAGTAGATTAATTTTGCAAATCAGGGGAGTATTGTTAATGATGTAAAAAGGGCATTAAAGGTACTACGTGAAAATGTTTGCTAGCGATGTTTACTGTGCATTATTAACAATTTATTAGATAAAATTTAATAAAGATTTCAAGCATTTTTGAATACGTAAAGGTATAAGCATTTTTGATGGACAAATAGCCAATTTGTGGTATTGTACAACGTGCGAATATTTGCATATGGCAATTGGTGGGAGTCTTATCAAGGTGTTTTTTACTTTGCGAGATTTTAGATCTCCAGAGGCATTTCGTGCAAATGAATGTCTTTGTTGAAATAAAATTCAGTGTCGCAAGGGAAAATGTTATTTCTTTGAAATTATACGATATTGAAAATTTGAAGATAGCAAGAATAATATTTTTATTTAAATCCATGTAATAGATTAAAAGCAATGTGTTTTTCGCATATATATATATATATATATATATATATATATATATATATATATTGTGGTAGTTCACCAACATGAATTAGTAATGATATGTGGGAAGTACTATTGTTAAGAGAATATACTGTATATGTTTGAGGTGAGTATTAAAAAATGAAAGTTGATAAAATTTAATAGACCGAACTATAATAAAGTAAATAGCTGTGGGAATATTTGATTTATACTTAAAATAATTGTGAGAATATTAAATGGTTATATTCCTATGTTTTGGGCATCGTGTAAAGTTGGTTGCATATCGAGGTATGTTGAAGTTTTCCTTGCATCGAGTGGTTGGTTGCCTATCAGGTTTCTTTGTTGCATTAATTTTACCCATTACTGAAAATAGAATTTTAAATATTACTTGATGTATTTTTATATGTAATATTATTTTGTAAAAGCTTGTTTAATTAACACTATTGAAAAATAGAGATAATAAGTATGGATTTTGAACCATAAAGGTTGAAAAAATGATGTATAGTTGCGCGCTTAAATTCAAATATGAGAAATGTCAGATTTTGACATTTAAAATAACAACGTGATAGTATTGAGTATTTGGTTGGCCGAAGTGTGTTAAAGGTTGAAAAAAATAAAGTTATGAATTAAATTGATAAATTTTTGGAATTACAAAAAGGTATTTTAAATACTCAAGTTCAAATAAAATATGTTTTGATTTATCACAATGTGTGTACAAAGATGATTGGATATTAAAAATTAAGGAATTATTGCCAGGGATATGAGGGATAAATAAGGAGATTCTAAAATAATTTTAGAAAGAAGTAGATGTGTTTTCGGAAAAACGAAGTTTTTCTCCGAAAAACACATAATAAAGTTATCAATTATTGCATAAAAGTGTAGAAGAAGTGATAAAAATAGAGTGGAATAGAAAACAGATAATTTTTAGGTGATTTAAATATTCTCAGGAATAGTATTTTTTATCATCATATAAATAGAGTTTAAAAAAAATACAAGAAGAAAGGATTTAATTTACTAATAACGAAATAAATGAAGAGAATTTAAATCTGAGTAGGAAGAGAATAATTATATGATTATAATTTAAAAATAAACTTACGGCATTGGTAATGAACCAAGAAGAATAATCCATATTCAGCTAGAAAATTATTACACAGGAGTGTTATTCGAGTTCCAGTAATTGTACTAGTATATCAATCCAGAAATAGAAGATTTCGAGAACTTTCAAATAGTAGGCGATCACAGGTATTCCAGTCCGGTGGATATATAATTAGTGGAAGGACTAGTATCAAGGAATATTACACAAGCGTTCGACGGTTCGAGATTCCAGATAATAGCAGATTTGAAGGTATAACAGGATAGCAGTCATCACAGTCCATATCCCGAGTATTTCAGTCAATTAGGCAAAGGAAAGGATCTACATCTTTGGAACCAGTACATGTCATCTTCGAACTTAAAAGAAATCGGTTGGATTACAAGAAAGAATACCAGTTCAATATATTGTGACAGGTCGTATAATCATTTGGAATTATCTGAGTTTAACAGTTTCAAAGATAGTAAAAGTATAACAGAATTTAGTCAATATTAAAATAAAAACGTACCTAATAACATTGTAGATAATTAAGAAAAGATATTTTGTATTTTCTTTTCACAACATTAATTTTTGACTGAATTTAATAATTTTATAAAATCAAAGAATCTGATTGGCAAACTAAAACTAAGTAAATTATCTGGGAAATTTAAATTCAAACGAGAACTATACAGTATATTTTTATAATAGTATGATAAAAATACTTACTTGCTTGCATTTCAATTCACGAAAGATATAGTTTCGTGCACCTATAAATTTTATAGGAGTTTTTTTTAAACAAGCTTAATACTTCCATGTATGTAAATTTGTTGGAGATTGTGTTGGAAACTACCATATGATTTAATATTTGCCTAGTTTATTAAACAAATTAGTTTTGATATATTTGTTTTTATTTGGTATATGTGGAGAAGGATCTTGAATTATATAGATGAAACAGATAGGACGCTAAGAACCTTAACCTATGAATAGAAAAACAACTGTCAGTGATTTTTTTATTTATTTGAATAGTATGCTAATACATACCTTGATATTGAGTTTATAGTAAATATAAATTGAAGATAAATTTGTAACACATATTATTATTCACTTGAGAATAACTGTTTAGTAAAATTTGATTGATAAAATAAAGAATTATAAAACGTAAAGAAATTATGATCTGTACGGGTATTTAAGAAGTTACATATAGGCAACTGTTTGACTTTGAGGAATCAAGTGAAGTTAGTTACATATAAAAATAATTTGTTTAAATTTTTAAAACAAGAACTGAGTTAGTGAGGGCATAAATAAATAATATACCTGAGAGAATTTGAAAAATAGATATAAATATAATATAAAAGATTTCATTTTTTTATTGACGAGAATAAATACAGGTTTTCAAGATTATAAAATTTTCCTGAATGTAATAGTATCTTTTATTAATATAAGGTATTGTTACATTTTATGGCTGACCCAACGTGTGGCCTTTACAATATAAAGAGTAAATGTTAATGTTGATATTTGAATTTATTTGAATGACTAGATAAGTGTGGAGGTTATTCAAGTTGCAAATATTGAATTTACATATACATATTAGTGAAGATTTAAGAATAGGTGTTAAAAAACGAATTACCCCCACCACTAGTGCATTTTATGGCGTGCCCAACGTGGAGCGATCAAAATAAGACTCACAATATAGTATTTTGAATATTTTATTTATATTATTATATGTGGAAATCGAAATAAACAATTTATAAAGGTGATAAGTATAGTAAAACCTATATTGATAAAAATTGAAATTATATTTGAATTGTTTTCACTCACTATTTAGTAAAAATGAATACTAGGTCTAAGAGTAGTTCTATAGTAAATAGGCCAGAGTTTTCAAGCGATAGTGAGGAAGAAACACAACAGATAGGTAGTATACAAGATGGAGGGGATATACCACAGGTACAGGAAGGAACACAACAGTTAGAAGAAGGTCAAGATAGAGGTGATAAGATGCAGAAACAAGGAGAGACTTCGAAAACAGAGATGTCGAATTCATCAATAGACATGAGATTAATTCAACAAATGTTTGAAGGGTTAAATGAAAAATTAGAGAAAAATAGAGAGGAGGATAAAAGAGAATTAAATGGAAGATTAGATAAATTGGTTAAGGCAAATGAAGAAAGTAAGAAAAATTTGGTGGATATAAAGGATGAATTAAGAGGAGAATTAGTTAAGGTAAATGAAGAATTATGTGGCAAGCTAGATAAGACATATGAAGAATTTACAAGGAATTTAAATAATTTAAAGGAAGAAAACAAAGTTATAAGAGAGGAAAATAATAAGAAGCTTGAAGAATTGAAGGTATCGTTATTGAATAATACACAGGATAGTATTGACAAAGTTATAGTAGATATGAACGAAAAATTTATTAATAAAGAATCCGAAGCTATAATTTTTATTACTACTGAAGTTCAACGGGTAGAAAAAGATGTAAAAGAAATTAAAGGAAATTTAAGTCAGTTGGAAGTAGATAATATTTCAAAACATAAAGAGATGGCTGAGAATTTAAAACAAGGATTGGAAAAGGTAAATAAAGAAACTACTGATCAGGTAGTAAGAATGGAAGAAAATTTGAATAAGAAAATAGAATCAACGGAAATAAACTGTATAAAAGAAATACAAGCAACTACATCGACTACTGATGCGCAGAAGTCTAGTATGGAAGTTATTTTAAAGGAATGTGAAGAGCAGAAGAAAAAAATACAAGATTTGTTAGTAAAGGCACAGAATGTTAGGATACCGAATGTTAATTGTACTCCAGTGTATAGTAATTTGAATACAGGTATTAAGATTGAAAATATAACACACTTTAGTGGTGACAAATTATCTACACATCCTATGGCTTATTTGACGAATATTTTGAAATATGTAGATGACTTTCCAGATTTCAAAAGTCAAATGAATGTCATTAGGGCTACTTTAAATAACGGAGCAGCGGATTGGTTACAACGGATAGAGGATAGTTGTACTAGTTTAGATCAGTTCGTGGAATTATTCAAAAAGAATTTTTGGAATGAAACTCAACAAAGCCGAGCACATCAACGATTATTAACTGGTCGCTATCAGTTAGGTAAATCTTCTAGGGAAGCATATGCACAACGCATGTTCAATTATTGTCGGTATATATCGCATTTAAATGAACAAATAATCTCACAACATCTACTACAACACTTTATACCGGTAGATACACATGCAATCATTTGCCAGAATGTTACTGATATGGATGGTCTGATTGAGATTTTACGTCGTTTGGATGACTATTCTGATGGTATGAAATATAGGGAATTTAGACAATCAACTAGTAGATCAGAAGCACCAGGTAATAATCAACGGAATAATAATAATGGTACGCAAAATTATTATAACAGGAATAATTCTAATGTACAACAGACTAATAATACTAGAAATAGTTATCCATCAAACAATTATACATATGGTTCTGGTACAAGGCAGGCATTTCAAAATCCTAATCAAGATAGAAATGGTAATTATAGAAGTGTTAATGAGCAAGGGAATGGAAATTATAATAATAGAGGTACACAAAATAGTAATAATAATAGACCAAACTTTAATAGGTATACTCCGTTCAATAATCAGCAATCAAACAGGACACCGTATAATAACAATAATTATCAGGAACAAAATAGAAGATATTATGGCAAGGATAATGTAAGAGCGATAAATACAATCAGTACTCAAGAGTGTAGGAATAATAGTTATGGCAGAACAAATAATGATAGTTTAAAAGAAAATAGTGGAATACAAATGGGAATTATTGATGAAAAAAAAACGCCGATTTTAGAGATACCCAGGAACTTATACAAGGATCCTATACCGGGAACTTCTCATTAGAAAATGTGTTTATTTCAGAAGAAGATATTTGTAATTTTGACAAATATCAAGTGTTTTCGGAATTAAGGGAATTCAACAATATTACAGAAGTAGGAGATATTTTAAATAATTATGAAAGCTTACCTTTCTTTTCAATTACAATTAAGAAGATTAATTTTAGAACATTATTAGATTCCGGAGCGGAGATTTCTTTGATAAAAGAGGAATTGGTAGATAATATAGAGAATTATTCCAACTATGTTATTAAAGTTAAAAATACAAAGGTAATGTCTGCTAATCGTAGGAAAATGGGAAGTATAAATAAAAGATTATGTATAGAAGTAGAAGTAAATGGACAAAAGTATATTATGAAGTTTTATATACTAAGTAATCTGTTCTATGATTGTATTTTGGGGGTGGATAATATGAGAGCATTGGGTATGAATCTTAATTTTGAAGATAATAAAATTAGAATAGGTGATAATGAAATTTTGCTGAATAAGTTAGAGGACATAAAGGAAATAAATGCATATCTTAAATTTAAGGAAAATATACAGGTGGACGTAAATAATGTTATAATTGCTGATCGGGCAGAAAACGACGATGCGCAGGAACATTTAGAGGGGGCAATGTTTGAGCTGCCAAGAACTAATGTTAATATGGATAGTAATGTATTAATACAAGAAGAACAGAAAGAAGTACTGATAATCCGAAATAAAATGGACATAAAATCATTTATCGAAAAACAAAATTTAGCAGAACCATGGATGGAAGAAAGTTTAATAGAGATTTTAGTTGATAATATCCGATTAGTAAATGATGAAGTTGTGTTTGCTAAGGATTATGAACATCGATTGTTGATTGATGATGATACACCTTTGTCTTGCAAAAATTACCCAATTCCTTATTTCTTTCAAGAACGAGTAAATGAAGAATTGCAAAAACTAGAGGAAGCAAATATTATAGAACGTTCTAACACTTATTTTATTAATCCTGTGGTTTTGGTGAAGAAGAAGGATAATTCTATACGCATATGCATTGACGCTCGCTTACTCAACCTTAGGATCAAGCCTGAGCACGAAACGCCACAGAATATAGACGTTCTTTTGACAAAATGTGGGAATAAGAAATGGTATAGTAAGTTGGACTTAAAGAACGCTTTCTGGTTAATTCAATTAGATGAAGACTCAAGGAAATATTGTGGTTTTAATATAAATGGAATTACTTTCCAATTTCGAGTATGCCCTTTCGGCATTAAAAGTAGCCCTGCTGGTTTGATCAGGTTTCTTCATAAAATATTGGACAAATATGAAAAATTTGCACTTCACTACTTAGACGATATTATTATTTTCTCAGATGATATTGAAACACATATGAATCACATTGAAATAATTGTTAATACCTTGGAAGTAAATGGAATGAAATTGAATTTGTCAAAATGCCAATTTTGTCGTAAAGAAGTAGATTATTTGGGATATGTGGTAAATCAGAAAAATATAATGTTAGATCCTAAAAGGTTAGAGGAAATACAAAATTACCCAAGACCAAATAAACTTAAGATGTTAAGAGGATTTCTTGGATTACTTAATTACTATAGAAAGTTTGTTTCCAATTATAGTCAAAAAACAAACACATTATTGAATTTATTAAAGAAAGGTAATAAGTGGAAATGGACAACAGAATGTGAGGAATGTTTTATTCAATTAAAAGCAAATTTCGTTGAAAATTTAAAATTATTTCATCCTGATTTTAATTTGGAATTCATAGTAAGAACGGATGCGTCAAATATAGCTGTTGCAGCTGAACTTATACAAATAAAGGATAACATAGAGGTACCAATTTATTTTGCTTCAAGAACACTTAAACCTTGCGAGAAAAGATATGGCGTGTCAGAACTCGAAATGCTTGCCGTCATCTTTGCTTTAACAAAATTACGCTATTATTTGATAGGAAAACGGTTTATCCTTGAAACGGATCATAAGGCGCTGTTGAATATTATGACCACAAAATTGAATAATAATCGTATTTATAGATGGACGTTATTAATTCAACAATATGATATGGAGATAGTGTACAAACCAGAACATCAGTTTAAGTATAATGGCAATTGACAGATTACAATTAGTAGCTATAGATTTTATCTCAAACTTGTTACCAAGTATCAGAAGATATCGCAACATTTTAGTGATGTGTGATATTTTTTCAAAACATGTTAGATTAATACCCACTCAAAAATGTAATACAGAAACGGTGTTACAAGCTTTGCAGGAGTATATTACCGAATTTGGAACGCCAAACACAATTTTATCAGATCACGCAACTTACTTTATGAATCAAAGATATCATGATTTCTTAGAAAGCAGAAATATTAAAGCTTATCATATTTCGATACGTCATCCTCAAGCTAACCCGTCAGAAAGGTATATTAAAGAGGTTATAAAGTATTTACGAATATTACTAATAGATTGCCATCATAAGTGGGCGAAATATATCAAACAGATAGAGCTAGTGATGAATAATACACCTAGTACGGTACATGAAGCTTGCCCAATAACAATATTTACTGGTCAACAACCTCAAAGGCCATGGAAGAATGAAGATATAGCTTATCTAGGGGATAAATATGAGCAAGTTAGACAAAAATTAGTGAAGCGAAAGGAAAGATGGGAAAATAAGAAAAGAGAAAAACAACGAAAATATAAAACATACAATGTAAATGATAAAGTAATTGTACGAGCACTAAGAGTGACTGATAGAAAAAATAAAATAGTAGCAAAACTCTTGAGGCCATTTATAGGACCATTTACTGTACATCGAAGAATAGGTGCAAATAATTATGATCTAGTGGATGAAAGTACTGGATACTTCAAAGGTACATATCATGTGTCAATGTTACATGATTATATAAATGAATAGTAATCACACAAAAATTTAGGGGCATGGCGGTACTGAAGGGCCAGTGACCGTTGGTAAATAGCGCTACCACCCACCAGAGCTACTTTGTATATAATATAGCCCAAAATTTAGGGGCATGGCGGTTGAATTTCATAGGGCGACAACCGTTGGTAAGTAGCGATACCACCTGACCAGAGCTACATCAAAATTAATAGAACAAAAATTTAGGGGCATGATAATGTATTTTGTTTCTATATAAGTATGTCATAAAGAAGAGGAACATAAATATGTGCATTTAATATTTTTTTTTTATGATTGAGTTAATCATGAAAGAAATTTTAGCCAAGTTGATCTAACAAAGGTTTATGTATATTATTTCTTTCCTCAGAAATAATTGAATCAGGATAGAATTATTTAGACAAATAAGAGTTGAAAATGTTAGTTAGTATAAAGAATTTAGTAATATTTAATTTTCCCTTATTCCGTACATTATAAAATTTGTAAATATAAATAATAGAGGAGTATATAAGTAACTTGACAGTTAGTAGAATGTGCACAAGTACAAAAATGTTAAGAAATGTATAAAATAGATATATGAAAGAAGAACAAGAAGGAACCTTATAAAAAAATTTAAAGGAAATATATCGGAGAAATAAAAGCATTCAATGGTAAAAAAATATTAAAGATATTAAGAGTTATTAAAAAAAATATAGGTGTTATACAAATGGAAGAATATGATGATAGAAGAAGCCTTTACAATGAAATATGTTTAGAAAAAATGATAATGAATGTTGCTATGTGTAATAAATAATAAAAGGTACCATAAAAAAATATGGAATAATTTATAGAGATTATGTATGAAAGGGTAAATAAAACCCAAAATGATAATAAATATATAGAATGATAATGTATTAAAAGAAATATGTAGGTCACGTACGCCTTAAAAAACGAAAATATAATTTATGTACTTTCCAAAAGTGAAAGTTTTAAAAGGTAGACGAAAATGTCTATTATAGGTATAGGGATATTGTTCAGCTAAGAACAGTTTATATAAAATAAAATAATAAAGAATAAGTGAGCATAAGTAAAGCATATTTTTTAGAGGCTATGAAATATCTGAAGAAATAACAGATACAACTTTATAATAATCACCAATGAATGTTAAAAGTAGTTTCGATTAAAATGTTGATAAGAATTTTTAGAAGGTTCAAAATCATGAATAGGATAAAACAAAGAAGGTTTAAGATAGGATAAGAAAAGGAATAAAGTTACTTATATAGAAAGCATAAAAATGTTTAAAGATACATTTTATGACATTTTTGATGAATATCAATGGATAAAGATGTAAATTTTGAATATCATAGTATAAATTAGTATATTTATGAAGATTAGTTTAGTTAAAATGGTTGTTTGTAGATAATTGAGATTTAAAATTAAAATAGAAACAGAGAGATAAATAATGGAAGGTTTTCTTATGTACCAAATATTAAGAAATATATATGGGTTTATATGAGATTATATTGTTACGGAAGTAGTACAAGTTGTATTACATTTTTTTAGTTCAAATTGTTGAATAAATATAAATTTATATATTCTATAGAAATTTAGATTTATTAAAAAAGGGGCATATGTGGTAGTTCACCAACATGAATTAGTAATGATATGTGGGAAGTACTATTGTTAAGAGAATATACTGTATATGTTTGAGGTGAGTATTAAAAAATGAAAGTTGATAAAATTTAATAGACCGAACTATAATAAAGTAAATAGCTGTGGGAATATTTGATTTATACTTAAAATAATTGTGAGAATATTAAATGGTTATATTCCTATGTTTTGGGCATCGTGTAAAGTTGGTTGCATATCGAGGTATGTTGAAGTTTTCCTTGCATCGAGTGGTTGGTTGCCTATCAGGTTTCTTTGTTGCATTAATTTTACCCATTACTGAAAATAGAATTTTAAATATTACTTGATGTATTTTTATATGTAATATTATTTTGTAAAAGCTTGTTTAATTAACACTATTGAAAAATAGAGATAATAAGTATGGATTTTGAACCATAAAGGTTGAAAAAATGATGTATAGTTGCGCGCTCAAATTCAAATATGAGAAATGTCAGATTTTGACATTTAAAATAACAACGTGATAGTATTGAGTATTTGGTTGGCCGAAGTGTGTTAAAGGTTGAAAAAAATAAAGTTATGAATTAAATTGATAAATTTTTGGAATTACAAAAAGGTATTTTAAATACTCAAGTTCAAATAAAATATGTTTTGATTTATCACAATGTGTGTACAAAGATGATTGGATATTAAAAATTAAGGAATTATTGCCAGGGATATGAGGGATAAATAAGGAGATTCTAAAATAATTTTAGAAAGAAGTAGATGTGTTTTCGGAAAAACGAAGTTTTTCTCCGAAAAACACATAATAAAGTTATCAATTATTGCATAAAAGTGTAGAAGAAGTGATAAAAATAGAGTGGAATAGAAAACAGATAATTTTTAGGTGATTTAAATATTCTCAGGAATAGTATTTTTTATCATCATATAAATAGAGTTTAAAAAAAATACAAGAAGAAAGGATTTAATTTACTAATAACGAAATGAATGAAGAGAATTTAAATCTGAGTAGGAAGAGAATTATTATATGATTATAATTTAAAAATAAACTTACGGCATTGGTAATGAACCAAGAAGAATAATCCATATTCAGCTAGAAAATTATTACACAGGAGTGTTATTCGAGTTCCAGTAATTGTACTAGTATATCAATCCAGAAATAGAAGATTTCGAGAACTTTCAAATAGTAGGCGATCACAGGTATTCCAGTCCGGTGGATATATAATTAGTGGAAGGACTAGTATCAAGGAATATTACACAAGCGTTCGACGGTTCGAGATTCCAGATAATAGCAGATTTGAAGGTATAACAGGATAGCAGTCATCACAGTCCATATCCCGAGTATTTCAGTCAATTAGGCAAAGGAAAGGATCTACATCTTTGGAACCAGTACATGTCATCTTCGAACTTAAAAGAAATCGGTTGGATTACAAGAAAGAATACCAGTTCAATATATTGTGACAGGTCGTATAATCATTTGGAATTATCTGAGTTTAACAGTTTCAAAGATAGTAAAAGTATAACAGAATTTAGTCAATATTAAAATAAAAACGTACCTAATAACATTGTAGATAATTAAGAAAAGATATTTTGTATTTTCTTTTCACAACATTAATTTGTGACTGAATTTAATAATTTTATAAAATCAAAGAATCTGATTGGCAAACTAAAACTAAGTAAATTATCTGGGAAATTTAAATTCAAACGAGAACTATACAGTATATTTTTATAATAGTATGATAAAAATACTTACTTGCTTGCATTTCAATTCACGAAAGATATAGTTTCGTGCACCTATAAATTTTATAGGAGTTTTTTTTAAACAAGCTTAATACTTCCATGTATGTAAATTTGTTGGAGATTGTGTTGGAAACTACCATATGATTTAATATTTGCCTAGTTTATTAAACAAATTAGTTTTGATATATTTGTTTTTATTTGGTATATGTGGAGAAGGATCTTGAATTATATAGATGAAACAGATAGGACGCTAAGAACCTTAACCTATGAATAGAAAAACAACTGTCAGTGATTTTTTTATTTATTTGAATAGTATGCTAATACATACCTTGATATTGAGTTTATAGTAAATATAAATTGAAGATAAATTTGTAACACATATTATTATTCACTTGAGAATAACTGTTTAGTAAAATTTGATTGATAAAATAAAGAATTATAAAACGTAAAGAAATTATGATCTGTACGGGTATTTAAGAAGTTACATATAGGCAACTGTTTGACTTTGAGGAATCAAGTGAAGTTAGTTACATATAAAAATAATTTGTTTAAATTTTTAAAACAAGAACTGAGTTAGTGAGGGCATAAATAAATAATATACCTGAGAGAATTTGAAAAATAGATATAAATATAATATAAAAGATTTCATTTTTTTATTGACGAGAATAAATACAGGTTTTCAAGATTATAAAATTTTCCTGAATGTAATAGTATCTTTTATTAATATAAGGTATTGTTACATTTTATGGCTGACCCAACGTGTGGCCTTTACAATATAAAGAGTAAATGTTAATGTTGATATTTGAATTTATTTGAATGACTAGATAAGTGTGGAGGTTATTCAAGTTGCAAATATTGAATTTACATATACATATTAGTGAAGATTTAAGAATAGGTGTTAAAAAACGAATTACCCCCACCACTAGTGCAATATATATATATATATATATATTTTCTTTGTGGTTGGAATAATAAAAAGAACATTTTTCTTTTAACAGCCACATGTGGCAAAAGAATTTCTTTACTGTTGTTGTTATTGAATATTGAATTTAATACACCTTTTCTACTGGGGAAGTGCACCACTAGTGGTGCACTTCCCCTACTAGTGGTGCACTTCCCCTGATCTGTTTAAAGTCTGACCTGAACATTTAGGTAAAATCAATTTTATTATTCTTACACAAATAACCTCAATTATATGTAATTACAAATCAGGAAAAGAAATGGTTCGAACGTACATAAGGAAATCTAAAAGAAAGCCCTACACCGATGAAGATTTGAAGCAAGCATGTATACAATGTCGAAGTGGGAGATTGACTATCAAAGGATGTGCACGTGCTTATAAAATACCCAGAGAAACTCTACGCGATCACTTAAAAGGCAGAAGAGGTGAAAGTTCTGGAGGCGGTGGAAGGTCCACAGCGATATCAGCAGAAAAGGAAGCCGAATTAGCAATGTGCCTAAAAGAAATGACTCGTAATGGTTTTGGGCTGACAAGAACAGAAGTATTTGATATTGTGCAATTATATGTACAAACGCATAAGCTGAATACTCCGTTCAAGAATGGGCGCCCAGGAGAAGACTGGTGGCTAAGATTTAAAAAAACACATAATCTTTGTTTAAAAAAACCAGAACCTCTTAAACATGTTCGAGCCAATCAGAGCAATCCGTATATCATATATGGGTTTTTTGATTTATTGGAAATGACAGTGCATAACCTAGGCCTAAGTCAAAAGCCAGCACAAATATGGAACTGCGATGAAACCAGTTTCTGTACTGACCCTAGTAAGACTAAAGTAGTATCTGCTAAAGGGGAAACATGCCATCGTAAGACGGCAGGGACTGGTCGAGAAGATATTACAGTTTTAGCTTGTGTTAACGCTGATGGTCAGAAATTGCCACCTCTAGTTGTTTTCAAAGGCAAATCGTTATGGAACACTTGGGTTCCAAAAGAGGGAGACTACCCCAATACAGCCTACAGTGCCTCTGAAAAGGGGTGGATGACGGTCGACTTATTTGAGAAGTGGTTTATACGACAGTACATTCCTGCTATCGGCCCAGAAAGACCTGTACTGCTAATATTCGACGGACATGTTAGTCATGTCAGCCCGCAGGTTATAAAAGCTGCACGTGAAGAAAATATTACCATATTGAAGTTACCTGCCCACACAACCCATTTATTACAACCACTGGATATGGCATGTTTCAGAAGTCTTAAGGTTAAATGGGACAAAGATCTGGTTGCCTGGCAGCGGCGTAATCCAAGGCAAAAGCTTCCTAAAAGTGAGTTTGCTAAACTTGTTGGGGGCGCATGGATAAGTTTGACCGAAAACAATATAAAAAGTGGCTTCAAATGCAGTGGAATATATGACCGTGACAGCCAAAGCGAGACTAAAGTAAACAGGAATGCTATATCCACAAACCTTTTCTCAAAAGCAGACTTACAGTCTTATAGGTCTTTCAAAGGTGATAATAGTATAACTACCGTTGATGAGGAAGCTCCAGCAATAAATGAACAACCAGGCCCAAGTGTTTCCTAAGCATCCGATACAACTACAAATCCGAACAGTCCACTTCAACGAACTGGAAAAAAATCCTTTGCAGACTTAATACTCGATACATTTCCTCCAGTTGCTCGAACGTCTGTTCCTATTAAAAGACGCAAAGTATCAAACACAGCAGAAGTCCTTACCAGTACTGATATTTCTAAATTCCAACGAAAATCAAATATCAAACAGGTACGTAATACATCTTACTTCTGTGTCGATAACCAAGCATTATCAATTTTAATTTTAGAACCCTTCTGCAAGAAAAAGTGTCGTTGAAGATGAAGATGTTTCTTGTACTTCTTCGAATGGTTCTCTTTGTCTCGACGATGAAGGAGAAAATGATAATATTGAACAAGAACATCAAGACTTTCATTTAGAAGAAGAGTATTTTGTCCAAGTACAGTTCCCAATGAAGAAAAGCATCCGCTACTATGTAGGACAGATTGTGGGTATCGAGACTACTGATCAATACGACGTCAAATTTTTAAGATGTGATGAAAAAAAACGAAGTCGATTTAAATGGCCTGCTGAAGAAGATATATCAACAGTTTGCATCAACAACATAATTCAGAAATTACCCAAGCCACATTTTGATAGGCGACAACGATTATTGTTTGGCTACGATTTTAGTAATGTTAATATTTGTTAACTTTTCTATATGTTGTTTCTAAGATTGTATTTTTCAACATATGTATCTCCTATGTAATAAAACAGTTTTTTGTAAGCTGGCCTATCTTTATAAATTCCACATTCTGCCACTCTGAAAGCCCATCCTATAAACATCTAAATGTAAAATTCACAATATGAAAGTTTCGGCAAAATTTTTTCCACCTCTTTTTTGGCAAGATATATCAGAAGCATGTACTTACCCCAGTACCTGGAGAAGGCTTTTTATTTAGATTTAACTTGCCAGTGGTGCATTTCCCCCAACTGTATGGGGAAGTGCGCCATCCAACCAATTTAAAAAAAAAACGTTCTCCATTTAAAAAATATCGTTTGTTTTTCATTGTTATTAATTTTTTGTAAGTCTGTAGACTACAGAATCTAATACAAAACAAGAGAAGCTCCGGCTTTCTATTTTGAGCAAATTAGAAGACCCTTGCAGTGAACTATTGTAATTTGGGGGTGCATTTACCCCACTTCACCCTATTCAACCATAAAAAGTGTGAGGATCAAAATTTAGAAATAATTAATTTAGTCAAACCTAGAAAACAACTTTGTTATCCTGTAGATATATGGATATCCATGTAGAATTGAAAATTGAAGATGTTATTTCAAAATAAATGTCAAATCAGTCAAATGTCAATAACAGTAGATTTGATATAATCCAATATCCAATCATATTGCATAATTTTATTATGCAATATGATTATATTATATTATAATTACACATTTTGCGTTTGCATCTTTTGTTTTGTCATGCGTACGTCATTAAACACGTAGGTCGGCAATGCCTGTTTATAATAAAATTGGATGCCGTCTTTGATAAATCAAAAATCTTCCAATCCGTCTACTTAAATGACTTGCTTTCTTATTTGTCATTTTAGTTATTTGAGTTAGTGAATAATGACTAGGTACTCAATTAATGTTACACTTTATTGTCTTCATCAGAATTATTATAACAACACATCTGGAAATAAATAAGTAATGAAAACAGAGCATGGGCTGCATCTGTAGATGTGTGTATTTACATGAAATTTACACAAGTGATATTTTGCAACATAAAAGGAAATATTTTTTGTTATTTACATGTCCCAAATACTCATTAAATATTTAACAATTCTGACTCATATGTTAATCACCTATATGCTAAAACTGTGTTCACATACTGTTTTCTTATAACATTGTACATACATTGTACTCGATGAATATGAACTAAGAAACAATTTGAATTTTTATCTTTAATTTACAGATACAATCAAAAATTTAGAAAAACACTACAAGAATTAAATTAAAATACGTAACTATGATTGCCAAAAATTGTTTTTTTATATAAATTAATTATGTCCAGAAATTTAAAAATATGTACCTATATTTGTACTCTAAGAGAGAGTTTACTCCTAGAATGAAACAACTTTGTCTGCTACAAAGTACATGTGGTGCAAAACCACGTGCAAAACCGAATTATGCTAAGAAACAATTATTTATACATATCGGTTATAAATTTCATTAGTCGGTATTGGATTTTTCTAAAGCTTGTGGCGTCACCTAGCGAGAAAATCTCGTTTAATTTTACGATAAGCTGTTTTATCGGCATTGTTTCAGGAACTATTGTATTGTCAAACAGCGCTGTCAGTGTCGAAGTGATACTAGTGATAGAACATGGCGTCAGCACGCAAAAAGCAAGACGAAAAGAATCTGAAAACTTTACGCGAGTTAGTGTCCTTACCACATAATAAATATTGCTTTGATTGTAATCAGCGTGGTCCCACTTATGTAAACGTCACCATAGGTTCATTTGTCTGTACGAAATGTTCGGGAATGTTGTGAGTAATGATTTTTTAAATTTTTAATTTTTAAGAGACTAAGAAGTAATATTACTGGCCTATTATAGATTGACACTCTTGTTCAACAATGAAATCGATTTTTACGGTAGAAATGTTAGCGAACATATACAAAAATAGGTTAAATTAATTAAACGCAATCTAAATAAAAATTATTCTATTGTGTTGCGTCCATGTGTACTATTTGAGCGCTGCAAAAACTTTTTTATTGTTATTCACGACGATGTATTGTTGTGGATTTCTTTTGCAACATATACTTATGTGTATTAATAGGTACCAGACGTTTCATGTCCTTTGATCAACGTGAAATCTATGCCATTTTAAATCATAATATCCTCATATACTAAATACAATCAGGTGGTTTTAAAATGCATACGATTCCTAGTAAATATTTTCTTGGCCATTGCAATATCCAGGAAAATCAATGTTGTTTATTATCTAACCTATCTTACCTATTTAAGGTTTCTGAGTGTAAGTTTCAACAGATTCTTTAATACAGCTGCTCATTTAAAAGAACACCTGTTTCTTATTTTATGTTTCATGATATTAGAGGTAGAAAGGACATTGTAGTCCGTACTTTTACATACCTAGTTCTGTTCTCAAATTATATTTAAATAGAAAGAATGGAATGAAATAGTTTTGGAGTACAATACATTAGGATATTTATTTATGATATAATTGTTAGCTTTGTACATACGTAATTTATGGTCACTATCAATAGTGAAACAATGTTATTGTAATTCTATTTTAAACAATGTTTATATTCCACAAATATAACAGTGGAATATATTTGGTTTATAGAATGATAACCGAACTATTCTGTGCGTTCCAAATTTTATTTTATTGAGTTTAAAATATTTATTATAACACTTTTATTTGTTTAGGTTAGGTTGGTATTTGATACAGAAAACGTTTACAATCATGTTTGTAAAATTAAAGTCAATGAAATTGCCGGAATATTTCTAAAGATTAAGAATTACATGAATTGTGTTTGGAATAAATTGCTTTAATTAAATTTTTACATTTTATATGAACATGTACTGAAATAATGTATAAGATTGAAGCTATACAAAATTTTGTTTGAAGTGAACTATTTTGGTTGAAGTGAATCAAACATAAAATTTGTAAATATATAATGACAGTATGACATTTAATGATATAACTTAAGACACGTTTTACATTCCATGGCAAACCTTTACCAATATAATTTTTGATCTCGCGGTATTAGATGTTAGGATTGTTATAGGTATACTCGCGGCATAAAGTTTTGTCGGGTCCTAAGACGAACTATATGGAAGGTATCACTGGTCAACTTTAGCAATCCGATATTTCCGACTAAATTTTAATAAACCATAAAGAGAGATTATGATATTTTTGTTTACACTTGAGAGATGAAATATTAAATTTCGTCAAAACAACACCTAGCATAATAAAGCAATAAATAAGCAAACAAAAAATTACACAAATAATCTTTTGAAGACAATATATTTAAATAATATTCCAACATTTAAATACCCCCAACAATTGCCTTGTAAATAATCAATATTAATCAAGAACTTTGAATTAAATTATCATAAAAATACCTTATTTTTTTTGTATTTATTTTAAAATAAATAGAATGTATATTAAGGAAAAAAATTAATGACAGATACATACTCGTAAATATCATCAATATATATAATTACAAATTCGATAAAACACTACACAGATCTTAATAAAGCATTCATTCTCGCCCTTGAAAAATAAAATAAATAGGGAAAGCCGAAAACATTTGTAGAACACAAAAAGATTTCTTTGTATTGATGACACATCAATGTTATCGTGTCATAAATCATTTGTGAAGAATATCTGAAATATATTTACTTCTACATATATGCCACTTGTATTTTCTTTTACGAAGCAGTATTTACTCGAACTTAGCTATCATAATTCATAAACATTGAATATAACCCATCTTTATTTCGTGTTAGAATTTACTAGAGTTGACCAATGATACCTTCCATATAGCTGTTCTTACGACCCGACAAAACTTTATGCCGCGAGTATACATATTATATTCATTACATTCTCTGCATGTTTACTATTATTGAGAAATCACTAACATAACACTGAGTTTAACTTCTAAGTCGCACAATCCAGAACGAAATAGTTTATGATGTAACATTATACTATACGGATATATATACAGTATATATTACATATAAGTACAAAGTTATCCTCTATTAACGACTGTCAGTATTCCCAATAATGTGGCACTTTTCTTCGGTTTATCCATTTTGTGGGATCGATGCTAAAAATAGGATTAATTGTGAAAATAATAAACTCTAACTAAACAGCTAATAATCGATAAAAAAGGTAATTTTTATTTCTCCAACCTCAAATTTGATGGACAGAAATTTCAATGCACAATGTAGCAAAAAATATCAAACTGTTAGTGCATGTACAAGTGTTACGAATGTAAACACATGCCTAATAATTTTTCTGTGATCCCCAGAAACAGCTGATATCAATATCAAAGTTGTTTATTGTTTATTGTCGCCGGCTATGCTTTTATTGTCGTCGGCCACTTTGATAATGACACCAGTCAAAATGTCTAGTGTTGGTATAAATAGGTATAACACACAATTATTTTTCTTAGTATTAAAATTAAAAAATAAAATTATTCCTAATATTAACTAGATACATATATCTATAAAGTCATTAGTTTTTTTTTTGATATATATATTTTTAATATAGAATCTACAGGGCTGTCCAACCCGCGCGCCGCATACGGCCTAAGGCAAGTATCAATGCGGCCTGAAAATATTTAAAGTTACTGAAGCTAAAGGTCTTACATCTCAACAAAAGTTTTTTAGCAACGTTACAACTCAAACAGAATCATTTGTGAAGGCTAGTTATGTAGTCGCAAATTTAATCGCCAAAAAATCGAAACCATTTTCTGATGGCGAATTTATTAAGGAATGCACGGAAAGCGTGGCAGATATAATTTGTCCAGACAAAAAAGGTGATATTTCTAAAATCAGTTTGTCTCATCAAACTATTACCAGAAGAATTGACGATATTGGGAAATCTATAGAAATGGATTTGAAAAGTAGAGCCTGTGGTTTTAAATTTTATTCTTTGGCCATGGATGAAAGTACTGATGCTACTGATACAGCTCAATTTGCCATTTTTATTAGAGGTATTAATGACGAATATAGTGTAACTGAAGAAATGGCTTCTTTAGTGTCATTAAAAGACACGACAAAATCAATAGATTTATATGAGGCAGTGAAAAAAACATTAACGCGGTTTTCTTTGTCTCTTTCGAATATATCTGGGGTAGTTACGGATGGCGCCCCAGCTATGATCGGTAAAAAAGAGGGGCTTGTAAAATTAATAGAAGACGATGCCATTGCTGTCGAAAACTCTCGTTTGATGAAGTACCATTGTATAATACACCAAGAAAATTTATGCGGAAAAGCTTTAAAAATGAGTCATGTTATGCAAATCGTCGTCAAGATTGTAAATTTTATAAGATCCCGGGGATTGAATCATCGCCGATTCAAGGAATTTCTCAAAAATGTTGATGCTGAGTATGGCGATATCGCATACTTTACAAAAGTAAGTTCAGTCGAGGACAAATGCTAAAAAGATTTTATGACGTACTTAATGAAATCAAATCTTTTATGACATCGAAAGCTAAATCTGTGCCAGAACTTGACGATGCCGAGTGGCTTACAGATTTAGCATTTTTTGTAGATTTGACTGCTCATTTAAATGACTTAAACACGCGCCTTAAAGGCAAAAACCAACTTATCAGTACGATGTTTCAAACAATAAACGCTTTCCAGATAAAACTAAAATTATGGCAGGCCCAATTAAATGCAAACAACTTTTTGCATTTCAGCACGTTGTCCATCATATTCCTAAAAATGGGAAAAAATATGCGGGCTTATAAACTAATAAATTTTAAATGACTTACACATGAAAACTATATATTTTAAGTTTTTTTTTTGCTCGTCAGCTATGGTAACATACTTGTGGCCCAAAACACCATGCCCTTTTCCAATGTGGTTGAGGGAAACAAAAAGTTTGGACACGCCTGTTATAGAATTTTTACCATAAAAGTAAAAACCAGTCATTTTGACTGGTACGGTAATCTAGTGTTAAAAAACGTAAAACTGCGATGCCTTACGCCATAGTTTTCGATAGGTAAACGCTCTTCCTAATAGATAGACACTTGCTGAAGGAAACTAAAAACATTTGCGAATTTTTATGTGTTTCATTGTAAAATAAAATACAACATTATCCAAAGCGTATTATAATTTCATTCATATAAAATACTATATTTTGATAAAACTTGATTATTTAAATAATTATTTGTGAAATTCACTTTTTCACAAGATCGACTATTTGTCGACCTGGCACCACTAAGCATTGTCATCTTAACTATGATTAATTTTGATACAGTATTAGTAGTACTGTATCAATTTTTACACTCTATTTAGGATGCTTTCGGCATTGGGGTACTCATTTTAAGTATTATTTATAAACTATACTATAATATTAGTTTCCAAACTAATTAACACAAGTAGGTTTGGTGCATCGATATGATATTAAGCATACACAACCAAATTAAGTAAAAAAATATATGGCGCTTACTACGTAAAATTTGGTTTTTAAATATTTTCTGGTTAGTCTTCAATGACCTATAATTACATATAATTATCTATTTACATTCCACCCAACGATGTATAAGAAACTCGTCTTTAGGTTGAAATATTTCTTGGAAATAAAAAGAGGGTCTTTGAAGAGGAATTAGAGACAGCTGATCACGACGTACGGGTAAGATAATTCTGTAAGGAAAAAAACGACCTATCTGTAAATTATAAGGCACCGAGGTTCGTGCATCGGACTCTTTAATCTAGACCAATTTCTTATGTCTTCTAACGGTAAAGCGGCCTCCTTCTCTAATGCTAAAAAAAGAGGTGCATCGATTAAGCCTGTCTAATCGATTCTTCGGGAGCTCCTATAAAAGGAAAAACAGCTGACGGGTCTGCAATTCATTGCATCACGTTCGTTAAACCGTGTATAACTTCGCTGCATGGTGCTCTTTGCCCGTTCGTTCGTTTTGCTTGCATCAGAAACTTGTTCGCGTAGATCCGTGGTGGGTATTGTGAAACAGGAAGTGGCGTCGGGTCAATAATAGCGATATCGTATCATTTCCTCTTTCGCTTCGGTCGTTTCTAATATTCAAACTGGATTATGTGGCTGCCGCATAAAGGAATACTACTAATTGGTTAACATAGGTCACGTTGTCACAAATTGTAGGATTCCGTGCTGTTCCTATTTTATTCAAGTACGTGGTGCATTAGAGAAAGTTATATCTTGGCCATAAGCGTTACACACACTGCAAATTTCATGTTAATTTTATTAAATAGAACAATATTCACAGTAATTTGATGAATTGGTTAGCACGTATTTCGTGAGAATACCTTTCGTAATCATCACTTTCACCACTCTACTGCAGTACGTTTTCTATATAGTTGGACATATTAAGGGCAATTGATTAGGTTAGTTTGATCTGCAAATACACAAGTATTGTATGTGAATATGAACCTAACTATTTGTATTTGAGTTAGACGAACATAATTGGAAATGTAACAACAGCACGAATATGTACAATTGCTTTCTTTAGGAATGGCCGGTGTGAGTTTAAAAACGATGCGCGTATCTGTCGATAGTCACATTCTAATTGTATGGATGTCTGGTCTTGAAAACACACTAAATAAATATCTCCAAAGAGTATTTATATTTGTTGAATGCTGCTCATTGTATAATTTCTTATTTACATTCCTTTCCTCTACTTCCATAATAATATATTCTGGATTATAAAACGAACCGGTTTAGCTTCCTAAAATAATTTAAATAACAGGTGACCATGATTTACTAAATTTATTTCTATTTGCTTAGTTCAACAGATAATATACCCAAATGCTTTTGAAAAATATCTTTAGTTTTGTTATTATAACTCATACCTTATTTTTAAATTAATTCAAATAAAAAAAATGAGGTGTGGCCACCACACGACTTTCTTATACGTATGAGCGTTTCAAATCATACAATTTTAAAAATTATTTTATACAAAAATTATTCAAAATCCTATTCTAAGAACTTCCAGTCTCTTAGTAAATCTCTACAGGATACATACTTTGTGAGATATTTGCAAAAAAATGCTACTCGCCAAGAGTAAACGTATTATTTCCGGTCGGAATTTTGAATTTTCTTTTATACAAAAAATATTCCAAATCCAACTCTAAATACTTTTATGCTCTTGATAAATATATATAGAATGCATAATTTACGAAATATTTGCAATAATCGCTATTCGATAAGAGTAAAAGTGTTACTTCCGGTCCGAATTTAAATTTTTTTTTTATACAAAAGGTATTGAAAATTAAGTTCTAAATTTATTGCGACATAATATAAGCTGCCGGCTTACCTTTAAAAATGACGTGAGAAAATACGGGATAGAGATAGGACCGTGCAACGGGTGACGTTTCTCGAAATTGTGCAACGCCCTGTATAGGTAGCGCGTTCGGACCGATCGTCGCGTGAAGAGGAATGTCCGAGCTAATTACGATTAAAATTTCGGCTTTATAACTCTGTCCGATGGCCGGATATTTACGGACAAATTTAAACGTTGTTTTTTAAGACGTTGCCGATTTTCTGAAGGGATCTCCTTTTAAACGGATGTATAACACGCATAGGGAAAAGTACGGTTAAAAAGCCCGTACTTTCTGCTTTTCAACGCGCTCGAAAGCATATTTTAAGGTCGAGGGACGCGTGAGCAATTACAATATACGTTCCGTCGAATTTTTCAAAACACGCGAAATGAAGCCATGACGTGCCTAAAGAATGTACATTTTACGTAAATAAAAACGAGGACTAAACACAAAATTGACTTTTCGCTAATCTGACAGCTCCAACGAGAAATTTTGCACGTTTGACTTTTAAGCCTTATATTCCGAATTTAGAAGGTTTTGACGGCCCAACAAGATTCATAATAGTAAGTACAGATATTTCTAGACCATTCCCATTCCTATTGCGACTTCATCGACGTACGATATCGATAGTGCGTGTAAATTAAATTCCTCATGCAGACGGACATCGTAGAAAAATGGCCGAAATACGCCAGAAATACATGTACACAATAAATCAAGTGCAATGCTCATAACATGAAATGTACACACATATACATTCATGTGCACTGCCCGTAAATATATTATATATCGGTAGCTTGACTTAACATTTTTACATACAGGCTGATATCTTTTAATTACTATAAATTTGAATTTTAAAATACCATAATTCCAGAACGCGTATGCCCAGTTTCCTTAATGTAATTATTAACGTCAGAATAGGTTCATGGCATATAAACACACATAATATATTTAGTTTTAGGACACGGACAAGGCACTAAATTAATTATCTGGACACAATTAAAACGTTTTTTTATAACCTTTTAAAGATTACATGTCTATTTTCTCTGAGATTTAAAAAAAAAATTGCAGATTTCAACATAGAGTCAAGCTTACATATAAATATGGCAGTTGAACAAACTAATTACATTAGGTCGATAGCCCAATGGCAAGATTGACGGCTACTTAATTCAAGGACTTTGTCGGGTCGGGTTCGAACCCAGGCCGGGGCAAAACATTTTTTTTCGAATGCGATATTGTGTATTTATTTCGTGTATTTTACCGGCAATTTATAAGACAAGACGCCGGACTGCTCGACATAATTTTCCCGGTCGATGATATAATCATTCATACATACAGCATGATTTTTTCTTAATTATTATAAATTCCATTTAAAATACAATAATTCTAAAACGGGTATGCCTTTTTCTTAAGGGAAAAAATAATGCTTTTAACATTTATGTGCCCCTACGAAATAATTATTTAAATAATTACGCACTGCGGAGTGGGTGGAGCCAAATCAACTTTTTCTTCTGATTAAGGTAAAACTCGGGGGCTCTTGGTGTCGGTGATCTCAAGCCCAATGTCAAAATTTCAAAAAAAAAAATGGTGCATCTAATATGGCGGAAGAGTTTTTTGAAAATTGACGTATGAATGTGAAATTTTAGATACGGGGGTGTCTTAGGTCGCCGATCACGAATCGAAAGTCAAAATGTCAGAAAAAACAAAATGGCCGAAGTTTTTTTGAAAATTGACGTATGAATGTGAAATTTTAGATACGGGGGTGTCTTAGGTCGCCGATCACAAATCGAAAGTCAAAATGTCAAAAAAAAAACAAAATGGCGGAAGTTTTTTGAAAATTGACATATGAATGTGAAATTTTAGATACGGGGGTGTCTTAGGTCGCCGATCACGAATCCAAAGTCAAAATGTCAAAAAAAACAAAATGGCCGAAGTTTTTTGAAAATTGACGTATGAATGTGAAATTTTAGATACGGGGGTTTTGAGGGTCGCCGATCATGATTCCAAAGTCAAAATGTCAAAAAAAATCAAAATGGCGGACCAGTTTTTTGAAAATTGACGTATGAATGTGAAATTTTAGATACGGGGGTGTCTTAGATCGCCGATCACGAATACATAGTCAAAATGTCAAAAAAAAAATGGCGGACGAGTTTTTTGAAAATTAACATATGAATGTGAAATTTTAGATACGGGGGTTTTGGGGGTCGCCGATCGTGATTCCAAAGTCAAAATATCAAAAGAATCAAAATGGCGGACCAGTTTTTTTAAAATTGACGTATGAATGTGAAATTTTAGACACGGGCGTTTATGGGGTCGCCGATCACAAATCCAAAGTCGAAATGTCAAAAAACATAATGGCGGAAAGGTTCTTCAAAATGTTGTTAATCTTGGTGAAAAGTGCTTGGACCTGAGCACATCCTTTCTTCGTAAACTTTAGCATGATTTATGTTTACCATTAAATTATCCTTCTCGCTCTTCAGTGTTCAGTATAACGGTTTGTGTAAGAAGGAAAGAAAAGTTCTAAGTAATATTACGATTGGCATAACAAAATTCTAACTAACTAAATAACATTCTAAGAGGCGTCATGACAGTAATTGCCTTTTACAGGAAGCTGTAAAAAAGCTGTAAGCGGACGCGAAAAGGGCGATTCAAACTAGAGGAGATTGACGGACCGCTGTAAGCGGACGCAAAATTGAAGCTGGCATGTTCACGTTAAGAGCTTATGCAGACACTGTATAAATTACTCTTGACTAAACTGGGCTTGGATAAATAGTGTGTTTGTTCAGTTAACGTGTAGTTAAATTTTACATTAATAATTATAATTGTTATTGGCACTCTGATTCCTCCAGAATATAACATTTTGTCAGTCAAAATTATGTATACCAATTTGGAGACAAGGTTTTCTCAATCAGCTTTCTTTGAGTTAAGAAATTTGTACAATCAGTAAAATATAATGTTTAGTAAACAGTTGATATATGATTTTTCAGTAAATGTTTCTGGCCTTATTCATCCTATACAAATTTGTGCAAGTTAAATTGTCTCAAATATGGCAAGTGAAAGTGCTGTCATAAACTGGATTACTGATCATATCATTAGAATATGATCGATAATCCAGTTTATGACGGCAGATGAAGTGTTTTCTTTTTCAACAAACTGTTCCCACTTTTATAATTTTTTACATGTCACATGTTTCACATATTTGTAGGTAACTGTTAATTTCACATCGATGTACGTTGTATTAGTTTTTTTTATTTTTACTATATTGTTGTATTTGTCAATAGCAGTAAGTAATCAATAAATTTCTATCAGTATCACTGCAGTTTGTTGTACTTTGCTATTTATTCCATAATATAAATTTTAAATATGTGCTATTTACACAAAAATTTTCAGATGTATTCACAAAATAAATGTCTACAGATTATTTACTAAAATTAAGTTTCTAAAGCGGCTCTAAAGATGATTTAGTGCTTATGAAATCTATGTACTTCTGTAGGACACTTAGTGTGCTGAAGTTTAAGTTTCTTATTGTTGGTAATGGCCAGATGGATACTCTTTAATTTTCAATTTTCAAAGTATGAAACAGTTAATTTATGCATTTCTTATTATTTAATTTTGACATGTCCAATAAGTTCAAGCTCATTTTTGCAAATGTTTTTAGTAAACAGTTGATATATGATTTTTCAGTAAATGTTTCTGGCCTTATTCATCCTATACAAATTTGTGCAAGTTAAATTGTCTCAAATATGGCATGTGAAAGTGCCGTCATAAACTGGATTACTGATCATATCATTAGAATATGATCGATAATCCAGTTTATGACGGCAGATGAAGTGTTTTCTTTTTCAATAAACTGTTCCCACTTTTATAATTTTTTACATGTCACATGATTCACATATTTGTAGGTAACTGTTAATTTCACATCGATGTACGTTGTATTAGTTTTTTTTATTTTTACTATATTGTTGTATTTGTCAATAGCAGTAAGTAATCAATAAATTTCTATCAGTATCACTGCAGTTTGTTGTACTTTGCTATTTATTCCATAATATAAATTTTAAATATGTGCTATTTACACAAAAATTTTCAGATGTATTCACAAAATAAATGTCTACAGATTATTTACTAAAATTAAGTTTCTAAAGCGGCTCTAAAGATGATTCAGTGCTTATGAAATCTATGTACTTCTGTAGGACACTCCGTGTGCTGAAGTTTAAGTTTCTTATTGTTGGTAATGGCCAGATGGATACTCTTTAATTTTCAATTTTCAAAGTATGAAACAGTTAATTTATGCATTTCTTATTATTTAATTTTAACACGTCCAACAAGTTCAAGCTCATTTTTGCAAATCATTTTTTTGGACATCATTAGATTTTTATTATGGATAAAAGTAACAACACAAACACAATAAAATCAACCTATTTTGCCTTTTTACTTTCTTATACGTAGTATAAGGAAGTATTGTGATGATGAAAATTTTCGACCTCGAGATTTTTGCAGATGTCCACGTTTTTTATTTACATAATGACGGATCCAACATACGAATAGGTTCTTCAGAAACTTTCAGTATCCCTCAAATTTGTTTCACCTTTCACTACTACTCCATAATAGAAATTTTAAATGTGTCGACAGATTATTTACTAAAATTAAATTTCTAATTATATAGAATATAAACTAAAAAAAAAAGTGCAAAAAGCACAAAAAACAAATTCAAATGTAGAAAATGGCGGAAACATTATGAGAAAAATATTGACTAATTTAAAAAAAAATCCCTATACAAACGTTTTGAACACATGCGTAGTTTCGATATAGTAAATGGCACGATCAAGCTACGAACTAGAAACGACGGTTCAATGCTACTACAAATATACATTGGCCGCAACAACGTCAAAATAACGAAAGTAAACTTACTAATTAATGTTTAAGAATATATAGCTTCCGCTACAAAAATACCATTAAATGAAAGCCGATTACAAAATGAATATTATAAATAAAGTTATTGCATGTTACTTTCTTACACCGACATTTTATTTAATGCATAGCTATTCTGTGTAGTAGGCAGGCATTGTTGACAATTTTACATTATTTTGATGACAATTATAACAAACGTCAAAATAAAATTAAGACACATGTCAAAAGGTGAATGCAGTTGTCTGTTGCGTTTATTGGAAAACGTATTTTGAGTTTACAACTATGTATTTCTTTAATTTACTTCACACGTTTTGTTTACTTTTGTGCCGAAAGGAGAGATGTTATTTTCCATACAACAGAATCAATCATTTTTAATCACTTCTAATAATACTTTTTTCACTTAGTCCAATTTAAATAATTTATTATAACCAACATGTTCCTTAACATGTTAGGTTACAATTATATAATTATTCATATTCAATAACAGATATAGTGCACGTAATAAATAAATAATAAAATAAATTAAATCTACATTCCATAAATATTTATAAAGGAATCTCCATTCGCTCATAAACAAAAGCAACACAACCAACAACTGCAATAATTTTCTATATGGTTATGTCGCTTTGGCAACCAACATGCGCCAGTAGTTTAAAATGGCGTGATTTTGAGATGTTGCATAAGTTTATTTGTTAAATAATATAATCTACAAAAGCCATATCATGACTCTCATAAATAAGGATATCCATACACCTTTCGATATTTGTCATAATTACCTTTTGATGTTCGTTATAATTGTCCTTCAAACCCTCTTTATTTATCAAAAATGCTTGCCCATTATACAGAGTAGCCAAGTATTAAATAAAACGTATGTATAGAAAAAGTAGGTATATTTGTAACTGGTTTTCATGTAATAATATTCACTAGCGGAATCTATATATCTTGAAGTGTTAATTAAATAATGTATTTTTGTTGGGAGATTTCTTAGGTCGCTGAACACGAATCTGAAATCGAAATTTGATAAAACAAAATGGCGCATTCAATACGGCAGAAAGGTAATTGAATCTGTATGGAATTTAGTACTTGGTTCGCTGATGAGGAATCTGAAGTTTATATTTAAAAATAAAATGGCGTGTCCAATATAGCGTAATGGTTCTTCGAAAACGTATTGGATCCGCGTGAAATTCAATATTTGGGATTCTTATTGTCGCTGATAACGAATTGGAAGTCGAAATATCAAAAAAAAAAGTGGGGCGACCAACATGGTGGAAATGTGCGAAACATAATTAGATCTTTCTCAAATTTATTACTTGAGGGTTTTTGTGGTCCCTGTTGATGAATCCGAAGACAATCTTTCAAAATGCCAAATGACGAGTGCAATTTTACGGTTCCTACTTGGCCCCTTTCGAGTCTTTGATGAAATTGAATTTTCGGTTCATTTTACTTTCTTATACGTAGTATAAGGAAGTATTGTGATGATGAAAATTTTCGACCTCGAGATTTTTGCAGATGTCCACGTTTTGAGGTCCCCTGATACCAAAAAAGTGGTTTTCAAAAAATGTCTCTCTCTCTGTGTGTGTGTCTGTCTGTCTGTCTGTCTGTGTGTCTGTCTGTCTGTCTGTCTGTGACCACGATAGCGGTCAAACCGCTGGAGATATCAATTCCAAATTTTGTATTTACGTGTATAATCTCCCTCTTGAGATCTGATTAGTTTTTCAGTAAAATCGATAGACCGGAAGTAGCAGTTTACTTCAGTATAAAAATCGAATTTCGCCAATATTTCATCAAATACTAAGTTTATACAAATTTATAAAGAATTCATATGTACTTAAAACTAAAATTGAGAAGAATTTTATTCAAAAAGTTTTTCGAAATTCCTACCGGAAGTAGGTCTTTTACTCTTATCGAAAATCGGTTTTTTGCGAATATCTCGCAAGTCATGCTTTCTAGGCAGGTACATTACGAGTATAAAAGTATTTACATGAAAATTTTAAATATCTTTTGTATAAAAAAAATTTCAAAATTCGGACCGGAAGTACCACTTTTACTCTTACCGAATAGCGGTTTTTTGCAAATATGTCGTAAATTATGCATTCTATATATATTTATTAAGAGTACAAAAGTATTTAGAGTTGAATTTGCAATATTTTTTGTATACATGAAATTTCAAAATTCGGACCGGAAGTAGCACTTTTACTCTTAGCGAATAGCACTTTTCTCGAATATCTTGCAAAGGATGCATTCTTTAGCGATTTATTAAGAGAATGAAAGTACTTAGAATAGGATTTTGAATAATTTTTGTATAAAAAAATTCTAAAAATTGTATAGTTTGAAATGCTCATACGTATAAGAAAGTCGTGTGGTGGCCACACCTCATTTTTTACTTTCTTATACGTAGTATAAGGAAGTATTGTGATGATGAAAATTTTCGACCTCGAAATTTTTGCAGATGTTCACGTTTTGAAGTCCCCTGATACCAAAAAAGTGGTTTTAAAAAAATGTCTGTGCCTGTGTGTGTGTCTGTGTGTGTCTGTGTGTGTGTCTGTGTCTGTGTGTGTGTGACCACGATAGCGGTCAAACCGCTATCAATTCCAAATTTTGTATTTACGTGTATAATCTCCCTCTTGAGATCTGATTAGTGTTTCAGTAAAATCGGTAGACCGGAAGTAGTAGTTTACTTCTGCGAAAAAATAGAGTTTTGCCAATATTTCGTCAACTACTAAGTTTAAACAAATTTATAAAGAATTCATATGTACTTAAAATTAAAATTGAGAACAATTTTATTTAAAAAGTTTTACGAAATTCCTACCGGAAGTAGGTCTTATACTCCTATCGAATATCAGTTTTTTGTGAATATTTCGCAAATCATGCTTTTTAGACAGGTACGTTACGAGTATAAAAGTATTTAAAATATAATTTTCAATACCTTATCTATAAAAAAAATTTCAAAATTCAGACCGGAAGTACCACTTTTACTCTTATCGAATAGCGATTTCTTGCAAATATGTCGTAAGTTATGCACTATATATATTTATCAAGAGTACAAAAGTATTTAATTCTAGATTTGCAATATTTTTTGTATATATGAAATTTTAAAATTCGGACCGGAAGTAACACTTTTACTCTTAGGGAATAGCACTTTTTTTCGAATTTCTTGCAAAGTATGTATTCTATAGCGACTTATTAAGATAATAGAAGTACTTAGAATAGTATTTTGACTAATTTTTGTGTAAAAAACTTCTTAAAATTGTATAGTTTGAAACGCTCATACGTATAAGAAAGTCGTGTGGTGGCCACACCTCATTTTTATTATTATTGTTTATGTCTATCTTAAATTGTTTTTGACTTATTACCATCCTTTTTGATTTTTTCTTAAAAACTGTAGACTTTGAAACAGTCATCAAACTTTTCTATTGTTGCATCAGAAGCGTATTGCAGACTGTATCCACGAAAATGGTGCTGTCTTTGAGCACATTATTTCTTCGGATACTTTAAAATGACTTTCATGTTAAACATTAAATTATCTTTCGTACTCTACACTGTATACCGGTCTGTGTTAAAAACAGTTTGAGAAGAATTCTGAGTAACATATACGATTGGCCTTACAAAATATAATGGCATAATGTATATACAGGGATGTGTCAAAAGTTTATAAAAACGGAAATTCTAACAACGGTCCTGACAGTGATCAGGTTTTACTGAAAGCTGTAAAAAGGCTGTAAGCAGACGCGCAAAAGGCTATTCAAGCATGAACATATTGAAAAATAGCTATTGCGAAGTAATATCGTACGTATTCACAAGAAATTGTTTAATTATCATTGATGAAAATGAACCGTAAGCAACATCGTCAATTGCAATAATTCAAAATAGAGCTTCAATAAGGATGTCTTACAGTATTTTGGATTATAACAATAGGTAATCAATATTACTATAATAAATATATTATATCTATTTGTCCCATAAATTGTAGGTGTACAATGCAAAAGTGAATAATTATATACAGTGCAAACAAGTTTCTATCAACATTATTAAAAATCCTACATAACTGAGAGTTGTAATACAAATTACCACAAAAACCACTGCAAATTATAAAAATATAGGCATGGGAATAATTATAGAAAATGCCAATTAAATAGATATTATTTGTTATACAATAATGATGAAACAATCAAATGGTAATAGTGAGTTATTTAAAATATACATTCGTGTTAATAAAACATCTTATGAAGCTATCTACAAGTTTATACAAAACATTCTTTTTAATTTTTAATGAACCCTCATTTAAACCAAAAAGATCATTGGAATCGACATATATAGACTGAAACAATATTGACTATCAAAACTATAAAACCACATTTTCCAACTAATGAAAAACACAGATTTTGCAGATTGTCCATTCTATACCCTACAAAGAAAATTCAAACTATAGATACATTAGGCAAACGTGAAATAATCATCGTAAGGCACAAAAACCAATAATACTAGAAAAAAATTAAAATAGAGTGAAAAACTACCGACTGCGAAGAGCACAGAAGAAGCATGTGAAAATGTCCATATAACATGAAACGATAAAATACATCTTATTTCATGAACAGTCATTAAACATTTTAAATTTAAAAATGCTGCTATTATCACAAAATCTATTATCAATCATTTCATTTAGATTAATTAGGATGCAAGGTACGTCATCTAAGTATTGAAGCATACATGTAAGAAATAATTTAATTATATTAGTGCACACATTAAGAAGACAAAGAGATTCAACAAATTATTTCTGTAAATCAAATATTGAAAAAGGTCAATAAAAACTAATTACAATTGTTTTAATTATTTAGACAATATAATGTTAATACCATCATAAACAAAAATCACTTTATATCTAAAAAACAAACATTACATTTTATTTAAAACAATAAAACTTTAAAATAAAGAATAAGTATTGGTGCACCTCCATTTTAAACATTTTCTGTAATAACAAAATCCGATAAGCATTCTGAATAAATGTCGCATATTTGCAAAATATATAGAGGGGTGTACGAAAACAGTTATAGTAAAGTAATATCAATATTGCACATCTGAAACACAATTATATTTACTTACTCGCTATATACCAGAATTATGTGCTGTTCAAAAAACTGAAACGCAAATTAATAAATGAAATAAATCATCGGAAAATGAAGGCACAAAAACCAATAATAGTAGAAAAAATTAAAATAGAGTGAAAACTACCGACTGTGAAGAGCACAGGATAAGTATGTGAAAAATGTCCATATAACTTTAAACGATAAAATACATCTTATTTCATAGACAGCCAATAAACCTTTTCAATTTAAAAACTCTGCTATTGTCACTAAATCTATTATTAATAATTTCATTTAAATTAATTAGGAAGAAAAGTACGTCGCTTAAGTATTGAAGCAAGCATGTAAGAAATAACTTAAATATGTTAGTGCACACATCTAAATATCAATATTAAAATATAAAGAATAAGAATTGATGCACCTCTTATTTGAAAAAAACATTTTCTATAACAACAGAACCCGATAACCATTCTGAATAAAATATCGGATAGTAGCAAACTATATACAGGGGTGTATAAAAACAGCTGAAGTAAAGCAGTATTGAAAATCTAAAACACAATTATATTTACTTATTCGCTATATATCGGAATGACATGGTGTTTTATAAACTTAACGCAATAAAGACAAAATCCGCAATAAATTTAGAAGAATAAGGGAGAGCGGTACCTCAACTGTAAGCGGAATAAGAGGCGGCAGCGGGCCTTCTAGGCCTGCCGTATTAGCTAGTTATATATACTAAAAGCCGAGTAGTCAATGGCAACCAAACCCGGTCAAAATCGACGAAAATTGGGTACGCGGGGGGAAGAACTCGTCTCTGGATACGCGAAATTGAAAGCTGCCCTTTGGCGTGAAGTTACCGACGACCTTGAATTGTTCCTCGACGGAGAGATTTTCCTTCTAAGTGGAGCGTGTGCAGAGATATCGCCCGTTGAAGAGGAGCGTGCATTCGGTGTTTTAACAGAAAAATGGCTTACGTCATGACGATTCACGTGACAACCGATCAAAATCGTAAAAATGTCAGGTATGACAGGCACGCGCGAAAGAATTGTAAAAGTTTCACATTGACGAAGAAATTTCAGGCCGTCGAGGTTTAGAGTGGGGAAAGAGGGTTGGAAACCAAAAGAGTGGACTTTTCCGCGACGATTGAGTGCACTGTCCACGTGCCAAATCTGTCGCTGTCGAAGGTGCGACTTATTTAAAGCTTTCCTGCAGGGTAAAAAAATCTCGCAATGACGAGTTTGCGTGTCATTAATGACTATATATTCACGTTCATCCATCGGTTGTCAAGTTTAAATGTCAGAAGGCCTACAAATAAAGGGATTATGAAGGAAATGTGGTACCTTTCAGACACGTATTAGTGTTATTATTATCAATTGTTACTATTTCTTTTTTATTTATAAATATATGAACAATGCCGACGGATATGATAAAATAAACTTAAAGTGTATTATCGCACGTAAGTACAGTGACAAATATAACGATCTTTCTATATTTTATTAAGATATATTAAATACAATTATATATGTCATCGAATTGTCGTCACTTCTCGCGAAAGAAGTACCGAAGCAAGCCTAAATAAAGAATCATCTGAGTTTTCTTTATTTGTCAGATGTGTCCGAAACACTTCGAAATAACATAAATACATCAAATATGTAAAATTCCCATAAGCATTTATGTAATTTCGTTTATCAATTCAGTTATAAAAGCAAGCATTTAAAGTATGCGACTATGCGGGTTGGCACAAACTAATCAGAAGTACATTTTCGGTTAAATGGTATTAGGAGCCAGCAAGATTTTTGATTGGGTTTTACAAAGTACATATATATACTATTAAAGCGTAATATGAAAATTAATTAATTCTCTCAATGACCTGTAAGTTTAAAACATGTTTTGTTAAAGTTCATCATGTTATGTTGTTAATTTCATTTGACAATTGGAAAGACAATTTGGTTAAGCACTGTCCGTCTGACATTTCGATCTCACAAGTTTATGTGTGAACGAATACACTACGACGAAGTATTGTCACGATGACAGGTGGAACGACAATTTGGTTAAACATCAACTTTTCATTGTCGTACAAGTGTCACGATGACAGTCTGTCAAAAAATTTGAAGTATACACTATTTTTATCGTAAACTTGACACAAGGCATGGTACTACCAATTTTATAGAACGAATAACATGAAACAACATTTAAATGCCGAACCGTCTTGGTTTTTTTTTTGTCTGTCGACGTTCACCTTGGCCTAGAAGCACACAGTTAGACAATTAGACTTAGCAATCAGTAAAAACATTAACAATTATAATAACTTGGCACGAAGACATAACCGAAAGAACATATCACACCTTCAAGACAGACTGGGCCGGCTACAAAACAGAACTAGAACAAACCATCACTGCAGTTCCTAAAATACAAAACACTGCAGAATTAGAACAGAACATAAAATCACTACAAGATAAAATAACAAACGCTGTTAAAAATAATACCATCAAAATAGAAAGGATATATAAATCAGGTAGTCTACCACATCATATTAAAGAACTAATAAAGGAAAAGAACAGAGCTAGGAGAAGACAAAACTATACCTACTAAACAACCTTCAACATCAAGTACATAAGGAATTACTGGAACTGAAAAATGTAGAATGGCAAAGAACACTCGAAGAAATAGGTGCAGACCCCTCTAAGACATGGAAAATAATCAGGGCAATCAAAAGAGAACAAATACAAATCCCACCACTTCAATTCAATAACTCCACAAAAGTCACAGCAGAAGAAAAAGCAGAAGCTCTAGCGGAATCACTAGAAGAGCAATTCACTCCCAACTGGGATGAAGTAGACATGCAACACGTAGTGCAGATTCACAAAGTAGTAAGCAGAAAAATACGTGAACCCCACTCCCCTAGCAACGACCCAGTCACAGCCGAGAACCTAAAAGCAATCCTTAAAGCATTAAATCCCAAAAAAGCTCCTGGTATAGACAACATCACCAACAGATCACTACAAAACCTCCCACCAAAAGCAATAATGTCAATTCTAGCAATAGCAAACTCCGTTATCAGACTCCAAACATTCCCAAAGATATGGAAACATGACAAAGTAATAGTTATACCTAAACCAGGAAAACCATAAAACAATACCAAGCAGCTACAGGCCCATAAGCCTGTTACCATCCATTAGCAAAGTGATAGAAAAAATAATCCTACAGAAGATAAAGTACCACTCTGACAATCAAGACATAATACCAGAAGATCAACATGGGTTTAGAGAAGAACATTCAACGATAACACAACTTTCAAGAGTCACTGAGATTATCCAAGAAGGATTCAACAAAAATCAAGTGACAGCAGCTGTATTTCTCGACATAGCAAAGGCATTTGATAAAGTCTGGAGGCAGGGACTCATATATAAAATGATAATACACAATTACCCAACACACATCATAAAAATCACGAACAGTTTTCTCTAAGGACGCTGCTTTCAAGTTAGCATCCAGAACACACTTTACTCAATAAAACATCCAACAGCGGGAGTCCCCCAGGGCTCATGCCTGTCACCTCACCTATATACAATATTTACAGCCGACATACCAGTATCAAATCCTACAATATATTTAAATACGGCCACCTTTGCAGATGATTCGGCACTGCTCTCAACATCAAGATGTCCGACGAACGCGGTACAGGAACTCCAAACGCACCTAGACAACACGATAAAATGATTCAAACAATGGAGGACAACAATAAACGAAGATAAATCCCAAGCAATAATCTTTCAAAGGAATCTGAAAACAACAGACAACGAAATAACCATCAACAACAACACTATACCATGGAGTAGAGAAATTAAATACCTGGGAATATACCTGGATATAAAGCTCAATTATAACACACACATAGCAAAAAGGATAACCAAAACCAAACAAACAAGATGTCAACTATGGCCTCTTATAGGCAGAAAAAGCCAGCCAACACAAACAACAAAATTCTACTTTACAAACAAGTATTAGGTCCAATATTCACATATGCATGCCCAATATGGGTGCATATGTGCAAGACCAACATCAAAAAACTGCAAATAATACAAAACACCAGTCTTAGAATGATACTAAATGCTCCATGGTATATGAGAAATAATCAAATAATGAATGAAACAAATACCCCAACCATTATTGACTACATCAAGGAAAGAGCGCTCAGTTTCTATAACCAGATGGAAAACCACTCAAATCAAAATCTTAAAAGAGCACTTGCATATGATGGAAATGAAAATTTCAAACACAAAAGACCTAAAATGGTTCTACTTTAATTCTTAATCAAAATAAAGATAAACAATAGCTAATCAAATTCAACTTCAACAATCCAAGATTCACCGCACTCAGATGAAGAGTAAAAGACTAAATAGTCTAACTCAAAGCCACAATAAAGAAGAAGAAGAAGAAGAAGAAGATGCACACAATTGATACAAAACCTGAATGTCAACAAAATTTTTCTAAATATCAGCGTTCAGTAAATTATATAGAAATGTTGTTCGCTTTGTGGGCAAAGTCTTAATAAATAAATTCATTTGCCACTAATTATAAATGTCACAATAATATTTAATTTATTTCTAAGAGACGTTTTGCTTAATATGCGTCTTCATTCATAAACAAGAAGAAACTGAACTGCGGTTGTAATTACTCTACATTGTCGGTCATTCGGGTACAGTTTCCAATATCGTAGTTTTAAAAATTAAAGCAAAGGCGCGATTAATAACATTTAACGTCGACTGAAAGAAATATTATAACCGTTAATATTTACATTTTATTGCATTATCAATTATTATTATTATTACTATTGTATCGGTCATTTATCGTATCTTTAATGTCTTGGACACATCTCTGTCATCTTTCTACATACAAATATACATAATGCGTCTTTAATTTAAATTTAGAGTAGCTTATGATATCAATATTAATTTGGGAATACTGTGCTACAGTAATGTTTTTCATTTTGACTACTGTCATAGTTAAGTCAATTAATTGAAAAGTTCCACAGTGTTTTCAAATTAATATTGAAATCGTAGGTTATTCTAAAAAAAAAATAATTGAAGGCACGGTATGTCTACAATGACATTCAATTTGACAATTCATTCTCGCAATAGATCGAATTGTCACCACGATGACAGTTTGCAAGAAAATTTAACGTATGGGCAACTTTTATCATGAAACTTGAGACAAATAGAGTTAGAGTACTACCAAATTTAAAAAACAAAGAAATTTATATATGATACAACAAATCTTGATCATACAACCATCTTAGGTTTACCTTTCCGGCCTACTTACATTCAACTTAGACTAGGTGCATACGTATTATATCAAACTTGAATGTCAACGAAATGTTCCAAGTAATCAGCTTTCAGTAAATTCTATAGAAATGTTAAACATTTTATGGGAAATTTTTTAGTTAATAAATCCCTTTGTCTATAATTATAGATGCCACAATAATGTATAATTAATTTCTAGAGATATTTAATTTAATTTGCATCTTCATTCATAAACTAATTAAAAGAAAATTTATAACCGTTAAAATTCAAGTGCCTCTGCGACTGGCAGTAGTCACGTTCCAAAGAAGCAATTCAAACTCGAAGAGTTTCATTGAATAACAAAAAGAGCAAGTATTCTATTAAATTAATGTGTCCTAAATAAAAAAAAAAAAAGGGGAAAGAGTAAATTGAATCTTGATTATTTGCAAAGAACGTCATATAAATTTATTTCTATTAACTATTGTCCCGGAAGCCCTACGTTAATTGTAATTCAAAGAAACGAATAAATCATGCATACATATCACCTTTAATTTAACGATTTAAAGGGTAATGTAGTTACTATTTTAAAAATGGAAGTACTACTTATATAAAGACAATGCGATTTAAAAATTTATCATACATGGTAATTCACTAATTATCAGTGACTTTATGATCGCGATCTACTTTATTACACAAAAGCATCCCTTCCTTAGAAAAAATAATTTAAGCATTACGCCCCAGGTGCTGATCAAAATTGGTGAACACAGTATATTATTAAAATAAAATTAAGTAACAGTTAAAGGGTGTAGCGAAAATAAAAAAAAATAGTGCACATCTACGTCGCCATCATTACTCATCTATTATCATTTGAACATCGATATATTTAACTAGAGCATACGCGAAATGTTGGTCAACTCAACATTCACGTTAGGTGGCTTAAATCTTCAGGAAACGTCAGAATTGTCAGAAAAAATCCATCTGACTTTTGATTAATGTTGGCAATTTCACAAAAATTTAATTGCAGGTTATAAAACGTCAAAACGATCAATCGATTTCAGTTCATGATGAAATCTGAACTGCTTTCATGATGACAATTATTTAAGAAAAAAAGGTTAAACACCCTGACATCTGTCTGATATTTCATTGGTCATGGTTTTAGCTCCATCGATATTTACTGTAGACCTTGACACAAAAAGATATGAAATTACAAATTTTATATAGCGAAATGACTATAGTCTATTTTTAAAATAGCGAGACGAATTTCTAAACATACCCCTGTCCCAAATTACATGC
The DNA here is from genome assembly GCA_963170755.1 of Amphimallon solstitiale. Lineage (NCBI taxonomy): Eukaryota > Metazoa > Arthropoda > Insecta > Coleoptera > Scarabaeidae > Amphimallon > Amphimallon solstitiale. The sequence goes on from OY720679.1 coordinate 47,898,856, forward strand.
ACGAAAATCTTGAAAACAAACTTACGAGTATATCTGATAACTATTACTGTCGAGCTCTGAATAGAACTGGTAAAGTATATAATGAAATAACGGGGAAATAATAGAAACAACAACAAGGCTTAACAATAAACAATGTCAGTTGACAGAATGTGAGCAAGATTGATACGGTGTTATTTGGCCTTGCTTTCAACCAATGAGATTTCACTGTCAAAGTTGTCTGTTCAGAAATTCGTCTCGCTATTTTAAAAATGAGGTGTGGCCATCACACGACTTTCTTATACGTATGAGCGTTTCAACCTACACAATTTTAAGAATTTTTTTATACAAAACTTATTCAAATCCTATTCTAAGTACTTTCATTCTCTTAATAAATCGCTATAGAATGCATACTTTGGAAGATATTCGAAGAAAAGTGCTACTCGCTAAGAATAAAAGTGCTACTTCCGGTCCGAATTTTAAAATTTCATGTATACAAAAAATATTGCAAATCCAATTCTAAATACTTTTGTACTCTTAATAAATATATATAGAATGCATAATTTACGACATATTTGCAAAAAATCGTTATTCGGTAAGAGTAAAAGTGGTACTTCCGGTCCGAATTTTGAATTTTTTTTTATACAAAAGATATTGGAAATTAAGTTCTAAATACTTTTATATTCGTAGCGTACCTGTCTAAAAAGCATGACTTGCAAAATATTGGCAAAAAACTGATTTTTGATAAGAGTAAAAGACCTACTTAAGGTAGTAATTTCGAAAAACTTTTTAAATACAATGCTTCTCAATTTTAATTTTAAGTACATATGAATTCTTTATAAATTTGTTTAAATTTAGTAGTTGACGAAATATTTGCAAAATTCGATTTTTTCACTGAAGTAAAGTACTACTTCCGGTCAACCGATTTTATTGAAAAACTAATCAGATCTCAAGAGGCAGATTATACACGTAAATATAAAATTTGGAATTGATATCTACAGCGGTTTGACCGCTACCGTGGTGACACACACACACACACAGAGAGAGAGAGAGAGAGAGAGAGAGAGAGAGAGAGAGGGAGAGAGGGAGAGAGGGAGAGAGAGAGAGAGAGACATTTTTTAAAAACCACTTTTTTGGTATCAGGGGACTTCAAAACGTAGACATCTGCAAGAGAGAAAAAAGTAAAATAAACTTTAAAATATTAATGAGAAAAGTGTTATCAGATCCATTTTAGTATTGCCTATATATTAGACAATTACCTTAAAATATGATTTATATTATTATTACTAGGTGACAGACGAATCACATTCCAATGTAATGACAATTGTTTTCTAACTATTCAATTTATTAAAATAAATATTCCAGCCTAATTCAACAATTACTACTACTAAATAATTTGATTGTCAGTAGAAAGTTTGAACTATGGACAGCGTTCAGTCATTTAATGGGATATGTTTGAAAATACACCATTAAATCAAATTGTTAATCAAACATTCTGATGATGGTTCATGATGATCGTGTCCCAGGCTGGTGGCTCTTATTTCGATGGATTGGTTGTAATCATGAACTACCTTTTTGTGTTATTTTTCCTTAAATACTTAATAAGAATCACAAAATGATCCAACAATTACGAATTATATTCTTTTTATATTGTGTGTAAGTAAAATGTTTACACAGATATTCCCACGTCGGTCTGTGTTATTTTTGGTTATTGTTTTTAGTTCATACCAGCGTCACTACTAAATATTTAAATTGTAATAGGATCGTCTCAGCAACCAACATAGCCAGAGCACGATTTACAGGCGAAGACTCAATGCCACTGCAACTGCAAACTCACTTTGACAGGAACAATTTCAGAGCAGGCACATGAAACTAATTTATTAATACGGAAGCCAGTTATAAATTCACTATTATAAATAAAATTAATAAGTCATACATATTTTATTTAAAACTAGATTCTTCTGTGTAATGGGCATGCATTGTTCACAAATTTGCATTATAACAAAGCTCAAAAGGTATGTCAAAAGATGTATGATTATTATTAAATATTACAGCCCAGAAATGACGTTTGTGGGCCATGATAATTGACAGGTTAAATTATGCAAAGCTAAAATAAGTCTGATATTACTTTTTTAATAATGATTTAGTCCTTTCATTGTGTAAAACTAATAACACTATGAATCTTTTAGTGTCAAGTCTTAGTATTACGCTAAATAGCATCTAAATTTCAAACTTTAACAACGAAAAGTCAGACTCACGTTAAGATGCTTTAAATTGTCGTTCCACCTGTCACCGTGACAGTAGTTCGTGGACAAAAATATACGTCTATACAAGGTGTGCCAAAAGTTTAGAAAATCAAAATTGATTTTTTTGGCGTTTTACAGGGAACTGTAATAAAATTGTAAGCGGACGCGAAAGGCGATTCAAGCTCGAAGAGATTGATGGACAGCTAGTACTTTTATACTAGTAACGTACCTGTCTAAAAAGCATGACTTGCTGATTTTCGATAAGAGTAAAAGACCTACTTCCGGTAGGAATTTCGAAAAACTTTTTTAATAAAATTCTTCTCAAATTTAATTTTGAGTATATATGAATTCTTTACAAATTTGTTTAAACTTAGTAGTTGACGAATAATTGGCAAAATTCGTTTTTTTCACTGAAGTAAACTACTACTTCCGGTCTGCCGATTTTACTGAAAATCTAATCAGATCTCAAGAGGGAGATAATATTGAAATTTTCATCATCACAATACTTCCTTATCCTACGTATAAGAAAATAAAAATAATGAGTTTAACCGTTGATTGAAGGAATACATAAAGATGCGCCACTATAGCACTGAGCGTAGCCAAAACTGGAACCGAGATCTATACGACTGCATCAGTCGTTTGGATCCGAGATTCGAAACAACCCGAGACAGCGATGATGTTTCTCGGCAAGGTGTTTGTGGGACGACTTAACGGAAAGACGCGCTGTTTTACTATAGCGTTGCGCATCTTTTATATTCCTTCAATCAACGATTTAACACCTTGTCTTGTGGTTTATTAATTAAAGCAATATTTGCCTTTATACTTTCTTATACGTAGTAAGGAATTATGATGCAGATGTCCACGTTTTAAGGTCGCCTGATACCGAAAAAGTGGCTTTTGGCAAACGTCTCTCTCTCTCTCCCTCCTTCCCTCTCTCTCTCTCGCCCTCTCTCACTCTCTCTCCCTCTCCCCCTCTCTCTCTCTCTCTCTCTCTCTCTCTGTCTGTCTGTCTGTCTGTCTGTCTGTCTGTGTCTCAGTGTCCAAACGGCTACAGCTATCAATACCAAACTTTAATAATCTTCCTCTTGAGATCAGATTAGATTTTGAGTAAAATCGGTAGACCGGAAGCAGTAGTTTACTTCACTAAAAAAATCAAAATTTACTAATACGTCGTCACGTTTAAACTAATTTCTAAAGAATACAAAAGTACTAAGATGTGAATTTTAGAAAGACTTTTTTGGGCATTTCTAGTGGAAGTAGGTCTTTCTACCTACCGCGAAAAGCGGTTTTTAGCAAATTTCTTACAAATTATTCATTTTGTACAGACTTATTTAGAATACAAAAATATTTAGAACCCGAATTGGAACAATTTTTGTATAAAATAAATTTCAAAATTCGGACCGGAAGTAACACTCTTGCTTTTATCGAAAGCAGTATTTTGCAAATATTTCGCAATTATGCATTCTATAGAGATTTATTAAGAGAATAAAAATATTTTGAGTTGGATTTGCGATAATTTCTGTATAAAAAAATTGTCCAAAATTCGGACCGGAAGATACACTTTTAATCAGAGGTTTATTTTATAAAGAGGCAACTTAAAATTTGATTTGGAACAAATTTTGTATACACATTTCGGATGTCACATACGTATAAAAAAGTCGTATGGTGACTACACCTCATTTTTAGATATAGCTCTCTAAAAAAATTAAAACATATTCTAAAACAGCAAAATTTTGCATTTCGTATTAATTATTACATTATAACATGATTTAATTGTATGTAGTGATATTATAAACTTATTCTTACAGGTTTATAACAAAAAATAATACATATATACATACAAGGTCCCATATTTGAACTTCTGTGCAATTAATGGGTAATCATGTAATAAAATTTAATTAGGATTGTAAAATTAATTTCTCTAACCTTTACCAGAATAAATTAAAACAAAAATTGTAGCAGATATCAAGTTTCTTGTTATTAATATACAGGGTGAGTCATTAGTAGCCGCTTCTTCGATTGCTCTTTTGTGTTTTAAATAAGAGAAAAACAATTAGTGGAAGATCCATGGTTGCTTGTGGCGCATATTGTAAAAATACTTTAAGCTCTGGCGCATTTCCGGTTTTACAGGAAGTGCACGGGGCTTAATTTTTTTTAATGACTCACCCTATATATTTTTGTATTTTCTTGTACTGCTTTAAATTGTCTGTTCGACTGTTTTTTCTTTTTCAAAATTGAGCCAATAGTTCTTGAATTATTCATTTTTTTTGAAAATATTTGACCAAAACACGTGTTCAGAAAAAATCATTTGCACATTGTTTTTAAAAGTAAAAACATTAACTTTGTTGTTGCTTGTAGCCAAGAAAATTCTGCATCATTTGGTAAAGTTGCACTCGACAATACCTCACTGAACTTTGTTTTTTCAAAGCCTACTTCCTGAAATTTTCACATACCAAAAACTTATATTTTTTAAATGGAACACCCAGTATTTTATTGAGTCATTTTGTTCCTTTTTTTATTCTCTTTCATTTTTGTTAACAATGTCCTATACTTATCTTTTGTAATTTCTGAGATAATCACTATAGGAGCTATTAGCGATCAATTAAAGAACTACGAGCGCTGTTGTTCTATGCACCAAAATATTCGTTCAACCAATGGAGGGCAGGGATGGCGCCCGACATCCTTAGTCAACTGTCAAACAATGTAAATGTTATATCCAACTATCCCAAAAGTAATAATTTTATAGAATGAAGAGCATCGCATTTCATTTTTTTAATTCCGGCAATGTCCAGTTGCATTTTTGACACTGTTGGTTAACATCGAAATAAAATAAAGGTTATGTTTACTAACATATTTGAAGAGGTCTTCAAAAAGTTTTGAAAATCCGTCCGTAGATAGCGAAGATACTCTCCACCATTAACATTTTCATCAAAGAAATAAGGTCCAATTATGTAACTACCCACTATTCCTCCCCACAGTTTTAATGACCAACGATTTTGAAAGTTTACAGGTGTGATAAAATGGGGGATTTTAAGTGTTATAATAATGGAAATTGTGACGATGAACGTATTCACTTTAATAGAAGGTGGCTTCGTTGGTAGACAACAAAAAGTTGAGAAAGCCAGGATAATTTATCTGCTGCCAATTGACAAAAATGTAAGCGATTCTGAAAATTTCTTTCATCTAACCCTGTGTATAAATATGCTACGGGTGAATTTCATATTTCCTAATTATTCTGGATTCTCAAATTTGACTTACATCTAACTGACGACTAATTTTCGTAGTACTAGTATGGAGGTGTTCGACTACACTCGCAAGTACCATAAACGTCTTATCCTCACCAGTTATTGCTTTTTCTGCACCTTCTTTCATATTCAATGCTTTCTGTTCACTCAAACCGTCCACTTTATATTTTCGAAGGTTTCTGGCTTCGGTTGACTTCTACCAGGGATCGCTGTGCATAAAGTGTGGATACTAGCAAAAAGTTTCTTTCAGATTCACCCAAAACGTCAATCATATCTATTAACTCTTCATAAGAATAATTCATTTGGATGATAACTAACAGCGATGCTTTTGTAAGTTTGAAATAAATGTATATCCACTTTCTTCAACAGTTGACTCAGGCAGTCAGCCGCATTCCAGCCTTTATTGGACGAAAATTTGGGTGAATAGAACAGCGCCCGTAGTCTTTAATTGACCGCTAATTGCTCCTATAGCGATTATCTCAAAAATTACAAAAGATAGGTATAGGACATTGTTAACAAAAATGAAAGGAACAAAATGACTCAATAAAATACTGGGTGTTCCATTTAAAAAAAATAAGTTTTTGGTACGTGAAAATTTCAGGAAGTAGGCTTTGAAAAAACAAAGTTTTTTGAGGTATTGTCGAGTGCAACTTTACCAAATGATGTAGAATTTTCTTGGCTACAAGCACCACCAAAGTTAATGTTTTTACTTTTAAGAACAATGTGAAAATGATTTTTTTCTGAACACGTGTTTTGGTCAAATATTTTCAAAAAAAATTAATAACTCAAAAACTATTGGCCCAGTTTTGAAAAAGAAAAAACAGTCAAACAGACAATTTAAAGCAGTACAAGAAAATCCAAAAATATATAGTGTGAATCATTTAAAAAAATTAAGTTTTATTTTTACAATATGCGCCACAAGCAACCATGGATCTTCCACTAATTGTTTTTTCTTTTATTTAAAACACAAAAGAGCAATCGAAGAAGCGGCTACTAATGACTCACCCTGTATAATAGTAATTAATTAATAAAGAAATTAAAGAAAATGGTTATGTGATTTTGGTCTTATAGTTTGTTTCCTTTTCGCAATAATAAAAACCTTAGTACGACATATAAAATCCATTATCGTCCATATACTCTTGCATTCTTGATTGCATAGAATTCATTAAAGTTACACATAAGTTTCTTCCTCTGAAATGCTCCCATACAGATTGTGCATATTGAGTAATATTTTCTATATTAAGTTGAACTCTATCATTATTAGCATTCCTATTCGGCACCATAGCACTCCACATATTTTCAATGGGATTCGGATATGGAGATTTTGCCGCCCAATCAAATACTTCTACGTTATTTTCGTTAAATAAATAAAAAAAAATAAAAGAAAGTAAGAGTGTTACTTCCGGTCCGAATTTTGATTTTTTTTTATATAAAGATTATTCCAAATGTGGCTCAAACAATTTTGTGTTCTTAATAAATCTGACTAGAATGCAAAATTTGTGAGATTTTCCAAAAAAAACCGATATTTGATGAGTAGAAGCATTACTTCCGGTCCAAATTTTAAACTTTCTTTTATAGAAAAATTGTTCCAAATGTAGTTCTAATTACTTTTGCACTTATAATACATGTATATAGATTGTATAAAAAAAACTGCTATTCGTTAAGAGTAAAGTCTTACGTCTGGTCCGAATTTTCAAATTTCTTTTATACAAAAGTTGTTCCAATTCGGGCTCTAAATATTTTTGTATTCTAGATAAATCTGTAAAGAATCAATAATTTGTAAGATATTTGCTAAAAACCGGTTTTTGGTAAGATATGAAGGCCCCTTCCGGTAGAAATTTCAAAAAAAGTCTTTCTAAAATTCACATTTTAATTCTTTTGTATTCTTTAGAAATTTCTCTAAATTTAGTAGTTGACGACGTATTAGTAAATTTTGATTTTTTTAGTGAAGTAAACTAATTCAAAATATCAGTGTTGATCGGGAAAAATATAATTTTTAATAATTTTAAACATTCCCTTATTAGAGAATATAACAATTTTTACTTTTTATAAGAAAAACATGGGTTGTTATAATACTAAATTGTTTAAGTATTATTTTAATTTTCAGTTAAACATTGTTATTTTAAATAAAAAGCTTCAACATCTAAAATAAATACAAATCACTTCCAGAAAGAATAGTAACAAGTCCAAAATTCCATAAAACCAAGATTTAATGAAAAACAGTGGATCTCCCTGTAGAAATCAAAATAAAAGACTATAGAATAAAATAAAAGCCAGAAAGATATTGAGGAAGATACAAACGATTTTTTCTAATAAAGTACCTAGCATGAACGTTATCAGACAATAAATTATTATGAATAAACACAAATATTTCAAATATATTGGCTTATAGTATATGGCCGATGTAGTTTCTTTTACAAAGCAATTTAATTCATAACGTAATACAATCTTTTTCTTTTCGTTGTATTTAATATTTAATTATATATAATTTTAAAAGCAAGGCATTCAAAATATGTGTTTCATTCGTTACTATACCGATAGAACCACCGGCCATCTGCCTATAGGGAATTGTATGCAGTACACATTTATATGTACATATATGTATCTAGTCCTACCGTTTATCAGAAGCGTTGTCTATGCCGACGCTAGGGATCGACAGTCAACCGCGTCAGTCGTGTCTTGACTGCGGTGGAGTATACTCATAGTTGGTCGAACTTGCAAAAATACGCAAATTCTTGCTGTCTGCATCTTTAGGGTTTAAAATTATTTAGAGCTCAGAATTTTTTTCTGTTTTTTTACCGATATTCATTTACGTATTTACTATGCCGTTAGTTTATAGTAAAGAAGAAAAAATAAATATTATTAAATGGTATTACTCATCTCAAGGAGGTACGCAAGAAGTGATTGGTCGTTTTGTTTTTTCGTTTCCTGATCGTCCAGTTCCCTGCATCGTTTTGAAAAGTCGGGCTGCATTAATGGATGTTCGAAATGCTATCAGAGTAATTTCCATCCTATTTCAGAGGAAAGAATAGAGAAGGAAGTCAGTGTATGCGCCTTTGTAGAATCAAGTGAGCCCTGCTCTAGCCGCCAAATTTCTGAACAATTAGGTATTCCAAAAACCACAGTTAGGCGTATATTACACAAAAAGAAATATAAGTGTTATAAGGTTAGAAAAAATCAAGAAATATTCCCAGATGACCAGTTTAGACGTCTCGAATTTTGTGAGGCTATTAGAGAAAAATGTGATAATGATGATAATTTTACACGAAATATTTTGTTCACTGACGAATCAACATTTTCCCTTCACAAACGCCAAATCCATCTGCCGTTCGCTACTGGTCTCAGAAAAACAAACATTTGAGCAGGGATGTCAACACTCAATATCCACAGAAAGTAAATGTCTGGGCAGGAATCTTAGGGGATCACATCATAGGGCCATTTTTCCTAAACGGAACATTAAATGCGCAGTCATATTTACAATTACTGCAAAATCATATTGTTCCTGCAGTGCGTGACCTTGCTGTAAACTTTAATGATATTTGGTTTCAGCAAGATGGCTGCCCAGCTCATAATGCCAGAATAGTACAAGAATGTCTTTCATTGCATTTTCCACATACCATTAGCACTAGAGGTAATATTTCTTGGCCGCCTAGATCCCCTGACTTAACGCCATGTGATTTTTTCCTTTGGGGATATTTGAATGAAACCATTTATGTACACCAGAATGAAAGACCCCGCACATTAGATGATTTACGAATGCGAATTACACAACTCTGTAATAGTATTTCACCTGTAACTCTCTCTAATGTACGTAGAGAATTTTACAACAGACTGGGCTACTGTGAGGCAAACAATGGAGGCTTGTTTGAAAGAGATATTTATTAGCCTCTAGAATTCTAATTTATTTTCTCTAGAATTTTTTTTGTTTGACATCAATTATTACTTTTTGAACGTTTTTTAATTTCTCCATGTTGCTTCCTTTTTAGAATTATTTTTCTTATTTTCTCTTGGATTAGTAATTTGCAATTTAATTTTATTTAACTAGGTACATTCAGAATCACTAGTTACTACTTCTTTGGAATCTCAAACCTTCGTTTTCATTACAAATCTACTACTAATATTTCTACAACACGAAACATTATGCCGATGATTGATTCTTACAAATATCTATGAAATGAAATGGCAATATCTGTGTCATATTTAAAGATTAAATATGCTTTATCGACGGATGTGTATTTATTTCTTTTTACGCCACAAATTATTATTGCCGGTACGTAGATATATACGTAGGCGTATATAAATGTGTACTGCATACAATTCCCTATAGGCAGATGGCCGGTGGTTCTATCTGTATATATGACATGTATATTTCGTGCAGATTGTCGAAAATAAAGTATTTAAAAACTTGAGAAAATATAAACCATACTCATATTAAGTACAATGGCTTATTCATGCTATACATATAAGATTTACGATGCATGTTTTTTGCTTGTCCCGTTCTTAACTCGAACATTAGAATGTTACTATCGAAGAACTTGGGGATCTATTTTCAATTTACACCGGCCATTTGAAAAGAAACCAATTGTACATGCTGTACAGGTGTCCCAGATTTGGTGTCCAAGTCCCGGGACCAAAAAGGTCTTCGGGACTTAATTCTAAGTCCCGGTACTAGTTCCGAAAGTCCCTATTATAGTGCCGAAATCAAGATACATTTTATTAATTGCGCAATTGCGCTATGTAAACAAACAGATTGAACGCATGTGGTATGGTTAGCCAATATTTATAACTTAATTGGAGATTATGATGACGACAACCACCATTTTCAAAAAGTCACATTTCTCCTTTGATTATTTCAATTAATTTATTTGGAATGGCTTTGGCTGACGATACTGGTACTGCTCCAGTGGACACAGACATTGCATTTTCAATAACCATATTTAATTTTTCTGCCAATGGTACTTCTTGCTGCGACTCATTTTTTGAATAGGATAGCATCAATAATGTACTTACAGCAGCGAAAGAGCTTCCAGTCAGTAAAAAAAAAACACCCTCTTACGAGCTTTTCAAATTTTCGACAATATCCAATTAATCTTGGCAAATTGCAACTCAATCCACATTGTTTGTGATTAAAACAACGATAAAACCAAAAATTCCAGTTAATCTGCTCAAGGCTGACTGACAACAATGCTACTTTTGCGTCGGTAGATGTTTCTTTTAAGAAGGTCTGAACGAAAAGAGAAGAAGGCAGTATCAGTATTAGTTAAAAATGTTCGGGAAGATTAGACGTCAAGAGCGACCTCTGAAGGTAAAACGAACTACGGACAATTTACTAACACATATTTGGCGTAATTAACGATAATCTCGAGCGGAATAAATATAGTATAAATTATAAATCCCCAAACAACGCTTACAATAAACAACAAGGAAATAAATTAAAGAATTTCCATAAAAATTAAAATATAAATGGGCACGCGCCATCTGTAGCTGTTAAGCAGCAGCTACCGCTGCGGAAAGAAACAACGCTCTTCGAAAGTTCGGCACTTACAACCTTACAAATCAATAATTAAATCTACATTGATTTTACATCGATAAATAAAATAAAATCAATACAATCTACCAATCGTAATTAAATATAGAAACAAAATAAATGTTCTCCCAATTAAAGAAATAACAAAGACAAGAATAAATTTCACTAAACTGAAAAGTAGAAATTCTACCAATAAAAGTACCAAAAGGGTAACTAGCAATTCTAAATGTTACGTGAACGAGATATATACATACAGAGTACCTCAAAATAATAGGTACAAGAAAATATGCGTTAGGAATGTAAATTAAATTGTAACAAAAAAAAGTGAGGAACATTTGTTTTATAAAACTTCTGTCGATTGCCATTGTAGATATATTAGGTACACGGAATTTTGGAAATTTAAAAACGGCTAAAAGCTCCTCTAAAGAGTAATTAATATAGGTATCTAATTTGACCAAACCTGCACCTCCTATAATAACAAATCCTATGCTGGCAATGCTATCTGGCTGATATTTTATTAGCGCCTAGTTTTATTAAAAGAAGTTACTTACAAGACCTTTAAATTAAATGCCTTTTAAATAGGAGAAAGTCTGTATTATGAAATGCATTTAATCAACATTTAACTAAATGTGATATTTTGGACTATTGGTTATACTAGTAGTACATATAATTCGAATTTAGCACATTTAAACCTGCCTGAGGATTGTATCTCTTGTGCATGTGTCTCCTACTTATGCCTTATCTTTCCAACAAATCTTAAATTGTGTGAAATTTATGTACTGTTAAAGTACACCTGTATACATTACTTGTTTTCAACTTACGGAATTTATCTTAGTTCTTTGCCAGTGGCTCATTAACAAATAACGTTACATACATGAAATGTTAAACTCAGCTTCCATAGTCTTTGTCGATTGTGAAAAATACATGTAGAGTGTCTGATTATATACCGAGTGTTCAGAAATTGCGTCTCTTTTTGAAAAATAACGTTTATAATGTAAGCAGAAGCACAATAAAAAGCACACAGATTGTAATCTTTCACTTTCACACGATTGAGTTGAACAGCTTTAGCTGGACTCCGCCAAATAAAGACGATTTATTATTATTATTTCTTAATTGTCGTCTGTACGATACTTTTATACCAATGGACTTTCTCATCCATAAAGTGGTAGTGGTGCCCCTACACTTTTATTAAACCACAATGTTGACACTTCGACTGAGTTTTAGCAAGTTATTCAAATTTGTATGATTGCTTTGATTCATTCTTCATTAAAATAACATTGATATTGGAAGTTACTTGACATGTTTGTTACTTTAGCATATTTTATTGTAACATACTTAACCTATCCATGAAATCTATACTTTGTTTAAATTTATATTTCTATATTAATTATTTTTGCGTATTCAGAATTTATGTAGTTTTAAACGTAAATTTGTTGTATAAAATACATACTCAAATAAATTATTCAATACTTCAAGAAACTATTATACGTTATTAAAAGAAATATAGAATATTTCCAAATAACATAGGTAAAAAATTAAATATTCTCTAAACTCGTTCATATTCCATGTACTTTTTTCAACTTCCCACTATCATAATTTACTACCGCTATCAATAATAATTTTGTGTTGCTCAGTTAACTCAGGTAAAACTGATCTGTGCGCACATTTCAAGACGAACCGATAGTTCTTTTGTCTCTACACAGTTGGATTTATTTATCTTTTAAACTTTTCGATTATTATAAGGTCCATTGTGGATAATAATTATAGCATTCTAGTAATAATAATAGTATATTCATTTTGATCCAGTAGATATATTACAGAAACAAATTGAGGCATTCATAATAAACCTAGTTGTTTTCTTACATCCTATCTAAAATAGTACCAAACTAATTGCAACCAGTGTACCTCTGCTTCAACTTGGACATTTTTCCACTAAAATTTAATAAGTTTTCTTTGCATCAGCTACATAGATTAATATCTTTCCAATGTTAATCTAAAAATGCAAAATAGTAATTATGTCTTTCCGAAACAGTGTTTTTTTGTACCACATTTTAGTTACTCAATTTTCATTTGTAAAGTGCGTTGAGAATTATACAGCGTCCTGGTAAGAAGTAAATAATCAACAAGTCCATGTTGTTAAAGCGGAGAGAATAGTTGTAGACAATAAATAGTTCCTCTCAGAGACCACTTCAACTATATGAAACCGATGAAACGGGAAATGTAAATGCATACCTATGTATTTCTATTTTATTTTTTATTTTACTATTTATTTTTGCTTTTATTTTAAAGTAATTGACCAAATTTCATACATGATATTTACCATATAAGTTCACATTAATTATCTGTTTTATAAAAGACAATTTAATTCATCTGTCAAAAACATGACATTTTAATACACGCTGTGTTAGTTTGCTATCGGATAAACTGCATGTTTGCTAGCGGATAAACTGCATGTTGATTTTCCATGCCAACGAAAATTCAATTCTGACAGTATCGTTCAAATAAATTTCATACATAAACATTTATATTTTTCTCTTTCTTTTGTATATGTATTCAAAGGAATGTTAAATAAAAATATTTCGGTTTATTAATATTAATTAAATGATTCATTAAATTGTCTTACCAAATACCATTCGAGTTTGTGTTTATTTCCGGAACAAACTTTCATTTTGACAAAACTCAAACTTTGTTGCCTAAGGGTAACACGACTCGAACAAATAACAAAAGGTAAAACCGCTCCACCTTCGGTGTCGCGGTTTTACTATGTTATTTGTTCTCGTCAGTTACCAAGCAACAAAGCTTTCGTTCAAAATGAAAGTTTGTCCGGATAAACACAAACTCTTATGGTATTACCCCCGATAAAATTTCAGCAGGTAACAAAAATATATGTACCTACATGCTTTCAGGCAACAGGAAAATTGTCGAAAAGGTGATATACTTTTAAATTTGAAACTTACAATTTTTATGCACAAATTTCCGCTCATTAGTGGCTTTCTAGGGTTATATGTCAGGCCATAGATAAAAGAGAGAGAATAGATGGCCTACTCTCTCACTAAAAAGTGAACCAAACATCAGCACCATCTGTTGCACCCTTCCGGGTACTTTTGGTAGAATTCATTGTAGGAATCTGTAGAGAATGATAATTTTCTAACGAGCGGGATCTTTGAAATGACTTGCAAATTATTAAAGTATGAAATTCATGTGAAAATTTGCATCAATATTTTTTGGCGTTATATTTGCTGGAACATTAACATGTGTCTGCAACATTAAACGTCAAAATATTTGATGCTAATTTTACATGAAAAACATATTAATATACGTAAATAGTGAAGTATCGTAAACTCTTTTCTGTATCTATAAAGTACTACTGATGAAACAGATTAAAGCAAATGTATTTTTATCTATAAGTATTATATATATTTAGTAAATCATATACAAAAATAACATTATATCTTATAACTGCAATATATTTAATATGATTAAGAAACTGTTACATTTTTTAATACTATAAATGACACTTACAAATACATGACACATACTGAATTTCTAGTCTTTCACTGGGACTTGCTTGTGAGGTGGATGGTAACGCCTGAGCATCCATATTTTCATCGGTTTGATGTTTCGAAATGCATTTGTGGAGAAGAACTAACGTATTTAACAATGACAGTTACTCACAATATTGCAAATGGCGGAGAAAAATCACATGACAACAACAACTCTAACAAAATTCACTAATGCAGCCAACTATATTGAGAGCTATGTTTTCGATCCTGTATAAAGTGCTGCCCTCTAAGGGACCCTCCCTCAACCAAAACACTGATAAAGTGTAGTAAATGAAGTGCACTACCCCTGTGTCAGGCTACTGCTGACATCTAATAATGGTCACTTGGATTTTGCCATCGCTGCGCGATATTACGGCCGCAGACATAACTTCAAGTTACATTGCTGAACTTGATTCGTCTAACTTCGAAATATCGTCCCTTAAGGCATCTAGTAGTAGATAATAAACCCAAAAAGAGTTAATATTTTTTTTTTTGAAATAAACTTTAACACTTTAAAAATTAACTTTACAATAATTAATATTAATAATTTTAAAATAATTAAATAGAACGAAATAAAATAAAAAGTGTTGCTGAAAATTAGTTAATTTCAGGAATAACAATTTTACTTAGGTACATTTCTCTCTATTTTGTTGTAAAGAGTTTGTAGATGACTGCTTGAAGTTTGAAAAATCGATACTTTCAATTGTATTGGATGATTTTGAAGCTTTTGCTCTTCCACACCGTAATATTTTCCTCATAGCATAATCGGCTGCTCTGGCGTTGCTAGCATCATTTGTGTCTTAAAGGTGTCATTTCCAGAAATAAATGTCAAAGTCAAATGTCAATAGCAGAAGTATAACGTGCTCGGTATAATCCGATCACGTTGCATATATTTTTTTTTGAAGTGTAAACTTCTTTGGGCGTGTTGCGCTGATTGTAGGCACTGAACAAGACTGACCGTCACGCTCGGATAAGTAACGCTCGTTCGGGTAATGTCGGCTCGAGTCGACTAAGGGAAGAAGATAAATATATCATATAGAGGTATTTAATTTCATTTAAATTGAAATTTAAATGAATAAATAAATTCATGTGCCAGAGCAGATGTGAACCGGAGCCGCCTGGGTGAGAGGCCGGCACTTAACCATTAGACCAAGCGCGGGGATCGTAAGCGAGTATTCATATCGTCTATTTATATACAGGGTGGTTGGTTTTTCATTGTCCAGCCTATATCAGCTTCATTATCAAAAATTCAAAAAAATGTTAGAGGAAAATGTTTTTTATCTCGAAATGGTCTATCATATTGCATCATTAGAAATCTTTCATAGCCTACTGATTTTTAGCAGCGATAATCAACTTTAATTTCTTAAATGGAACACCCTGTATATTTTTACGGGATATGATTCTAAATACATTTCTCTTTATAACGATGTATAACAAGTAGGGAGCTGCCTTTAAATTATGCCTAATAATGGGAAAAACGAAATTATAGTTCGTTTCGTAAAAATCTTACATTTCGCCGAGAAGGGTAAGAAATTAAACCTCCTAGACGCCCTAGAAATATTCAAATCCTCCCGCAATTCAGATATTATATTGCTTAACGATCAGACTGATTTGATATAACACCTCTGTTTACCTGTTGTACTTAGGTTATTTCATTTTACCATTTTACTGTAGTCAAATTTCTATTTTCTGGTTTTCCCTATAATTAACTAATAGTTATTACAATGTATTATATATTATTCCTTGTATCCCCCCTACTTTATAATTACCGCCTAACACCAAATTTTTAGCATACATTTTGTGTGTCTTCGTTAATGGCCATGTTGGTCGAAACCGCGGTCACATATTTGGATTAATATAGTGATATAACAAAGTATAAGTGTTTTGTTATTTTGAAATTATAGTAGTCGACTGTGATATTCTGTTGTTTATACCTGTTAATATTTGACATAAGTCAGTTAGAAGTGACAAAGGTATTGCGGTTCTTATTTAACTAAGAAAACGTTAGTGCTTTGTATAAGAAAAATGAACATGGGCTTCACAAACAGTGAAAAAGTTGATATGCTGTGCTGTTTTCACAGATCAAACAACAATAAACGTCAGGCTGCTATCTTGTATCAAAATTTATATCCTGACAGAAGACAACCTCACGTAAATACTTTTCAAAATTTAGAAAATTCTCTGCGGTTAACTGGCACCTTTTCAAGGCGTATAAATAATATTCAAAATGGACGAGGAAACAACCACGGTAATGAAGTTGTTATTTTAGCTTACTTTAGAGCAAATCCAAGAACTTCTACAAGACAAGCAGCGTTTGATTTGAATATTCCAAGACACGAAATTATGAATGTTTTAAAATTGCACAAACTAAAGCCTTTTAAATTAAATTTAGTCCAAACACTACATGCTAATGATCCCAACAACAGAATAATATTTTGTGAATGGCTCGTGAATGTGGGAAGACATTATTTAAATAATATCATTTGGACAGACGAATCTAATTTTCACAGAAATGGAATTTTTAATAAAAAGAATACACATTACTGGGACGATGTAAACCCTCGCGTAATTGTTGAAGTTCGTGCGCAGGTGCGATTTTAAATTAATGTATGGGTAGGGATAGTCGGCAATGAAATTTTGGGGCCATATTTTTACGATGGAACATTGACTCGGAACCGATATTTATTATTTTTACAAAATTAATTTCAAGACTACATAGACAATCTCCCATTAGCTTTAAGACGAAACTTATGGTTCCAACATGACGGCGCCCCACCTCATAATGGAGAGCTGCAGTAACAAATTATCTACAAAATGAATTTGGTCAAAACTGGATCGGCAACCGAGGACCAATTTTGTGGCCTGCCAGATCGCCTGATTTATCAATTCTAAATTTTTTTGTATGGGGTTTTTTGAAAAACCAAGTTTATAATACTCCTTCTCAAAATCTTCAGGAACTGAAGAATAAAATTACCACGGCTTGCTTGCTAATTACACCTGCAATGCTGCAAAACGCCAGGAGGAACATAATTACGCGAGCCGACAAATGTTTAGAATGTAATGGTGGACAATTTCAACAATTATTATAAGACACATTATTTACTATTTAATTTTTTTTTATTTATAATAGAAATAGCAAATTTTAGTTTTCCATACTTTTTCTTATTATTTCGTTTCCGTAGACAATTGCTACACATATGCCAACTTGTGACGTATCATAATAAACAGAATTTAATGAGGATTCATTTTTATAGAAAATATACAGGCTGTTCCATTTAAGATATTAAAGTTGATTATCGCTGCTAAAAATCAGTAGGCTATGAAAGATTACTAATGATGCAATATGATAGACCATTTCGAGATAAAAAACATTTTCCTCTAACATTTTTTTGAATTTTTGATAATAAAGCTGATATAGGCTGGACAATGAAAAACCAACCAGCCTGTATATGTACATACGTCCAACAGACCGTTACATGGGATAGCATGAGACATCAGTCGTATAGTACGTTACTGAATATTATACGCGTGTGTACATGTGTAAATATAATAAATGTGCGAATACGTTTTATTTAATACGTTACTGAAAATTATACGCGTGTATTTCGTATTATTAACCTCGCCTTGATGAACTTTACACTTCTGCTGGGTGGTTTTAAGCACACCCATTTTCTTGTTAGCATGTAATAAGCAACATTTAGGTGTAGCTGCATGGCTTGTTATTAAAGGATATTCCATCAATTTCCTTTCTAATACAATTAATGTTGTAGTACGCACCACTAGTAGTCCCAAACATTATTTCCTGTTTCCATAAGCTAAGTGGTTTTAACAAACTGTATTAATATAAAAGAAAGATTATTCAAATGTATTATTTTTTATTCATATGATAATTTAATATTTCTTATAGCATATAGAGCAACTACTAGTTTTATGCTTCTATACACAATATCAAACTGTACCTAGGTACTGTACGTAGGTATATAACGATGTGTTTCTGCGGGGGATTCAACGACCTGTCAACATTAGAAATTTTGCGGCGCATTAAGTTCCTTTTCGACATTCAAGTGCAAAAGAGTTATGCGTAAAGTTGTGTTTATTCAAAGACCGGTTCGGTGACCACGGCAACAGGCAGACGTACGAGTTTCTACCTTTTGTCTTTTCATATTTCCAAGGTGCATATGTAACTTGACACGTTATACAATGGCTCTTTCGTTCATTTGAACATTTAAAAAGCAAGAAGGGACAACAGTAGTTTCATTCTGTCGCCGGCTTGATCCCCTCTAGTACGTATCAGGCACGGTGTTGCACCTATATTATGTATCTATTTGTATATCTATCTATCGTATGTACATATATGTGTGTGTGTGTATATTTAGACTCTAACAACACCATGGTTAATAAATGGTAGGGAGTACGATGACTTCATCGCTAATACAACAGTATCAGTCGGTGACAACGTGGATTGTTTTGATGTTGGGAGACGTAACAAACCGGGAACTAAACTGAGTGCAACATGCGCGCAAACACATGGTCGTGTTAATCAGAATGATCAGTCCACATGGCATTTTGCGACTGGTAGTCGGTGTAGGCAGGTGTGTGCAGTCTTTTGTCACAACACATGTTTTTTTCATTAAAACATAAAACAAAAATTTACCATAAGACATCTAGCGTTTCTCGACTTTAAAGCACTTTGAATGAAATTCAGCTATCTAATGTTAATATATTTTTTAATAAGTTAGTTTGAGTCCGATATTAATAATAATTTTCAAATAGATTTGTTTTACTTGATTATTATACAGTCTAATACTATCATATATAAATAGAACCATCAAAATAAATTGGTAAATAAAATCTTTCATTACAAATATTTGTGTGAATTTATATTCCTTATTGTAAGAGCTATTTTAAAGCTTTCATTAAGCTTTTGTTACATGTATAGTACACAAATAGGAGAAAAATATTTTTAAAAATTGCATCCAAAAATACTAACATTTGGGCTATTTGAACCCACATCATGTTCTATTCAAAACCACTGGGATATGGACTGGCTTCAAGTAGGATCCAGGTTTTCTAGTAATGGTATTATACACAGAACGAAAACATTTTTATAGTTACTGTATGATAAGTCTTAGATAGCTTCTTAGATACAAACAAGATATTTTAAATTTATTATTATACAGTATATTACATTTATATTACAGTGGTCACTATTTTCATACAACATTAAGTATTTTAGTTAGATAACAAAGTCTCACAACTGGAATAAGAGGAAGCTTCCTTTAATTAACTTGGGAGAATCAATCTTTAGCATAATGTCTTCCTATTTGTAAGAAAATGAACAATCTGTTGTGGTACCATCATTGTTTGTTTAAGTAGACCAGGTAATTCTTTACCAATCTATAAAACTAAATCTCATTTTCTCAGATGTTTCAATGATAGTTTATTATTTAGCTGTTGCTAAAAACATTTTGTGTCGAGTGACCTATAGAAAAATTCATTTTCAGAGGATGACGATTCTTTCTTTTTCGACTTTTTACGTGTCGAAATTTTAGGTGGATAATCTTGTTTAGGAGTCGTAATTCTTGTATCTCAAAGTCACTTTCACAAGTACTTTTTACTCTAGCTCTTGCAATTTTTATATTTCTTATTGTATTAAGTTGTGCCAGGCGTGTTGTCTAACCTAATTTATATTTGTAGTTCTATCTTGATAAATACTCGACTATTGATTTACTTTTTATTTTTTATAGTGATATCCCAGATACTGTGAAGCTAAACTTTCAGATAAGTTTGGTTCCATTCTTCTAGCGCTCTTTTTAGCAGCGTTAGGAAGTAATATTTTGGGAATTTTGAACTCCTCTTGTCGGAATCTAAAGTAGTCACACATTTTAGTAATATTCGCAGTGAAATGGAAAGTTAAGTTATCTCTGTCTATTAACAATTTAGTTGTGGGACCAAATACCTCGGTTTTTGAAGTTATCTGCATAGGCATACTTATCTTCTGTACCCACTGTAAGCATCTGTAGTTTGACTTAACTTGGTATCTAACAAATATGTAAGAGCTATTCCAATGAAATCTTTGCTAATAATTTATAAAGTATTTTAAATATTTCTCAGGTTTGACTTCAATATTATTGACATAATAACATAATATTCAACAAAATAATAATAACAAATAGTGCCCCGCGGGGGTGTTAAACATTACTCATTCTGTATGATACTTATTCCAATATTTTCTTTTGCACTATCTCCAATGCGAGTTGCTGGTGCGTGTCGTAAGGGCACCATATGATTAATGTGTTTCCAGTTTTGTACGAACCAATGCATAATAAAGGGTCGTAAATATTGGAAGAGCCTCTTTATGGCCTTATTAAAATGCTTAGTGTGTGTGAATCAGAAGAACAAATAGATTTTATGTGACTGGTAAAGAACAAGGGCGAATTAATAAATAAATATCTTTAATGTTTGTCTTGCTATCAGTAAGTTCAGAGAGTAGTCAAATAAGACCGTTTTGTTAATTCTCGTTTGAAATCTCATTTTCAACAGAGGACAAATAACCAGCGCATGGTCTCTTTGGAACCCATCATAATCATTTTCTGAGATTGGTTCCTCCACTTTTTGAAGTAATATTCTTTTAGTTTTAAGAAGGTAATTAGGGCATCAATATTAAGACCAGAAATATACAATGTTCTATTATTCCAATATTTTCTTTTGCACTATCTCCAATGCCAGTTGCTGGTACGTGCCGTAAGGGCACCATATGATTAATGTGTTTCCAGTTCTGTACGAACCAATGCATAATAAAAGGTCATAAATATTGGAAGAGCCTCTTTATGACCTTATTAAAAAGCTTAGTGTGTGTGAATCAGAAGAACAAATTGATTTTATGTGACTGGTAAAGTCCAAGGGCGAATTAATAAATAAATATCCATATCTTTAATGTTTGTCTTGCTATCAGTACGTAAGTTCTGAGAGTAGTCAAATAAGACCAACAGAGGACAAATAACCAGCGCACGTTCTCTTTGAAACTCATCATAATTATTTTCAGAGGCTGGTTCCTCCACTTTTTGAAGTAATATTCTTTTAGTTTTAAGAAGGTAATTAGGGCATCATTATTAAGACCAGAAAGATACAATGTTCTTTGGCGGAATTACTATTTATAATTGCTGTCAGAAGTGTAAATCTAGAGAAAATGTAGTGAATTTTATTGTTCACATCTTTCTGCAGTTTCTCAGAAATATTGTTACTATAGAATTGCTGCTTTCATTATGATAAATTAAGCAGGAGAGGTATATAAATGGGGCCATTTCACAGACCAACCCCTTCTATATAGAAGGGAGTGACACGAACTAAAATAAAATACACAATCAAAAGCAAAATTTATCATCACAAAGAAATTATATTGTACTTTGCAACGTGTGTACTAAAACTTCAAACGCAGTGGTTCAGAACGCGAAAAACGGGATCGAAATTGTGAACTCCTTAGTTTTAACAAATTTTATATTAAAAGTTGAGTAAGTTCATGTTTTTGGGTATGCTGAATATGAAATTATGCATAAAAAACCCGAATTTGTAAAACCTACCCTAAAATACAACCCTTAAATGCGAAAAATTGATATTACATAATACAAGTAGGAAGAATATTTTCTAAACAAATTATACAGTATAGTTTGCAAATTGGAAGTATTCGTTTGTCAAAAGCACCTCCTAATGCATTGAATTTGACATGTTTAGTAGTTTGTACTTGGTTAAAAAAAACACTTAAAACATTCTCAAATTATATTGTAGAAAAGAAACAATAACATTTTATATTTTGTAAATAATTAATCAGATTCGGAAAAATATTCAGATGATATATCCAGTGCAGTATCATCTTCCCCAATAACATTTGCTAACTAAAATTTCCAAATCAAATTGTCATTTTCTTCAATCAGTTAAATGTTGTAAACTTAAATATGGATCAGAACCTAATATTAATCGACAAAACAAGTCCTCATTTATATGCTGCCTTGATGATTTTTTGTAAAATGGGTGGGTACGAAATTTTTTCACATCTTTGTTTTTTGCTTCCTGTGCTTCTTCTGACAATTCACCAATTAGTAAAATTGCGTTATTAATGACCGAAGCCCCATGAAACAAAATTTTATGTGCTGAAGTTGGCATATAATACCAATTGTACAATTCATCGTATTTTTGTGCTGTATCTAAACAATATTTTCGAAAATTATTTACATTAATGTCAAGAACACTATTTATTGTTTTTAAAATTACTCCAAATTTATGAATTAAACCGTCATTGATTCCAGTTATTTCAGATGACAATTTAGGGTTTGCAAAAAATTGTTTAGCTGTATTGCCATCATTTGTTGTGCCAAATCCTGGTTTAGGAATATCAACAATAAGGCCCATTTTTTCGCGAAAAGAGTTTTGAATACATAGTTTCCTCGTTTCTAGTTTGGGTTTGTCCGCTCGTTTAACTTTCCACGTTTTTATATCTAATCTATAGGCTATGTGTAACAAGCACTCAAAAAATCTTATGTACGCATGTAAAACAGATAAGCCAAGCTGAAAAGTTTCTGGTTGTTCAGGAATATTTTGTATGTATTCCAAATTGATCATTTTTGATATTGTTGCGCGGCATATAAAACATCTCATCCCAGAGGAATCAGCAAAAGCATTACATACTTTTTCCATCAGGCATAGTTAATTCTAGCAAACATTTTATTGTGCATTTATCAGACATAAAAGGTTCTAATAAATCGATTTGGTTAGATATATTGTATATAATTTTTCATTTTTAGCGATTTCTTCAGTTTCACGTACCAATTGCATTCTTAAAGGTGTGCAAAATTTAACAGGCGATGGTCGAGGATTTTTCCATAATACATGATTGTCATTATCAATTAGCCTCAATGGCACTACAAAAGTCATAAATATGCTGTCATCTTTTACACTTTCACTTTCAAATTTTTGTTTATATGTGGAAAACCCAGAAGTACCATCAAAGCCCCACTTGCAAATCAGTTAGGTTTGTATTTTCAGGTTCCACCACTTTTAAAAAGACTTTCACGAGTTTTATTTAGTAAATTTTGCAAACGCACTTCACATATTTGCTCAGATATTGTAATATTATCAGGATAAAACGTCTTTTTGGCTTTTAGAATATCGTGGTAACTTGGATATAATATGCAACCACGTTTTAAAGCTGTTGCTCTAAGAAGCATATATTGTTGCTTCGTAAAACCACCCGAGATAATAAATGATAAAGCCTCTTCAGGTGTCATGGCATTTTGTTCTTGTTCGGGAATCCTCCATTTTTCCATTACACTTGTGTAGTTGAAGTACTTTCAATTATCAAATCGGCAGTACTTTTATCTCCAATTTCTCGTACTTTCATTGCAGTAGCATGCACAAGTTCTTCCACCGAAGTACTTTTTCTGAAGCTCCTCGGTTTTACGCCTTTTTATAACAACAGAACTTTCAGCAAAACTCTTTGAAGGACGACTTCGAATACCCGAAGTTGATGGTCGATCGCAGTAAACAGATTCAGGAAAAATAGTTTCTTCTTGTAGCCAAACTTTATGATTTTTCATAAAAACACTTGATGTCTATTGGACGACTTTCAATATTGAAAATATATTGGAAAAACATGTGTTCAAGCCAATACAGAATATTTTTACTACATTTATCTTCTTCGGCAAGCCCGCCCATATGTATCAAGTATAAACCGATACATTGCTCGTTTTTTACTTTTAGTCGATCTATCATCATTCTTCATAGCGACTTCGTGTAATACCAATCGACTTATTTTCTTCGCGTCCATTATGTTACAACTTTAAAACAAAAATATTGCAACAAAAACACAATCTTTTACAACCACTTTAACGTCAGAAATTTTGAAAATAGCGCACAGAATAATCTGCATAAAGCTTCGACACAAAGTTAAGTTTCAACTGATCGGGTACCAAGTGGGGTTTTCTTTTATATGTTCTGAATAGGCAAATATTTGCAGCTAATTTTCTTGAATTTACAAACCGAATAGATAATTTACGCATAAATGAGGTAATTGCCGTGTAGGGTTGTGTAGAACTAAACTTAATCCTCTACTTAAGGTTGTTCAGTACCCAGTTACGCAAACTAAATCCGCTATGGGGTCGCTAGTATGCACATTTCAAGAAAATAGTTTTTGTCTGAATTGTCCCGCCTACTTTTTGCCAACGTCAAAATATGAACCAAGTTTTTTCCATATTTTTAGTCTGAAAAACTGAAGAATGAATAGATACATTGAGAAAAACGAGAACACGTGTTCATAAAAATATAGTTTGTACGGAGCGTGTAAATATTTCTTATAGCTGTTATTACATATTAGGAATTACTGGCAAAATGTAATTAATTATGGTCTCTTACAAATAAACATGGGTAATATATTTTTGTACGTTAAAAGTAAAAACACATACCTATCTTCTCCGTTTATTAATATACAGGGTACTCATTTTTATTTTATTTACTAAGTTTCCTATATTGTACATATAGAACGCCCGTTATTCAGTGTGAAACAATGGACTTTCTCTTATTACTATTAGTTTGACAGAAAAGTTTCCCCGTTCTTTAGAAAAGAAATTATAAAAATCTTACTGGAGGCGACATTTTTATAATTTTGCTAGTTGCTATTGCTCATTGCCAATAGTTTAAGGTCAAATTGAAGGTTTCCATTTTAGCAATAGTAACTTTATTTTGTAAAATATTCAGGAAGCTTCAAGACGAGTGTCTTGTAATTTCTAAAAATAGTACGTGATGTTTCGGCAAGAAATATAAATTGACCAGTTTTCACATTTGTGTGCAGATGCGTAATAATAAAAATGATTTAATAACAAATACACTAAATAAACAGAAACGACTCTCACCTCCACGTTTTTCTTGGGATGTTAAAGAAAACTAAACAGTTTGAAAATTACCGGCTGTTTCCTAAGTACGTCCCAACCTCAGGGAACAGCAGGGGTGTTCAGAGAGTAAATAAAACTGCTATTAATCTATTGATATATTTTATGTATTTTATTTAGTCAATTTAGAGATGTTGGCAATATATTTTCTATAGTAATTTTTGATTAAAATAAAAAGTAAACTTAAGTCTAATTTCTTGTTTTCATGCCTCTTGGTATTCGTCCATCAATAATTTCTGGTAGCAGATGTTGTTCGTAGAATGTTATCAATTTGGGTAACATACTTTTGTTCCACAAATCGTCATCTCTAAATATTCTTTCTACATTAAAATCGTCATCAGTGTATATAATAAAATCACAAAAATTTCTTTTCAAAATGTTGAGTTGACCTTGTACCTGAAAATAGTAATTGTGGTTTCTTTTCAATGTGATTTTGTTATCGACATAGGTAAAACAATTGGTTTTACTCGAATCCCGTAACTTTCCCTTAATAGATGGCAAACACTTTACTTCTACAATTCCATTATCTGCGATTAGTCCATCTGGGGAGGCTCCGAGGAATGAATATGCAGCATCTATATAAAATCCACATCTATTAACCTCAACACCAGTTAGAGCTTCATACTTTGCAATAGCAACAGACTCATTTACTCTTCCATAGATTATTGCACTTGTCCGTAAATCCTTATTTGTATATAACAGTCTTTTGAGTAAATTATGAGAATGTGTTGAAGCCCTTCTCTTCACAATCACACCAAAATTAGGGGCTGTTAGGTAATCCTGTCTAAGTTCTCGCCACAAGTTATTATCATGCTGCCCTCTCGTAGATATTTCAATTTCCTTTACTTTTTCTGGTGAAGATACTCTTGCTTTAAGTTTCGCCAGAAACTCTTTCTTTTTTTCTACCATTTCATCTTCACGAATATCTGGCAAAGAAGCATTTGGCCCATAGTGAATATCTGGTCCTGTTGTTTGCGCTTTCTTGTATATTTTGACTTTCCGATTTTTTTTCCGCAAATAGTGTTTTCGTTGCCTTCGGTGTAGAATTAGATGAGAATAATGACCCAGAAGCCTTCCTCGCCATGCCTCAATGTGCCATCCAGGGCCACTTGCATGTGAAATCGCTGCAGCATAAGCTCGTGCTGTATACGAAGTACCGCGGGAAGAATTAATCCGCTTTCCCCCGGTACATTTTGCGACTAATGCCATATATCTTTCTGCCTGATTGGTTGTTTCATTGAAGGCAAGCCTGTCGGCTTTATTTATCATGGGTTCAATGCATTTCTGGATCTCTATAAGAAATTGTATATCTATAGTGGTAGAAGAATCATCTTCAGTTAAATGTTTTCTTTTACAAAAATTTGTACATCTAGTGTGATTCCCAAGAACGTGATATGGTGCATTCTTTAATTCTGTTCGCAACGCCGTGGAATTGCTTTTATTGTTCTTGATTGACGTCCTTATACCTTTGATAAGTCTTTCAAGTTTCGATATTCCTGCCACATCTTTCGCGATCAAAATTTTTCTACTTGCAATAGGGAAAGATGTATTGACGCAGAGTTTGTGTAACTTTTCACTCAGGCAACGTGTCATGTGGTTAGCACATTCAATTTTTATCACTTGTCGACCATATGGAACCTTTTCTATAATGCGGGCATAAACACTGGAATCTCCATCACCTATTACATATTTGTACATGAGTCCATGCTGATCAATACTTTTGGTAAATCCCTCAACTATAACATCTTGCTCCATTGCCGTCGATGGACCAGTAAAATTTAGGACACAGTCATGCTTTTTGGATTTCATTTTGTGTTTTTTATAATAGGAACATGCCGAACATGTTTTGCTACGAACGCCTATAAAAAGTGGTTTTTTTGTTTCGGCTCCAATAATAATTGCTACACCCGAAGGGGCATTATAGCCATGTCCATAACTGCGTTTACTCCATCCACCGTCTATAATTACAGTTATAAAGGGTGTTCCATCAAGATTAACGTTTCCCTTATCAATAGCAATTTTTCTTTCTTCTTCACCTGCTTGTTTCATTTGTTTAAGCATATGTTCCTCCCAAGCTTCCTTAACCTTTGATGTTGTTCTACTACATGTTCTATCTGCCATAAAAGGTACATTTACTAAGGCAAATAATTCTTCACACTGGCTTTTTCCTATTCCAATTGCTAAATTTGCCCAAACCATAGCTTCTGTTAG
The DNA here is from genome assembly GCA_963170755.1 of Amphimallon solstitiale. NCBI lineage: Eukaryota > Metazoa > Arthropoda > Insecta > Coleoptera > Scarabaeidae > Amphimallon > Amphimallon solstitiale. Next base: position 47,926,540 of record OY720679.1, read on the forward strand.
ATTTGTCTCGGACGACATTGTCGGGTCTGTGCAAATAATTATAAACGTATCGCAATTGTCGCAAAAAAAATGCAATTTAGAAACAAGACCAATTCTGGTTTCCTTTGTAAATTTCATTTTCCCCATTGTGCAATGGTTACCATGCTTTATAACTTTTTCATATTCTTTTAGGACATGACCTAAATTGACAATTCTTCGTCCTTGTAAGAGATCCGTTATACATTTGTAACTGGTATCCACTTCCACTTCCACAGGAGAATAAACGTCTAAATTCTCATTGTCAACCATTTCGACAAAATGGATATCTGAATTATCATTTTGAGGCTTCACTTCAAATTCCTGTTCCGGAATTGCACATTCAGATTTAACATTTGTTTTTTTGTCGTTTCTTTTAGATTCTCTACAAGAAAAAAATAATTTAAAATTATTCTATTTAAATAAAATATAAATTTACCGAAACTTTTGATGCAAGTTATAAATTTTCCTGGATTTCCTTGTTTTCTTTCTGCGTCTTGAAGCACAAATTTTACTTTTACATCCCATTTCAAATAACTTTTTATACACTAATCTTACGATTTATGGAATACGAGTACACCTAACATCAGACACCGTTAGAGAAGGAAAAACATCTGGCAAATTTTGTGTATTTATGCTTATTTATTATACCACATGATTTAAAATGGGCGTGTTTACAAAATTTATGGGATGTACCAGCAAGGGGCGGTATCTGTTTACAATAATCAACAACAACACAACAACAACAAAATATATTCATAAACCATTTGTACTATTCTTTTGTTTACAATATGTTAAAGTTCCTGTAAGAGCAAAATATGAAAAATTAATGATAGCGTAGGAGTTACGCTTTGAATAAATTATCGATTATTATAAGTCCTTATTTCCAAGTTGATAATTTTTTATTTATCAAAATAGCTCTGTCAGGAACTTTTACAGGCACTTCTCATTATGAATTAATTAGATTATATTGAAAAAATCTATTGAAATTCCTGTTCTGATTGAGTAAAATTTGTCGGTTTTTGTGCTATTTTATTTAATATTATATTTATTTACAGTGGTAGATTTTTTTAACCATTTTTTCTAGACTTATATTTACCTAATATATCCATAAATGCCATAATTTGTCGTCTTTAATTATTTTCAATTTAATGGTTTTGATGTACTGAACAACCTTAAGGAAAATTTTTATAATCCGATTACCTGCACAAACAATTAATTGTCTTGTACCAGGTAAACATTTTCCAATAATAAGTAATGCGACTTAATAATACGCTTAGCAATGTATAACAATATTATAATGACATCAATAAATAAGCGCATTTGCTTGTGGTACGGTCTCTTTAATTACATCCTAATTTCTATACGCAGAAACGTATCAATTTTACTGAACTTTGAAAGCAAATATAGAAAATGTTATGTGAATAAGATGCATATTATTTACATCATCAAGTAGAGCTACTATTCAAGATTAAATTACTGCAATTTTAACTTTGCACGGAGAAGTTGAAAATATGATTGTCGTTCGCGTTTTTCGCGTTCTGAACCATTGTGAGACGTTAGAAACTGAAAAACCTCGTTTCATTAATCATATCTTCTAACAGTATTGAATTAACAATAATAAAGCATTTACCTCTACAAAACACTTCCTAATCGTCTATATGATTCATGTATTACACATAACGTATTATATGAGCATGTAGACGTACGTATTTCGTCAACACTTCTTAAAATATATCATACAGCAATTACAGCATGCTTATATGCCTACGTTCAGTGCCGGATTTACAAATTTTGAGGCCCTAGGCCAAGTTTTCTAAGGGCCCCCCTCCTTGTTCTGTGAATTTGGAGTTACAATAATTTACTTGATGAAAGATTAGTTGAAAATAAAACTTGTAGGTTAATATTTAAAAAACCCTTAACGTAGGCTATTTGGTTATGGTTTAGGAGGAGAGTTAGCTAAAATCTTCCTTGCAAATTCGATTTATTTTATATCTAAGACAAGAATGTACATATATAGTTAAAAATGTATATAAAACTATTCTGTAAGAAGTTTGTTAAAAATAAATTACACTAGATGACAACAAAATTACAATCCTACACAAGTTTTAGAAATAAATAAGCTGAAGATGATTTTACAATAATTTCTATTTCTATAGATCAACTTTTCGCGCTTTCTGTGATGAGAACTCTTTAACTAAGTCTTTAAACAACTCAGCATTGGCAACAAAACTAGCTTAACTAGACAACCTAGAGTCTGAACTAGAATTTCTCAAGTAGTTTTTTATTCTTTTTAAAATACTGAATGTTCTTTCTCCAGTAGCATTTGATGTCATCATACACAGCAGGATTCGCAGAGCTGTATCTAAATTTGGAAATAGTGTTATAAGCTGTTTGTCGCGGATAAGTTTTAGGAATTCCAAAGGAGGATTTCTAATTTTCTTCTCCTTTTCTAGGTTGGTTTCCTCATTTTTGATGAAATCAATGTCTTTAATAAACTCCTTAAAATGAACACATTCCTCTCCGAAATGATCACTGATATCTGATTGATATTTTTTGGCCAAAGCAGATGCTTTATTTCTTATTTCATCATTCGGAAGTGATGACAAGCTGTCCAAAAATCCAAATATTTTATTTACGCTAAAATGTACTTCGGACCTTGTGTCTAACTCTGTAGTAAGCCTGTCAATTACAACATAAAAAGTATTGATCTTCATATCTTCTTTTCCGTTGATCTCGGTAACGAAATCATCTCTAATTTCATCCGGAAGTACTTTTCTTGTTGGCCGCCTCTTCGTGTCTAAAACATATGACGCTGTTTTTGATAGCTCCTTACCTTTTCTTTCGTAGGAGTCATACTCATCTCTCAGTCCTCGTACATATTCCTTGAGGGATTTGTAAATGCTGCAGGTGACACTTAAGTCAGTAGTTGTGTTTTGCAATGTTTTAGTACTTTTGTTGAAACGTTCTAAAATATCATACCACAGACAGAGCAAAATAGCCGTTTCTAGCTTGAAGAACTCCTGACAGATTCCATTTGCTTCAGCTTTCGTGACATTTTTTTCTTCAGGGTTATCGGCTATTTTTCTGAAAGCGTTATGGTAGCTCCAATAATTAAGTACAAGAGCTCTTACTGCATGCCACCTAGCAGCCCATCTCGTGGTATTCAATCTCTTTGGAAGAAGCTTATTTTTTGTGTCACTATCTTTTACTAAACTTTCTATTACTGCCCACCTTGATGTCGATGCGCTCAGAAAGACGTATATTTCTTGGATGAACATGAACAATTTCTTAACTTGCAAGCAGCAGTCTGCTGCATGAGTACCAACCAAATTCAATGAATGGGCAGAGCATGGAATGTACTCAGATAAACTGTTGTGGTTTTTTATGAGGGCTTGCAGCCCATTGTACGTGCCTGACATATTACAGGCATTATCATATGACTGTCCTCTCATGTCACTTATTGAAATATCTAGATCTGAAAGAGTATTTAAAATTATCTCTTCCAGATGCGCGCCAGTATGGTCTTTAAGTTTAACAAAAGATAAAAATCGCTCCACTGGACCACCATCATTTAAAACATAACGTACAATAATTGTCAACTGATCTGAGTGAGTAATGTCAGGCGTAGAGTCTACGCTTAGAGAATAATATTTACTTATTTTCAGCTCTTTCACTATAACAGCAACAACCTTTTTGTACATAAGCTCAATAAATTCGTCACAAATAGTTTTAGACAAATAGCTAACTCTTCCTGATCCAGGATTTCCCCGTGTTTTAATGTGAGTTTTCAAAAAATCGTCATATTCCGCAAGAAACTCTAAAGCTCCCATAAAGTTTCCATTTCCTAGGGAACCAAATTTCTCTTCAGAACTGGAATCACCTCGAAGAGCGAGTCCACGGGTGCCAAGAAATTTTACGACATCCACAACCCGTTTAAGAACTTTATGCCAGTAATCTACTTCTTTCACATAGTTGTCATGTAGGGCAGAATCTATTTTTCCAAGAACATTAGACCTTATGACAAATATTTTTGTATTTAACCTATGTTCTGCACTCTTTTCGTTTTCAGAAAGCCGGCCGCCGTTTTTCCAATCATTGAAACCCTTACAAAACGAGTCCTCATTTTTGTGAGGTTGAAATAGCTTGCATGGAACACAATAAAAACAACCATTTGAATTAGAGTACATGAACCATTCTCGTTTTTTCAACTCCCGATTTGGCAATCGGGTAAATAACATGTGTTCTTTTGCTATTCTTACTTTGTCTGCATATACACGTTTAGATTTAGAAAAATCACAGTCCTTAATGTTTAAACAATGTCTTGGTAGGTTTCTTATAATGTAATCAGTTAAGTTTGACGTTAAAGTACCCCATGCATTTGGATCCGATAAATTAAATTCTGGATTACAAGTAATATTTTTAGCATCATATAGTTCTCCTTCAATATTTGAACTATCGGTGAGAGTGGGGTTGTAATTGTCAAAAATTGTCTGAGCGGGTCCATCAACCCCTGCGGCAGAAGTACTTGGAATATTTAAGTCAGGCTCAAAATTATATACACCGCTAACTTCAGCTACAGGCGTATCATCATTAGAAACTGGCGTTGTTTTAAAGAATATTTCTAGTTTTTGAGTTTTTTTAATCGTTTCCAAATGGGCTTCCTCTTTAACTTTTTTCAACTTACGTTTATAGGCTCCACTAGCTGTGTGAATGTTTTTTTTCATGGTGAATATACGTTCAAGTAGGTCTGGTCTATGGTCTATCTCTTTAATTAACTGAACTATCTGTTCATAACGTTTTCACTTACACTAGTCACAATTGTCAACAAAACATTAAGCTGCTCACCACTCAGGAGACATCTTAATATAAAAGTATACTTTACACAAAATGAAAACATAACCTCAACCGCTCTAGCGCCATTACCACTCAGATAAACTGATGAGTATGATGACTCGAGATGTTGGGTAACACGAAACCGCCGCTAGTTGGGCGGTTGCGAGGCCGGGAGGGAGGTGTTTAGCCGGCGCGGCGCGTACCATGCTGACTTGCACCCTTGCACCACAATCTCTCTGCCGCGTCGCGTACTGTCGCCTTAGCAACCAGTCTGCCAATATTGCAGATTAGTCGAGTAAAACAGATTTGTAAAGGACAAAAGTAAAATCCGTATAAAATCTGGCTGGTTTATTAATCACCGTACGAATAAAGCTGTAACTTTGTATCCGTCGGGTGGTGATGCCATCGGCGCCAGGGGCTCCTCGAGGTCGTCGACTAGAAATGATTGTTTTAACTTCCGCACAGGTCACTGTGGGAGTCGCTGATGGGGTCCGAGCGTTGGTGCGAGTACATCCTTAAGGGTGCGTACTACCACGGCAGCCGAATCACAGAATGATGTTTACAGGGGCCACTAGGAGTGCTGCATCGCCACGTGCTGTAGATTTTATTGTAACTTATATAGTTTCTGATTTCTGAGTATAGTTAATCTTGCAAACTCTTATTTTTGTCGTCGCTGGAGAGGTAGGGAGCATCCTTAAACATATTAAAATATATATGTATGTTGTACAGTTGTATCTTGCAGCTTGCGGCCCCCCTGAGCCCGCGGCCTAGTCGGCCTACTGGTAGATCCGGCACTGCCTACGTTGATCTTATTGCTACTATTGTATTTTGCAACGTGTGTACTAGAACTTTAGACGTTAGAAACTGACAAACCTCGTTTCATTAATCATATCTTCTAACAGTATTGAATTAACAATAATATTAAAGCATTTACCTCTACAAAATACTTCCTAATCGTCTATATGATTCATGTATTATTTATTAGACATAACGTATTATGAACATGTAGAGACGTACCTATTTCTTCAACAATTCTTAAAAGTATCACTATCACTGTACAGCATGCTTATATACATGGGTCTTATTGTTAGAATCACGTGAGTTCATTGTTTAAGTACATACACATATCAATTCATATACGATATAAATTCAATGACGCATGTGTAAGTTTTGTAGGCGCCTCCTAATAAATGGAAAAAAATACGTTCTGTGACTTATCGTAAAGGAAATTAGTATATCGCCCTCGAAAAGACTTATCATTTTACAACCAAGGTTGGTGTTCTGATGAGACATCCGGAGCAGAACGGAACACAATGCACAGATACTATTCGTCGAGGGTCATCTTGTTGATGTAGGCATACACATTTGCTAAGTCGCTATAATACTTTTGTTAAATTAAATTTATTTATTTATAGAAATTTTGATTTTAATAAGGAGTTAGTAAGCGCAAGGATGCGTAGTAATATCAGTAGGAAAGCTTTTAGTAGGTACTTTTAAATCCAATGGCGTAACTACAAATATTGTAATATCTCTAAATAAACATCTACATAAATTGATAAACGAAAACAAACAAAAGCATTATTAAAAAAAAATGAAATGGACAGAGTTAGGCTATAACGTCCCTTATCTTATAATGTATGTATATACATACATACATCTCGGTGAAAGCAGTACCGGATTGAGGGGGGGTCAAAAGGGGGCAATTGCCCCGGGCGGCAAAATGGAATTTATTACTGCATTACCTATATAGTGAAAATAGCTACAAGGGCGGCTGGTGCTGACTTTCCCCCCTTAAGAAATTTCCTAGATCCGGCACTGGGTGAAAGGTATAATTTGTAGATGGTTTAGTAAATGTTATATCATCGAGTACATTCATAAGTACTGGTATATATAAAATGTATAGCTGTTCACAAAACAATCCAAAGAGCATATCAACAAATTTAAATAGTATTACGTAATTATAATCACAGATATCCGCCAATACATAACACTCAGTATTTCCATTCTGTTCAAATAGAACTTTAAAGTCTACAGTCATTTTACAGAGAAAGAGTAGTATTTGTTTATGAGGCAAAGTCACCTTAAAACGAAAACGTTAAACTATCATTATTACTTGTAGATGTAGGAGTGAAAGAAATACGTACTGTGTCTTTTGTAATAGTATAAATCTATAGACTTGGTATTAGTTCTTGTATCACATTAGTTTCGATAGATAGAAATGAAATTGAGTTGTGCCAAAAATGTATAAGGAAAAGCATCAATAAAGGCATACTGTTTCATGGATAACTAAAAAGATGAGACTGAAATAAATGTAAAATCAGAAATATATAAATAAAAATAAAAGCACCTGTATATTTCAAGTTATCACAAAAATAAACAAGAACATAACTGTATTATAATATCCAGAGTAGTTAGTATTGGAATTCCAAGTTTTTTTATGTTGTACAAGTATAATCTAAAACAAAAGTAATGGAATTAATTAGCATTATAAGATTGTTGACATTGAAAGACGTATATTAATAGTGGGAGGTAATAATATCTATCGAACGAAGGGGAATCAGAAATAATTGTTGATAGCTGTATTTGTTAGAAGGCTGCTGGCAGCAGACAGGGTATGTGATTCTATTAAGAAAAATAGGACATTCGATCAGTGACAATTAACGGGCAAAATCAAAAATAACTATCAAGTTTTGTAACTAAAATTTATTAAAATGAATTATAAAATTAGTCAATATATGAGCCATATAATACATATTAAACATTTTGGTAATATACAAATATTCACTATTAAGTTGTGGGCTTATATTAAAGTTTAAACGGATTTAAATGAAGCTTGAGAAAGTAAAATTTAAACAAAACATAAAAGATTGTAACATCTAGTTCTAAAATATTGGAAATATGAAATCTCATCATTTTCATAGACACTTACTTTTGGTTTAAATGTTTTTTAAAGTAAAAAAAAATATATGGTAATGCTAAAACATTACAACAGCTCACTAAATATTTCCAATTTTTATTTAATTTGACATAAAATATGTTTTTAAAATTAAAATAAAAATTTGAAAATGTTAGTGAGTTGTGTTTTACTACATACCTTCATACACTCAGAAACACTTTTTTTTTTTAAAAATAAGTAATCGTATTAACCTCATTTATTTGTATACATATTATATATCATTTATACAGGGTTAGGATTATGTATTGAACCGGGTTCGTTATGCTAAAACGGTTTGAGCTAGAATCTTGAAATTTTAAATAGACGTAGGACTCAATTAAAACTACTTATTATTTTTTTTTATATTTGTTTTGATTCATAGGTTTTTGAAATACAAAGCCTACTTGTTTTTTTTTAATGGGAACATGGATTAAATGGAACATTGTTAAAAAAGTTATTTTTTCCCGAAATAAATGGTATAATAGGTTTGGTGATTCGTTTGACAGTATTTTAGAAAAAAATTAAAACATTATTTAAATAAAATAAAACACATAAATCATGCGGCCTTTGCAAATCCGTCAAACATAAAATTCTTGACAGTTAATTGTCAGTTGTCCTTGTATTAGCAAAAAACTAATAATTACACAGGCCTGCATTTTTCAACACTTTGAAAGTTGATTTAAAAATTTTAACTGTTTTCTAGTAATTGGGTAGCGCTGATTTCAAATCTGCTTTTAGTTTTTTTGTATCACGTAAGGTTATTTTTCAAACCAGTAAAATCCAAAAATATAGAAAATACACGATTTATTTAATTTATAAGCTAGTTTTATAATATATTAAAAAAAATACAAAAATATACACATAGAAACTATTAGAAATAGTTATTTATTCTTTATGCTTTAAAAAAAAACGTTTTCGTTTTTGAGAAAAGCTTCGTTTGGTTGTTTTTCTGTCATATTCAGCTAAAGGAAGATCTCTTCTCAATGTCCAACAGTAATCGGCCATCATTTTTTTGTCCCAGCGCCCTTGGTATCTTTTTTCCATCTCTTTAATATCCTGGTGAAATCTTTCTCCTTGCTCTTCACTCACGTCCCCAAGATTTTCTGGGAAATAGTCCAAATGTGAATGTAAAAAGTGAATTTTTATGCTCATATTGCAACCAAGAATCCTGAATTTTTCCAGCATATTTTCAACGATCTCAACATAGTTTGTGTCTTTATAATTCCCTAGAAATTTATATACAACTTCGTTAAAAGCATGCCATGCATGTTTTTCCTTATCTTCCATTACATTTTCAAATTCTTGATCTTTCATCAAGCTCCTAATCTGTGGGCCTACGAAGATTCCCTCCTTTAATTTTGCCTCTGACAGAGTCGGAAATGTTTCACACAAATATTTAAAACAATTTCCTTCTTTGTTTAATGCCTTAACAAATTGTCCAAGTTTTATGTGAAGTGGTGGAAGTAACACTTTTTGAGGGTCAATAAGACTTTCGTGAATTAAATTTTTGGTTCCAGGAGTTAAAGTCACTCTTTGTGGCCAGTATCTTTTTATCCAATGCTGTTCTCGATTTCTGCTATCCCACTCGCACAGGAAACATGGAAATTTAGTATATCCAGACTGCTGACCCAAGAGAAGGCCTAAAATTTTTAGATCTCCACACACTTCCCAGTTGTGATTTTCATATTGTATTCTTAAAAGTAATTCCTGTAAATTTTCATAGTTTTCCTTTAAATGAACCGAATGGCCGACCGGAACAGAAGCAAAAACATTGCCATTATGTAGAAGAACAGCTTTAAGGCTCTTTTTTGAGGAGTCGATGAAAAGTCTCCAGTCAGAAGGTGTGTACTCAGGAGCTCCGAGGAAAGTAACTAGATCAGCAATTGCTTGGCAGTACACGAGTGGTCCGTTTTGTGCAAAATATTACAAATTCAGCCTCACGATTTCTATACCAAGAGAAGGTAGTTTCTGGGGCAAGCAAATTTTTTTGTTTCAACCTAGACCCCAGTACTTCAGAAAGATCTTTTGAAAGTCCCAAATCTCTTACTAAATCATTTAGTTCGGCTTGTGAAAATAGCTGAGGTTGGTTTTGACCTGAGGTTGATGGTTCATAATCACAATCCATCTGTACGGAGCCGGAAGTTGAAGAGGTTTCAGTATCTTCTTCTAGTACTTTGGGGGGTATAGGTATCGGTACATCATCATTGTGAGGAACTGGTCTGATAGCTGATTTAATATTGTTTGGGTACAAAATATGTTTCAATGTTTTTCTATTATGCCCCTTAATATCACAAAAACAGAAGTAGCAATCGTCAAGATGATTTTGCGGTTCTCTCCAAACCATCGGTATTCCAAAAGGAAGGCTTTGTCTATTTCCTTTGGTCCAATGTCTTAAACCTTCTTCACATACCTTGCAAACAACGTGCGGTGCCCAATCTTTATCTTGATCTCCTAATTTGATTTTGAAATAAGCATAATATGCAGTTTTCACAAATTCACCAATTCGTCTCTTAAACTTTTTCAAGACGAAATATCCACAAATATAACAAAAATCATCTGGTTTGTTTTTGCAACACCGGCTAGACATATTTTTAAGCAATGTTTATTTATCAAATACCACGCACAACACTAAATACAAATAAATTTTACTTATTTACTGATCAACACTCCGAGCTATAATGAAGTAAATGACATTAAAATATACATTTTGTTTGGAGTGATAAACTTAAAACCCTTTTTCGCAGTACTAATACAGTGAAAGCATTATAAATAGGATTTAGTCGGTAAACATTCCCGGAAATCCTGTGCACAATGAATACATATATGTAATAAAAGATTTACACATTACTACATTCATTTTAAAATGTATTAAAACGCCTATTATAATACTTTATTTATATACATATATATATATATTTTTAAATGTGGGTGATAGAGACCAACTGTATTTTAATTAGTTATTGCTATATAAAAACTGAGCTTAACAAACAAAAATCACGTCATCACAAATTTTATGCAGGCCTGTGTTATGAATCATTTAACTGAAAGAGAGAGAATTGAAATTTTATGGATGGAGATAGAAAACGAAGTCACCAAGAAGCCTGTGCAGTGTTTAACAACACCCATCTAGATAACAATCCAATAAGCAAATCAACAGTGATATAACCATTAAAAAGATTTAATTAAACCGGTAGCGTGAAAAACCACCCTAAATTCGGACGACCCCAAGAACATGCGCCAACAAAGAAAATTCTTTTAATATTCTATTAGATATCGCGGAGAACCCTAAAACGACTGTACTACAAGTGGCTTTCAATCATGATATGTCTCGAAGATCTGTTCAAAATATTTTAAAACGAGCAAAGTACCACCCATACAAAATTTATCTTGTACACGAATTCAACGAGGATGATTTTGACAGAAGATTAGAATTCTGTGAAAGAATGATGACGATGATCGGCGGCGATGAAAATGTTAAAAGGATTGATTTCTCAGACGAAGCAACGTTCCAGTTAAATGGTATTGTAAATAGGCACACTTTTAAATATTGGTCTGATAGTAATCCTCATTGGATGGCGACGGTACATACCCAATATCCACAAAAAGTCAATGTATGGGCCCGAATTATCGGCCATAAAATCATAGGCCCGTTTTTCATAGACGGAAATTTAACTGCTGAAAAGTATTTACAATTAGAGCGAGAAAATATTGTTCCTCAAATTATACATCTTTTCCCAAATCACAACAATCAAATTTGGTTTCAACAGGACGGCGCTCCACCACACTATAGACGTGAAGTACGTTATTACTTAAATAATACATTTTCTCAAAGGTGGATAGGGAGGCGAGGTACTATTGAATGGCCAGCTCGATCCCCTAGACTTTTTCCTATGGAGATATTTAGAATGCCGTGTGTACAACAACAAATTTAATAAATAAAATAAAATTACGTAGTCAGACAGATATAAGAAATATTCCTCAAAATTGGTTAAATAAATAATACAATAGACGGATTTGTCTAGAGACTTCATTATTGTCAGGAAGTAAATTGAGAACACTTTGAACATCTTTTATAATCTAAATTCTGAAGTGAAGTTTTGTTTATAAACATCTTGTCTAAACATTAATTGAAATATTTTATTAAATTTTTGCTGCTTTGTTTAGTGTTGTTTATTTTAGTTTCATTGCAAGCATTTGTTGGTGTTTCAATGGGAAATCATAGGGGCATTCTCTACTGCTATTGTTAAATTCTTCCAATTTTTGACGGATGGGCAAAGGCTACTTGATTTGCGTGTTTTATTTTATTTTAGTTAACTTTCTATTTCTAGAATATTGTCAAACGAATCACCGAACCTATTACACCATTTAATTCGGGGAAAATTAACCTTTTTAACGATGTTCCATTTAACACATGTTCCCATAAAAAAATCGAGGAGGCTTTGTATTTCAAAAACTTATAGATCAAAACAAAAATAAAAAAAAACGAATGAGTATGTAGTTTTAATGGAGTCCTATATGTCTATTTAAAATTTCAGGATTCTTTCTCAAATCGTCTTAGCATAATGAACCCCGGTTCCATACATAATCGCAACCTTGATAATTTGCTTATAATATGTCGTATTACTTTGCTGATTTTTTAGGTTTACTGAAGTTTAATAGGAATGAAAAATAATAAAACATCATTGAATTTTAAAATTTACAGATGTTTTTCTGTTTTAAATACATTAATTTGAAGTATGTTCATTTTCTCCTCTTTGTCTTTAATATTAATAGAGGAAAAAACCAGTACCTATAATACTTCTTAAAAATACAAATAAACATAATCAATCAGGCATAAATTACTCACGGGAGTCAATAAAGTAAATATGGTGTTGTATTAATTATACATTCAGCAGTTCAGAATTGAATAAAATAACTTGCACCGACCAATGTCATCTTCGTTGGTGGTTTCTATTTTAGACAAACGTTAGCTATGAGTCTATACGATTGTATTTCTTTTTACATTTCTCTTATACTACACTGACTACAATACCGGCTTGAACAATCGACCGTAGGATACCAAATATCTGTTGCTGAACAACAACAGAATTTCAATTGATTCTAGATGTATAAACAAAGATGCAGGACGTTATACGTTTGTTTAACTGTGCAGGATACACATATTGTTTCTTGTCTAATCAACAAAAACTTTTATGTGTATCCTTTCCTTACTGTTATTTCCGTATATGCACAAGTCGCACTTGCTTAATTGGTATATTAACAAGTTAAATACAATTATAAATTAAGTGTTAGGGGATCATCGTTGTCCTTCTGTATTTTGGATACCTGAATGATATATACACTTAAATTGTTGTGAGAGTCTTGCAAAAACACATTTTAAATAGTTCTCTATGAAATTAGTTTTCACGAAACCTAATGTTATCAAGTATTCCCAGGTGTAAGTAGCTTCGAATCTTTTGACAGGTAGATTAGAAGGAAAATCTGTTAACTCGGAGGTCGCGACATCTTTCGCTCTCCGTACCTGGTCGCAAAACAATTCAACAGTTCTGCCAATCTAAAGACGTATTCACCTTTACGCTGTTACTTGGACAGATCATTTAAATTCGTGCACATGTTCTTTAAAAGCTTGCTTGATTTATTGTTTAATTAGTGTTTCATTTATTTAACAAGTATCTTTTATAGAATACGATGTAATAGCAATGCGGTTAAAATACCTTAAGATAACATTTACAAACAAAATTAATTAATTCACACATTCAAAATGCCTAAGAAAAGTTGCTAGTGCTAGACCTCGCTTATTGAGTTGATCGTGTGTTGTTAATCTTACTCCAAATGCTTTTATCACATCACCGAATATCGCACACTTCCTAATAGTACGCAATTTTATTTTGGAATGTTGCCATGTTAGAATGTATTTTTGTGCATATATTAGATAACTAATTCCTATAAATAATGATCAAATAAATTGAAATGTGTGTTGTAATTTATTCATTATTACGTAGATTAACGTGCGAATTCTTGTTTCAGAATTTTAATGCAGTATTAATATCCTTTTCTTTATTAAATATTAAAACCTATATAATAACGAAAACATTCTTTTTGTGTTTGGAAAACATGAAGACTATAAAAATTCAAATGTTAATTCTAAGACTATAGTATGTCCTTAACCTATCATTTATAGTCTATCAGTGTTATTAATACAAATTTATCATCAGTCTATTGCAAAAATTAAAAATTACAAAATCTTAACTGTTACGATATTATTCCATTGTGTCCATTCCAAACATCCTGCCAATCGTCAATATAAATATTTTATTAACAAAGTGTTTTCTAAATCCATCTCCATTCACTGTTATAAATTATCCGCTAGACTGTTCCTATGTTACAAACGATTACTACATACCGTTTGACTGAAATAAAAGTAGATATAGGGAAACACAGACACGCACACATGTGCATGCAAACATGAAATGGAGGGGTACGATAATAGGGGAGATGAGTTCATACCGGGACACCGGGTACCGCAGCTTCAGTGCAAAACGTTGAAAACTAGTATGCGGACGTTTGCTTTAAGGAATTGCTCCGCTATTTTGGTAATTGATGTATAATGTATTAACATTGAACTGAAACAAAACTATAAAAATTGTAACTAAAATAAAATTCTCACATTTAAAATGAAATAAAATATTATAATGAACTATACAAATAAATTTTGCAAGACTTTGTACGAATTATCCTTCGCATACCATAACACAATCTGTATTTTTTCCTCGACAGTTAAGGGCATTTTATTTTAATATTTGCGAGTTTGGTCAGGCACAATGTAAGTTCACGCTCTAAAGATACGGAACGAATGCCATACATGGTGTTCGCGCTCTCGGTCTCCCCACACCACCGATCTTATGGTGGTGTGGGTAAACCGAGAGCCACACTCTTGAACTGTTGTATACATACATAGGTATGTACATGTTTATGTGTGTGTATTTGAAGATGCATATTAACTTTTAAATACGACAATCTGTATACTTTATTTAAGGAAATATAAGTAAAGACTTAATTGATGGGCTGAATAACTTATGCTATAAATTAAATATTCACATGTATCCTGATGATGTACAGCTTTATCATATATTAAATATAGCAAATAGGGAATAGCCTGACGTTAAACGGCATTCACTAATATAAAATCCACCTATCTCATCTTTTCAGGTCGTCAAATATAAAAATAGTTTTTCCTGGGTTTCTGGTTGTATCAGATAGATGTTCCTTTTATAGCATTCCAGTACCTTTCGTCGATAATGTCCTCATGAAATATTTCCCATGTTCGTCACTTAACATCGCCTATGCTTGTGGGAAAGAAATTCATATGGGAGTGTCCAAGTTCTCTGTAATTGGTGTAAAGCTGTTGTGGATGTAAGTGCATGTATTACTATTATTATTTACTAAAAAAATCAGTATAAATAACAGAAAATATTTCAAAATCCGAACGTAATGGGGGTATTTTTAAAATAGCTTCAGGATCACTTTGTTATAATCAATATTATAGGTACTAAAGAAATACCCGTATGATCAGTGTTACTTCCCTTTCGTGAAGGAAAAAGTTTAACTTGCGCTTTATTAGTAATTATGGGGCATCAGTATTTTTATATGTTTTGAAATTTGATTGATCATCTTAGTAAACTGTAATCATGGTTTATACGCTGATGAGGAAAACAATACAGAACATAAAACTTTTTACTGTTTGTGTTATTATATACAAATGATATTACTAGCTTTAAAAACAATGATTACATTTGTCTATTTTTGATGTAAATAATGAATGGTGTGCATGTTTTTACTATGAACCTATAATTTCTTGTTGTGTGCAGTTTTTTATCAGTGTCTGTTAAATATTAACATGTGAATACAGTTCAGGGAATAACAGTGTTATCTGCGCTGCACAGTTCTAGTAGTTCACACCGAGGACGCCTGGACGTAAAGGAGGGCCAAAATTACTGTCGTTTCGCGAAAGTCGATATTTAGTGAGATACGTAGGTACAGGAGAGGCTTCCATAGACAGACTGTCTATGGCATCAAGTATGTTAAATAAGGACATAGGAAAAAGAATTAGCAAGTGGACAGCAATGAGAACATTGAAAATATTTAATTATGTATCACTTGCGAAGAAGGGGTAAGTTTTAGCTTTCTGATTAAATATGAAAGCTGGGCGACGAGCAGTGGCGACGAATTATATGGTCCGATGAAACCAAAATAAAAAGATACACTTCTGATGGTCGTACTTGGTGTTGGGAAAAGGTCGCTGCACCTCTCCAGCGAAAACATCTTCAATGACTTAGGGTACGGACACAACGAGGACCATCGTCCCTAAACCCTCGCATAGTACCCTCGACCCTCGCATAGTACCTTCGGCCCTGGCTCGGTCTACCCACACCGGTGGTCACATCGAAGCTCAGACCACCGCGCTTATTACCATTTAAGCAAGAACGAGCGTCCAATAAACATGGATTTTTCAACATCCTCTTCTTCAGTTGAGGAAAATATTGTTCTGAATTCCAGTGAAGAGTGTCAAAATACGAAGGTATATCCTTTAAACAATAAAAGAGGATGTATATATATGTATAAAAATTTAAGAAAAGACCCAGTCCGTTCTTTTGACTATATGAGAATGAAAATAGAAACGTTTAAAAGAATTTGGGATATAGTAAATAAAACACAAGTCCGATTAACTTTTCTTTGTCCATGAGCGCCGGTTTAGTGCGGCGTCCACTGGTCGATGGTCAGAAAATACTAACCTCAGTTTTTACCCTGGCACCGTGTACCAGGCCTTAGCTCCAGTGTATGCACTGAGCGTTGGTCGACGCTCCGATATTACCACACAGATCTAATATTGTGTGTTTATAATTTTTGGTGTGCGGAGCTATGGTCACAGCAATGGTCGGCGCTTCGTTGTGTCCGTACATTTAGGCATGACGGTGCCTCAATAATGATATGCGGGTGTATGACACCGTACGGTGTAGGAGCTTTATATAAAATTGAAGGAATTATAAATCAATACACATACAAATCTAATTTGGAAGAGCATTTACTTGAAACAGTAGAAAGCTTGCCTATACCAGAAAATGAAGTGATTTTTCAGGAAGATCGAGACACTCTGCAAATCTGTATAAAACTGGCTAGAATCTCAACAGTTTCTACTGCTGAATTGGCCCGCACAAAGCCCCGATCTCAACTTGATTAAAAACTTGTGGGCTCATTCAAAAAAATTTTCACTTATGATTCACCGCCATCATGTGTCTAGAATTTATGGGTCGATTATAGAGCGAATGCTACAATATTACTCCAACCTATTGCATTGATTTAGTAGACTATATGCCTAAACAGAATTAAGGAAGTTTTAGCAACTAAAGATCTCTGGACACATTATTAACTTTTCTTATGTCATTGATAGTGACAATTTTTTGCTAATTTCTAATTTACAGCAAGAAGTACCAACAGGAAGAAAAGTGAGAAAAGAAAGACATACATATGTTTTAAAGAAACTGGGTGAGTACCGAGTGACAAGGGAGTCAGAAGACGAAGTAAGATCAAGTCTAGTATAGGAAGTCATACAATAGAAGAAGAATGGGGTAAAATACAGGCTGCAATGTCAAGTGCTGCGCACATCTGTTTGGGAAAGGCGGAATATAAAAGAAGAGTGGAATGGTATGATATGGAATGTAGAGAGTCGAAAAAGGAAAATTGGAAAGAGATCGAAACAGAACAGTGGAGACAATTAGAAATAGGTGAACCAAGAGAACATGAGCTAGACGATATATTTAAGGGACTTAAGAATAACAAAAGTGCAGGTGAGAGTGGTATACCAGCTGAAATCCTAAAACTAGGAGGAGCGGAACTACTCAAATGCGTGCATCACTTAGTACTAAGGATATGGAAAGAAGAAAACTACCAGAATAATTGAGTAGGGCAGTCATATGCCCGATCAAGAAAGGGGACAAAACACTTTGTCAAAATTACAGGGGGATAGCCTTACTGGAAGTCGCTTACAAAGTAATAGGAAAAATCATACGAAACAGACTAAAGAGTCTAGGATTGCACATGCTTTTCATTGACTTTAAACAGTCGTACGACTCATTTTCTAGGAATAAAATGCATGACGCTTTAGCAGAATTATAAATACCGTATAAACTAATAAAGTTAATAAGGATGACACTCTCGGACTCGAGAAGTAAAATTTTAGTGGATGGAAGGTTCTCGGAACAAATTACAACCAGAAGAGGACTAAGATAAGGAGACCCGCTTTTGACTGACCTATTTAATCTGCTGCTGGAAGGAATTATGAGGGAAAGCAACATCCAAACAAAAGGGCGTAATTTTCTGCAACAAAGTGCAATTTATTACATATACAGATGATGTAACTATCGAGGTCAAAGAGGGAACTAGAGAAATTATTTGGACAATTTGTGGTAGGAGCAAGAAAATACGGATTGCAGGTGAACGAGGAGAAGACACAGTATATGGAAATGACAGCGGAAGTGACAGAAGAAAATAGATACTTATACCAAACTCAAATTAAGTCGACACGAATATAAATTCGAAAAAGTTAACACAGCTAGAATACTTGGGTGCGACACTAACCAGTAAAGGGCAAGATGAGAAAGAAATTGAAAAAGCATCGTAAGAGGAAATAGAGCAGTTGGGGCTTTAACACGAATACTAAGTGGTAAAAACGTATCTAGAATAGCTAAAATACGAACATATGAGACAATAATCCGGCCAGATGTTCTGTATGCAAGCGATGATACATGGACAATAACAAAACAACAAGAAGAAAAACTGAAAACCTGGGAAAGGAGAGTATTTAGAAAATTTTCTGGAGGAGTTGAATTCTGCATCCGACCATCCAATAAAATACAGGGTAAAGTTGAAAAAACGATGTTTTTCAACTTTTAAAATGATGTAATTGGTCATTAAATTTTGGATACCCTGTATGCGATAAATCAGTTGTCAATATGGCATTCGAAAGTATCATTCCTGTGCTTCCGTCTACCCCAGAAGCGCTTTCCACCAATCGAAATTGGTTAAAGGGCGCAATGCTCAAAACAGGGCTACATCTGTCAAAATTTTAAAAAAAATCAAGATATCTAAGAAAAAATTGAAAATAGGTATAGGGAAACCTGATGAAAACCCACTATGAAATTTTCTCAGGAATCCAAAAATGAAATAATATAGCGGGTGTTCCATTTAAAATAAGGAAGTTAATGGCGACTTCCGGTATAACCGGAAGTAGTATGATCTTGAAAACATTTTAAAATGAAAGAGAATCTTGAATAACCCTGGAACCCAAAATTTCAGAATTCTAAGTTTTTTCTAACCACGAAAACTTCTAACGAACGGCTCTCGTGGAATACCCTGTATATATATATATATATACCGTGTGTTGCATGGTCGACCTGAACATAGGAAATCCCATGTTAATTTTAAACGTGGTGAATGAAAGTTTCCCAGTTTATTTTAGAGAAAAACTTATTGAGAATTTTTTAAAGAACTCATAAAAATTAAGCGAATTGCAAATTTCGAATTGTTTTTGTCAAGTATTTTCTTAGATATGAACAATAATACACTAGTAAAATAAGCCGAAATTGTAATCCAGTCATAATCGAAACAACAATCAAGTCACTTGCAAATTCAAATTAAAAAAAAAAGGCAAATTGACATTATGCGATATCTTTTACACTAGAACTCAAATACATACGAAGTTATACCTATTACATTACATATTGGAGTAAAAACATTATTAAAAAATGAACAACTAACAAACTAAATTAAATGTTCGAATATCCCACCGTTTACTGCTAAACAATGCCCCAAGCGATCATAAAATGACCTTCGTACGTTACTCAGCTGATTTTGATTAATTTTCCTACATTCCAGAGATATTGCATTTTTTAACTGATCCAAGTTTTCATATTGTACACTTTTATAAATAGCGTTTTTTAAATGTCCCCATAAAAAGAAGTCGTTCGGTGAAAGATCAGGGGACCTGGGGGGCCAGCATATTGTTTGATTTGGACCTATCACATTTCCATTAAAGGCATTTTGAAGGTGTTCCCTTACAATCCTGGCGTTGTGCGCAGGGCATCCGTCTAACTAGAACCAAACTTGCTGATTTTCACGAACAACTTCTTCTAGAGCAGGTTCAATTTGATTTTGTAATATATTTAGAAAATATTCAGCAGAAAGATTTTCTTCTAAAAAAAGAGGTCCAATAACATGATGTCCGAAACTTCCAATAAAAACGTTAACTTTTTGTGGATATTGAGTCCTCGTAGAGAGAAAAAGGTGCTCATTTTCCTGGCTCCAATATCTTAAATTTTGAACATTTGGCTCATTGTTGAGAGTAAACGTGCATTCATCTGTAAAGCAAATGTTGTTTAAAAACTCCCTATCGTTATTTGCTCTCTCCATCATTTCAAAGGCAAAATTTTCCCTACGCTCCCTATCCCCGACCAACAGTTCTTGATGTTTCGCATATTTAAATGATTTAAAATTATGTTTCTTCAAAATGCGCCAAGCTGTAGTATGGTGTAGTCCCACTGTTTCTCCAAGAATTCTCGTGCTTACTTGTTTTTCTTCTTGGACTTGAAGCAAGATATCTAATTCATTTTCGTATCTTTGTTGATGAACCCTACCATTATTCTCCTTTATACATTTACAATCTTTAATTACTGTGCCCGTTACTTCAAAACGTTCAATGGCATTTTTAATGGTCACCTTACTTGGAATCGGCCTATCGGGAAAATGCACGGAAAACATATCTCTTACGCCCTGTAGACTATTTCCTCCATAATACCACTTAATCATAATAACTTTTTCTTCCGTGGTAAAATAATTAATATTTCTTAACTTAGCATTGACTTTGAGCAAAATTATCGCGAAACGTCAATTTGACTTATCGCGAAACGTCAATTTGACATTTTTATTTATTTGAATTTGCAAGTGACTTGATTGTTGTTTCGATTATGACTGGATTACAATTTCGGCTTATTTTACTAGGTATTATTGTTCATATCTAAGAAAATACTTGACAAAAACAATTCGAAATTTGCAATTCGCTTAATTTTTATGAGTTCTTTAAAAAATTCTCAATAAGTTTTTCTCTAAAATAAACTGGGAAACTTTCATTCACCACGTTTAAAATTAATATGGGATTTCCTATGTTCAGGTCGACGATGCAACACACGGTATACACATATATTTAATTTATCCTAGAATGATATGATAATTTATCTTCCCGAAAATATATTAATTTACACAAAGCAATCAAGATTTCTATAAAGTGTTTCCGATTATGTGTTTAGTTTTATTGATCAGTGTTTACAAAAATTATTTGTGCAGCTTGACCCCGTACGTTTAAATTACTTCCATTCTAGAACGTTCCGTTACTATTACTACGTTTGATTCTCGAAATGTCAAGAATGAAGTGCAACGAGATACTTTGAAACAATGACACGACACGGAATTCCAGGCAATGCGATGCCATTTATGCCGCACACCTCTACTACTATCTAGCCGTATACAATTCGACCGAATGAATGCCTCAAGACTAATGGTGAAAGGAACAAGGTACAAGGTATACTATGTACATGTACAACATGCACATAGCACAGAGCCTTCGCTAGCAAGTGTTAAGCGAAAAGATCATATTGTCCGGGACATACTAGGAAAACTGGGTAGCTACAGGGATTAGTACATGGTCACCTGTATGTGCCGCTCTTCTAGAACACAACTCGTAATTGGCAATGAACGTGAAGAAAGCAGAAGATGAAAGAACGGCTAGATATTCAATCTGTCTTTATGGTTAACGGTTATGTTGACAAGCACGTGTTGGTATGTACCGTCGATTGCACGAGCGCCACCTGGTGCTTTTTAAATGTTACGTAATTACAGTGAGACGCACCTATATTATAGATTTACTTGGTGGCTGAATTGAACGCTTCAGGGAGTTGAGTAATATAAATCAAGTTAAAATCGATCCTTAAAATAATGCTAAAGATATTGAAAGTCAAAAGTGAAGTAAATTTATAATATTTAGGAAATTGACATGTTATTGACTGAATTTCTTCGGCAACCATATCCAGTAAAACCCAATTTTATTGCAAAATGAAAAATAGAGTCGTTAAACTTTATTAAAAATATACAGTATGTCCCCGGATCGACTTTAAAAGAGAAAAAAAAATATTTTTGATATCTCAAAAAATTTCACTCTTGATGATTTACTCTGCTTGTTTTCAAATCTCCAAAACACAAATGACTTTTTATTTAACTCGAACGGTTCTCGAGATAATATCATTTTATTGCTAGAAAATATACAAATTGGAATGAAGTTTTATTTAATAAATTTAAATAATTTAAATAATGGTAGAATAAAATAAAATTCTCAAAAAACTAAACTATCAATTTTCTATTCAAACAATGCTCCTCCTTTTTCTGCACAGATTTCAATGCGAGCTCTAAATTAATGGAAACTTCGTCTTATTTCTAAGATTGATAGGACTGGATTGCATTTTGTATCCTATTTTTTAATTGCTCTTCATCATTGTCTAGTGGCTCACTGTACACAATTTGTTTTAAACGACCCCATAGATAGTCCATTATTGTAAGATCAGGACCTCTCGGTGACCATAAAATGGGACTATCTCTTCCTATCCAGTTATCATGGAACTCGGTATTGAGCCACTGGCACCCATCGTGCTGGTAAAACAATTCCATGTGGTAATTCATCCTGTTCATTAGTTAAAAAATGTTGCAACATTTCCAAATATGAATTACGATTTAAATTTTGATCAAAAAAATATGGGCCAATAATGCCATGGTACGAAACCGCACACCACACATTAACTTTTTTTAAATATTGTCTGCGACAAGTAATTCTAAAGTTTGGATTCGTCTCACTCCAGTACCGGCAATGGTGAGACGAAACGACTCCGTTAGTTGAAAAGATTGATTCATCGGAGAAGATAATTCGTTTATAAAAATTTGAATCCTCTAAAACTCTGTAGCCCATTTCTAAACAAAAATCCATACGTTTGGCTTCATCACCATTTTCTAAAGTTTGCCTAAATTGCCGTTTAAATGGTAAAATTTTGTTCTTCTTAAATATTTTTTGTAAATGAGATTTACTTATCCCTGAAAGGCGAGAACTGAAGCAGCATCGTCTTCATCGAACAATTTCTTTGACTTCTATATTCACTATTTTCCCGATGATCAGTATTCCAAGAACATACGCGTGTATTCTGGGTTGCCTATACCTACTGGTAAATAATCCTTAAAAGACTCACTAGGTTTTTGTAAACGAGACCGTATATCCACTTCTACTAAATAGTCGTACCTGGGCGGAAGGTACTCAAGCTTAAAATCGTCCAGGAATTCGTTCCACGCACTCCAAAGTGACTTATTATTTCGGAACCAAAGAAGTGCTTTTTCTTTGAAGAGCTCAGGCAACGCGAGTAACATGTGTTCGTCCTTAATATCATAGCAAACCTGCAGCTCGTTAATTCTTTCTAGGAAGAATACAGCATCCGCACTACCGTTAAAGTGTACTCCCCACTTCCGAATTTTGTCACATACCCCAGCCGAGTTAACGTCTACAAGCGGTGGTACAACAGGAATGTTTCCTTTGTTCGCGGAACTGATCTTAAATTCTTTTAAAAACGTGGCAAGGCATTTACGTACTTCTTCCACCGTACCGGAAGCGTCTAAACCTAAGGCTTTCGCTATTGCATTTAAATCCTCCTTTTTAAGGTTATATATCCATCCAGTAGAGGCCGAAGTTTCGCCTTTGTCTGGTTCCGCCATATCGTAAATTGCAATGTACACTGTCTAATAAAATTATATTCCGGTGTCTATGTATTTTATTACCCTTTATTCCCAAATATTCACGAAAAGAATGTATGTATATATATTTATGTGTGTATGTATGTATATAACTTTTATCAATTCTACTATTTTTAAAACAAGTATATTTTAAAACAAACTGCAAGTTATCCAGTTCTGGGCTGTAACGGGGTTTAATATCTAATTTTAATCTTTTTTTATTTTTACTTGAATTAACTTTTAAATTCATTAAAAACAAGGCCTAAACGTTTGGGCGCCACTTGTAAAATTCTTGGTTAATCTTAATTAATTATTGCTAATTAACTGCGGCATTTAATCGGACCAACCTTTACAAGAATTATATATTCACTATTTTCCCGATGATCAGTATTCCAATAATATACTTCATCACCATTTTCTAAAGTTTGCCTAAATTGCCGTTTAAATGGTAAAATTTTGTTCTCCTTAAATATTTTTTGTAAATGAGATTTACTTATCCCTGAACGGCGAGAACTGAAGCAGCATCGTCTTCATCGAACAATTTCTGTGACTTCTTAATGTTTAAAACCGAGCCGGTTTTAAGGAATTTGGTCACCATGTTTTTTGCTCCGGAATTTGAAGTAGTAACTTCCGGGTATTTTTGGTTGAATTTTCTAATAACAACTCGGTAGCACTCTTCCCCAGTTTTGTAACATTGCATTAGATAAATTCTTTGTTGTAAAGTCAACATTATAGCATAAATACTGTTTCAATTAGCGAAGATTTTGCAGTTATACTAACTTATTAGATTTGTCAACTGCTGTCAGCTGTATTTTTCATTGAAAACCGCCAACTAGAGTTACTTCTAAAAATTACGAATAAAAACTTTTTTGAAGAAAAATGATATGCCGAGAGCCGTTCGAGTTAAATAAAAAGTTATTTGTGTTTTGGGAGTTTGAAAACAAGCAGAGTAAATTATCAAGAGTGAAATTTTCTGAGAAATCAAGTCTATTTATTATTAAATATTTGTATCAGAGAGCAAGAATGAATCAAACCTTTTATCTTTCATCAAAATGTCCTTAAGAATTTGCAGAAAAGGTTTTGCTTATTAGTTTCTATTTTAAATATCAATAAAGAACTTATACAGATAAATTATTCGTATTACTGCTACAAACCCTGAGGAGGTAAATTCAAGCAACTAGTTTTGGAAATGTGTATCTAGAATTTACATACATCGGCTGAAGTTGTTTACACGAACTGCAAAGATAATTACATATACATACACATTACTAATTATTATCCCCTATTAAAATTTATTTATTATGAAAATATATAAAGTATAACAAATATTTATTTCTACTATATCTTGGAAATTAACAATAGTTTAGTGTTCGCATCATGTTAAAAAGATTAAAAATTTACATGGTCGGCATAATTTTTCCAAATACTTATTGTAACATTTGTAATTGCTTCTGGCAAAAGTTCTCATATAAGTAATATTCTGAAAGGGTTTTTTTTTAAGCAACTTCATCTTATGTATCAATTTAGATCCTATATGAAGTATTCTTAATTGCCTATCTTTATCGGTATGGCTATTTAATCCTACAGGTTTTCAACAAAGCTTGTCGTGCACTCATTATACTTGTGGCAATCCAAACTTTTTCCCATATTCTCCACCAGATATTTTCACCTTTTTCTATTAGTACAGGTTTCTTTACGTTTGACATATCTGAAATATAACATGTATATGAACATGTGGTAATATAATTAGTATTTAATTAACACTTACTTGAAATTAATGAGTCATTTCTAGAATATGTGTGAGTTGTCCAGTTCATTTATGGTAGTTATTTTTGCAATGATATTAATTGTTGAATGTTTGATTTTTGCACTGACATGACGTACAGTATTTTTGACAGATTCATCAAATGCAAAGTTTCAAATGCATGATCATATGCATCATCACTTTTTCCTTAGGTCATAAGCCGTCTGATCAACGCATGCTCATGTTGTACATAAAAGTAGGGATTTTATTTAATCACACAGTAAAGTATAATAAACCAAAGTAAAAATGTAAGAGACTAGGTTATGGCTTGGCTATAAACATAAAATGACGTTTTGTCAAATTTATTTTCCCATGTTAAACTTGTCTACGCAAGAATCAATAAAATACTTTCAAAATATACGCCATTTTGGCGATGTATTTGAATCACTCCTTATTCTGAGACAAGGTATAGACTAACATAACGTGTATTAAAATGTAATGTTTTTGACAGATGAATTAAATTGTCAGTGTGAATTGGGAACGTTATAATTTTCAATTTACATCACCCTGGTTCTGGTTGTGCAAATATATCATAATTATGTTCTATATATGTGCTAATAATTCTTTAGTGTTGTTGATATTTTTTTACAAAGATTATATAAAACAGAATTATGGAAAACTACAGTATGTTATGCGTAACTGTATATTTTGTCTCAAAGTATTTATTTTTACAATATAACGTGAATCCTGTGCTACTCGTATTATGTGGCTATTCTTTTTATTTCCAGGAAATCTCTCATACATGCCGGAATGTTTGTTTACGAATATACAATCAGCAAGTATGTAGTTCAATAGGTTAGGCAGAAAAGTAACTTGATTAAGTCAGGCGGGTCGTTTTTCATATCTGCCTACTAAAGAAGATCGGGAAAGTTACAATTATAGCGTGTTCATGTGAATAAATAGATGCGATGGCATTGTCATTACACGCCGAGTTACGTATGTTGTGCTAAAACAGAAAAACTTTCTCTTGGGAAGTTTTGTGTTTGTATAAGAAAAAAAATCAACACGAGGTGGTTTTTGTTTGCATATCTCCGAATAATAATTATTCAAATAGTATAATTTCAATGGAATGAAGTACGTCTTTTAATATGTGGGAGTAATCACATATACCGCAGAAATTTTATTCTATGTTCCTTGTGTTTCTTGTTTTGGTTTTCGTTGAATTTACAAAATTTGTAAACATTGATTCAAGTAGGGATTTCTGTTTGTACAGCTTTTAAATGCATAAATTAATTATGCACAATCCAACATTCTTTTTACAGTCAAATCATGCTAGTTCTGCAGCAATCGTGTATTTATATATTTTCAATTTGTGATACTTGTATCCGAATATCGAAATACATAACAATATCAAAAATGATATATGTACTTGTTATGAGTCCTTAGCGAGAGCATTAAATAAGAAATAGAAAAATAAGATAACAAGCTATCGGGATGAAGATGGAGGGAGGGGGATAAGACGAGGATGACACTTACAAAAAAAGCGATATAGCACCAAGAAGCCAGGAAAAATAGAAAAAGGAGAAGAGCGTGTTAGACATGGGAGAAATATGTAGCAAGGACATTGGAGCAAAAAAGCAAGACGTAATGGAAAGGCTTTTTTACGCGGGTAATTAATAGTTATTTACAAGTGCGGGAAGACTATTTTCCCGCATGAGCGCACTTTGAAAGCACGACGCAGGAAGCGAGTGCTTTTATTTGCGCGAATGCGTGGAGATATCTTCACGCAAGTACGTACAATATTTTTTGTACTCGCTTATCAAAACCTGTCATTTCACGATTCGATTTGCGTGCGTAAAAAGTCACTTTAAACACGAGTGCGTAAAAGTAAAGTTGGTACTACCCAGAACTTAATTAATTTAGTCACATTTTAAAATCATAAATCCCTAACCTTAATAATATGCTACCCAGTTCGTTGTTTTTCTATGAAAATAAAAGGAAATGAAATAGAAATTGTTATATTTGGAAGGTATGTAATTCAATGTCAGAACAGTAACAAATATTATATAAATTACCATTATTCATTCTTTTCAGAAATTGAAACGGAACAATTATTAAAAATTTTGATTGGGCAATTTTGACAACCAGAGATTGATACCCCAGGGATTAACTGGTTTGTTTGAATTGATCTTGATTGCGAAGGTAGAGTAACGTTGATTGTATTATTACATATATCTTGTATTTCAGATGTCGAACAAGTTGCAGGCGGAGTCGATATCTCTAACGGGGTCATTGTTTTAGCTAATTGAATTCTACTATGCAGAGAATTTTCGATATATCCTTCTGCAACCGTAGATGATTTCCATCCACCATGCCTTTTAATTGTAAGCAAGTCACCTCCTTGATTTGCCAACAATGTCGCTGAACTCCTTCGGAAACAGTGACCTGTGAAGTTACTTGCGCTATCAAGCTGAAGGTACTCAGCTATTCGCATTGGAATTTTGCCAATTGTATTAAGACCAACAGGTGAACAAACACACTTGCCATTGCGATATGTTAAAAAGAATCGATGCTGGTTGTCCGGTCTTAAATTTGCATATTGCCGAATTAATGTAATCCATTCGGGCTTAATGATAGCAAATGTACGGCTGTTACCTGTTTTAGTTTCTGGAATTGTTACGATAATTAAATTCGATTTAAATTCTATGTCTCGCAATGACATTTTGCAAAGTTCTTCACGTCGACACGCTCCAGAAATACCCAATATTAATACAGCCTATAAATACATATATATAGTGTTGTATGGAATTTAAATATACGGAAATGACTTTACCTTCATTAGTAGGAACAAAGAATTTGGTGCTTCAACAATAAATTTAGTAATTTGTTCTTCGGTTAATACTGCTGATTTTTTAGGCTGATGTTGCTTGGTTGTCTGTTTTAAATACGCTATGAGTTTTGCATATTTAGATATATCCGTATTATCATATATTATTAAGCATGATTTTAACATAGAATAAGTGGACCATAATGATTTATTTGATTGTAAATTTTGAAAATAAACTAACAAACAATTTTCGGAGTATTTTTGTATATTTTTAGATCTAGCCCAAGTTACGAATTTAGTATAAGTGTTTTTGTATACGTTTTTTGATTTTATGGGTAATAAATTATCCACTGCAATATTGGCAGCTTCGCGAATTTCAGGCGGTGTACATTGCATTTCATTATCAGAATTCATGTTGTTGGTGAGGTTTTTATTTTGTATGGAATTTTTTGAATTTGATAATTTTAAATTAAATGTCACTTCAAATAATCAATACTGCCAACTCAATTTTTTTTAATTAATATCAAGAGATTAGTAGTGTGTCATAAACGATAACGTATTTAACAATATGTATTATTATTATAGTTCTCGTACAAAAAATATTGTACAAACTTCGTGCGTGAAACATTTCGCGAATTCGTGTCCATAAAACGCTCGCCTTTCGGCTCGCGCTTTAAACTGGTCACTCATTCGCGAAATTTGATTTCACGCACTTGGTTCGTAAATAACTATTTTGTACGAACCTTAAATTAAAAACATATAATGTCATTAGTATCATACCTAACCTAAGATAGATTACCTAATTAATTTAAGCATTTCAGGTACGTAACTATTACTCACCTTTCCCTAAAATTAAGTTATTATATATGGCAAACATGAGGTATTTATTCTTATACTTATAAATTTATAGAACATTTATTGCGTTTTTATGGTTTAATTACAAAATATTACAAACTGACAATATGAATGTCTATGTGGTCAAATAGATGGCGCTTGAATGTCGTTTAAGCTACAGTGACTTGATATATAACAGTGGCGACACACAACATTTGGCTGCCATCTTGTGTCGAAAATTACGTAGAGGCAAATATGAATTTGGGATAAAATGTTAATTTTAACATATATTCAGTTTATTATAATTAATAAGTATTTAGTTATTATTAGTACATGAAATACCTAAGCATTTGAAATAGTGTAGCTACTTATTTTAGAAAATTAGGGAAAAGGAAACACATTCAAAAATTCATTTCTTTTATTTGTAAATTTAAAAATATGTTATAAAAAATGAATTACATGTGTATATTATTCAGTTTATTATAATTAATAAGTATTTAGCTATTATTAGTACATGAAATACCTAAGCATTTGAAATAGTGTAGCTACTTATTTTAGAAAATTAGTAAAAAGGAAACTTTCAAAAATTATTTCTTTTATATGTAAATTTAAAAACTTGTTATAAAAAAAGAATTACATGTGTACATATTTATCTACATTTTCTATAACTCACAACCTTCTATTTAACAATATATGTCTTAAGTTCTCATTTGAAAGCTTCAACTCATTACTACAATATCTGAACATTAAATTAACAAATATACATACATTCTTGATTCAACTTGGGTAGAATTTACTAAGAAACATCAAATTATAATAGCATACAGCTCAATGCGCAGCAGGTGATTTGCTAGCATATATATTTTTAACACTTAATTTTCTTCTTTCCTTTAATTTTTAACATAAAATTAATAAATCTTACAAACATTTTTTTACGCATATTGTGGCAATTTAAAATATGCTGCCTGTTAATCACTTGGAACTGACTAATGTAAAATTGCAAAAGATTTATAATTTGATTTATTACGGCATCATAATGTTCACGAAATATGTTTTCCATTTGTACAAATAAATCAAAAGTACTGTTATTACAAAAAAATAGAGATTCTTCTTTGAAGCATTTAATGCGCGTAAACGCAGCAAACTGCAAAGGGCATATTCTTTTCGACCCTCCTGTTGTTAAACATTGACTACATGTCCTCGAAGTGCGCTTTATACTTGTTGTCAAATAACCGCTAACATTATACAATGAATTCATCTCACTATTACTTAGTTGTGCAACATTATGTGTAATGGTCGGTAACACTACTGGATCATAAATTTTCTCTTCTGAGTTTTTGATTACATTAAGAAAATCTGAAAGAAATTCGCGTTCATCCTTGTAGTAGCTTCCGTTCGTCACATTTTTTAAATACTGAGACACACAAATAAGTTTCAAATTATTTTTAAATTGCAATGCTGTTGGTATAACTTGTTTAGCCCGTACAACACTAAATAAATTTTCTAGACAATCTTGTGTGAATCTCGATGTCAAGAGGAAATCCTACTTCTTGGTATCCAAAAACTCATGTTGCAAACGTAACATAGATTGTGTCGTAACAAGCACACGTGTTTGGGATGGTTTCCAAATAGACTTATATCCTACAGTCATTGTTGCAAATAATTTCATACAATCTTGCAGAAATGCGATTGATTCATCATATACACACGTTTTCAGCTTGCTAAAAGCTAATTTTGGATGACGAGATGTCATAAGCGTAAATAATTCATCATATCCACTATTACCACAGGAAAACCGTATTTTTAAGGCTTTTTTACAGTTGGGTATGACCACTTCCGGGATATTTTACTGGGTTGTTTTAATGCAGATATCTGATCATCAGTAAGGTCTGATTTTAATAATTCAGCATTTTCCTCAGTTCCATTCTGCTCATCCATCTTTTTAAGTTTATATTGTAAAGTTCCAACTTGTCTTAAATTCTTGATAACATTTCTATATCGGCGGTGTTTTGCATGTAATTTTCTCACTTGTGTTCTATAATGAAGAAGTAAGTCTTGTAATGGGCTGCTATCTCTTGTTGCATCTTCAACTGTTGATTCCGCTTCATCACTTAACCTAAACATTGAAATATAAATGTAAAATATATGATCAATACTAGTCCACTATGTATTTATATATACCTAGTTTCTCCTTTTATAGATTCTACATCTAAGTTGGTTGAATTTGGGTCAGGATCGCAAATCATAGGCAACTGTTTTTTTCCTAAGTAAATGGGGCAGTTACTCTTTTTGCTGGTGATTTCCTATGTATAGCAGGTTTTTTGTGAGAAAATATTGTTGGAATTGCATTACATCTTAATTTTCTTGTCCCATCAACCCTCACTTTCTCCCACACAACAGCTTCAAAATGTGTTCCACATAACACACTATAGTCAGTCGGTTTCCAATTACCACGATGCATGTTTGCAGCCCACTCTTTCCTTCTTTCCGGATCTTTTGGAAACCGTTTCATAATGAATCCTTTTTCTGAAGAATTAGATCAACAAACTGCAGCACAACCTGGCATTGCAATATCTAAAATATAAGGTTATATCACTAAATATTAAATTACTAATTCTAATGCCATTTAAATTTTTAAAACTTTACTGTCTATGTATATTATATTTATATTTACCTTATTTTAATGTGATAAGTCAAGTAATATTTTATTTATCGATAGGCACTAAACACTAAACTATATATAGGTCAATAATGTCAATTAACTGTCAAATAACTGAAGATAATAGGAATTCTAAGAAAAAAAAAAGTGGAAATAACTAAACCTTTGATTACACAAATAATAAAACGAAACTTTTAAACTTATTTGAAAAGTACGATAAAAGATATACTTGATTATATGACTTGTCTACATAAAAACACGTTCAAAACGCCAGAAAGTTTGACACTCGACTCATCATGGCGGATTTTTCATCAGCCAATAGAAAATAGGCCCAGGCGCTGTCGTCACTGTTATATATCAAGTCACTGTAGTTTAAGCAAGACCATCTGTATCTGACATCGCTGCGCGATATAAGGCCGTCACATAACTTCGATTTCCATTGATGATTTTGATTCTTGTAACCTCAAAATATTTATCCGTATGTGGCGCCATCTAGTAGTAGTAGTAAAGGAAATAATTGCTGAATTTTTATTGATAGGTTAAATAATAACAAACGTTGTGTTTTATAATAAACATTATAATAGGACTTTTATGTACTTTAAACATAAATTTTACAATAATTAATATTAACAATATTAAAATAAACAAACAAAACAAAATAGAATTAAAAAAGATCAATTATGTCGTAAAGTATTTGTATTGAATTTTTAGTAGATTTCTTGGATCCTGAAAATGTTGCGGTACTAACATAATTGATGCTTTTATCTGTATTTGATGAATTATTAGCTTTCACAATTCCACACCGCAATATTTGTCTTAAAGCATATTCTGCTGCTCTGGCATCAGCAACATCATTTGCACCTCCTTTAAGTCTAACATGTGAAAACATGCTTTCGACAGCATCAGAACTACATGCTCTTGTTAAGACGTAATAAAACCCACATTGCTGTAGAAGAAATTTCACACAAAGGTAGGTACTTCTTGCGGTGAATACTAAAGCATGAGCTGTTTCGTTTGTTAAACCTGGCAAATCAACGGACGAAGATGATTTTTGAATATCGGCTATATAATTTGTAATATTCAAGCAGTGTAGCCGTTCATCTGTGATATCAATGTATGGAGCAACAGTGCTGTCTAATGCATGCATATAATGAGTTCTACTCCTAACATTATGAACTTGAAAGAAAGTATACATAGTTTCTAAATATTTGATGGTACCATCTATATCTTGGAGCTGCGGATGCTTATTCTCTTGCAAAAACCTTAAAGAACAACTTTGGGCTGGTGAAAATATTTGAATTGCACGTAATACGCTCATCTTTTCAAAACTTGTGGGAAATAGTGTTTTCTTACAGGTTTTACCGGCAATTTTTTTTGAATAACATGTAATTTTTTTTAAAAATCTGATGTAACAAGACCTTCACTTGAATATAGGTCTCTTTCCAAAAATAAAGTTTTTTATAGCATGGCAAAAATCAAAACTTAAGAACAGTGGTAGTGGTGCTAAAAAAGGGTGTGGAAGAGAATTTTGAAGTGATCCATTACCTAGCATTTTGAGAAGCTTTACATTTGCTGCAAAATTATCTGTGACAAGTCTCAAAACAATAAACCCGATAGAAGAAAGAAGCTCCAACCATTAACAGTCAGTTTATGAAAGCTTTCCGATGATAAAGAAGCATGAAAAAAATACCCAGCAGGTATAATAGTACTTAGTCCATAGACAACATAACAAAGCATTTTGTTTGCTATGTCTGGTTCCTTGCCTACGATATTACTTTGGCAATGACTTAAACCATATATACAATCTTCAGACCTGCTGTAAAACATTTTTTCTTTAGTTGCCATGTCATCTATTACTAATGAGCAAACACGTTCGACAGGATTTTTTAGCCGATTAATTTCTGCATTTAATCTATCTTTGATTAAAGAATTAACACCATTGAAAGGAGGACCTAGATATCGTGAGATTGTCATTTTAGAAGGTAAACTAGCTGTCCATCAATCTCTTCGAGCTTGAATCGCTTTTCGCGTCCGCTTACAGTTTTATTACAGTTCGCTGTAAAACGCAAAAAAAATCATTTTTGATTTTCTAAACTTTTGGCACACCTTGTATAGACGTATATTTTTGTCCACGAAGTACTGTCACGGTGACAGGTGGAACGACAATTTAAAGCATCTTAACGTCAGTCTGACTTTTCGTTGTTGGAGTTTGAAATTTAGATGCTATTTAGCGTAATACTAAGACTTGACACTAAAAGATTCATAGTTTTATTAGTTTTACACAATGAAAGGACTAAATCATTATTGAAAATGTAATATCAGATTTATTTTAATTTTGCATAATTTAACCTGCCAATTATCATGGCCCGCAAACATACTTTTGACATACCTTTTGTTATAATGCAAATTTGTGAACAATGCATGCCCATTACACAGAAGAATCAAGTTTTAAATAAAATGTTGGTATAGAATAAGTATGACTTATTACTTTTATTTATAATAGTGAATTTATAACTGGCTTCCATATTAATAATTAGTTTCATTTGTCTGCTCTGAAATTGTTCCTGTCAAAGTGAGTTTGCAGTGGCATTGAGTCGTCGCCTGTAGATCGTGCTCTGGCTATGTCGGTTGCTGAGACGATCCTATTATAATTTAAATATTTAGTAGTGACGCTGGTAGTTGAACTAAAAACAATAACCAAAAATAATACTGACCGACGTTGGAATATCTGTGTAAACATTTTGCTTACACACACTGTAAAAAGAATATAATTTGTAATTGTTGGATCATTTTGTGATTTTTATTAAGTATTTAAGGAAAAATAACACAAAAAGGTAGTTCATGATTACAACCAATCCATCGAAATAAGAGCCACCAGCCTGGGACGCGATCATCATCAACCATCATCAGAATGTTTGATTAACAATTTGATTTAATGGTGTATTTTCAAACATATCGCATTAAATGATTGAACGCTGCCCATACTTCAAACTTTCTACTGACAATCAAACTATTTAGTAGAAGTAATTGTTGAATTAGACTGGAATATTTACTTTAGTAAATTGAATAGTTACAAAACAATTGTCATTACATTGGAATTTGATACGTCTGTCACCTAGTAATAATAATATAAATCATATTTTAAGGTAATTGTCTAATACCGTGCCGTCAAATACTTTTCGCATTAGAGTAGGCTGTTTTTGAAGTTTTTAATCAATGTTGGTGTACATGCTAATTTTTTGAAATCTTCAAATTCTGACAGTTGTCATACTTAAATTCAAATTATAGACGCCTATTATTATTTATATGACATAACCAAACTATTAAAATTATGCATTGTCACCAACCATTAAAAAAAAAGCATGGCCGTCTCTAATGCGGAAAGTAGGTATTTGAAGGCACGGTATATAGGCAAAACTAAAATGGATCTGATAGCACTTTTCTCATTAATATTTTAGTCATT
The DNA here is from genome assembly GCA_963170755.1 of Amphimallon solstitiale. Lineage (NCBI taxonomy): Eukaryota > Metazoa > Arthropoda > Insecta > Coleoptera > Scarabaeidae > Amphimallon > Amphimallon solstitiale. The sequence continues at coordinate 47,961,726 of OY720679.1, forward strand.
TCGCTGTATAAAATTTGTAATTTCATATCTTTTTGTGTCAAGGTCTACAATAAATATCGATGAAGCTTAAAAACATGAACCATGAAATATCAGACAGATGTCAGGGTGTTTAACCTTTTTTTTTGAAATAATTGTCATCATGAAAGCAGTTCAGATTTCATCACGAACTGAAATCGATTGATCGTTTTGACGTTTTATAACCTGCAATTAAATTTTTGTGAAATTGCCAACATTAATCAAAAGTCAGATGGACTTTTTCTGACAATTCTGACGTTTCCTGTAACATTTAAGCCACCTAACGTGAATGTTGAGCTGACCAACATTTCGCGTATGCTCTAGTTAAATATATCGGTGTTAAAATAATAATAGATGAGTAAAGATGGCTACACCCTTTAACTGTTACTTAATTTTAGTTTAATAATATACTATGTTCACCAATTTTGATCAGCATGATGTATTCGTTTCTTTGAATTACAATTAACGTAGGGCTTCCGGGACAATAGTCAATAGAAATTAATTTATATGACGTTGGTTGCAAATAATCAAGCTCATCAGTGCTCCATAATGTTTGTCATAAAATGTCGATATAAGTCATCAAGTGCTGATTATTCAATTTACTCTTTCCACCTTTTTTTTATGTAGGACACATTAATTTAATAGAATACTTGCTCTTTTTGTTATTCCGTGAAACTCTTCGAGTTTGAATTGCTTCTTTGGAACGTGACCACTGCCAGTCGCAGAGGCACTTGAATTTTAACGGTTATAAATTTTCTTTTAATTAGTTTATGAATGAAGATGCAAATTAAATGAAATATCTCTAGAAATTAATTATACATTATTGTGGCATCTATAATTATAGACAAATGGATTTATTAATTAAAAAATTTCCCATAAAATGTTTAACATTTCTATAGAATTTACTGAAAGCTGATTACTTGGAACATTTCGTTGACATTCAAGTTTGATATAATGCGTGTGCACCTAGTCTAAGTTGAATGTAAGTAGGCCGAACAGGTAAACCTAAGATGGTTGTATGATCAAGATTTGTTGTATCATATATAAATTTCTTTGTTTTTTAAATTTGGTAGTACTCTAACTTTATTTGTCTCAAGTTTTATGATAAACGTTGCCCATACGTTAAATTATCTTGCAAACTGTCATGGTGGTGACAGTTCGATCTATTGCGAGAATGAATTGTCAAATTGAATGTCACTGTAGACATACCGTGCCTTCAATTAATTTTTTTTGGAATAACCTACGATTTCAATATTAATTTGAAAACACTGTGGAACTTTTCAATAAATTGACTTAACTATGACAGTAGGTAGTCAAAATGAAAAACATTACTATAGCACAGTATTCCCAAATTAATATTGATATCATAAGCTACTCTAAATTTAAATTAAAGACGCAGTATGTATATTTGTATGTAGAAAGATGACAGAGATGTGTCCAAGACATTAAAGATACGATAAATGACCGATACAATAGTAATAATAATAATAATTGATAATGCAATAAAATGTAAATATTAACGGTTATAATATTTCTTTCAGTGGACGTTAAATGTTATTAATCGCGCCTTTGCTTTAATTTTTAAAACTACGATATTGGAAACTGTACCCGAATGACCGACAATGTAGAGTAATTACAACCGCAGTTCAGTTTCTTCTTGTTTATGAATGAAGACGCATATTAAGCAAAATGTCTCTTAGAAACAAATTAAATATTATTGTGACATTTATAATTAGTGGCAAATGAATTTATTTATTAAGACTTTGCCCACAAAGCGAACAACATTTCTATATAATTTACTGAACACTGATATTTAGACAAATTTTGTTGTCATTCAGGTTTTGTATCAATTGTGTGCATCTTCTTCTTCTTCTTCTTCTTTATTGTGGCTTTGAGTTAGACTATTTAGTCTTTTACTCTTCATCTGAGTGCGGTGAATCTTGGATTGTTGAAGTTGAATTTGATTAGCTATTGTTTATCTTTATTTTGATTAAAAATTAAAGTAGAAACATTTTAGGTCTTTTGTGTTTGAAATTTTCATTTCCATCATATGCAAGTGCTCTTTTAAGATTTTGATTTGAGTGGTTTTCCATCTGGTTATAGAAACTGAGCGCTCTTTCCTTGATGTAGTCAATAATGGTTTGGGTATTTGTTTCATTCATTATTTGATTATTTCTCATATACCATGGAGCATTTAGTATCATTCTAAGACTGGTGTGTTGTATTATTTGCAGTTTTTTGATGTTGGTCTTGCACATATGCACCCATATTGGGCATGCATATGTGAATATTGGACCTAATACTTGTAAAGTAGAGTTTTGTTGTTCGTGTTCGCTGGCTTTTTCTGCCTATAAGAGACCATAGTTGACATCTTGTGTGTTTGGTTTTGGTTATCGTTATGTGTGTGTTATAATTGAGCTTTATATCCAGGTATATTCCCAGGTATTTAATTTCTCTACTCCATGGTATAGTGTTGTTGTTGATGGTTATTTCGTTGTCTGTTGTTTTCAGATTCCTTTGAAAGATTATTGCTTGGGATTTGTCTTCGTTTATTGTTGTCCTCCATTGTTTGAACCATTTTATCGTGTTGTCTAAGTGCGTTTGGAGTTCCTATACCGCGTTCGTCGGACATCTTGATGTTGCGAGCAGTGCCGAATCATCTGCAAAGGTGGCCGTATTTAAGTATCTTGTAGGATTTGATACTGGTATGTCTGCTGTAAATATTGTATATAGGTGAGGTGACAGGCATGAGCCCTGGGGGACTCCCGCTGTTGGATGTTTTATTGAGGAAAGTGTGTTCTGGATGCTAACTTGAAAGCAGCGTCCTTAGAGAAAACTGTTCGTGATTTTTATGATGTGTGTTGGGTAATTGTGTATTATCATTTTATACATGAGTCCCTGCCTCCAGACTTTATCAAATGCCTTTGCTATGTCGAGAAATACAGCTGCTGTCACTTGACTTTTGTTGAATCCGTCTTGGATAATCTCAGTGACTCTTGAAAGTTGTGTTATCGTTGAATGTTCTTCTCTAAAAACCCATGTTGATCTTCTGGTATTATGTCTTGATTGTCAGAGTGGTACTTTATCTTCTGTAGGATTATTTTTTCTATCACTTTGCTAATGGATGGTAACAGGCTTATGGGCCTGTAGCTGCTTGGTATTGTTTTTGGTTTTCCTGGTTTAGGTATAACTATTACTTTGGCATGTTTCCATATCTTTGGGAATGTTTGGAGTCTGATAACGGAGTTTGCTATTGCTAGAATTGACATTATTGCTTTTGGGGGGAGGTTTTGTAGTGATCTGTTGGTGATGTTGTCTATACCAGGAGCTTTTTTGGGATTTCATGCTTTAAGGATTGCTTTTAGGTTCTCGGCTGTGACTGGGTCGTTGCTAGGGGAGTGGGGTTCACGTATTTCTCTGCTTACTACTTTGTGAATCTGCATTACGTGTTGCATGTCTACTTCATCCAAGTTCGGAGTGAATTGCTCTTCTAGTGATTCCGCTAGAGCTTCTGGTTTTTCTTCTGCTGTGACTTGTGTGGAGTTATTGAATTGAAGTGGTGGGATTTGTATTTGTTCTCTTTTGATTGCCTTGATTATTTTCCATGTCTTAGAGGGCTCTGCACCTATTTCTTCGAGTGTTCTTTGCCATTCTACATTTTTCGGTTCCAGTAATTCCTTATGTACTTGATGTTGAAGGTTGTTTAGTATAGTTTTGTCTTCTCCTAGCTCTGTTCTTTTCCTTTATTAGTTCTTTAATATGATGTGGTAGACTACCTGATTTATATATCCTTTCTATTTTGATGGTGTTATTTTCTACAGCGTTTGTTATTTTATCTTGTAGTGATTTTATGTTCTGTTCTAATTCTGCAGTGTTTTGTATTTTAGGAACTGCAGTGATGGTTTGTTCTAGTTCTGTTTTGTAGCCGGCCCAGTCTGTCTTGAAGGTGTGATATGTTCTTTCGGTTATGTCTTCGTTCCAAGTTATTATAATTGGATTGTGATCAGAGCTCATGACACTTTCAGTTTCTATCTTTATGGTTTTGTTAATGTTTTTACTGATTGCTAAGTCTAATTGTCTAATTGTGTGCATCTAGCCCAAGGCGAACGTCGACAGACCAAAAAAAAAAAAAAAAACCAAGACGGTTCGGCAATGAAATGTTGTTTCATGTTATATATAAAATTGGTAGTACCATGCCTTGTGTCAAGTTTACGATAGAAATAGTGTATACTTCAAATTTTTTGACAGACTGTCATCGTGACACTTATACGACAATAAAAAGTTGATGTTTAACCAAATTGTCGTTCCACCTGTCATCGTGACAATACTTCGTTGTTGTGTATTCGTTCACACATAAACTTGTGAGAACGAAATGTCAGACTGAGAGTGCTTAACAACATTGTCTTTCCAATTGTCAAATGAAATTAACAACATAACATGATGAACTTTAACAAAACATGTTTTAAACTTACAGGTCATTGAGAGAATTAATTAATTTTCATATTACGCTTTAATAGTTGTATATATATGTACTTTGTAAAACCCAATCAAAAATCTTGCTGGCTCCTAATACCATTTAACCGAAAATGTACTTCTGATTAGTTTGTGCCAACCCGCATAGTCGCGTACTTTAAATGCTTTCTTTTATAACTGAATTGATAAACGAAATTACATAAATGCTTATGGGAATTTTACATATTTGATGTATTTATGTTATTTCGAAGTGTTTCGGACACATCTGACAAATAAAGAAAACTCAGATGATTCTTTATTTAGGCTTGCTTCGGTACTTCTTTCGCGAGAAGTGACGACATTTCGATGACATATATAATTGTCAAGTTTACGATAGAAATAGTGTATACTTCAAATTTTTTGACAGACTGTCATCGTGACACTTATACGACAATAAAAAGTTGATGTTTAACCAAATTGTCGTTCCACCTGTCATCGTGACAATACTTCGTTGTTGTGTATTCGTTCACACATAAACTTGTGAGAACGAAATGTCAGACTGAGAGTGCTTAACAACATTGTCTTTCCAATTGTCAAATGAAATTAACAACATAACATGATGAACTTTAACAAAACATGTTTTAAACTTACAGGTCATTGAGAGAATTAATTAATTTTCATATTACGCTTTAATAGTTGTATATATATGTACTTTGTAAAACCCAATCAAAAATCTTGCTGGCTCCTAATACCATTTAACCGAAAATGTACTTCTGATTAGTTTGTGCCAACCCGCATAGTCGCGTACTTTAAATGCTTTCTTTTATAACTGAATTGATAAACGAAATTACATAAATGCTTATGGGAATTTTACATATTTGATGTATTTATGTTATTTCGAAGTGTTTCGGACACATTTGACAAATAAAGAAAACTCAGATGATTCTTTATTTAGGCTTGCTTCGGTACTTCTTTCGCGAGAAGTGACGACATTTCGATTTGTGTTTAATATATCTTAATAAAATATAGAAAGATCGTTATATTTGTCACTGTACTTACGTGCGATAATACACTTTAAGTTTATTTTATCATATCCGTCGGCATTGTTCCTATATTCATAAATAGAAAAGAAATAGTAACAATTGATAATAATAACACTAATACGTATCTGAAAGGTACCACTTTCCCTTCATAATCCCTTTATTTGTCGGCCTTCTGACATTTAAACTTGACAACCGATCGATAAACGTGAATAAGTCATTATGTGTTGTGTATTACACGACTGGTGCTTTCCGCTAATTTTGACGTTTCCCGGCAAATGCCATATCGCGAACTCAAACTGATTTGACGGTTTTGATAATTTATAACCTGAAATTGAATTTTTCGTGCGTTTAACTTAACCTTATCCGAAGTTTGATGTGTCACGGTCATCTGTATCGATCCACCGCCATTTTAAAATCGAACCTAGTCCATATTTTTTATTTTACACGTAGACCTTATGGCAAAATACTATGATTCATACTCTTTTTCTGCACGTTCTAAAATTTTCAAAAACTCCTTTCGGGCCCTCGTTCTCTCTTCGGAGACGTGAAAAATGGCCTAAGGCACGTGGGACCGTGGTCCCCGTCGCGTGACACTTTCGTTCCCAGCGTAGATGCGCCAGGTTCTCAGAAAACTGTCTCCCCAATTCGTCAATTTTGGGGTATAGCTTTGCCGTTTTAATCGTTCGTGTTAAAAAGAGCGAGACAATTGGCTTTTAGTATATATAATAATTTATCAAATGTTTCCTGCCAAATTCACAACCTTTTGGAGAGGTATATCTCCAAATAGTACATAATCGAATAGATGTTTCTGACCATCGAGGAGCTTTTTTACAGTATTTTTTTATATCTGTTATAAAAATGGCTTTTTCATCATTAGCTTTTCAACCTTCATAAATTGTTTTTAATTCTGTTAACGATTTTGAATTTCTTTCCTTTTCAACTTGTAAGTCCTTTAATTCACTTAAGGTTTTATGATATTTTTCAGTTGTCCTTTTCAACTTCAGGTTTAGAACTTTGCAGTAGTACCTAAAATTTTGAACCTCATTTTCAGTGATGGAACTTGAACGAATTTAGAGTTACTACAATCAAAATCGTCTCTACAGCTAGTACGTGGAGAGGATACATTGGAAATGCTGGGTTCATGGAAGCTCTAAAAATTATTTTATGTACTGATGCATAGTTTACTTGTGGAACGTTAAAATTTACAAACACGGAAGGCAGTGTTCCTTCATTTAATTTATTTTTCTTACTTGAACTGTTAATATCATTTTCATGAAAATGTTTTATGCAAACAGCACTGTAGTCAGTCAGTTTTGTAGTATCTATAATAAAGAATTAAATTAAGTATATAGTATTTATTGTTTTCTATTACATTTTAAATTTGTAATTAATGTTCAAGTTACAATTGACTATATATTTAAAAAAATGAGGTGTGGCCACCACACGACTTTCTTATACGCATGAAAGTGTCCGGTCCGAATTTTGAAATTTCATTTATACAAAAAATATTCCATATCCAACTCTAAATACTTTTGTACTCTTCATAAATATATATAAAACGCATAATTTACAACATATTTCCAAAAAATCGTTATTCGGTAAGAGTGAAAGTGTTACTTCCGGTCCGAATTTTGAATTTTTTTTTATACAAAAGATATTTAAAAGTACGTTCTAAATACTTTTATACTCATAATGTACCCGCCTAGAAAGCATGACTTGCGAGATATTCGCAAAAAACTGAGTAAAAGACCTACTTCCGGTAGGAATTTCGAAAAACTTTATTAACACAATTTTTCTCAAATTTAATTTTGAGTATATTTGAATTCTTTATAAATTTGTTTAAACTTAGTAATTGACGAAATATTTGCAAATTTCGACTTTTTCACTGAAGTAAACTACTACTTCCGGTCTGCCGATTTTGCTCAAAATCTAATCAGTTCTCAAGAGGGAGATTGTATTCGTAAATGCAAAATTTGGAATTGATATCTGTAGCGGTTTGACCGCTATCGTGGTCACACACACACAGACATTTTTTAAAAACCACTTTTTCGGTATCAGGGGAACTCAAAATGTGGACATCTGCAAAAATCTCGAAGTCGAAAATTTTCAACATCACAATACTTCCTTATACTACGTATAAGAAAGTAAAAAGTATTTTAAAATTTACTTATAAGATTAAAATTATTTGTATATATTTAGGTAAGACAGTAGAACAAAATAAAGTAACATGTATAAAATTGTTTTTCACAGCCAACATTTTAACACATAATTCCATAGATTATTTTATTCTTAGATAAAATTTAAAAATAAAAAGTGCTTTTTTGATAAGATTACCACAAAATTCTTGAAGAATATTTATCCATAATGCTCGGATATCAGGCTTACTTGGAATTTCGAAAGAGACATTTCTTTCTCCACAAATAATACATTTCTTAAACATTTTTAGAATTTTACCTTAATTTCAAATTGAAATTGCCGTCAAGCTGACGTTTAAAATTTTAAAACTCAAATTTAAAATACAGTAGAATCTCGAAACCTTGAACACAAAACATCCGAGACTGTTCACGTTATGGAATTTGTTCACGTTAGCGAGCAAATACTAAACGTACACAGTTTTACTTATTTACCAGTAAACTTTTCCTATAATAAAGCTTAGTGAGCCGTAAGAACGTTCTGATCCATCTGCTGTATCAATCGTGTTACGTTAGGAGGCATTAACATAGCAAATATTTTGCCATCATTTGTTTTTAATTCTGCTTTCGAGGGATAAGAAGTAGCTTTATCAAGAAGAAGGATGGCATATGCTGTGATGTTTTTACCTAAAATTATGAAAATCAACTACGGTACCTTTTTTTGTTTGAAGTTACCTCAGGAACGAACTGGTTAAGAAAACAATCTTTAAAAATACCTTTCGTCATCCATTCATTTGCGTTGTTCTTGTAGACAACTGGATTGCAGAAATTTTTAAAGCATCTAGGCCGATTGGCTTTTCCAATTATGAGCGGCTTTAATTTGTGCGAGCCAGCTGCATTTGTACAACCGAAGAATGTAATTCTTGGCACTTTTCATTCCCGGAGCGTTTTTTTCAGCAAGTGAAACTTAGGTCCTATCAGGTAAAAGTTTACAAAATCGGTCTCGTCAGCATTATAGAGTTGATATTCATTTAAATCAAATTCTGCAATTTTTTGCCTCAATTGTTGTTTAAAAGGATCCACTAGATGTGGCTGAGATGATAATTTTTCTCCGGTAATTTTCAAATGACGAATTTCGAAGCGCTTTTTAAGACGTTGGAGCCACCCATAACTGGCATTAAATTTATGTGTACTTTGATGCACCTTATCATAAAAAAATAAAGCCCTTTGACGAATTATTTCAGCAGTAACCGGAATGGTTCACTGGTGTTGTTTAAGAAACCATATAGAATTTTTTCCAATTTTGGATATTCCGCTTCTCTTAATGTACATCTTTTGCTAGATGTTGACGTACTAGCCAAAACAGCGACGATTTTTATCTTTTTATTTTTAATTGAGCAAACTGTTGATTTTGCTACGCCATACTTTTTTGAAATGGCCGTTACACTCAAACCTTTTTCATAATCTTCTATTAGTTTACCTTTTTCACGTAAAGACAAACACTTTGCATCCACTTTTGTCATGTTACGACAGATAACTTACCGCACAAGAACATTCAATGAACACTGTGGCCTGCTTTAACATATTGTAGCATATCATAGAGACAGGGAAACCCCGATGAATTAAAAATTAAAACTATTCATTATTCACGTTTTCGAGTATGTTCGTTGTTCACATTACAGAGTATGCAATAGAAAATATTATGTGTTCACGATACTGAGATATTCACATAAACGAATTTTCACGTTAACGAGATCTTACTGTATGTATATATGCCTTCCAAGATTTAAAATAATTTACCAAGCAGTTTATGATGCTTTGGATAGATAGCGCCACATACGGATAATATTTTGAGGTTATAAGAATCAGAAATATCTAGTTATGTGACGGCCTTATATCGCGCAGCGATGTCAGATACAGTTGGCCTTGGCTTAAATGTCGCTTAAAATGTCGTCAAATAGATGACGCCACAAATTTATTGGAATTTTTAATTATTACTCCTATTTCCCCAACTTTTAGTGAAGAATATTCGAGGGAAGTTGTATTTTATAGACTAAATTTTATTACTATCAAGTTAGATTTTTTTTTAAATGTCCCAAAGAGCCAGTGTTTTTTTCAATTTTTACAGTCGTCTCGACCGGAAATACTCTTTCCTGGTCGAGCTACACATGCTCCAAATGTCACTTTACAGGCGGTGAGTACAAAAAATAATTTCTAGTCCACATCATTCGACACCATTATGTGATGGTATATGCGACGGGACCAGAATAGTTCTCGACGTGACACATAGATGGCGCTATAAACTGTATGAAATCGGAATTGTAATGGAAGGCTTCATGCTTTATATAAACACATATAAAATGTTATTACTATCGGTTAATTCATTCGAGTAGTAGCATCCGTTTAATATAGATATGTCATTAATTTCTGTAAAATGGAAAAAAATTGAATAATATGCAGTCATTAAATCCTTTCTTTTGGATGGTATGATACTAACAGAAATTCATCGGAAATTGTTAAACGTGTATAAAGATAAAGATCACCTTCACTTTCCACTATCAAAAAATGGACTGCTCTTTATAAACCAAGTTTCGAAGATGATCCACGCTGTCGTCCAAAAAATGCCACAAAACAAAAATCATTCAACAAATCTGTGAGGAGAGACCTCTTTTAAAGAAGAGAAAGATCATTTTTCATCAAGACAATGCTCGTGTTGACACACGTGTTTGGACGATGGCAAAATTCAACGAATCAAAGTATGAATTGTTTGAAAATCCAGCGTTTAATCTTGGCTGGAAAGCGTTTTGTATCAAATGACGATGCTGAATGGATATTTTGTAGCCGTTTTGGAATCACATGATATTATTGAATTATTGGAAAATTTTTGGCAAATGTATTGAAGCTTTTGGAGATTATATTGAAAAATAAAACATATTTCACGTCCAAAAATGTTCTTTCATTGTTAGGCCGAGAACTTTTCATACAGACCTTGTAATTAAAAATTGCATTAGTATTTTGTAGTTTTGTTGAACAAAGTAACATATTATTATATAAAAAAAAATATTCGCATACCTGGAATTTTTACACAATACTGCTTCGTTTAAATTCATAGAACCGATATCAACGTCCTTCCGAACCGGAAATGATTTGAGGTTTCAGAAAGATAAAATATGTAAGAAACTTTGAAAACATTCAAAATTTTCCCGAAATACCATATATGTACATAGATTACAAAGATTCTTTTAGCGCAGTACAATATTTTACTATACTAACTTACAATATTGATTTTTAATATAGGATTATATACATATGGCGTTTGTTCTTCACTGCCGCGGTTTTAGGTATATAATATGTATATATATATTATATATATGTATACACACGAGAGTTGTAGGTCATTTCTCTACCGGAATTGGACGTCTGATGGGTAGACCATAAACCACAGCATACAAGCTTCTCGGTTTTCCTGTTTGATTAATTTTACATATTGATTTCTTGAAAATATATACATGTAGCTAATACGTTCTATTTTCGTTATATAACATTTCACGCCTGCATAGTATATTATTATTGATTTACGTCTTATAATGTGTTTAAAATTCAGTTCATTTAAAATTCTTATTTGGGGTAGACTATGATTTTAAATAAACTTCGCGACATTGACCATTATTAACGATATTTGCCAAGTAACATTTTAACAGACGTTATCTTAAAACTAATTAATTTCTAAAAATTAAATTATGCAGAACGATATTCATTTATCATTTTAGAATTACAACACAAAGTTCTGAATGATAAAAGTTATCTTCGAACTAGGTGATGAAGGTGCATGAAGAACAGTGTCTTTATGCAAGATTTTCCATCTTGGAATCTTAGCCAGATTCATATTTGTGTTGACAGATTTCGTATAACATATAATTGGTAGTAGAGCACCTATAAAAGAACTGCAGATTCCATTGAAGATATTATATGTCGAATGGAAAACTCATCTGTCATAAGAAGTTGAGCCATCAGTTGGAACTTGGCCATGTTATTCTTTAGTAAAATATGAAGTTATATCGAAATAAAATTCAAGCAGATCCGTTTATTATGACTCAGAAGAACTAAGTAAGTATTGCCAGTGGTTTTCGAATAACTTGATTATTGACAACGTGCTTGATAATAATAATAATAATAATAGAATTTATTGGCATTTGAACAAGAATAATACAATGGAAAATATGTAACATACAGGCTGGCTGACAAAAAACGCCCTTGGCTTGGGGCCGTAGCTCCGTTATTTACTATCCGATTTTAAAAAACAAAATATCAAATAAAATGGTTAAGTAAATACTATCAATTGGCGTAATCGAAATATTATTAGGATCAAAAAGTTTGAACATGCGATAGTCAATTTTTTTTTTTAAATGGCAACGTATATTTTTAATTAATGTTTCGGATAAAGAATGTTTTCCTGATTTTGATGATGTATAACACGTCAATTTTCAACATAAGTTTCAAGTGTGCCGTGGTTAATATCATTTTATTGGAATGGAAATTTTAAAAAAATACAAATAAATACGAAACTTATCTACAAATATTGTTCAAATTGTCTGCCGCCTTAATATCATTTTATTGGAATGGAAATTTTAAAAAAATACAAATAAATACGAAACTTATCTACAAATATTGTTCAAATTGTCTGCCGCCTTGTTGAAGACATAGTTGACACCTTCTAATTACTCCATTAGTGGCGTTGAGTATAAAATTAGGAGGTATTTCGCGGCAAGAATTCAGAATTCTTTGCCGTAAAATGTCTATATTTTCCGGACTAGTAAAATAAACCTGATCTTGAAGATAGCCCCATAACCAAAAATCCAGCGGCGAAAGGTCGGGCGAACAAGCGGGCCATTGAATTGGTCCATTGGTCCCTATCCACCTCTCAGCAAATGTCGCATTTAACCATTCAACATTTATTAAGGCATTATGAGGAGGGGCGCCATCTTGCTGAAAGTACATTCTGTTTAGCTCGGCAATTGGCAAATCATCTAAAAAGTTTGTAATGTTTTCACGCAATAGTTGATGGTATTTTGCTTGATTTAAGATGCCATCTATGAAAAATGGGCCAATTAATCGATCACCCCAAAGACCGCACCATACATTTAAACTGAATCTTTGCTGAAAATTATTCTCAATTATAATTCTTGGGTTTTCTTGGCTCCAACATCGATTGTTCTTTCTGATAAAAATGCCATTATTACTAAAACTGCATTCGTCCGACCAAATAATTTTTCGATAAAAATTACGATCTCGTGTAACATTTAAGAAAAAGTTGCAAAATTGCATTCTTCGACCATGATCATTTTCCAATAGTGCGTGTACTTTTTGAGAGATGTATGGCATGAACTTGTGCTTTTTGAGCATCGCTTGTGTTGTTTGGTGCGATACGCCGACCTCATTTGCAATTCTCCGAGTAGAAGTCCATGGACTTTCTTCCACGCATAAAAGAACATCCAATTCTGTATTTTCCTTAAACTGTCGACTCTTACTTTTTGGCATTTTGAAGGCTCCTTATTTTCTTAAATTCTGTTCGATTCTTCCGAATTTACGACGGTCTGGAACCTCTCTTGTCGGATAACGATAACTGTAGTCTCACAGCTTCAGCACTATTTCGATCACATTCAAAGTATACTTGCAACATGTCGGTCACTTGATTGCTATCCATGTTAATGATGAATTAAACTCACAGAAAGAATCAGAACGTTGAACTAATGTCACACCGATACACAAATGTCACAATGACAGTATTTATTAACATTTACATTCTAATTGACAGTATTTATTACTTGGTGCATTTGATTGCTATTCACGGCACACTTGAAACTTATGTTGAAAAATTGACGTGTTATACATCATCAAAATCAGGAAAACATTCTTTATCCGAAACATTAATTAAAAATATTCGTTGCCATTTATAAAAAAAAAATTGACTATCGCATGTTCAAACTTTTTGTTCCTAATAATATTTTGATTACGCCAATTGATAGTATTTACTTAACCATTTTATTTTATATTTCGTTTTTTAAAATCGGATAGTAAATAACGGAGCTACGGCTTGGGGCGTTTTTTGTCAACCATCCTGTATATAAATTAATGTAGCATATAAAATAAATGTATGTATGTACATATATGGATAGTTGCTTCTTGTCCCTAGCCAAATAGACTAAGTCGCCGTATTGTGATCATATTTTAAAGATATGATCACTTAGCGTTCTACCCTAAACCTAGTGAATAAAGTGGTAGTGAAATAAGGAAGCCCATATTAATCACAAACATAACCAGAGAAATGATAAAAATGCTTATTGAAGACTAACCCCCGAAAAAGAAATTACGTTTGGTAAAAGAAAAAGAAAAACAAAAACGAAGAAGAAGATGATTTAGAAAAAAAGAAAAAAAACACACATATACATATGTATATACATACATACAACTACATACACACACATACTCAAAATTCATATCCACATATATGCGTACACACCTAGATATAATTATATGACGTACTGCTTTAATCAATATTCAGAAAAAGTTTCTGAATAATTTAATCCTGTTTAGCTAGAGCTTTTGTTAGTTGTTTCCGGAGTAAATATCCTGAAACATTTAGGTCTATTGTTGGGAGAATATTATTTAGTACTTTGACTGCACTATATGAAAAACTGCGTTTAAATATTTCCTGCTTGTGTTTAGGGATTGTCAAGTGATACTTGTGTCTCACATTCACGTTATGTTGTTGATGCCTGAATTTCATTTTATTATATAAATATGGTGGCTTTCTAGATTTTAAAATGTTTAAAAAAAAGATGCTCTTGTGAAGTAGCCGTGTATTTGACATATTCAAGGTACCGCTCTCTTTAAGCTTACGAGTGACCCCTCTTCTGCCCCGAATGCCATGTATCAGCCGGATACAACTATTTTGCACTCTCTGAATCCTCATGGAGGTCTCCCTGGTTATGCAGGAATCGTAAACGACATCACAATAATTAAAGTGTGACAGCACAAGGCTCCTGCGCAAAAGTGACCTCGCTGACTGGTCAAAAAGTTGTCTGTTAATATACCGTAGTCGACATATTTTAATTTCTGATACGAAAGTAGAAAGAGGAAAAGAGCGCGACGAAATAAACTAAAGATAAACATAAGCGAGGCTGCTAAGACAGTACACTCGACAAATGTTTCCTATGAAATTTAAGGCGTGAGCGTCCCCCGGCGACACTGCGTTGCTCTCCCACCACTGTTAGCAAGCAGGCATCGCTGCACATTATAAGGTCATCTTCTGCATGGGATAGAAGTACAAACCGAAATTAAAATTTGACGACTACGGTATATCAGTTTCAAGGACATTATCGCTTTTCTTATAAGATACGATGTCTTTTTCTCAAATCTCAGCGCAGAGTCAATATGCAAGCCTAGGTTCTTAATACAGTCCGAGATTACGATTTTTGTCGATTGAATATAGATATTCAATGACGACTGGACTAACATACGCACGCGCTTAGGACCAAAAACGATAGCTTGGGTTTTATTTGGATTTATTTGGAGCTGATGACCACCACAAAACCGGGAAATGCTTTCCAAATCTCTGTTAATCCTCTCCTGACCCCAAAGGTATTCAGATGGTTTGAATGATATATATCTATGATAAATATTTCTTTTCTGATTGGGGCCTGATTTATTCTGTCGTATACTTATAAATTAGAAAATATGGTCGTCTGAAAATCCTCATGAATTCATGGCAATATTATTATGTAACCAATAAATTGGTGTGATTACTACATGACTTTCTTATACGTAGTGCATCCGGCCTGAATATTGTCTTACTTCAGGCATGTTGACAAATTATCTGGACAAAAATTATTTCAAATCCGCTTTTCAATTCTTTTATACACGTCACAAATGTACTTGCATCTTCTAATTTCATCGACATTAGGAAATTACTTTTTCCTTAAAGTTCCTGTCAAATTCACTTTTTACTACTTTTGTATTCTTTAGAAATTTATTTCAACCTAGTAGTTGACGACATATTGGTAAAACATGGGTTTTTCTTTAAAATAAAGTACTAAATTATCAGTATTAAATAGGTTTTTATGTACTGTCCTTTTAAGGTAACCAAAGAGAAAAAAAATACCTCTGCTAATCAATCCATTATGAAATGTTCCGGGAAGAAATTCATATGTATTAGATGTAGTGTGAACAGTAGCTTATTATTGAGTGGTTTAATAATTGTATTCAGAATAAAAAAAAGTTCAGTGTCGTTGTGCATTAAGTATATAATGATCTTCTTTTTATTCTGAAGACAATTATTAAACCACTCAATAATAAGCTATACTGTTCACACTATACGTCTAATACATATGAATTTCTTCCCGGAACATTTCATAATCGATTGATTAGCAGGGGTATTTTTTTTCTCTTTGGCTACCTAAAAATGGCAGAAAGTTGCATATTAATTTCTCCACAAACATACTGATTTACAGATGAGCAGTGTCGATTATTTGGCGAATTTACATAAGCACTAAAATAAAGTCAGGTTTCGACTGAGAAGAACGAATTTTTAAACAAATTATCATCAGCAAGATTATTGTTAAAACCATTTTTAGACCAAATAATATAAACAGCAGCCTTTGAATATCAAATCAGCACCTTTTACAAAATTTAAAATCTTTACCGATCTACAGCCACTTTTTTGGAGTTTCTGAAATATTAGATCTTGTCAAATTACAGTGACAAAAAATTACATTTTCAGAAATAATTTAAACAAAATTAAATAAATAAAGAGTGTGAAATTAAGCAAATTCTTATTAAAACTAAAAATAGAACGATTGTTTTATATAGAATTCTTAAATTAAACAACAAATATCAACACACTAATTGTTCGCGGAAGTGTTCTAATGAAACTCCATAATAAGACAGGGAATAACCTGACTGGGTATTAGAAAAAATCATTGTTCCATGCAATTACAAGCATTTTTAAATCCAATACATTTTTATTATTTATATTGGAATGATTTATTTTGAAACATTTTAATATAACTACTGGCCTAGTTAATATTCTAAAGTATTTGCAAATTTCTTCCTAACAATTATAGGTATGTTCTAGTATACTTATATGAGTTGTACTTAGACTTAGAACTACTTATTTGATCGATCTTTTAGTGTTATTAACGTGAAAATTATTTTATCGGGCGTTATTGTAATGACCTTATCATAGTAATCTATATATAACAAATATTAATTAATTTCTTAGTGTTTACTTCGACTTGAATCACGATTTTCATGTTTCACACGTTTGCAAACATCAATTTTTAATGAGATTATTGCCTCCAATTTATGTATGTAGGTTTGAATACAATTTGTAGGTTGTTTTCTTTTATTACAATAGGATGCTATTAAAACAATGAAATTATTATTAACAAACAAATTTTCTTGTTTGTTCGTTATTGTTGTTATATACAATGCGCTTCAAAAGTAGTGCATCAATTCATTTATAGCTTACGTAGAAGATTTATAGAAAAATCCTGCAAGGGTTATATCATCTTGTAAAAAAGTCATTATTTGACGATAAATATTTACTTTTGCGATTCCATTTGCATGGGCAACTGGGTTAAACTTTTTTTTAAATGACATACCACATAGTTATGGCATATTCGAGTAGATCAAAAAATTCTCCTTTTAACAATGTATCACGTTATGAGGGTTTTGTAAGGAAATTTGACAAATATTTGCCGCCAAGAAGTAGGTATAGCGATTTCGTAAAAAAAGTCATTTTGTGTCGATCGATAAAGATTTAAATTTGCGATTCCATGGCCAACTGGGTTTAATTTTTTTTTTAACGTCATACCACATTTCAATTCTTTTTGAATACATAGCATGTTTATTGATTGTATAACAAACTTAAGAATTAATTAAAGCATGTGTTATCACAATAGCTTATAAAACACTAATTCAGTAAGTGTTCGCAATGACCACCATTTGTCTCTTGGTACTAGGCAAGACTTTGTACAAATTTTTGTCGAATTTTACGCAGGACAGTAGGTGTTACTAGCCTATAACACGCTCTTTCAGATCTTCTAAATACTGAAGACGATTTCGATAAACTTTGCTTTTTAAGTATGGCCACAAAAAGTAGTCCAGCGGAGTGAGATATGGTGATCCAGAGGGCCACTCATGTATGTATGTATGCATGTACATTGGCGCTAAAATGCAGGAGAGCGCCATCTTGTTGTAACCAAATCTAATTATTGGGTAAACCTGCTTCTAAGTTATTAGGAAATATTTAGAGGTGATACTTTTCTTAAGTCTCAAAACAGATGATTGATTAATGTCATAATTCAGAACAAGCTCGTTAGACGCAAAATGCGGATTACCTTTCAATTCCAAAAGGACCGACAAGCTTGTTTTGTCATCGGTAACTTTTCTCCGACCAGATATTACAGCATGTTTCACAGACCCCGGCTCCTTAAACTTTTCTTCACTTCTGCTCATACTGGATTGTGTTATCGGAGGCCGTTCGGGACGCTCTTGATTAAAAAGAGCACACATATGTTGCTGTATTCTTACACTATCCCCGTAACCAATCATCTTCAAAATTCCGATACGTTCTGTTTTACTTATTTACTTTATGATTTAACGCAAAATTTAAACTTTTCATTAAATGACAAGTAAATCTGTCTAGATGACACGCGAGTGCATGATTTTTTTTGTTCCGAAAAAGAAATCTCATAACTGACCATGACTTCGTCAAATATTTGTCAAATTTCCTTACAAACCTCCATAACATGGTATGTTGTCAAAAAGAGAATTTTTTGATCTACCCGAATATGCCATAAAAAATGTGGTATGTTATTTAAAAAAAGTTGAACCCAGTTGGCCATGAAAATGGAATTGCAAAAGTAAGTCTTTATCGTCACATAATGACTTCTTTTTACAAAATCGCTTTCGAAAGATTTTTCTATTAACCCTGTAAGAAGCTACAAATGAATTTACGCATTACTTTTGATGCGCGTTGTATGTATATACCGGGGTCGACATATTTTAATTTCTGATACGAAAGTAGAAAGAGGAAAAGAGCGCGACGGAATAAACTAAAGATAGACATAAGCGAGGCTGCCACACTGGACATTTGCTACTATGAAATGTAAGGCGTGGGGGTCCCCCGCCATTCCGTTGCTCTCCCTCCACTGTTAGCAATCAGGCATCGCTGCATATCATAAGATCATCTTCTGCATATGATAGAAGTGCAATCCGAAATTAAAATTTGACGCTTAGGGTATATACAGTGTGCACGCGATCTACTTGCGGATGAATATACTAGACAAGCTGGTCGACTATAAGTGGGAGAATAAAGGGGTAGCCTCTGTTACGAACATTAGAGCTACGTTAAAGTCGACACCGCAGAAATCGTTAGTCCGTGAAAATTCTTACTGTTACTGTTTATAACAAATTCTTATACCAAGAATAAAGTCATTTACTGTATTGCTTTAGAGAAGATGAAAAAAATATTAAACAATAAAAAGCACTACCTAGATAATTTATAAGTAGAAACTTGTTGAAGCATAAGTACTAAATAATTTTAGTAACGGATTTCATCACAGCTTCCCAAATTGTATCAGTAAATAAAGGAAATGATCATCAATTCTAAAACCTGAAAAATAATATTTTTTTTCTTAAAATATCAAAGATAAGAAAAATAGCTGATATAAAAAAACGAAAACGTAACAATAGTAAAACTCTTATCAAGATAAAAAGTAAATAATTCCGTAGTATTATAAAATAGAAAAGGAAACAAACTAAAATTCTGAAAGTAAACAATAAATTTGTATGAAACTAAACAAAATGTTTCAGTAAGTATAAACGCAAAAACAATTAATTTAATTGGAAGTTAAGAATGGAATTATTAAAGAAAAATGAATTTCTACAAGTACTAAATTATTTATTAAATGCTCAAATAAGCCTCCCTCTTGAGCTGAACAGTAACCCAGCCGATTTTAAAAATATCGACGAACATTTGTTAACATTTGCGGGGGTAACATGATTCGAAAATTCAATAATTTTGGCGCGTAATTGTTCTAAATGGACGAAACGCGATTTAAAAATGTGCTATACTCTATTCACTGAACATATAGAGTAATCACGAGCTATTCACGACTGTTTCACGTGCACAGCTCAATTTACAATAGAAAACTTATATTAACAATAAACTGTTATAAAATCTTTTGATTACATATTTAAATTTTCAAAAACAACAACTTATTAGTTTATATAAAATACCGACCCGATTTAAATTTACAGAAAATGCATGTTTTGTCTTTTTAGATAACTAAAATACGTAAATCTCAAACATAACCTATATCAACAAAATATTCGTAAATTGCTTAAAATCCATCACTTAATAAGTGAATAAATATTAATTGACTTAACAAAAAAATACACAAATGCGCATTTTGTAAACAATTTAAGATAATTTAATATGAATTTATCAAATTCAATATCAGGCATTTTAACACATAATACAAAACCAATATAAGTATTTAAAAATGAAGCAAATATATTAAAGACTTTATTCACATGTGTATATAATATAAATTACAAGTTTAAATAGGGCATAGGTAGTTACTTTATTGTGAATTTATAAGGTATTTTATACGTGTATTGATAGAGTACATACATAGTAAACATATATAAATTAAATGCATACACAATATACTTTATTTTCAAAAAATATATACAAGAAAGAGCGAAAGAAACTATGAATGTAATCATATATTTTAAATTTTTCTGTGTTGACAATTAAAATTATTCCTGAATGTCACTGGCACATTCACTACTTTCAGAACTTTCCAACTTAATTATGAAACTCTCTTGTAAATTTTCAACAATTACGTCTCTCCCACATATTCTTCACTACTTCCTTAACATGTTTGATGGCATTTAACCAGTTCTATTTTGTAACATTGTTCAATTATGTGTGTAACAGCTCTTTGACTTCCTTAATTTAAATGTAGTGTTTTTCCTTGCAATTTCTCCTTTAACTTGGGCCCATATTAATTCAATCGGCTTCAGTTCGCAATGATGTGATGGTAGTCTTTCATATTTTTCCTTTAAAAAACTATTACGAGCTCTTTTTTGAAAGAGAAATTCACTTCCACACTGTTGTACGTTTGAGGTTTGGCAAGTTCTCAGCTTCATTTATTTTCAATAAAATCTTATCCACTCTCGGCACCTCATTTTTATAGAAAAATGAGTGTACTATACGTCTAATAATATTGCGCATATCATCATCAATATTATCCAGGACAGATCGTCCTCTTGTATACGTCTTTGGAGGTTTCGCATCTTGTGAATTGTGTTCTCGTAAAATATTAAAAACACTTGCAGAGCAGATACCTGTAGCTTCGGCTGTAAAGTCAACAATTCGTGTCTTAGAGTCAGCTGGGCATTCTTGTTGCCGTTTGGTAAATATATTTAGTACAGTCTCTTTTTCTAGCACTGTAAAATGTCTCTTTACTCGTTTCTTCAGTTCTGGTTGCATTTTGCACAGTACTGTATAAACAGGTAAAAACAGTAACTTAAATTCAACACTTCTGGAAAGCTGAAACATAATTAACCTATAAAGCATTTGCTTTGTTTACGATTTATAGATCTTACCTTCAATAAATCTTTAATCATTAATAGAGTCTTTAAAAATACTGAGATTAATAATAATAACAACTTAAACAAATACAAAAAGCGCAATCACAAGGAACAATTCAAAATACTGTATAGAAAAAGCAAAAAGTATACATATATAACCTATATTTCAAAATAAGAGACAATGTTATTTATCCCTACTAGCACACTACACTTGTTCTACATTAGCAAATACGTATTTTCATCCTTCTCTAAAATTGTGATTTTGCTGCATGGGTATAGTCACAATCATGTGGCATAATCACAGAAAGCAGATGATTTATATCCTGTGTTTTAGGATTTGTATGTAACTCTCAGAGCCAATAGAAAGGCAGTATTAAAAATCATGTGTTGTTCACGCGTTTTTTGCTACTCTATTGGTTCGGTGAATATAGTATAGTCGACTAGACATCGACCGTTAACAAAATTCAAATGAAATGCACAAGTACAACTGCTATGCTTGTTGCACTGATTAAACGCAAGTCAGTCTAGCCTCAGTGAAAATGTACTCCCCAGAATTCCCCATTACACTCGACCAAAAGAACAGTTTGTACTCGTATATTGCTTTCTCGTGCTAACTCATAGAAACTCTCAGTGTCGTCGTTTTATCACAGAGCAAATGCATCCGCAACTTGCAGGCAAGCAATTGTGTTTATGTTTGAAGGTTTCACATTATTTAGAATATATGTATAATATATATTTTATGATAACTGCATTGTGTCAAAAAGGAAAATCATTCTTGTTTAATCTACGAAATTGTATAATTAAGTAGCATTTATATAATGTTATATAACTACATTAAATATTTATTTTAGTGCTGAATTATACATTAATTTAAGTAAAATATCTACTTACTACAGCGAGTATGTACTTAAATAAGTAAAAACTGTTTAGAGGTAGCTTGAGCTTGTAATTTTACATTGATAATTCCTAAGACTTAGATAATGCTTCTGTTTTCGACACAGCGTCGCGTCGCGTATTTACTCTTTCGAAGCTACATTTACACTCTGAATGTCATGTCATGGACTACTATTTACAATAATGCATTCTGGTCGCAATGTTTATGGAGGGAATATAAACTACTTTTAAGTTTAAATATCTGGGTGTCTGAATATAAGTTTCCACTTCTTTAAACTGGTCATTAGTAGACATCCAATTTAGGAAGTGGGCAGTTTTCATGTGCAAATTGTGTGATTGTAGAGAATGAAGAAATGCATTTGCCGTTTCATTATCTGATTTCAGCTTACGAACCCAGTTCATCCATAAAATTGGCTGTTACTCTAAGTGGGTGTGACATATATATCTACTCGATTTCCAAAGGGATGTGTAGTACTACATTATTTGTTAAACTACTTATTTGTACCTAAATACTATGACAATGATCTCGCTATTAAGGGGGCTGAATTAATATTATTAATTGCCAAATTATATAAAATTTTCACAATGAGTTCAAACACATGTTTGAATTAACTGTGAAAATTTCATTTCATTTGTAAATTATGGAGTTTCAACCTCGCACAACTCCTTCGTCAATCGATTATTATTAATTATGAAAATATAAGAAATTTTTTAATTTAAATCGATGTATGTGTACTAAAAAGGCTTATAAGGAAATTATGATAGTAACTGACCCAAAGCATAAAAAAGGATGTGGGCACCTTCACGACTTTCTTATACGTATGTGCGTTCCGAATTTTGTATACCAAAGTTGTTCCAAATGAACTTTTCAATACATACTTTTATCTTTTTAATAAAATAAATTTGTGAGTGAAAGTGTTACTTGCGGTCCGAATTTTGAAAATTTTTTTAAACAAAAATTATTCTAAATGAAGCTTTAAATATTTTCATACTTATACTATATCTGCCTTGGTATGACTTGCAAAATATTCACAAATAACTATTTTTATACAGTGTGGAAACCACTTATGGAATAAATTCAGTAACTTACAAACTAAGACATTTGTCGAAACCGCTGAAACAGGTCAATTTTTATTTTAAATTGCGCTGGTTTTAAATCACTGCACCTATTAGTGACGTCATCTTCTTTAGAGCTGTGACGTCATACGCATTTTTTTTTTAATAGAATGCTATATTTTTTTATAAATTCGTAGATAGTACTATTAAATACCTTTTCAATGAACTAACACAAGTTAGCTTTATTTTCAACAGTTTTTGAGATTTTTACATTAAAAAAAAAGAAAAATTAAAAAAAAGCAACACGAAAAAACTGTGTGATGAAATTGATAGCACCTGACGGTAGTAGAATACAAGAAAGATAGTAATTTTGCTTTGATCAAAAAAGAATAAATTAGTAAACTTTGACGTTTTTATAATTGTTGTTGTTGTGGTTGGAACGTAAAAATGTAAAAATCTTAAAAATTGTTGAAAATAAAGTTAACTTGTGTGAGTTCATTGAAAAGGTATTTAATAGTACTATCTACGAATTTATAAAAAAAATATAGCATTCTATTAAAAAAAAAAGCGTATGACGTCACAGCTCTAAAGAAGATGACGTCACTAATAGGTGCAGTGATTTAAAACGTGCGCAATTTAAAATAAAAATTGACCTGTTTCAGCGTTTTCGACAAATGCCATTAGTTTGGATGTTACTGAATTTATTCCATAGTTTCCACACTGTATAAGAATAAAGGACCTATTTTCGGTGGGAAATTTGCAAAAACTCTTTTTATAAATGTTTATCAAAATTACTTTTGAATACACTTGTATTCTTTAGAAATTTGTTTAAACTTAGTAGTTGACGAGATATTGATGAAATTTGTACTAACTCCGGTCAACTAATTTCAAAACCTAATGATTCTCGAGAAAGAGCTTATATTCGTAAATATGAAGTTTGGTATTGATAAGTTTAACCGTTTGGCCGCTATCGTTGTCATACACACACACAGAGAGAGAAAGAGATTTTTTTCAAAAAACACTTTTTCAGTATGAGAAGACTTCAAAACAGAAATTTTCGTCATCTTTTTGATAAGAGTAAAGGTGTAAAGGTCTGAATTTTAATTTTTTTCATGGAAAAATTGTTTCAAATCATGCTCTAAATACTTTTATTATCTTCATAAATTGTATATAATGCATAGTTTGCGAAATAATTGCAAAAGACTGCTTTTCGTTAAGAGCCCGAATTTTAGTTTTTCCAAATCAAGTTTTAAATATTTTCATACTCTTAATACACCTTTTTCCGGAAAATTTTTGGCAAACTAAACTTCACAAATTCACTTGTAAGTTAGTAGTTGAGGACAAATTGACTGAAAATCTAATTAAATCTCGAAAAAGAGATTAACTTTTTCGTTATCAAAAGTATCCAAAACTGGGCATCTGCAAAAATCTCTAAGCCAATTTGTTTTATCATGAGAATGCTTCCTTATACTATGTATAAGAAAGTAAAAAGCGTTTTTGAAAGTAATAAAATTCTGTTACCTTTTTGAGAAGTATTACCATATTAAAAGTTTAAATCCCAGTACTTTTTATGGCTATGTAAAAAAGGAAAGTCATGAAGAACCAAAGACAATAGCCGAAAAGTAGACCACTGCCTTCTTTAGAATCTTAAAATTGTTGTATTGCCATTTTCACGTCCAAAATCGATTAGAAATTTTTTATATTCATCACTTACTTCATCGTTCCAGAGCATATAAACTAATGGAATGTTAGTAGGAAATGCTTAATAATAATAACTTATTGTTCATGTGTATTTACTGATAACGTTTTTGTGTATTACATCTAAAAATATTACAAGTATACATACTAAAAGTAGTAGATCAAATACATTGTATATATAGATTGTAATGCGTTTATTATCGGGAAATAAGTATATCCGATGTAGAAATTTAGAATTACTCATGTTTATTATCTTTGTTATACATTTCAATCAAAATCGTTGGTATATTTTAATTCAAAACATAATTCACGAATAGTTGGTTATTAATAGTTTAATTTGTTGGTAATGGTTAGGAGGGTCAAGGATAATCAATATATTTTTTTGAGCTGATTGCTGTAATAACGAAGCGTAATAGGTGTCAGTAAACAATACGCAGACAAATTTAACTCTTTAGATGTACCAATGTGTATATGCACAAGGTCCGTGCCTATTGAATTATAAAATCTCTTATTCAATGTTAAAGATACGCTTACCTACACTTTTACAGTCTTGTATTTTTTGTACCATTTCCATAATGCTCTGATGTCCATGGTTCGCCCATCATTTATCTTCCTAGTGACGCTAAAAGCGACCAGGAAATTTTAAAGTCAATCAAGCAGATAAAAGGTATAAATTGACACGTTTTCAGAACAGTATTAACGACAGATGTTTACCACAAATGTTTAAAGCTCACCGTCACAACTCATCTGTCAAAGAAGTTAAACGATCTATTTTTATACTGTTCACGGAGTAGTAAACACTTTTCATACACCTGAGGCTTTGGTGTTACTGGTACAGCTATGCAGTAAAAATAGCTCGGAAAATGATATTTCTCATAGCAATACAACTTGCAGTAATGTTTTTATTAGCACATTTTCTCCCAGTCAGTAAGTTAACAATTGAAACGAGATGACGATAAGTTTTAAACAATGTTGTCTGAGTCGTTTATTCTAGCTCTTGAAGCTGGAAATATATTTTTCTGCTCCTTCAATGAAAAGTAGGCTTTGGGCCCTCAAATTAGAAGTTTAAAAAAGAAGATTTAAAATAAGGTATTATTTAAATGATTATTGTATGATGAATGTATTTTTTATAATAAAGAATTAAAGATTGTAAAATAAATTTCAAACAGAAACGAACTGAATAAATATAGTTGTTGAATAAACATCGTCTTCAAAATATAAAGTATAATATAACTAGATATGTTTCGCAATTGTATATGTATATAAACATACACAAATCGTATGTAGTCTGCATAGTAAATTCTTGCTTTATTGTTTACGTTTTAATATAACAAAGAATATACATAAATATTTGTGTTCATCTAATATTTGTAAAAGTGTATTGAAATTGTCTTTTAAATGTGTTTTGTTTCTTTTGTTGTTTGTATAGAATATTTCTTTGTCTGTAAAATATACAAAATTCATTGATTTTGAATATAAGTATTATTAAAGTTTAAAATGGTATTTTTCTTTTTATTAAAATCAATTAATGTTTAGGAACCTCTTTTAATTAATCATTTCTAGTAATCCAAATCGCCCTGAGATAATCTGAGCTGAGCTGCAATTAAACATCATTTTACAATTTTAGTTTAAAATTTCAACTCTACATTAAAATATATTAATTTGGATATAGAGGTTCCTGTTCATTATGTCGCCCAACTTTGGGGCATTTTAAGGTGGTATCGCTAGAATACATTTAAATCACCCTCAGCCGGTGTAATTGTTATGCTTCGCGTTGGGTATTAAACTTATTCGCGGGAGAGAATAGATAATTTTAATATAATGTATCGATGAGGGTTGGTTCTATATGAACATATTTTTGAAACTTCTTCAGATCTTTCTCAAAATATGTTGTTGACGGATAGATACCAAATATCAAGCAATACAATACAAGCAAATTGTATACCTACATTGTTCTATAGCGTGTATTTGAAATAAACCAAAATACGTTACATTTTTTATAAATCATTGACGTCTTGACATGGTACCATAGCAATTCAGCACCCCTCCCCATTCCTCGTAATGCAAATGCCTAACTGCCATTGATCCTAACAAATTGCAGCTCAATAGAAACAGTGCGTTCAAAACGTATTTCAACCTATGGGGGGGCGTATTTGCACCGCTTTACTGAAGTAACAAATTCCTTTCTGAACACTTCCATGGTAGGGAGGGACGATTTTCCAATGACCCGAACTACTCCGCTTCACGTCATAATAGAAAAAACGACACGATACAAATAATTAAAAATGTAAAAAAAGCAAGTGTGTTACCACCAGTTAAGCAAAGGTATTTCAAAACTCCTGTTTATTCCAATTATCAACAAGAAACATCGAAGTGATCTTATTCATTTCGTTTTGTAATGGTAGTAAAGTTCAGTTTCGTTTATTTGTATCTCTCACTGAACACCTAACCATCTAAAACTATAGTTTCATCCAAACATGCTATGCATATAATGTGTTAAAAAAAAACTAATCTATAATTTCGTGCATAGCATTACAAATATATAATTTAATTTCATTGTGTTCCACCACAAAATGATAATGCAATATCGCACGGCCTTCAATATCATCATTTTATCTTTACCCATATATTAATTAGTATTTACGTAATAGTTTTCTAGCTTTAATAACGCTGATACCGAGTGGTACGAGGAAGTTTACAAACATAAAAAAATTAACAGTTTAATTACTCGAATTCGAAAAAGAGGAGAGGTTTTTCGCGTTAGAAAGATAACCTTGAATGCAGCCTTTGCCAAACAACAAACAAACCAAGTATGTATGTATGTACTAGTACTGAAGATCAGAATCCAAAAAGATACTTGCAGAGTCGCAGCGTGTTCTAATTAGGTACAAAATTTTAATAAATTGGTTGTTGCAATTAGTTTTCGCGAGTATACTATGTAAAGCATTATTTGAAGCAACGACGATTTCTAGAGACTGATATTTTAATGATTCAATAATTACTTATAATATTGGTATGAAAGTTAATGTCGAGTTAATAGGTCATATAATTTTTTAGATATTCTTATGTATTAGCCACAAATTGTTCAGAATGTAACTCATTTCATCATAAAATTACATATTTTCTTTATTAATAAAAAGAAAGAGATTATTTCTTTTTAATAATTACTGAATGATTTGTTTTCAGCACTATTCTTGTTGTACTTGTAAATATTTACTAATTTAAGGATACGTTATCAATTCCCTTCTGACGGAGTTGTGCTTACGTTGTTTTATACGAACATGATTTTACTTTTAGATAAATTGTATGTGAATTAAATGTGTATTAACTTTATAAAAGCTGCAATCGATAAACTGATACATGTATGTACTTCCCTCATTAATTAGTTACAGAGATACAGTTTATACGTATGCTTTCGTTATCTATGAGCGCATGAATCATTTTTCAAATTAATTATTGATAACAGACTTACTTCGTATTAATGTCGTAAATGATATATATTAATAAAATCTCATTAACTTTCACCAGGTGTACGTATTTTTAACAATATCCTACGTATTTGAAATATGTGTTTACCCTTAATTTAAATATACTCATTCATTCTCACCGTTCCTCGGTAAGGGTTTTAGAATGAGTAATTTCTTTGCATTTTCCTACTGTTGAATGTTAGATTTAGTACTCCACTGGTCTGGTATGAGATGCTTGTAATTGTAAATTGATGTTTGCGGGAAAATATTATATACGAGGAAATGTTTTTGAAGTGAACAACTTCTATGAGCGCGTTGATGCATTGATTGTTGGGCACTGATTTTAGGCACTGAACGAGACTGAGCCGTCACGCTCGGAATGAAACGCTAGTTCGGGTAAAGTCGGCTCGACGCTCGGCTTTGTATTATAATAATAACTAGCGGTAGTTAATTGCAATTAAATTGAAATTTAGAATAAAGACGCGAAATATTGTATTTTTATTTTCTGAAAAATTCTTGTCCGCGTGCAGATTCGATCCCGAGCCGCCCGGGTATAAGGCCGGCACGTTATCATTAGACAAGCGCGGGTACTCCTATGAGAATTATAATATTTGTATATATACATGCGTACGTATGAATTTTTGAAGTGAAAACTTGATCAGACCGAGCGAAATGTACTAGAATAATGTATACACAAAAATAATAAATATATATTTTTTAAATGTAATATAGAACGAAAATGGAAAATGTAAATGTAAATGAATATAGAACGGAAAAAAAGTTGTATTTCGTATTATTAACCTCGCCTTGATGAAGTTTTCACTTCTGCCGTGTGGTCTAAAGCACACCCAAAATTTTTTTTTGTTCGCGAACTGAAGGGGTTGGATGGTAGTGGGAGAGCTCTTTCGCTCCGTAACGTGTTCAGGGACTCATTATTAGTATAAAGTTTTAATGCAATTGCGTCAGTGGTCTTTAAACTAACGTCGACCAGGCAACTTAATCGGGAAGAAAGTGAGAAATATGGGAGAAAATCGAATAGCGCTCCATCATTAAGTTGTCTACAAAACAAGGAAAGTCTGTTCATACAATACTGGAATTCTTGCCCGGAAAAACTATGGTTTTTAAGTGGCACAGTCGCTTTACGCAAGATAGGGAATACGGCAGGGGCTGCCTATCGAAATGAAATGGATGATGTTCCGGCTAATGAAGACACAAATCGCGGGAATGACGTGCAGTATCAGATACAACCATTTTTAAAACTCCTCATGATCACTCCTCATGACTAAGGTCAGCCGAGAATGCTAACGCCGCCGCAAAAATAACAGAGCGTGGAAGGTCCCCGTGCGTTTTTGAACCTCTGTAATGAAGTAGGGAAGGGATGGTGTATTCAGACGAATTGTTACTGTGAATTAAACTTGGTTTGATGAGCCTTAGTCCGAGCGAGACTCCATGCAGTGGCATAGAAACGGCACCACCCAAAAAGTTTAAGGTGTTACAGTCGGCCGGAAAACTCATAGCTACTTGGAAGGAGTCATGTTAATTGATTACAAAGATATAGGCGTTTCCATAATTGGAGAATACTACCCTTCAATCGTGAAGTGGTTAAAGAAAAAAGAAGGGAAAATTGGCGAAAGGTGTCTTGCTCCTGCAGGACTACGCTTCCGTCCACAGGAGTCGTGTTGCGTTGGCTGCCCTGCGTAAAGTAGGCTTCGATATTTTGAATCATCCACCCTATAGTCCAGATCTGGTTCCTAGCGACTTTACCTCTCCCCTAAAGTGAAAAAAGAGCTGGGTTGGAAGAAAGTTACGAGGGATGAAGAAGTGAAGGAGCAGTTTCGGAGTATTTTTCAGACAAAAATATATGAATACCTTTTTTCTCCTTATCCCCATTTCGCGAACTTAAAAACGCTCCCTCGTATATGCACATTTTATTTCTCATAATTTATTTTATTGAAATACCTTCATATACTTACGAAGGTCACTGGCTTTTGTTTAATTGCATACTTAAACGTATAATAAGGATTACCAATATTTTTTTTAAAAAAATATACAAACATCGCATAGGAAATATGCACTTGTACACACCATCAACTACTAGGTTGCCGTCTTTGAAATGTAGGGGTGCGTTCAGAAATGTTGGATAGGATACTGGCATGGTCAGGTCATATTTTATGACGTTATCCACTTCGTAAACTTGGAGCGCTTTACAATTCTTAACGCCGTAGAGTGAGTCGAGGTAGTTTGTGGCAAAAGTCAAAGGTCAAAGCTTAACATTGCAGTGTTAGAGGTTATGTATGAAAAAATAAAGCCATCAAAGAAATAAGTCGAAAATTAAAACTAATTAGAACAATGGATCATAATCGAAATTTTTTTTGGATCAAATTAAAATTGTCCAAAAACAAACTGTTCAAACTCCAAGAAACACACATATGACCATATGATATGAAATGACATCAAATTATAATTATAGCCTTAAAAACCACTCAGAACCGCGCTTTAAATACCCCGACCCGAATGCGCATGAATCGCCCGCTATTAACCATCACAAATAGGTGGGTGATAGAAAGAACACTCCGAGTGTCCCACCAATCATTTCTGAACGGCAATGACATCATAATTTTAGGAAATTTTTTTGTTTCTGAACGGCAAGTGTGAAATTGGAATGACACTTGGATAACATTATTTCCTTTTCTGAACGCACCCCAGGTGTTATTGTTAGTGCTAGTTTTCTGAAGCATATAAAATCACCGCTTTATATGTCTATCATTGAGGCGTTCTCGAAAATGTACAGGAGGGATTATTTACACATTTTAGTAAATAATCCTATAGTATTATTGTGTATATCTATCACGGATTTACATTATATCAAACAAAAATCCTTTTGATCATGGTTATGTATACCGATGATAAGACTGAATTTATAAAATCCCATTTTCAAACACGCCTGTTATGTGAGTGCCTTATTGCAAGATTATTTTATTTATTCAGTCGCGAAGATAATATCAATTAAATATGCGTCGCCAGAGTTGATGCACATTCGGACTTGGTTCACAGCATTTTCCAAGTTTTCTTCGTCAAATAGAAGTTCCGAGACCATCTACGTCTGATTCTGCCCTGTGTTGAGTGAGTTTCCTTCAAAGGGAAGGCTACCCACCACAGTGTTTTCCCAGTGGGTGTCAGACGAACAGCATGTCAACAGTAATCTTCACATTAAAAAGTACCGACCGTTTGTTTGTCAAAAGCATGCTTTTCACCACTCTTCTTCTGTTTGCTTCACACATGAAAGTCGCGATGACATAAGACGCCATTTACAGAAATAAGAGTTTCCGACATGGTAACGAAATACATAAAGATGTATATCTGTAATACAATTATGCTTTTATTAATGATCAATGGCCCCTGGACTCAAAATGTGAGTAATAATAGTGGCTTTCCTTCTGTAAATGATCTGAGCTGCTGTGGACTAAATTGAATATTTTACTCACCTCGTCTCTGATTCATAGGTCGAGTTCAGTTACTGAAAGGAACAATCGATCTCATTTCAGCACTACTGTCAAATATTTTACTCAGCTGTTATCACTTTTACTTTCTTATACGTAGTATAACGAAGTGTTGTGATGATGAAAATTTTGGCTTCGAAACTTTTGTAGATATCCATGTTTTGAAGTCTCCTGTTACGGAAAAACTGTTTTTTTAAAAATGTCTCTCTCTGTGTGTGTCTCTCTGTCTGTCTGATCACTATAGCGGTCAAACGGCTATAGCTATCATTTCAAAAATTTTTATTTACGAGTATGATCTCCCTCTTGAGATCTGATTAGATTTTCAATAAAATC
Source organism: Amphimallon solstitiale (assembly GCA_963170755.1). Classification (NCBI taxonomy): domain Eukaryota; kingdom Metazoa; phylum Arthropoda; class Insecta; order Coleoptera; family Scarabaeidae; genus Amphimallon; species Amphimallon solstitiale. Next base: position 47,993,981 of record OY720679.1, read on the forward strand.
GGTAGACCGGAAGTAGTGGTTTACTTGAGCGAAAAAATCGAAATTTGCCAATAGAAAATCAACTACTAAGTTTAAACAAATTTATAAAGAATCCAAAAGTACTCAAAGTCAAATATCGCAAAAATTTTATTAAAAAAGTTTTTCAAAATGAAGCAGGTTTTTTACTCTTGTCGAAAATCAGTTTTTTGCGAATATTTTGCAAGTCATTCGTTTTGTATGTACAGGTACGTTACGAGTATACAAGTATTTAGAACTTAATTTTCAATACCTTTTATATAAAAGAATTTTCAAAATTTGGACCGGAAGTAACATTTTTACTCTTATCGCATAGCGATTTTTTTTCCAAATATGTCGTAAATTATTGCAAAATTTTTTATATAAATAAAATTTCAAAATTCGGATCGGAAGTAATACTTTTACTCTTAGCTAGCAGCATTTTTTTGCAACTCTGCATTCTGTAGAGATTTATTAATAGAATTGAATTACTTAGAATAGGATTATGAATAATTTTTGTATAAAAGAATTTCCAAAATTCGGACCTGAAGTAGCACATTTACTCACAGGTTTATTTTATTAAATGGATAAAAGTAGTTAAAGCTTAATTTAGAACAACTTTGCATAATTTGAAATGCTCATATGTATAAGAAAGTCGTGTGGTGCCCAAACCTATTTTTTGAGTCGCAGCAACAGGAACTGTTAAATAAGTAAGCACCCCAAATTTTGAAATTACAGACTTATCCAAATTTAGTGGTTTTATTTTCATGGTTTGCGAACAAACCTCGAATATTTTAGTAATAAATAATTCACGTTAATAATTCAATATAATCAAAAAAGAGTATCTAACTTAAATATTAGAATTCTGTTCATATATGTATATTTTATCAAAATATTGATTTAAGTTTGGAAATTATATATTTTCCTTTTTTGATAATTTTGTACACACATATTTTGAAGAATAATTAAACAATATTCAGTAATCAAACAATGTGCGTTAAAAGTAATCCACAAGTAACATAGAACCGCATTTGCAAAGTACGCACACTTACATAATATCAACTGTGGTCGGCATTTTTTAATTCAGAGTTCTACTTAATTTACGCATTGCGATTTAGAAAGTTTTAAGTTATTAAATAAAAAATGTTTAACTTAGAAACGTCTTCCTTCATTTGCTCTAGCGCTACGAACGGGAGTAAATATTTAGTTTATAATCTTATGGTCATGCTCGTTTACATGCAACTATAGCATTGACAGTATGATGAATTAGCATTGATAACCCGTAATGTAAATTCATATTCTAAAAGCTAAAGTTGATTTGTTTATGTCAATAATATTCATAATCATTCCCTCAAAACCCTTTAAACTGCTTTTACGGAATTTCAATTTGACAATTATGTTGAACAAGCAGGGAAATTGTAAAACAATATCAATATTAATTCATCATATTGACAATTTCGTAGTTGGATGTGAGCATAACCGCATCTCATTCTTTACGCTAATTGTAGAGTGGAAATTAGAAAGGGCCTAAATGCCATTTTTAACGAAAATGAGTTAACAACATAGAAAGGTTCTAAATATCATACTTTATGTCCTGTGAAAAGCCATAAGTGGCAAAGTTAAAATTTAATTGTCAGGAGGTAGTAATAGATGTCGCTTGGCGTATGTGAGCAAGCGTTTTCATTTGATAGGTCCTAAGTCCATCACAGAATATTGCCAGTTTGTTTTAAAATCAGCAGGTGTTAGTTATGTGTTTTGTGTGTCTGTATATTAAAATGGAAGGAAATCAAAGAATAAGAAAAGGTAAAGGTAGTGGCTCATATCATACTGAACAGAAGCATTTAAAATGGAATGGAAAGTCGTACAAAACGTATAAAAACAAAATGGTACCTGAAAAAAACATTCCCAAAGAGCAGGTTAGGTATACAAACATAATGTTTCCCTTTCTGGTTCTAATCTTGAAAATATGTTATATGTTGGTATCATGTAAATGCAAGCTGGGATGTAAAGATGTTACATACGAAAGGCGACGTTCCCTTTGGGAAATGTTTTATTGTCAAGATGCTAAAACACAAGGGACGTTTTTAATGGGTTTAATGAGTATTTGTGCTGTGCAAAGAAGGCGGAACGGTTCATATGAGGATCCGCAAAGCAGTCGACGTCAGGCCACTATAGCTTATTCCGTTCCTGATGGTACAGGAAAATTTGTTCGTGTATGTAAAAAACTTTTCCAAGACACCTTCGCTGTTAATGATAAAAGAATTCGCGTACTTATTGAGACAAAAAAATGGGTGAAGCTTGTTATACAGCTAAACGTACCAGACATGCTGCGCCAAAATATTCTGAATTTGACCGGTCGTTAGTCAAGGCTCATATTAACAGGATCCCAAGGGAAGTTGGCCATTACTCAAGATCTAAATCGGAAAAGGAGTACATTAGCCCCGACTTAAATATTCACAGACTGTTTAAAGCATTTCTGCAATTGCACCCTGATTCAATAGTCACCTATAAATTTTACAGGTCTGTTTTCATAAAGAATTTTCCCAATCTGTGTTTTCACAGACCACGTGTTGATACGTGCAGCACATGTGATAAACTTGACTGTCAAATCAAGGCTAACATTGAGTCAAGTCAATCTGCTAAAACTCAGCTGGAACTTCATCACCGCAAGGCCGAGAGAGCAAGAGAAGTGCTAAAAGAAGATATGATTGAGTCTCAAGAACCCGAAAGCATCAAGTGTTGTTTATCCATGGACCTACAACAGGTCATGTTCGTTCCATCACTGACCCACAGCGATATGTTTTACCTCTCACAGCTATCGTGCTACAACTTAGGTGTTCATATTGGCGATACGAATGAATCCTACATGTGTATGTGGCACGGGGGGGTAGCGTCTCGCGGAGCTAACGAAATTGCGTCATGCCTCCTCCTTCTTGCTAATCAAGGACTGATTTTTAAGAACCATTTAGTAATATGGTGTGATAATAGCGGGGGCCAGAACAAGAATAGAATTTTATTATTTACCATGCTCTGCGATAGGGACTTTGCTTTGATAGAAAAGCGTAAGAAGGTAGCTAAAGCATATGTTCCCTCGGACCTACACGCAATAGTTAAACCAGCAAGGTACTCTCCTCCATTCAATATTGTTGACATGACAATTTCTGGCTTTTGGGACCTAAAAAAAGGTGCGGATGCATATATTAACACCACAAAGTTAAATATAAGTAAAGCTTCAGTGATAACCATTGAAGAGGCTAATCTTCCATTTATTAAAATGAAGACCACTTTCTCTGATATTCAGGAAGCAGTGACAGTCAATGTTTTAAAGAAAAAAAAAAATTTAGCTGACCTTAGACGGGCTAACATAATCAAGCTGCCGCCAGAAAGTAAAGTGTCTGAAAAGGTTTCTCTTCGAAGCATGATTCCCTACCTTAAGTATCCGGCACACCAACGTTTCTATAAAGAGCTACTTCACATTGACGAAAATGTTTCAGAAAATCTAGAAAACGCCTGAAATTAACAATTTTTTACTAAAAAATGTCGATGACACTTACGCCCTTTCCAAATTTTGCACTTCTGTTTTTGTTTATATTGGTTATAGAACGTTATTTTGATAATAATTTTTGCTAATAAGTATGTTTTAAGTTTTGTACTACTTGCATATATTTAATAAACGTTTATCAAAAAATTTTCTATGTCTACACTTAATTTTGAACTTTGCCCGTTTTGTTTTTCGCGATTATTTCTGAATTTTGTTTTTGGCACCTACGCCCTTTCTAATTTCCACTCTTCAATTGGTCTCCGATTATTAAGCCTTCGCTGTGTGGTTCTGTCATGCTCGCCTTTGTAATCTAAATATAAAGCGTGTTCAAAAAAAAAGTGAGTGTGAAAATACAATGCATCCAAAAAGTATCGTTAAATGTGACAGTTATCTAAATACAACTTCTGAATGTCTTAAATTTAAATATAAAAATATTTGAAAGTATTTATCATATCTCTACGGTAAACACGCTTTTTAAAATAAATTGATATTGTAAATGAGTAAGTATATTTACATTTTATTTATTTGGTAACAGTAAACTTAAGATTATGAAATCAAACATACAAAAAATTTAAACAAAATTGTACAAAACTTCAAAGTTAGACAAACTCAAGAAAATAAACTATCTCGCTTAAATGTTATCACCTACCTTTATGTTTGCACTACATCTATTTGCCAAGTACATATAATGATCAATGAGTTTTACTTTTTGTAAATCTCCAGCAAAATGTGAATGTGAAATGTTTTTATTTACTTAATTATATGCCTTATTATCACCCATCCTACAGTCCAGACCTGGCTCCTAACGATTTTTACTAGGTCACTCAAAATGAAAAGAGTTAGTTGCTTGAGAAAAAAATATGGGCAATGAGGAAGTACTGGACGCAGCTTTGGCGTATTTTTCAGACAAAGATAAAACAGTTTTTTTATGAAAGCATACACCAAAATGCAGATGAATACAATAACAAAGAAAAATAATTTGTGTTTTTATTTTCTTTCCTTTTCCTAAATTCCGCGAACTTAGAAACGCTACCTTATACGTATGTACATACATATACAGGGTGAGTCATTAGTAGCCGCGTCTGCGATTGCTCTTTTGCGTTTTAAATAAAAGAAAAAACAATTAGTGGAAGATCCATGGTTGCTTATGGCACATTTTGTAAAAATACTTTAAGCTCTGGCGCACTTCCGGTTTCACCGGAAATGCACGGAACTTAATTTTTTAAATGACTCATTCTATATATTTTTGGATTTTCTTCTACTGCTTTAAATTCTCTATGCAAATGTTTTCTCTTTTTCAAAATTGAGCCAACATTTTTTGAGTTATTAAGTTTTTTTGAAAATATTTGACCAAAACACGTGTTCAGAAAAAAATCATTTTTACATTGTTTTTAAAAGTAAAAACATTAACGTTGGTGGTGCTTGTAACCAAGAAAATTCTGCATCGTTTGGTAAAGTTGCACTCGACAATACCTCAAAAAACTTTGTTTTTTCAAAGCCTACTTCCTGAAATTTTCACATACCAAGAACTTATATTTTTTTAATGGAACACCCAGTATTTTATTGAGGCATTTTGTTCCTTTTTTGATTCTCTTTCATTTTTGTTAACAATGTCCTATACCTATCTTTTGTAATTCCTGAGATAATCACTATAGGAGCAATTAGCGGTTAGTTAAGGGACTACGGGTGCTGTTCTATGCACCCAAATATTCGTCCAATAAAGGATGGAATGCGGCTGACTGCCTAAGTCAACTGTTAAAGAAAGTCGGTATACATTTATATCAAACTTATAAAAGAATCGCTATTAGTTATCATCCAAATGAATTATTCTTATGAAGAGTTAATAGATATGATTGACGTTTTGGGCGAATCTGAAAGAAACTCTTTGCTAACATCCAGACTTTATGCACAGCGATCCCTGGTAGAAGTCAACCGAAGCCAGAAACCTTCGAAAGTATAAAGTGGACGGTTTGAGTGAACAGAAAGTATTGAATATGAAAGAAAGAGCGGAAAAAGCAATAACTGGTGAGGATAAGACATTTTATGGTACTTGCGACTACCATACTAGTACTACGAAAATTAGTCGTCAGTTAGATGTAAGTCAAATTTGAGAATCCAGAATAATTGGCAAGCATGAAATTCAACCGTAGCATATTCATACACAGGTTAGATGAAAGAAATTTGCAGAATCGCTTACATTGTTGTCAATTGGCGGCAGATAAATTATCCTGGCCTTCTCAATTTTTTGTTGTTTACCAACGAAGCCACCTTCTGTTAAAGTGAATACGTTCATCGTCACAACTTCTGTTATTATAACACATAAAGCCCCCCACTTTACCACACCTGTAATCTTTCAAAATCGTTGGTCATTAAAACTGTGGGGAAGAAGAGTGGGTAGTTACATAATTGGACCTTATTTCTTTGATGAAAATGTTAATGGAGGAGAGTACCTTCGCTATCTACGGACGGATTTTCAAAACTTTTTGAAGACATCTTCAAATATGTCAGTAAACATAACCTTTATTTTATTACAATGTTAGCCAACAGAGTCAAAAATTAAATACTGTAACTGGATATTGCCGGAATTTAAAAATTGAAATGCGATGCTCTTCATTCTGTAAAATTATTACTTTTGGGATAGTTGGATTTAACATTTACTTTGTTTAACAGTTGCCTAAGGAAGTCAAGCGCCATTCCTGCCTTCCATTGGTTGAACGAATATTTTGGCGCGTAGAACAACAGCGCTCATAGTTCTTTAATTGACCGCTAATTGCTCCTATAGTGATTATCTCAGAAATTACAAAAGATAAGTATAGGACACTGTTAACAAAAATGAAAGAGAATAAAAAAAGGAACAAAATGCCTCAATAAAATACTGGGTGTTCCATTTAAAAAAAATAAATTTTTGGTATTTGAAAATTTCAGGAAGTAGGCTTTGAAAAAACAAAGTTTTTTGAGGTATTGTCGAGTGCAACTTTACCAAATAATGCAGAATTTTCTTGGCTACGAGCACTACCAAAGTTAATGTTTTTACTTTTAAAAAGAATGTGAAAATGATTTTTTTCTGAACACGTGTTTTGGTCAAATATTTTCAAAAAAAATTAATAACTCAAAAAATATTGTCTCAATTTTGAAAAAGAAAAACAGTTGAACAGACAATTTAAAGCAGTATAAGAAAATCAAAAAATATATAGGATGAGTCATTTAAAAAACTTAAGTTCCGTGCATTTCCGGTGAAACCGGAAGTGCGTCCGAGCTTAAAGTATTTTTACAATATGCGCCACAAGCAACCATGGATCTTCCACTAATTGTTTTTTTATTTATTTAAAACCAAAGAGCAATCGAAGACGCGGCTACTAATGACTCACCCTGTACATACAATGTCGATAAAGCTTTCATGGCGCATTCACAAGCCAGGGATATTCTTTCAATATTTTCCAATGTTTACATTATATTTTTAAAATGATGACTGCTGTTTATTTAGACGGCACGCATGTCACTCTTAGATAAGGTCAGATTGACGGTCAAGTTTTTAGAAAAAGATTATGTACTTTGCGCGTATATTTTCATGCTAAATTATTAGTAATTGCAAAGTTCAAAGTGTATCAAGCATTTAGACTTCTCGACAGAAAAATAAAGAAGTATAGTCGGCAAAAACAAAGCAACTGATACTTATTCTTTATGTCTGCCGTAAAGTGTGGTTGGCCGTTGACTTATTATAAAAAATATGTTTATTTTCAAGGTCAAGGAAGTGTTGAAATAAAAATACTCCTTCCCGTGTCATAGAAATTTTTGAATGAAAAATGCGAAATATAAATATATTTCGTTTAAATTTCACATCAGGATTTTCTTTATAAAGTAAATAATATAAAAAAAATATTGATTATTATTTTAATGTATAGAAATTCTGACCACCACGTACGAGAAGAACAAATTGCGTACCTATGCTTTTCGACGCTTTTTTTTTCTAAGTAAGATCCTAACAATTCTTTATTTACTACTAACTTCACGCTATAAAATTGCAGGACTTGAGTCTCAAAGGCAACGCAACTGATGGCCCTAATATTGTTACTTCTTTTATTATGAAGGATTGTGAGTAGGTATGTAATGCGGATTCTGGGCCAATTTCCCATGTTATTTCTTATGGAGGTTCATTTTACAAAATTTACAATTTATACAGGTGTAATCACTTTCGTGCACGAGGCAAGTCATTCAATCCTTACAGGTCTTTATATATATATATATATATGTATATATGTATATACGCGAGCGAGCGTAGGTGTGTGCGGCGGTGTGTGTGTGTGTGTGTGTGTGTGTATGTAAGAGCTTCGGAGGTGTAGAGAAAGATAGGGAAGGAGTTGTTTAATATACCTGGTATAGAAAGATGAGATGCGAACACCGCACGACTTTTATACATATGTACATTCAAATTATTCGATTAATAATACAGCTAGCATAGAAACAATGATTAACTTTTATTAAATACTAATACTGTAATTATATCTAATTATACTAATTATATAGCATGATTATGCTATCATAATGCTAATAAATACATGCGAGTAGTGTACTTAGGAGAGTTCTGGACCCACCACCCCCCACTCCTACTACTCCCCCCTCCCCCCTCCCCGCAAGATAGGTAGAACCCTCTGCCAACCCAACTGATATGGCGCCCCCTCGCGGTCGCCAACCCAACTAAAAATTGCAGATTTCATCATTACCAACCCAACTAAAATTGCAGATTTCATCATTACCAACCCAACTAAAAATTGCAGATTTCATCATTACCAACCCAACTAAAAATTGCAGATTTCATCATTACCAACCCAACTAAAAATTGCAGATTTCATCATTACCAACCCAATGTGGCGCCCTCTGACGGCCACTAACCAAACTAAGAAATGGCAGATTTCATCATTACCAACCCAACTAATGTGGGGCCGTCTCACGGCCACTAGCCAAACTAAAAAATGGCATCTCTCATGATTACCAACCCAACTAATGTAGCTTCCTCTCACGATCACTAGCCAAACTAAGGTGACGTCAGACAAAATGGCGGACCTTCAAGATGGTCTTTGCTTCTAGAAAAATTCCTGAATAAATTACCCGGCTTGCCATCGCGCTTCTCAATGTACGTCAAACAGGTCTAAACATGTTTCCAGCGGAAACCGTGTTAGATAGGTACGGTTTAGCACCCCATTTTGTGATATGTACGGAAAACAGCATGCGAGATAATCGTACATACCAGTATGATAGAAACTGAAATTAAATAAACTTTTTCAGCTAGCATAGAAAATGATTATCTTTCACCAAAGGCGAATACTATAATTATATTTAATTTTACTAATTATATACAATAATTAAGCTGTATTATAATGTTAATAAATACATGTGATGAAACTACAATATAAATGTATATAGGTAAAACGTAGTAAAATTTATAATAAATAATGATAAACAAACAACTCCCTTTATTTATTTGAATCATAGGTTTTACAATACTGTTATTACAATCCATTACATTATTTGAGTAATGTACAGATACAATATTAAGATAAACAGGATTACACATATACATACATACGAGTATGACAGAAACTATAAATTTATTAAAACTCTTATAGAAATGAATTATAAGTATTTTACAGTGAAAACCTCTATATCTATCAATCTATCAATGCTCAACAGCTGCTAATGTACGCATGCGTAGGTTCACACTACACAGCAATCACGTGATTAGCATTATCAACTCGAATGATACAGTGATACTGAATCTTTATATAAGTCATGATACATGCGTTGGCACTTCATTCTTACAGTGTTCACCATCGAGTGAAGATGGAATTTGTGAAACAAATTAAATCGATACTTGTCAGTGATACAGCTGATGCTGAAGCCGCGAATTCTATTATTAAAAAATGTAATCAAGCTAATCGAGTGCTAAATAATTTATTACGTAATGCGATAACTATTGGAGAAAAACAAAAATTTACAACGGCTATTGCTCACGTGAAAAGTTTCAAACGAACGTGTCGAGGTCTCCAGATAAAGGGATCAGGATACACAACAAGAAAACAGACAGCATATATTCGTGTTAAGTGGGAAGACATTCAATCAGCTTTTCAAAATCGTATACGAACTGGAGTTATTATCAACCTAAAACACACTGACCCGAAACTGTTTTTGGAAGACGCTTCGGCAATATTCCGCAGAAGAATCTTAAACGTCCTGAAAAAAGAAGAAACAATCAAGGTTAACGCGATGTTTTCTGGTGACTTTACTATACAAAAGATCGGTCAAGAATATACAGAAACAAAATATTTTAATACCATGAATAAACCAATTTACCAAGTCACAAACCTACAGAAGTGGTTTGTTGAGGAAATACAACAACCAATTTTATCTGACATCGAGGTTTTCCAATCAAGAGGAAGTGGATGGGCATTATCAGCAGTTATTAATATACAAATTAATATTAATAAATTTACACCCCAACTAGGGTCATCCTATATCGAGTTACCACAACCAATAAAATTGAAGCATGCGTGTGTTAATGTACGCAACGAAGATACTAAATGTTTTATATGGGCAGTTGTATCTGCACTATATCCTGTGAAAGAAAAACCACAAAGAACCACAAAGTATCCGAACCCATCATTAGTTTTAAAGTTAGAAGGAATTCAATTCCCAATGACAGTAAAACAAATTCCACGCTTCGAAAAACAAAATGCTATATCAATAAATGTTTATATTTTAAAAAAGAAATGTAAGAAAACATTCACGACAGTCCCAACATATCTAACGAAAGCGAAGCAACTGAAACATATCAATTTATTGCTTATTCAAGATGTATATAATGATGAAAATGATCAAGATGATACAGCATCCAAACTATCGCCTAGATATCACTATGTATGGATTAAGGACTTATCACGGTTAGTATCCACAGAACGGTCTAATCATAAATCGAGGATATATTTTTGTGATCGCTGCCTACATTATTTTTACACAGAAACTGCTCGAGATAAACATTACATAGATTGTGTTAATATGAATAATTGTAAAGTTAGACTTCCAGATGAAGATGGGAAGTTTATAAAATTCAAGAATTTCAAAAATAATATGAAAGTCGGCTTTATAATATACGCCGACCTTGAGTGTTTGCTTCTGTCATGTAAAGATAAAAATAAATATCAGGAGCACCAACCATGCAGCATTGGATATTATGTTAAGTGCTCATACAATGCAACATTATCATTTTATCGAAGTTACAGAGGAGTTCATTGCATAGAATGGTTTACTAAAGAATTGAAAGATTTCGCTGAAAATATAGAAACAGTTTTCCTATGTCCACTACCTATGGATAAATTATCTCATGATGAACAACATGCATATAATAACGCAATTACCTGCCATATTTGCAGAAAACCCTTAGATGGAAAAAAGGTTAGAGATCACTGTCACCTAACGGGGAAATATAGAGGACCAGCACATGAAGAATGCAATATTAACTATAAGGATGGATGTACAATAGGGGTGGTTCTTCATAATTTATCCGGATATGATGCGCATTTCATCATTAAGAATTTAGCGGAAGATTTAGAGGGACGTATTGATTTGCTACCAATAAATAAAGAACGATACATATCATTCACCAAACATTTAAAAGGAAATCTTGTTAAATTCAGATTCATCGACTCTTTCCGATTCATGTCTTCAGGGTTAGATACATTAGCATCATATTTAACAGAATATACAGAACTCCAAGCTCAATTTCCTAATATAACAGATGAAAAATTAAAACTGTTAACACGGAAAGGTGTATATCCCTATGATTATTTTAACTCAATAGAAAAATTCAATGAAACAAAACTCCCCGAAAAATCAATGTTTTTCAACCAATTGAACGAACAAAATATTTCCGATGAGGATTACGAGCATGCTATGGAAATATGGAAAAAATTTAAAATTGAAAACCTGGGTGAATATTCAGACCTATATCTTAAGACTGATGTTTTACTGTTAGCTTGCGTTTTTGAACAATTCAGAAGCAGCTGCTTAAAGACATATGAACTAGACCCAGCTCACTATTTTACACTACCTGGGTACACATGGGATTGTATGCTAAAACACACAAACATAACTTTGGAATTGATAACAGATATAGACATGATTATGTTCATTGAACGAGGAATTAGAGGTGGTCTCAGTCAGTGTTCACACAGATACCTTAAATCAAATCACAAATACATGGATGATTATGATTCATCGAAACCAAACAATTTCATTATGTATACTGATATAAACAACCAATACGGTTGGGCAATGTCACAATGTTTGCCATATGGTAATTTTAAATGGGTAGATTGTATTGAGAATTTTAATGTGATGGATATATCAGATACCGCTAACATCGGGTATATTCTGGAGGTTGATTTAGAATATCCGCAGGAACTACATGATTTACACAGTGATATACCATTTTGTCCAGAACATCTATCAGCTCCAGGGAAAACAGATAAAAAATTGTTGGCTACCTTGCACGACAAAGAACGATACGTTATTCACTACATCAATTTGAAACAAGTATTATCTCATGGACTGAAATTATCTAAGATTCATAGAATTCTACAGTTTCAACAACGCACTTGGCTTAAATCATATATTGATCTGAACACTAAATTGCGAACATCAGCAATTAATGAATTTGAGAAAAATCTGTTTAAACTCATGAACAACGCGGTGTTTGGCAAGTCGCTTCAAAGTATACGAAATCATTGCAATGTGAAGCTTGTAAATAAATGGGAAGGACGTTACGGTGCCGAAGCATTAATTTCAAAACCTGAATTCAAATCAGCAACAATATTTAATGAAAATTTAGTGGCAATTGAACTCAATAAAACGGAGTTGTATTTCAATAAACCCATTTATATTGGAATGGCAATATTGGATATTTCCAAAACAGCAATATATGAATTCCACTATGATTATATGAAGCCGATGTTTGGTGAAAAGTGTAAAGCTGCATATACAGATACGGACTCAATCATATATTCAATCGAGTGTACAGACATCTATAATATTATACGTCGTGACTGCATAAAGAGATTTGATACAAGTGATTATCCAAAAGATAATGTTTACAATATTCCACTGGTTAACAAAAAAGTTTTAGGAATGATGAAGGATGAGATGCAGGGTAAAATAATAACAGAGTTTGCAGGATTGAGGTCTAAAATGTACGCAATCAGGGTGGAGGGAAGAGATATGATAAAAAAAATTAAAGGAGTGAAAAGAAATATCGTTAAAACCCACATAAATTTTGATGATTATCTAGAATGTTTGAAGAACTACACAGGAAAGACAGTTAATCAAAAATTAATTACATCCCAAAAACATAATGTATTCAGTATAAATCAAACAAAAATCGCATTGAGTCCGCATGATGATAAGAGATACCTTATTAAAGATAGCTACGAGACGTTACCATGGGGACACTATTCAATTATGAGTATAGAATAAGTATTTAATTGAATTTATTGTATATCTATTTATCTATATATCTATCTATTTATATATATATATATATATATATATATATATATATATATATATCACTAATATTAACACATGTAAAGCATCATCATATGAAATAAAAAACATTTATGTAAAAAGGTGATGTTTATTAATAGTAGTAGTAGTAGTAGTAGTAGTTATTTACCATCAAAACTTACATACCATGTGAGGTACAACATAAATACACATTACATGATATAGATCCACACTTACACAATGTTATTAAAATGTAGAATGAAAGCTTATTAAAGGCATAATTAATAAAAACTAGAATCATTTCTAATAGTTTTTCTCTGAACCCATTGTTCCTAATCTACATATTATAAAATTATTTTGATTATGATAGAAACCATTTAAGAAACCAGTTATATAAATATATGTATCAAACATGACTGAGATCATCATCACAGACATTCAATTTTGTTAGAAAAGGAAATTCTAATGCACTGAATAAAAAATAAACATCAATTACTAAGGACTGAAGTGATAATAAGTGTTAGGAAGGGTATGCAGTTGAAGTTCCTTTAAATGCTACCGCCAGTAATTTATAGCTATTAAGCCCCTCGAAATTCAAAGGCACTACTCGTGAGGCTCGAGGTAAGTAGCTCGGAACACGAACAGGTCTACCGTCAAATGATTTATAGCCGCTAAGGCCCCTCGAAATTCAAAGGCACTACTCGTGAGGCTCGAGGTAGACGGCTCTCCTTAGCAAGGTAGACAGCTCCCCTTGGTAAGGAGATTCCATAAAGGATAAGCTATTAAAGCAATGAAGCTCCCCAACGTTAGTAGGGCACCGAATGTTGCTATGAACCGGTTGCCACAGTCTAATTATAGACTGCCCAACGCATTTGGGTATATACATGAAATAACCTGTCTCTTCAACAATTTACGGATAATGGGATTAAGGATGAAATATCATATAAATAAGGATTATAATTTTAAGAGAGTTTCATTTTTATTTTACGGTAAAACCAAATTGATTAATTTTGAATCTATTACGATTAATAACGGCTCATTCAATATAAACAAATAATTATTTTTTCTTTATTAAAGAGATATTTTTTATGCATAATTCAACGATTTATTCGACATCAAATAATATATTGAATTTAACAGAAAAATGTTTCAGGCAAATTTAATACTTATTAGCTTTAACCAAACAATAATGATAATGTTTACAATGCTACATTTTATTACGAGTAAGATAGCTTGCATCATATCAATGTAAGTAAAGTTACATATTCAATATAAAGATTACCGCATACTTTCTAGATGATAATAATATAAATACTAAATATATTGGTAATTTAAATCTTTTTACTTATACATACACATATGTGCATACATTCCAATAAAAAACAGAATTAAATGCAAATAATAACATGCATATTTTCATTTTTATTACCAAGTTAGTCATTAATTATGTTACATTAACGATGTATAATACGCGATACTTAAGTAAAATACTATATACATTTTCATCAATCAGACGCGAAATAAGCGTGTTCATTCGTGTTTAAAATACGTCACTGACCTATAACGCAGGTAGTAATACGACATATTATTGGCTGTATTTAAACAAAGACGTTGTATGAGAGCGAGAAAAGTCAAGTGATATATATATATATACATATATATCTAGTATCTCAGATTTAGTAGTGTAATAACCTTCTTATGTGATAGTTTACTTGTTAGAGAAAGGTAGGCCAATATTTAATTAGTAATAGAATCATTGTAGTATATTTAACTCAATATCGGTATAGTATCAGTTATTGGTACAAGTTATTTATTATAGTGAATTAGATATTTTAACGTAATATTATATTAAAGATGTTAATAATTTATATTACTACCACAAGAATATTTTACATGATTGAGATGTGAAATATATATATATATATATATATATATATATATATATATATATATATATATATATATATATAGAATAATTATTTGCATGGAACTTGACATAATAAATAATTTTATTATATAATTTTATGAGACAGCTTGAATGCAAAGATGTTTAGCCTTTAATTATCATAATTAGATTTTATGATTTAAAGTAGTATATATTGTAATATAAGATAGTGTTATAATCTATACAATAAATATTATTCAGTATTTGAATACACAATGAATAACACAAATTGAGTAGAGAAATATAAATATTTTTAATTGTACATGTGTGAATTTGAATTTATCGGATATACAGGGTAATTATTTACATCTGATGGTGAAACATGGTCACGTTTTTTATATAATTCAGTAATTTAATTTGCTCTATAGCAAGACAAAGAGGTGGATGCTAAGCATTAATTTGTACACACGTAATGTTATGATTTTCAGTGTATCATATATATTCTAGTCTAACGCAAACTTTTTGATTTATTGAAACCCCAATAGAAATTATCACTATTTCGAGAAGAATAGTCATGTACCTGTACATATTCAAAGCCGCTGAAGAATGAGTACATTAACAGCTGTATACGCGTGTCTTTATCATCCACTTTAATGTGTTACTATAATTCCAACCATAAATGGTATTATATCGGTTTCTCCGCCTTGGAGCTATCTTATAAATTATTATTTTATTATTATCTAAACTTATTCATCACGTAATGTGTATTTGTATTAATATTGCGTCATTAAGCCTTCCATTAATATATTTTAGGTAAATTTCTGTGTTTTTCCGATATAATGACTCTAAATTCATCTAAATGTGAACTGTACTCAAAGTAAATCGAGAACTATAACGTAATATATATAAACTCTTAGAATAGACAATTATTCATAAGTAAAGTGACTATAAATTCGATTAAATGTGAACTGTAATATAAAACAGTTGAACTAGAATATTAAAAAATAATAATCAGTTCACATTTAATCGAATTTATAGTCACTTTACTTATGAATAATTGTCTATTCTAAGAGTTTATATATATTACGTTATAGTTCTCGATTTACTTTGAGTACAGTTCACATTTAGATGAATTTAGAGTCATTATATCGGAAAAACACAGAAATTTACCTAAAATATATTAATGGAAGGCTTAATGACGCAATATTAATACAAATACACATTACGTGATGAATAAGTTTAGATAATAATAAAATAATAATTTATAAGATAGCTCCAAGGCGGAGAAACCGATATAATACCATTTATGGTTGGAATTATAGTAACACATTAAAGTGGATGATAAAGACACGCGTATACAGCTGTTAATGTACTCATTCTTCAGCGGCTTTGAATATGTACAGGTACATGACTATTCTTCTCGAAATAGTGATAATTTCTATTGGGGTTTCAATAAATCAAAAAGTTTGCGTTAGACTAGAATATATATGATACACTGAAAATCATAACATTACGTGTGTACAAATTAATGCTTAGCATCCACCTCTTTGTCTTGCTATAGAGCAAATTAAATTACTGAATTATATAAAAAACGTGACCATGTTTCACCATCAGATGTAAATAATTACCCTGTATATCCGATAAATTCAAATTCACACATGTACAATTAAAAATATTTATATTTCTCTACTCAATTTGTGTTATTCATTGTGTATTCAAATACTGAATAATATTTATTGTATAGATTATAACACTATCTTATATTACAATATATACTACTTTAAATCATAAAATCTAATTATGATAATTAAAGGCTAAACATCTTTGCATTCAAGCTGTCTCATAAAATTATATAATAAAATTATTTATTATGTCAAGTTCCATGCAAATAATTATTCTATATATATATATATATATATATATATAGACATATAAACGGTCATTATGCAGCCCGATCAACATACAAGTGGTACTTTGTTAAGCCCGAAAATACGTTATTAAGCCCACCGCTGGGCTCCACAACGTTTTTCGTTTATTTCGTCAGTATTCATTATATTATGTGATACTAACTTCCCACACAAAATTTCAAGAAGGCTTAATAACGACCCCTTTACCCCTACAAGATACGCAGAATAGTTAAATAGAATTCACTGTAGATGTCGTCTCGTGTAGACGTATATACACCAAACACACCTATATACGTTTAGCATTCTGTGGAGCCAGCAATGTGGCAATGCTGCGTTGTGTTATGATTACGATACATAAATACTTCTTATACATTGTGGGCTACTACATACAAATTAGTTTACATTAATTTGCAGATCAAATTACTATTCTGTAGATAGAAAAATAAGAATAAGCATTTTCGCAAGTTATTCTCTTGTAAATTAATTAAGATAAACTTTTTGTATGTGTCTCGTTCTGTAAAGTATAAACATATCAAACTAACTCGAATAACATTTTTAATTATGTTCAGACAGATGATTTTCAGTTCTAATATAAGCGGGGCGCCAAATTTCCAGAGTTGCTTGCCGGGAATTAAAGCAATATATCCGCTTACCTTTTTATTTATTTAATCCCACATCTATGTATATAATATTTCTAAGAACTTGAAATTTGTTGCTTAGATATATCAATATAGTAAAATTAATAATATTGAACAACAGTAAAGTGTCATTACTTTATAAAAATATAGAGGAGCCCGTTTACTATTACAACAAAATAATTATGTTGTTCTCTATTATAAATATTAAAAATATGTTGATTATAAATTTTTAATAAATTAGTCTTAGTTTTATTGTTAAAGCTACTAGTTTTATGTTTATTTATACTTCTTTTTGTCCTGCATTTTCGTTTCTTTATTGTGTCTGTTCAGTTATTACACACTGGAACTTAAAAAAAAGTTTGTAATAGTTCCACAAAACAAAATTTTAGTTTTGGGTTGACGACTAGATGGTTCGGGACTTGTCATTAAATCTAGTTTTGACTGACAGTTTTGGCTTCTTACATATTTTGGAGAATAGAATTGGTACCGATTTATTACCCTTTGCCTCGGTTATTACTCTTTTAAATAAACGTTCTTCCTGTTAAATTTGCGAAACCGTGCTAGAGTATGTTTTTTCTCTTAAGTACTGCATTTTATTTACGATTTAGTAGCATCGTTCATGCTAAAACACATTTGTTTAACCGTCTGTATTCTTTTGCTATTGTCTGATAATTCTGTGTTAATTTTTCACGGGCCTCTTACCTTCATCTACATTAAATTGTTAAAATTTGACGTCACTAACTCTGTAAGCGGCAAAAGTTTTGGTTAGCCATATTTCTTCTGAATTATACTTTTACCCCTAAACTAGATACTTGTGCATTCCAGTGATTTTCTATAAGATTAATTAATCGTTTTATGTCTTTCAACGATTGTTCGTGATAGACAAACAATAGTCTTTTTGATACTAAACTACTTGCTCTAAATGTGTGGGTTTTACCATCGTATGCATTAATTATCTTCGCGGCCAAAACAAAGTCATAAGTAATTGCCTCGTCTTCTTCGCCTACTTTAACTATCTGTTCTCGTTTTTTGCGATCATTTGAAATTTTTAAGCTATTACTCATTGCAAGAACTCTTAGTTATGTAATATTCTCTTTGACTTGTAGTCATGACGATTTTAATCCAAAAATGGTGGTTATATAATTGTTAACATTATATGATTATATTCGTGAAGCTGTTGAATATTAAAAACCTGTTCATTTTGCCTTCTTTATATCAGGTAATGAATGAATTTAGGAAACATTCTATTGATGCAAAAAGAAACGTTAGAATGGTCAAAAACCCTTACTTACTAAGAAATCTGTTTGTTTTCCGTATGTGCAAACATGATTATAGGGTTAATATAACCTAATGATCATCCAACTGACAATATTTCTAAAACGTGTATATGTAATTATATTAATCCTCTTTACGAACCACTTTTACTAGACCGATTGTACATAGCGGCCGTCAATTCGACCACGCTAATGACCTGGCGTTAATCCGACCCTACAGTTCGACCACGACCTTGCGAGGAAAGGATTAACTCAACTTTTAAAAGATAAAATTTTATTTTACAAATGAATCACATTTTATAGTTCGTCAATATAAGTATCAAAATATGTACAAAAATTAATTTATAGTAAATACAGCGACGACAAACTTTTTACAAATTCTCATTTGCTTAACCTACCTAACATACATTTATCTATCATCATTTTGATGAAAACTTGTTTTTTTCTAACATGACACCCAAGCTTTTTAAATAATAAACATAATTTTGATTGCCGATATATACATGTATATACCCCTTCAATGACCATCCCTTACGTGGTCGAACTGAAGGGTGGGATTTGGGATTAACGTAACCATTTTTGACTGAAAGATTATCCACGTACCCGTGGTCGAATTGACCGGCGTCCGTACATAGACACGTAGTTCATACATTGTAGTAATATCATTTCTTATTCTATTGAAATTATGTCATATGGATTTTCGGATTACCTTCATATTTATGATATCTACAGGACGTAATCTTTAATTTTTTTATGATCGTATAAAAAATTGACAATTTTGCAAAGTTTACAAATTAATGTACAACTTCAAAATAAAAAGAAAGTAGGCTTTTTCCAATTTTAGTAAGAGAGAATAAAGTTAAAACAAAAGCGAATTAAATGCCCTGGTATTACGCTTAAACAGAGTATATCGCATACATACATTTACATGTGCAAGGAATAAAAATGACCAATCTAAAATATAAACATGCTTCTTCGTCTTATCGTATTGTAAACACCGCTGACAAGTATTTTTTTAGACCTTCTCGAGATAGCTCAGAAGCGGTGAAAGATTATTTATAGAAGCAATACGGCAACTACGTCTGGCTCCACAACAAACGAGAAATATGTGTTTATATATCTAAGGGATTATTAACGTCATATTTACATTACTTTGGTTTCGTAAGGTATTATAGGTCTATAAATGGTTTAATCAATAAATTTCTTTTCCCCTCATGGTCTCCCCCATATGATTTTGATTAATAATGTAATTTCCACAAAAGTATACTTTTTCAATCCCAATGTTTGTACCTGGTGGATGAACGACCCATGTATATATTGGGCTCCACAACATACCATATATAGGTATATATATATATATATATATATATATATATATTTTCACATCTCAATCATGTAAAATATTCTTGTGGTAGTAATATAAATTATTAACATCTTTAATATAATATTACGTTAAAATATCTAATTCACTATAATAAATAACTTGTACCAATAACTGATACTATACCGATATTGAGTTAAATATACTACAATGATTCTATTACTAATTAAATATTGGCCTACCTTTCTCTAACAAGTAAACTATCACATAAGAAGGTTATTACACTACTAAATCTGAGATACTAGATATATATGTATATATATATATATCACTTGACTTTTCTCGCTCTCATACAACGTCTTTGTTTAAATACAGCCAATAATATGTCGTATTACTACCTGCGTTATAGGTCAGTGACGTATTTTAAACACGAATGAACACGCTTATTTCGCGTCTGATTGATGAAAATGTATATAGTATTTTACTTAAGTATCGCGTATTATACATCGTTAATGTAACATAATTAATGACTAACTTGGTAATAAAAATGAAAATATGCATGTTATTATTTGCATTTAATTCTGTTTTTTATTGGAATGTATGCACATATGTGTATGTATAAGTAAAAAGATTTAAATTACCAATATATTTAGTATTTATATTATTATCATCTAGAAAGTATGCGGTAATCTTTATATTGAATATGTAACTTTACTTACATTGATATGATGCAAGCTATCTTACTCGTAATAAAATGTAGCATTGTAAACATTATCATTATTGTTTGGTTAAAGCTAATAAGTATTAAATTTGCCTGAAACATTTTTCTGTTAAATTCAATATATTATTTGATGTCGAATAAATCGTTGAATTATGCATAAAAAATATCTCTTTAATAAAGAAAAAATAATTATTTGTTTATATTGAATGAGCCGTTATTAATCGTAATAGATTCAAAATTAATCAATTTGGTTTTACCGTAAAATAAAAATGAAACTCTCTTAAAATTATAATCCTTATTTATATGATATTTCATCCTTAATCCCATTATCCGTAAATTGTTGAAGAGACAGGTTATTTCATGTATATACCCAAATGCGTTGGGCAGTCTATAATTAGACTGTGGCAACCGGTTCATAGCAACATTCGGTGCCCTACTAACGTTGGGGAGCTTCATTGCTTTAATAGCTTATCCTTTATGGAATCTCCTTACCAAGGGGAGCTGTCTACCTTGCTAAGGAGAGCCGTCTACCTCGAGCCTCACGAGTAGTGCCTTTGAATTTCGAGGGGCCTTAGCGGCTATAAATCATTTGACGGTAGACCTGTTCGTGTTCCGAGCTACTTACCTCGAGCCTCACGAGTAGTGCCTTTGAATTTCGAGGGGCTTAATAGCTATAAATTACTGGCGGTAGCATTTAAAGGAACTTCAACTGCATACCCTTCCTAACACTTATTATCACTTCAGTCCTTAGTAATTGATGTTTATTTTTTATTCAGTGCATTAGAATTTCCTTTTCTAACAAAATTGAATGTCTGTGATGATGATCTCAGTCATGTTTGATACATATATTTATATAACTGGTTTCTTAAATGGTTTCTATCATAATCAAAATAATTTTATAATATGTAGATTAGGAACAATGGGTTCAGAGAAAAACTATTAGAAATGATTCTAGTTTTTATTAATTATGCCTTTAATAAGCTTTCATTCTACATTTTAATAACATTGTGTAAGTGTGGATCTATATCATGTAATGTGTATTTATGTTGTACCTCACATGGTATGTAAGTTTTGATGGTAAATAACTACTACTACTACTACTACTACTATTAATAAACATCACCTTTTTACATAAATGTTTTTTATTTCATATGATGATGCTTTACATGTGTTAATATTAGTGATATATATATATATATATATATATATATATATATAAATAGATAGATATATAGATAAATAGATATACAATAAATTCAATTAAATACTTATTCTATACTCATAATTGAATAGTGTCCCCATGGTAACGTCTCGTAGCTATCTTTAATAAGGTATCTCTTATCATCATGCGGACTCAATGCGATTTTTGTTTGATTTATACTGAATACATTATGTTTTTGGGATGTAATTAATTTTTGATTAACTGTCTTTCCTGTGTAGTTCTTCAAACATTCTAGATAATCATCAAAATTTATGTGGGTTTTAACGATATTTCTTTTCACTCCTTTAATTTTTTTTATCATATCTCTTCCCTCCACCCTGATTGCGTACATTTTAGACCTCAATCCTGCAAACTCTGTTATTATTTTACCCTGCATCTCATCTTCATCATTCCTAAAACTTTTTTGTTAACCAGTGGAATATTGTAAACATTATCTTTTGGATAATCACTTGTATCAAATCTCTTTATGCAGTCACGACGTATAATATTATAGATGTCTGTACACTCGATTGAATATATGATTGAGTCCGTATCTGTATATGCAGCTTTACACTTTTCACCAAACATCGGCTTCATATAATCATAGTGGAATTCATATATTGCTGTTTTGGAAATATCCAATATTGCCATTCCAATATAAATGGGTTTATTGAAATACAACTCCGTTTTATTGAGTTCAATTGCCACTAAATTTTCATTAAATATTGTTGCTGATTTGAATTCAGGTTTTGAAATTAATGCTTCGGCACCGTAACGTCCTTCCCATTTATTTACAAGCTTCACATTGCAATGATTTCGTATACTTTGAAGCGACTTGCCAAACACCGCGTTGTTCATGAGTTTAAACAGATTTTTCTCAAATTCATTAATTGCTGATGTTCGCAATTTAGTGTTCAGATCAATATATGATTTAAGCCAAGTGCGTTGTTGAAACTGTAGAATTCTATGAATCTTAGATAATTTCAGTCCATGAGATAATACTTGTTTCAAATTGATGTAGTGAATAACGTATCGTTCTTTGTCGTGCAAGGTAGCCAACAATTTTTTATCTGTTTTCCCTGGAGCTGATAGATGTTCTGGACAAAATGGTATATCACTGTGTAAATCATGTAGTTCCTGCGGATATTCTAAATCAACCTCCAGAATATACCCGATGTTAGCGGTATCTGATATATCCATCACATTAAAATTCTCAATACAATCTACCCATTTAAAATTACCATATGGCAAACATTGTGACATTGCCCAACCGTATTGGTTGTTTATATCAGTATACATAATGAAATTGTTTGGTTTCGATGAATCATAATCATCCATGTATTTGTGATTTGATTTAAGGTATCTGTGTGAACACTGACTGAGACCACCTCTAATTCCTCGTTCAATGAACATAATCATGTCTATATCTGTTATCAATTCCAAAGTTATGTTTGTGTGTTTTAGCATACAATCCCATGTGTACCCAGGTAGTGTAAAATAGTGAGCTGGGTCTAGTTCATATGTCTTTAAGCAGCTGCTTCTGAATTGTTCAAAAACGCAAGCTAACAGTAAAACATCAGTCTTAAGATATAGGTCTGAATATTCACCCAGGTTTTCAATTTTAAATTTTTTCCATATTTCCATAGCACGCTCGTAATCCTCATCGGAAATATTTTGTTCGTTCAATTGGTTGAAAAACATTGATTTTTCGGGGAGTTTTGTTTCATTGAATTTTTCTATTGAGTTAAAATAATCATAGGGATATACACCTTTCCGTGTTAACAGTTTTAATTTTTCATCTGTTATATTAGGAAATTGAGCTTGGAGTTCTGTATATTCTGTTAAATATGATGCTAATGTATCTAACCCTGAAGACATGAATCGGAAAGAGTCGATGAATCTGAATTTAACAAGATTTCCTTTTAAATGTTTGGTGAATGATATGTATCGTTCTTTATTTATTGGTAGCAAATCAATACGTCCCTCTAAATCTTCCGCTAAATTCTTAATGATGAAATGCGCATCATATCCGGATAAATTATGAAGAACCACCCCTATTGTACATCCATCCTTATAGTTAATATTGCATTCTTCATGTGCTGGTCCTCTATATTTCCCCGTTAGGTGACAGTGATCTCTAACCTTTTTTCCATCTAAGGGTTTTCTGCAAATATGGCAGGTAATTGCGTTATTATATGCATGTTGTTCATCATGAGATAATTTATCCATAGGTAGTGGACATAGGAAAACTGTTTCTATATTTTCAGCGAAATCTTTCAATTCTTTAGTAAACCATTCTATGCAATGAACTCCTCTGTAACTTCGATAAAATGATAATGTTGCATCGTATGAGCACTTAACATAATATCCAATGCTGCATGGTTGGTGCTCCTGATATTTATTTTTATCTTTACATGACAGAAGCAAACACTCAAGGTCGGCGTATATTATAAAGCCGACTTTCATATTATTTTTGAAATTCTTGAATTTTATAAACTTCCCATCTTCATCTGGAAGTCTAACTTTACAATTATTCATATTAACACAATCTATGTAATGTTTATCTCGAGCAGTTTCTGTGTAAAAATAATGTAGGCAGCGATCACAAAAATATATCCTCGATTTATGATTAGACCGTTCTGTGGATACTAACCGTGATAAGTCCTTAATCCATACATAGTGATATCTAGGCGATAGTTTGGATGCTGTATCATCTTGATCATTTTCATCATTATATACATCTTGAATAAGCAATAAATTGATATGTTTCAGTTGCTTCGCTTTCGTTAGATATGTTGGGACTGTCGTGAATGTTTTCTTACATTTCTTTTTTAAAATATAAACATTTATTGATATAGCATTTTGTTTTTCGAAGCGTGGAATTTGTTTTACTGTCATTGGGAATTGAATTCCTTCTAACTTTAAAACTAATGATGGGTTCGGATACTTTGTGGTTCTTTGTGGTTTTTCTTTCACAGGATATAGTGCAGATACAACTGCCCATATAAAACATTTAGTATCTTCGTTGCGTACATTAACACACGCATGCTTCAATTTTATTGGTTGTGGTAACTCGATATAGGATGACCCTAGTTGGAGTGTAAATTTATTAATATTAATTTGTATATTAATAACTGCTGATAATGCCCATCCACTTCCTCTTGATTGGAAAACCTCGATGTCAGATAAAATTGGTTGTTGTATTTCCTCAACAAACCACTTCTGTAGGTTTGTGACTTGGTAAATTGGTTTATTCATGGTATTAAAATATTTTGTTTCTGTATATTCTTGACCGATCTTTTGTATAGTAAAGTCACCAGAAAACATCGCGTTAACCTTGATTGTTTCTTCTTTTTTCAGGACGTTTAAGATTCTTCTGCGGAATATTGCCGAAGCGTCTTCCAAAAACAGTTTCGGGTCAGTGTGTTTTAGGTTGATAATAACTCCAGTTCGTATACGATTTTGAAAAGCTGATTGAATGTCTTCCCACTTAACACGAATATATGCTGTCTGTTTTCTTGTTGTGTATCCTGATCCCTTTATCTGGAGACCTCGACACGTTCGTTTGAAACTTTTCACGTGAGCAATAGCCGTTGTAAATTTTTGTTTTTCTCCAATAGTTATCGCATTACGTAATAAATTATTTAGCACTCGATTAGCTTGATTACATTTTTTAATAATAGAATTCGCGGCTTCAGCATCAGCTGTATCACTGACAAGTATCGATTTAATTTGTTTCACAAATTCCATCTTCACTCGATGGTGAACACTGTAAGAATGAAGTGCCAACGCATGTATCATGACTTATATAAAGATTCAGTATCACTGTATCATTCGAGTTGATAATGCTAATCACGTGATTGCTGTGTAGTGTGAACCTACGCATGCGTACATTAGCAGCTGTTGAGCATTGATAGATTGATAGATATAGAGGTTTTCACTGTAAAATACTTATAATTCATTTCTATAAGAGTTTTAATAAATTTATAGTTTCTGTCATACTCGTATGTATGTATATGTGTAATCCTGTTTATCTTAATATTGTATCTGTACATTATTCAAATAATGTAATGGATTGTAATAACAGTATTGTAAAACCTATGATTCAAATAAATAAAGGGAGTTGTTTGTTTATCATTATTTATTATAAATTTTACTACGTTTTACCTATATACATTTATATTGTAGTTTCATCACATGTATTTATTAACATTATAATACAGCTTAATTATTGTATATAATTAGTAAAATTAAATATAATTATAGTATTCGCCTTTGGTGAAAGATAATCATTTTCTATGCTAGCTGAAAAAGTTTATTTAATTTCAGTTTCTATCATACTGGTATGTACGATTATCTCGCATGCTGTTTTCCGTACATATCACAAAATGGGGTGCTAAACCGTACCTATCTAACACGGTTTCCGCTGGAAACATGTTTAGACCTGTTTGACGTACATTGAGAAGCGCGATGGCAAGCCGGGTAATTTATTCAGGAATTTTTCTAGAAGCAAAGACCATCTTGAAGGTCCGCCATTTTGTCTGACGTCACCTTAGTTTGGCTAGTGATCGTGAGAGGAAGCTACATTAGTTGGGTTGGTAATCATGAGAGATGCCATTTTTTAGTTTGGCTAGTGGCCGTGAGACGGCCCCACATTAGTTGGGTTGGTAATGATGAAATCTGCCATTTCTTAGTTTGGTTAGTGGCCGTCAGAGGGCGCCACATTGGGTTGGTAATGATGAAATCTGCAATTTTTAGTTGGGTTGGTAATGATGAAATCTGCAATTTTTAGTTGGGTTGGTAATGATGAAATCTGCAATTTTTAGTTGGGTTGGTAATGATGAAATCTGCAATTTTAGTTGGGTTGGTAATGATGAAATCTGCAATTTTTAGTTGGGTTGGCGACCGCGAGGGGGCGCCATATCAGTTGGGTTGGCAGAGGGTTCTACCTATCTTGCGGGGAGGGGGGAGGGGGGGGTAGTAGGAGTGGGGGGTGGTGGGTCCAGAACTCTCCTAAGTACACTACTCGCATGTATTTATTAGCATTATGATAGCATAATCATGCTATATAATTAGTATAATTAGATATAATTACAGTATTAGTATTTAATAAAAGTTAATCATTGTTTCTATGCTAGCTGTATTATTAATCGAATAATTTGAATGTACATATGTATAAAAGTCGTGCGGTGTTCGCATCTCATCTTTCTATACCAGGTATATTAAACAACTCCTTCCCTATCTTTCTCTACACCTCCGAAGCTCTTACATACACACACACACACACACACACACACCGCCGCACACACCTACGCTCGCTCGCGTATATACATATATACATATATATATATATATATAAAGACCTGTAAGGATTGAATGACTTGCCTCGTGCACGAAAGTGATTACACCTGTATAAATTGTAAATTTTGTAAAATGAACCTCCATAAGAAATAACATGGGAAATTGGCCCAGAATCCGCATTACATACCTACTATTGTGTTTCGGTTCTGATATCTCCTATTGCTACCCCCTTCAATTTGTTGCAAATGTCTTCAAATATCAGTTTTCATAATTATGGAATCAATCAAAAATTTGTCCCGTATTTGAGAAACGTACATACAAACCGTTTATAATTAAGTGAAAAATCTCCTGTCTACTGCGCAGCAGTGACCAATCTTATTTCTGTAGTTTATCGCGACTAGCATTGATAATAGTTCTGAAATTGATGTGTTGTACACCGATTTCTCTAAAGCTTTTGACTGGTTGAATCATGGTATCCTGTTGGATAAGCTGTCAACATTTGGGATCTTACAAAATCTTCTTTTAGTTTTTAGATCTTATTTTGACCGCGTCAACAATTTGTTTTAGTTGATGGTTTTCGATATATCTACATCACTGCAACATCAGGAGTACCTCAGGGATCCATTACGAGTCCTATATTTTTTAACATTTTTATCAATGATATCACAGCCTTTAGATGTAGGCTTCCTGTTGTATGCTAATGATCTCAAAATATTCTCTTACGTAAAAACTGTGAACCATGCTCCTAATCTGTAATTAGACACTTGTTTAGTTTGTAGATCAGTGAAAATAAATAAATAAAGACTTCAATGCTCTATCGAAAGGTTTCTCTAGAATGAGGAATGGAATCGAGCTGTCGACATTGACGAATCTCGATTTTATTTAGTTACTAATATCTAATAGTCGTAGATGAGATCAAAAGAGTAAAAAGTGGTGGAAGAGGAAAGCTGCTCTTTTCAGTATGATATACGGAGGATATCTACCACACAAGTGCATAGGTCACCACTGGCAATGATTCTACTAGGAACATTAAGTTCAATTCCTTAAATCAATAACGTGTTAGGGACTGGTGTTACCAATTTTAACAACTAATAAATCATCTTTTCAAACAGAATAAAGCATGGCCACATACCGTGAGGATTACGTTGGGGTTTGTAGATAATGTTAGTGTTGATTAGATACCACGGCCGCATGGACTTATCTTCAATACAACACGTGTTTACAACCACTCTCAATAAATACAGATGTTTTCTTCTGATAGATAACGCATTTTAGCAGCTTGTGCAATACCGCAAACTGCCATCGATTCAATAATATCAGTTTTGCTTAATTCATTTACTGAATGTGTATGAAGCAGAGCAGGGTCGGCTTCTTATAATTATTAGTGTTTACATAAATTATTGCGATTGTCTGTTGCTGAGATTTTCACAATTTGTCGTTGGAAAAAAATTTCAATATTCCTGAATATTTCTTCGAAATATACCAACATAGACTAGATGTTCATATATTTATGGCGGCCAGAGAATATATTCTATGTACACACACAGCATTATAGTGAGAAACTGCTCTGAAGAGTTTGATCTGCTAAGTGAAGATACATCGGCTGGTAAGGTTGCCAAGCTATCGACATTTAAGGAGACCTCGTATGTTCTGTCCAGTATGGACGGAAGATCCAAGCATTTGTGTTTCTTTTTGCTTTATTAAAGCTTGGTTTTTGGAATAAATAAAGAAATAAACATTTTTTCTGGATTCGTTTCCGAATTGTTGATAGGAACATTCTGATTTAGACAAATAAATAAACATAGACGCAGAAAACGTCTGAGCGTTATCAGTAATTGCGAGGAACACAAACATTAACAGTAATTCTGATAATTCCACAAACTGGTCAAATTGCATCATCGAATTTATTGCAGAGAGCAGAACAGAATCGATAACATTTCTAGTCGCCTTCCTGTTCAGATAGTAAAATCTATCTGTTACAATATCAGAGCGTTTGACTGCAGATAGTGGATGTGCAAATTCTTCATTGCATATCCACATGTAAGTAACAACCTTTCTTTTTTCTTAGAGGCTTGATATCTATTCTTGCGTTACACATACGTAAATAAATACACAATGTTTAAATATGATATCGTTTATATAGAATTGTGTATTTATTTTGACGTTTTGTGACCTGATAACAAAAGCTTTTTAATACAAAATATTTACGGAAAAGTTTACAATTCCAGGAACATATATGTATTTGAATTTATAAAAAAATACTTCTTATGAATTGTTACATTGACGTTAGCTTTCTCTATTTTGTGTAATTGTTATTGTTAATGAATTATATTTGACAAATTATATGCGCCTGTGAAATTCACATAAAACTAAGAACGCAGCAAATGCTTATGAATCCATGTACTGGTGTGTGTTATACAGGGTATAATCACGACGAGATTTCGTTAGAACAATATAGAAAACTAATAAGAGTTGAGTTTTGAAATTTCGCACATATTAGTTTCGCGTTACGCTCTTTCGATTTAAAATAGTTTTAAATTTTCGCTTCTTCCGGTTACACCGGAAATGGAAATGGATATCGACTTGCTTATTTTAAATGGAATACCCCATTTTTTATGATTGATTAGTATTTCCGATTTAATTTTCAGGCTAGTTTGTCTAACAAACTTTGCCTTTGAAGTTAGCCACTTTCAAAGTATTCTAACTTTTATAAAAAAAAATGATAGCTGCAGACTATTTATTACTAATAGCAACATTTCCAATAATTGAATTCATGCACAGATTTAAAATTCTAAGTAATTATTTTGGAAAGTATACTGCTTCAAATGCGGTATTATAAACTTTTCAAAAAACCATGTTTAACTTTTCATCCACAAAATATCAATATCTTGTCATTTTTAAATAGCAACCTACATTTTTTTCAACTTCATTGGATTCCACCTTCAAAATTAGGGACAGTCTGTATTTACTTCCCTATAACTAAACGTCCTAGTTTCAGCGTTATTTTGGAAAATGTATCAATTCCTTTAAACTTTTATTTTGTATAATCAATTAGGCTATGGAAATTCATGTGAATAAATAAAAGCAAAATAAGTCATTGTTTAATAATGTCCTAAAACGTTTAAATGAAAACTAGACTATATCTGAGTAGTCTTAATTATAGTTTCTAATAATCTTAAATTAAGTTTTCAAACACATCACCACCTCTTTCTAAACACTTGCTTACTCTTTTCGTACGCGTGGCATGCTGAATCATGGTACCGTCTAGATCAGGGTTTCTCAACCGGTAGGTCGCGACCCCGGGGGGGGGGGGGGTCGCAGATTTGGAAGGAAAAAATGAAAACAAATATTGTTAATTTAAGATCAATGTATTTGAAAACAAGATTACATAGTTTTTGCACTACTTTTTACAACTCTTTTAGATAAATCAATGAGAAACTTGTGCTTGTTTGCATTCTACTAAATTTTTAATGCCTGGATTTATTTGAGTAATACACAATACAATGTCTTTTTCCAAAGTCAAACGGTTTCTTGATTTCGTTTTCAAATTTACCATAGTGGAAAATCCTTGTTCACAATTGTAAGATGTTGCAAATGGCATCAACACTTTCAACGCTGCTATTGACAGGTCTGGATATTCCTTTTTTATACTCATCCAAAATCTATCGGCACAGGCATTATTGAAACTTAATTGAATCGCCTGATCAGTCGAAACCTCTATAAGTTGTTCATGAAGACGGACACTTAGCTCGGCATTTTGTACTGCTTGTTCGTTGAAAGGATTTACTACCCACAAGTCACCGCTCATATCTTTCTTTGGAATGTAATTCGTCAGTTGTTGAATTAAGACCGCGAGGTGTGAGGATATGAGCTGAGAGAGAGAAGAAATGTCAAGGGATGTGTCGCCTGCACTCAAAATATACTCTCTGAATTCTTCAGTAAGTGGAAAGTTCTCATAATTGTCTCTCTCAACTCGTGTGTTCCATGGAGTAAGTTTATTTACAAATGCATTCACTTTGGTTTGTGCAAACAACACTGTTTTGTCTGGTCCTTGTAGGGATGCGTTCAAACTGTTAAGATGAGGAAGATGTCAGCTAAATAAGCAAGCTTTATTAACCACTTCTCATCACTGAAATAACTCGAAAATTCAGGTTTATTATCAACCAAAAACAACAACATTTCAGACTTCAGTTCAAACAACCTGCTTAGCACATTGCCACGAGATAGCCATCTTACTTCGGTGTGAAACAGCAAGTGTTTATGTAAGGCTCCCATATCATCACACAAATTTTCTAGTAACCGACTCTGCAAGGGGCGACTCTTAATGAAGTTGACAACCTTTACTGCCTCAGCCAAAACTTGACGGAATTCATCTGGTATTTTCTTAGCTGCCAAAGCTTGCCTATGTAAAAAGCAGTGGACCCATTTTGCGAGTGGAATTAATGATTTCAGCTTAGTTATCAAACCACTGTTCTTTCCCGTTAGTGCCTTTGCCCCGTCACTGCAAATTGAAACACATTTGTTCCATTCAATTTCAAAAGGTTCAGTCGCTTCTACAAAAATCTTAAAAAGACTTTCACCGGTTGTGTTATTTGGCAGGGGCTTACAGAATAATATATGTTCATGAATGCAATCATTGTAATCATACCTAACGTAGCACAAAAATTGGGCACCGTTGGCAACGTCAGTTGACTCATCAAACTGGATGGACAAAAAACTACTTTCTTTTAATTGTTTTTTTAGCTGGTTCTGGACATCTTCAAACATGTCAGAAATGCGTCTTGATATAGTGTCATTTGATAAAGGGGCCTTCTTTAATTTTCCGGATTCTTGAGGGCCGATCATATTAGTAACCAAATCAATTGCGGCAGGAAGAATAAATTCCTCAGCGATTGTGTGTGGTTTTCTTTTCTTAGCTATCACAGCGCCACCTCGTACGATGCCGTGAGTTCATTTTTACTAACATCGCAAAAGTGTTTAATATTTACCTGTTGACTTCTGAAAGAAACCAATTTTCTCTGGAAAAACTCCACTGGTTTGTCTTTCAAAGCGAAATGTTTAGTTTCAAGATGGCGTTTCATTTTCGAGGGCTTCATGCTTTCCGCTGATAGCGTTTCACTACAAATAACGCACTGAGGTCTGTTCCTTAATTCAGTAAAACCGAGCTGTATGTACGTTTCGTTGTACTTACGAACCTTTGTTTTCACATTTTCACGACTCTCACTACTTGTAGATGCTCTTTTCAAAAACTTATCCATGGTATCAATAAAAAACTGCACAACAAGAAGACTAATCACCTGCCCTCGGGCAGACTGGCGCTGTGTGGCTGTGATGTGAATGTGAGTGATCAGCTGACAGGCAGCTACCTGTAGTGCTCAGGCCTGCCACTGGGTGCGCGCGCACACATGCACCCGCGACCATCGACCTTGTGAATTGCCGGTTCTTTTTTGAAGACTTCTTACTTTCAGCTGACGTCGCTTAACAAATTAAGTGTTTTATACATCCAGTTAATAGCAATAATCGTCTTAAATAGTTACACGTTAAATTTATTGTAATTATAAATCAATAGAAGTAACTCACTTTTTCTGTAAATATAAACATTTATCTATTGTAGATATAATTAGCATGGTAATTTAACTTTGCAATTCATAGGGGTCGCCTAAATATTTGACCTAAAAGGTTGAGAACCGCTGGTCTAGATCATTGAGCGCACCTCACACTCTGGCCATCATATCTTCTTTGGTGGTAGCAGGTATACTGTATGCTTTATCGTAAACACAACCCCAAATAAAGTAAAGTGGAAAACTATAAGGTCCTTTATTTCCGATCCACCGATCATAAAATATTTCGTCCAATACTTCTCCAACAGCTCTAGTACTGTGTGCTGGTGCACCATTCATCTGAAACCTTACACTACAAGCTCCTTGTACCGTCAGTGTATTTAAATTTATGATATTTCTTAAGATGTAAATAAGTCGCTCACTGTTTAAGTGTTCTTCATAAAAATACAAAGCAAATACTTTGTCATGTTAATAGCACAAAGTAAGTTGAAACTTCATTGCCTAACTACTCAAGGGTTATCTTCCGACCAAAAATGTGTGGATTAAATATTCCATTTTTACAAAACTGCTTCGCCTGTCCATATAACATTTTTTGTGAAATCGTCTTGTTCTTTCTGTGATTTCATTCAAAACCACTCACAATACTGCTCTTTATGTTGAACAGAATGAAATTTGTGTGTTCGTTTTCAAAATTCGATGTATGCTCATTCTGGATACACCAACATTAGCTTTGCATCCTTTAGAGAATTACGAGGATGTGTTGTGATGTAAGCAAGTGCTGTTACCTCCACATTTTCACTATCAACAACAGGTTTTCTGCTGGTTGTTTTCGACAAGAATGATCCGAAGGAAATGCAATTGTTTAAAATATTGCTTAAGATACTCTTGGTAGGTCTTGACCGATTTGGATATTTCTCTGCATAAACACGACATGTCCTCTCGATTACTCTACCGCATTCACCATATGTAATTATTAGATTTAAAAATCTTCGTTATTAAATCCAGATTGCGACATTTTCAGTATTAGAAACAAGTATTCAGAAACAGAAAATGAAGAAAACGCTGAATAACATTAGTAAATACCTTAATAGTAACAGGTAATATGACTGCAATTTTTTTTTATTCATTTATATGAATTTACATAGCCTAATTTATTATACAAAGTAAAACTTTAAGGAAATCGGTACATTTTCCAAAATAACTCTGTAATTAAGACATTTACTTATAGGGAAGTAAACACATACTGCCCCTAATTTTGAACGTGGAATTCAATGATGTTGAAAAAAATGTAGGTTGCTATTTAAAAATAACAAGATATTAATATTTTCTCGATGAAATGTTTAACATGGTTTTCTGATCACCCTGTCTTATTTTGAAAACTTTATAATACAGTATTTGAAGCAGTATTCCTTCCAAAATAATTACCTAAAATTTTAAATCTGTGCATGCATTCAATTATTGGGAATGTTGTTATGAGTAAATAGCCTGCAGCTATCAATTTTTTTACAAAAATTGAAATACTTCGAAATCATAAAAGATGGGATATTCCATTTAAAATAAGGAAGTCGATATCCATTTCCGGTGCAAGCGGAACGAGCGAAAATTCGAAGCTATTTTAAATCGAAAGAGCGTAACGCGAAAGTAGTATTTGCGAAATTTCAAACTCTTATATATAGTACTTTTCTATATTGTTCTAACGAAATCTCGTCGTGATTATACCCTGTATAATGTCTGTCAAAGGGTATTGTCATTACAATGCACTACACACATTTGTAAAATAATTTGGGAAATTCAGTTGCATGATTTTTACAGTGTGTATTGTATGTTCTCTAAAACTTTATACAGTGTGCTCAGTCCTCTATGAACATATGATTTTGATGATCATTCATTAATTCTGTTGTTTTATGCATTTGCTTTATTAAAACAATTAAATCACAATTAAATATGTTCTTACACATTGCACATGATTACTTTTACTATGAATAAAATTATTCACTGTAATGCCTAGTCCATTGATTATATATAATCAATGGCCTAGTCTACGCACTTTCTACTCTATATCTAAATTCCCTGTATACGTTCTTAACGTTCTAATTTATATTTTACAAACTACTGTTTGTATTTATTTTCTCAAAATTTTCAAACTTACGCCAAGGTCATTATTTATATATACTTTCTGCTTTACATATCCCCAAAGTCGAGTGAGTAATCTGACCAATGTATTTGTCCAGTGTCCTATCAACATTTCAACAGAATGATAATCAATATTTAATAAAATATGTGGAGTGTACACAAGGGGTCGTTCTTGTTGAAAATATTTCCTAATTTATATTTGCCATTGAGGGTAAAACAAAGTTTGATAACAAATCAGGTGAGATTTAAGAAATTAGATGCCATTAGAAACAGAAGCCGAGCTTGTCTATCAAAATGTCACATCACATATTTATTTTCTGAGATACTTTTTGGTTTTTGGATTGAAATCGTCTCTTCTTCTTCCGTCGATGTTTAGTACGTTATTCCACTTCAAGAATATTCTTGCGTTTGTGATCTTTTTATTATATCTTTAAATATTTGTATTCTAAATTTTCGATTATCTTCTGACCAATACCTGCAACTTCGAGATGATACTGTCCCATTCGTAGTAAACCCATAAATAAAATTTGGGTTTGTAAGAACGTATTTTGTTTTTACGTAGTATAAGGAAGTATTGTGATGATGAAAATCTTCGACCTCGAGATTTTTGCAAATATCCACGTTTTGATGTCCCCTGATACCGAAAAAGTGGTTTTTAAACACATGTCTTTCTGTGTGTGTCTCTCTGTCTGTGTGTGTGTGTGTCTGGCTGTGTGTGTGTCGTTCTCTTTCTCCCCCTATCTCTCCCTCTCCCTACCTCCCTGTGTGTGGATGTGTGTGTGACCACAATAAACCGCTATAGTTATCAATTCTAAATTTTGTATTTACGAGTATAATCTTCATTGAAAAAATCGAATTTTGCCAATATTTCGTCAACTATTAAGCTTAAAAAAATTTATAGAGAATTCATATGTACTTACTCAAAATTAAATTTGAGAAGAATTTTTTATTAAAGAAGTTTTTCGAGTAGTAAGGGTACAAAAGTATTTAGGGCGGGATTTGGAATATTTTTTGCAAAATACGGATTGGAAGTAACACTATTACGCTTAGCGAGCAGCACTTCCTTTCGAATATCTCGCAAAGTATGCATTCTATAGAGATTTATTAAGAGAATAGAAGTACTTAGGATTTTGAATAATTTTTGTATAAAAAAATCTTAAAATTTAGACTTACTCACAGGTTTATTTTTAGATAAAAGATTTAAAACAATTTAGTAGGTAACCTATTCCTCGATTTCATAACAGTTCGCTACATAAATCTGCAACTCCACGTGAACGTAGCTTTTATTAAAAATATTAACCAAGAAGCACAGAAGAAATTTGTTTATGTAATTACTGACAATTATGAAAATGAAATGTTGATACTACGTAAGCATGTTCTTTAATTTTAAAGCCATGCATAAGGCATTTTTGTAAGTTTTAATACAAGCCGAAGCTTTTATACATATATACATACATAGGTTGTTTGATCTTGCAAAGAAAGACGCAAATATAGAAAACAAACGGGTACCATATGTTGAACAATAGCTTTCGGCATATGTAATCTTTTCCAGTTTCGCCTAGTGGTTTTGTTCATTTGTCGACGAGGAATAAGTAACGAACAAATGTATGCCGGTGTATTTTTGTACATTGTGAAGATAATACAAATAGTAGATACTTAATATCAAGTTTTTTTAATTAATTATTTTCTTACAATATCACCATTGAGTGTCTGGAAAACAAGTGGATAAAGTAAATAAATAATAAATGCAAATCACCACAAACAAAATTTAAGGTCATCGTAACATATGCAGCGTGTGTGAAAATGGATTTCAACACTCTTTCTTAGTGATTGATAAAAGTAAAGTACAATAGGAACGATAACACTACTTACTCTAATTATGTCTGAATATCAGTAGTATAAGTATCGAAGTAATCTAAGACAATATATGTCGATCTAGTAACATTCGCGGTGCCACTGTAATATTTTCTTAGAATAGTTAGTTTTGTTTACAATTAAAAATGTTAATATAACTAATAGTTTCTGCAGTAGCTTCTTGGTGAAACATTTTAAATAATATCCACAATAAAAGTCATTGTAAAAAACAATGGGTACAAAGAAATCATTGTAGATAACATTCAAAGAAAGAAACAAGGAAGTTTTCTGAGAACTAACTTTTATCCAAAAATAGAAGAGAAAGAACATAATTGGCATTATATGAACTATATTCCTCCTTTCAGTAATAAAATTAATGCAGTCTTTAAGAATACTGAAATAAAAACGATGGCAGTTAATAAATATAATCTTGGTACTGTGCTAATTAACAATAAGGAAAAGACTGAAAAGTTTGATAAATCAGGGATATACCAAATAAAATGTAAAGATTGTGCAGCCATATATATCGGACAAAGTGGTCAAAAGTTAGAAATACGATTAAAAGAACATAAAAGAGCAATATTATACAACATAAAAAGAATATAGGCTTCCCAGAGAATTGTATAGAAAATAACCATTCCTTTTACATAATGTCAACGAGAGTAAAATACCACGCGATCATTTAAATTCTAAATTATAGCAGGCGGGATTTTTTTTATTAGGTTGTCCAGAATGTCAATTATTGATTAATTGAAATTTGCTGTTATGTTATACTTTGTGACATTTGTGAATCTTATGTGTAATCAATTTAAATTTAATGGAAATGAAAGCATTACAAGATAAATTAGTTTTATTGTGAATTACAAAAGGTGTTCAAAGTGTTCTTCCCCTGTTGCAATGCAACTGTTAACCCTCCGTTTCATATTTTCAAAAGCATTTGCCAACATCTGAACGGTTATAGCGTTACATGCATTAGAAATTGCCTGTTGTAGTTCTTCAAGACTTTGTGAGTTATTTTTGTAAACTGTGTTTTTCAGATACGGATAAATGAAATAATCAAGAATCGTTAAGTCCGGACTGCGAGGCGGAAATTCAATGACTCGATTATCATAAAACTCGCGAATTCGAGCCATACTTTCCCATGTTTTGTGAGCTGTTGCATTGTCCTGTTGGAAATACCCATGTAAAAGTTCGTCATCATGAAGATTTTGTAAAAACGGTTCAAGTAAATTATTTCGATATCTCTCAGCATTTATCGTTCCTTCAAAAAACACAGGTCCAAATACCACGCGGTCATTTAAATTCTAAATTATAGCAGGCGGGATTTTTTTTATTAGGTTGTCCAGAATGTCAATTATTGATTAATTAACATTTTGAAACGTCACTTTGACAATTCAAGTTGTAAATTAGTACTTATATACCAACTTAATTTAAATTTCACAGCCTGCTCTAATTTAGAATTTAAATGATCGCGCGGTATACGCCTTCTAGAAACCGCTAGCCAAACACCAATTTTCTGCGGATGGAGAGGCGATTGAATAAACTCATGAGGATTCTCCGAAGACCAAATACGCATATTTTGTTTGTTTATATAGCCGGATAGGTGAAACCATGCTTCGTCAGAAAACAAATTTAAATCCAAAGTGTTGTTGTTATTTAAATTATTCAAAAACCACTGACAGTATTCTGTTCGTACAGGAAAATCTCGAGGGAATAGCTCTTGAACGACGTTAATCTTATAGGGATAAAGATTTAAATTTTCTTTTAAAATTTTTTGACAAGTTCCATATGAAAGGTTTATTTCTTGGGCTAATCTGTGAAGAGATTTTTTGGGAGACTGTTCCATTCTTTCTGCAACATCTGCCACAATCTCAGGAGTCCTTTTTTTGGGCGTGCCACTACCAGCTTTCCTACCTACAGTTCCAACATTACGAAAGTTCGCCACACATATGTAAATTTCTTGGACTAATTTTTGATAATCCGCAGGAAAATTAGGGAAGGCATTTTGAAAATCATTGATGCAGTGCGGTACTGAATATGTCCATTCACCATTCTCTTGTCGTTCGGCGTTTTTAAAATAACTTTCAGTAAGAAAAATCTTATGTTCTAAATCAAACATTTTGAAACGTCACTTTGACAATTCAAATTGTAAATTAGTACTTATATACCAACTTAATTTAAATTTCACAAACTGCTCTAATTTAGAATTTAAATGATCGCGCGGTACCTTACATTATTTGAAAATTTGGAAAATAAGAGGGCCATAAATAAAAAGAAATTTGTAACTAACACACTCACAAATATTATAAATACACCCATAATAGACTCATATGGACTCATACATTAAGCTAACGACAGCTTGACCTTTTGCACCTGTTTGGTCTGTATATGAATATTCACTTACCGAAACATATGTTAGAGAAATCTAATAAAAACTTGTGAAATAATTAAAGTCGAGTTTGATTTGCCAGTTTGACAGTGACAGATTGATTAGTCAACCAGACCTTTTAAATAAAAAATATCTATTCCCGCAAACGTTTTTTAAGTAATAATACCAACAAGATTTTCTATAAAACTATGGAAAATATTTTATTTCCATACAGATAAGAATATGTAAATTATAAATACGAAATAAAAAATCTTTAATAATACAATTGACCCAGTTGAGGTCAATGTAATTTGTAAATATCTGGAAAAAACCTGCATTGTTTCAGATTAGTTCTGTTTACAATTATAAATGTTGACCTATTGCCGCAAACGTTTTTAAGTAATACTACGAACAAGGTTTTCTATAAAACTATGGAAAATATTTTATTTCCATACAGATAAGAATTTGTAAATTGTAAACACCAAATAAATCCTTAATACAGTAGCCGCTCGATTATGTGCCCTAAAAACCTTACCTGTTCACAGAAGCGAAATGTTCACTCAATCGAATGTGCAGTTTAAATTGTTTATTTATATATTCAGTAACATCAAAAAGAACTTACAAATGAAGAATATACATGTACTACATAGGTACATACATACATGAATACATAATGATTTAAAGAAGTTTATTAAAAAAACCGGTTAATTTTTTTGAACCTTTTTTGACTTAAACATCTTTGAACTGGGATTTCTTTTATTCTTCGCAAAGTTAGTAGATCTTCAGAATTTAGCATGTTTTGTTCTGCGCAAGAAATCACTATATTAAGTCCTTGTAAAGCTTTGTTGGTGGGGATGTTAGTTGGCATTGGCTCATCATCCATTATTTATTCCACATTTTCAATTTCAATGACATCCTCTTCAAGTTCTTCTATGACATCCTTATTTCAGTTTTCTGTCTTCACGGGTATATGTTATGTGTCCGTTCACTTCCTGTAGTAATGCTACAGTTTCTTGAGTTGTCACTGCCTCGACGCTGTTCTTGTAATGTTCTTGTAGAATAGCCAGTGGAACACCTTCTTCTGAATTTGATAAAATATTTTTCCATCACTTAGCAATTATATCTTCTTTCACATTCTACCATGCTAATGCAAGATGTGTAACAGCATCTTTTTGACTCAAATTTTTAATGACAGCTGAAATACAATTGCTATCAGAAGCAACTATTGTGGAAAAAAGGCTTCTTCTATAAAACAATTTTGTTAACCTAATGACATTCTGGTCTATGGGCTGTATAAGAGCTGTTACATTCGGGGGCATGTAGACAGTAAGAATTTTTCCATCATTGGAAACCAAGTTTTCTGCTGGCGGATGACTTGGAGCGTTATCCAAAAGTAAAAGAGCTTTTTGTGGTAATCCCTTTGGTTTCAAAAATCTTCGAACCTACGGGACAAATGAATGATGAAACCAATTTTAATATAATTTTAATAACCCCGACGTCATCCAAGCATGTTTCGTACTTGCGTATTCCACTGGAAGTGAAAAGTTCTTAAAGCATCTTGGATTTTTGATACATCCAATCACTAACGGTTTGATTTTATGTCAGCCGGTTGCATTGGTGCATGCAAGAAAAGTAACTCTACTTTTATCCGTTTTTCAACCAGGGGCCGATCTTTCTTTAGACGTAACCAAGGTCCCTTCTGGGAGTAATTTCCAAAACAAGCCTGTTTCGTCGGCATTGTATAATTGAGCAGCTGATAACTTTTCTCCCGAAATTTTTAAATATCTTATTCCAAATCTTCGTTTAAATTTTTGGATCCATCCGTCACTAGCATTAAAATTAGGGTTTTCAGTGATATTTTCATTGATATCTTGCTTTTGTTTTTAAAAGTTTAATCGAAACCGGTACATTTTTAAGTCTTTGTGTACAAAATCATGAATATATTTCTTTTCAATTCGTGGCATCTTACAGGATTTTAAAGTTTTTCTTTTCTGTATTTCATTGCGCTTTGACGTGACTTTTAAAATGTCTTGTCTTTTATTTTTGATTCCACATACTGTGGATTTGGTAATCCCGTACTACATATTTAGACAAAAAATATGTTACACTGCTTTCATTGTGCAGACTTTTTAAAATTTCACATATTTCAAGTAAACGTAGCACTTTCCGCTTCATTTTGATTGTAAACACAAACATACTCGCGCACATTACGCCTACATCATTAACAGAACTAAAAATGACTAAAATAAAATACATATATGTATACGTATGTACGCTGTTCTTGAAAATTACGCAGGCGAGTCAGCAAAATAATTCATATGCCATGAATTTACCCAGTTCACTGAATTGAATGTGTTATTGTTCACTCTTTGGGGCTTTAATAATAAAATTTTAGTTGTTCGTGTAAACAAGCTGTTCACTGAATAGAGTATTCACTCTACCGAGGGCTACTGTATATACATGCCGGAACACCCAGTTGAGGTTGTTGTGTTTTGTAAATATTTGGAAAAAACCTGCATTGTTTGAGGTTAGTTCTGTTTACAATTATAAATGTTGACCTATTGCCGCAAACGTTTTTTAAGTAATACTACGAACAGGGTTTTCTATAAAACTATGGAAAATATTTCCCTACAGATAAGAATATGTAAATTAAATTATTAATTGTATTAATTTTTTTTTTTTTGCTATCTTCATTATTAGACACCAATAAGGGAGGGTATGGTATATTTGCTATGGCAGTCTTGCCCTATTAATTCTATTTCTTGCATGTATTTCCACCGCCGACACCTGTGCGAGATTGAGTGAACTATGAATTTAGGTTTGCCCGGGTTTGCCCGATTTAAAATACCGCAAATCAATTATTCTTAGACGCTTTTGTTTATACAACTACACTTAAAAATACACAACCCATTTGAATTTTTCTTTCGATATTGCTATATATACTTTAGTGTTTAGTATACCTGCTGTTATTTGCTTATACATACTTGTCTCTATACAGAGTGGTTGGATTTTCATTGTACACTCAATATTTTCATTGAGAGTATCATATTTAAAAAAAATCAAAACGTGTCTGATACTATTTTTTGCCCTCTTTCTAATCCTGTGAAATAGGATAATGTCGTTTGAAAAACAAAAGATAACGTAATTTTTTTTTTAATTGAACACCCTGTATATTATTGGATATTTTGATAGCTTATTCAATTCTGTATATAATATCATTTATTTTTTTTTCGTTGGGCAATGAATAACGCCATAATAACAAAAAATAAAAAAGAAAAAGTATGCTTTGAAAATATGGCCGGGTAAAAAACAAAATATTATTTAAATGTCAGTTCGCATACCAGTTGATGAGGTGACACAGTTTAGTGATTAGTGAATCATTAGTGATAGTTTCTCTAGATTATTTATTAAAAATGGAATTTACTAATGCAGAGAAAGCAGATATGTTACGATGCTTTTATTTATCAAATGATAACTGCCGTCAAGCTGCAAGTATGTATGTTAATCAATACCCTGATCGAAGGCAACCGCATTGGAATACATTTCTAAATTTACACACTTCATTAGTGAGGTACGGAAGTTTTACAAAAATAAGAAATGTAAGAAATAGAAATATAAATCAAAACTTTTTCAACTAGAATTGTTGTACAAGAGCTTGGCATCAACAGGTATAAAATCATGAAAGTCCTTAAAAAACACAAAATGAAACCCTATAAAATTCGTTTAGTGCAAAATTTACAACCGCTTGATCTGCAAAAACGGATGAATTTTTGTAATTGGATATTAAATGCTGGAAGGCAGTACTTGTCACACATTTTATGGACGGACGAGGCAAATTTCCATAGGAATGGTGTGTTTAATAAACACAATTGTCATTTTTGGGATGAC
Source organism: Amphimallon solstitiale (assembly GCA_963170755.1). Classification (NCBI taxonomy): domain Eukaryota; kingdom Metazoa; phylum Arthropoda; class Insecta; order Coleoptera; family Scarabaeidae; genus Amphimallon; species Amphimallon solstitiale. The sequence goes on from OY720679.1 coordinate 48,037,120, forward strand.
GTGAATCCTCGTAAGATGCAGCAAACTCGATGCCAAATACGTTTTTCTACAAATGTCTGGATAGGTGTGATAGAGGATCAGTTATTAGGACCCTATTTTTATAACGGCACACTTACTCAAAATCGATATTTAAACTTTCTTGAAAATGAATTTCAAGAATATTTAGACAATCTGCCTTTAGCTATCCGGACACAAATGTGGTTCCAACATGACGGCGCACCACCGCATAATGCACAATCAGTGACGAATTTTCTACAATTAGAATTTGAAAATAGGTGGATTGGGAATAAAGGGCCACATTTATGGCCTCCGAGATCATCTGACCTCTCAATATTAGATTTTTTTGTCTGGGGATTTACAAAAAATAAGGTATATTGCACTCTGTCGAATACCTAGAAGGACTGAAAAATAAAATACAATTGGCAGCACAGGAAATTACCCCGGATATGTTAAGAAAATCCAAAAATAATTTATTGCACCGAGCTCAGATATGTATCAACGAAAATGGTGGCCATTTTGAACAATTTCTTCAATAGGATATTTGCTTTTTTATGTTAATTTTTTCCATTGTTTTTTTTTAACCAATACATAATGTGTTTTTTTATTTTTTGTTATTATGGCGTTATTCATTGCCCAACGAAAAAAAATAAATGATATTATATTCAGAATTGAATAAGCTATCAAAATATCCAATAATATACACGGTGTTCAATTTAAAAAAAAAATTAGATTATCTTTTGTTTTTCAAACGACATTATCCTATTTCACAGGATTAGAAAGAGGGCAAAAAATAGTATCAGACACATTTTGTTTTTTTTAATATTATACTCTCAATGAAAATATTGAATGTACAATGAAAATCCAACCACTCTGTATAGGAATATGGAAATATAATTTAGATTAAACAAACTGTTTTTTTTAATAGTAAGTATAATACGTTTAAGAATTTTGCGTATAATGCTATGAACCATTCCTGCTACTAATCATTTTATTAGTAAGTTTATTCCCAGCCTTAATTTTATAATAGTATTTGCTCTGCAAATGGGTTTTGGTTCAGATGACTATGTATGTATGGGATACTCCTTAATTTGAAAAATCATTTGTTACACACACTTATGCCGATCGAATATTACTTTTCCTCTACAAATATGTACAAAATATGAAAGGAGTGATTTTTCGACACATGACTAATTGTCGCCAGATTAATTAGAAAAATGTTAGCGGAAAAAAAATTTCGCTATTTAACAAAATACGTCATTACTCAAAACAAGCGGTGGTTTGAAAATAGACTTTTATGCAAAAAATGTGTATTTTTATTCAATAAAATTCTGTAAAAAGTTGCAAACAATTTAACATTCATAAAATTGTTAGAATCATAACAGAATCATAGAATCATAACACAGAATCATTCTCAAAATTAACTACTTAGAAAGAAGTTCGATTAGAGTTATCAAAAAATTCGTGGTATACGTAACTACGCGGAATAAATTATATTATCAAAGTTACTGGGCGTACGAGTTCATTATCTATTACGTAGCGTCCGTGCTGCAATTTGTACGTCCGATTCGAAATAATCTCTTAGTAATCCGAAATTCTAAACAAGCTCACACTCAGAATTAATTTTTAACAGTATCTAATTACCTATTACCACCGTATCTCTCTAATCGTGGATGTGTATATATTTTACAGACGCGGCCTAACACCGCCACATCGTGTCAAGTCCATCTCTATGGCCACATTTACATCAGAAGAAGTCGAACTAGTACAGAACCGGGGCAACGATTATTGCAGACGCACGTGGCTCGGCTTATACGAGGGAGCACCGTTGACCGAAGGTCGCGACGAGCAGCAAATACACGATTTGATGGTGGATAAATACGAGAGACGAAGGTACTATTTGGATCAGCCGGTTAGCAGTAGTCACAACAGGTACTATTTAGATCAGTCGGTCAGCAGTGGTAAAAACGGTCTTAACAATAGTAATAATACTACTATTGCGACAACTAATAACGTGAACGGCAGTACCACTATTTCAAGACCAAACGGTGGTTTGTCGATCGGTTCCTCTAAACCTCTGAGTTTAAACAGTACAGTACAGAACGGCGGTTCAAGACAGTCACCGTTGAGATTGTTGAACGGCGTGAATAACGGTGTAGATATTAGGATGAAGAACAACGGAATCACGATATCCAGGCCTGTTGTTTCCACATCGGCGACGCACAAAACGGATTTTATCGCCAATTTCGATTCAGCGGATATCTTCAATGCGGCTAACAACAATAATAGTGTCATCACCAACGGAGTGCAACAGTCGTCGCCTGCACAACAACCATCTTTCGCGAACTTCGACAACAACCCAGTTTTTACGAATACAAGTAAGTGAACAGTTTGACATATTTACATAAGTTACATATTATGTAGGATTTCCTTATGTTAAGTACATATACAAAAAGAAAATTATGTTTCTTAAGCTCGTTCTACATCTGTCAATTTCTAGTTGTAATTAAAATTCAGTTTCAAATTATAAGCCGAATTGTTTACATCTGTCAATAAATTAATCAATTTTAAGAAATTGATCGACGCGACGTCTTGTTTAAATTTGTAGTAATTTTTAACTTGCTAGAAAATTTTCATGAATTTTCTTTTGTATTCTGTACAGATTTTTTGATTACTCTATGTTATGTTAGAAATACCTAAACACAAGCTGATTAAATACGTTAATAAAGCAATATTTTAGAATTTTCATATTTGATAAAAATGCCAGAAAGAAATTATAACTAAATCAATATGAGTACGTACATTATAAGTACATCATCCTGTAAAACAATTAAAACGCAGGATTGTAATCCCAAACGGATTTTAGAAGAATTAAACTTGTTTTACTGTCAAAATTAATGAAACAGCAATAATATTTTTCTTACATGTTTACAGTACTCACTTCTCTTCCGCTAATTGCATTAAAGCAATTAAAAAAAAATCTGATATTGAGTCTCTTTTTATATATATATATATATTGAAAACTAAAACACAAATGTTTAGTTTCATAAAATTATAACGTGGATAGACATTTCAGGGGGATGAAAGATACAAATTGGATTTACTGATCAGTACTTACACAAAAAAAAAAAGTAACATCACTATGACTAAGTTAAATTTAATAGAGGAGAATTATTTGTTCTGACGGGTCATTTAACATTACAGCTATAATAACAATAACTTAAAAATCCAACCACAATCATTCAGTATAAAACACATTAAAGTTATTGATTTCTAAACTTTCTAATAAATTGAGTTTTTAGATTTTGTCTTATACGTGTAATATTTCGAAATTGGTATGGAATTTGTGGTTAAGTTCTAAATAGAAAGTCTTGTCTGTCTGCCCCACGTACGTTAATTAATATATTTTGTTTATGATCTTCATTTTCCATATCTGCTATACTTGAATGCATAGTTTTGAAGACTTTCATTTGAAAGAAAATGATCATAATTCTATTTACAGGAATGCACATTTGTCCATATTAAAATAAAAGCTAGTTATATACAGATAATGCTGAATTAAATACTTGCTCTAACACTTGTAAAAAATTATATGCTATTCATATGTTACCTAAATTCATCAGTTTTAAGTTGAAAATACTTTGCTGTCAATTAGTTCAAGTTTTTGGAGACCTTCAATGTTAATTGCAATTTATTGATAGACGTAAAACAGGCATTAGTTGTTTAATTTAAAAATTCGAAACAAGACAAAAAAATATCACTTCTTCATAATTTTGTTGTCATACGTGTTTAAGTTAAAATTCATTACAAATTCTTAATTCATCAATTCATTGTGGACGTAAAATTTCAACGTTATAATTTACACGATCTATATGATTGTTCGCTTTTGTAGATTAAATATTTAGAGGTGCGCATAATAGTAAAATAAAGTTTGCAAGTTTCCAATTTGTTGGCACGGAAATTTCTAAATAGCAATTGAAAAATCTATAAAAAACAATAAATTAGCCATATTTCTTTGGTGCAATATTTGTATTTAAGAGTATAGTTTTGTGGTATTCTGTTTTGTATAAGCATGATTACAATCGTTTTCTGTCGTTATGTGAAACAAATAGGCGAAGAAAGTTTTAATACGCATATTTAGTATAGTCAGTATTAAATTCAATCAGGCAAAATTTGAAAAATTTGCTGAATTTTGAATCGTTTTTTATATTACTTTGTATAAATTATTGGGTTTAAATTTACCAGTACCAGTAGCTAAACTTAATGAGACTTATTTCGTTTATTTAGTATGAGTACAGAGAATTCTGTTGCGGAAAGTTACATGTTATGAATTGAAAGAATCTTAATCAGCTAATAGATAATCTGAAAAAAGAATTATAAATATTACTTTTAAACTTCACTTTCATATATTGAACAACGCCCCCTTAATTGTTCAAATTAATATTTTCTCGGTGTGTGGTCTTTTCTTTTTCTCTTATACAAAGTTCTTTGTTTCAGTTGTTCAAATTGTTAAATGTTATAGCACTCATCCTACATATATTTAATATACTTAATTAAAGCGGAGCAAAGTGTTATCTGTCAAGTAATATAACCTACAAAAGCTGTCTTAATATTAATAATATTCAAACGCTTTTGACGTTTGTTAGACTTATCATCCAAAAAACACAAATATGTCCACAATCAATACCTGCCTACTAAGCAGATTAGCCAAGTATTAAATAAAATATAGGTATAGAAGAGTAATAGTTAATAATTTTATTTACTATATTCATTTATATATTATTAAATATTAATTAACTAGTTTTAGTTTCATTATTCTGGACTACAACACTTACCTTAAAATAAGATGTAGATAGTATTAAATCCTCAAGGTCGACAATGTTCATGATCAGAATATTCACAATACTGGCTACTTACCTATATTCCTCTATTAAGTCTTACTTGGAATTCCGTAAGGAAAATTGAAATGGGGGAATTAAAACTCATAAAAGAAAAGTGAAAACAAATTTGAAAAGATATTCAAATTCAAAAGATGACTAGTTTCGAAATCCATAAATCGGAAGTATAGTAAATACAGACGACGATTCAATGACGTCTACGGACAGCATGCGATTCATATTCCCGGTACAACTCGAATGAGGAAAGTATTTGAAGAATACATGGGCGAGATAGGGGAAGTGGTTTCGATTTCATTCAGACTAGACCGACTCGTGTTTTGTCGGCTCTCGGGGAAACCGGTAGATGATACGGTACCCGAGAGCCGACAAAACACGAGTCGGTCTAGTCTGAGTGAAATCGTTCCCACTTCCCCTATCTCGCCCATGTATAATTTGAGGGCACGGTTTTATTTCGATATTAACACAGTAACTTATGTCAGTGATAAAGGCTTTAATGCGGAAACATACTATAATAAAATTAGGAAGAAGAGATTTTTTTTGTTTTAAAGCAGACTTATGAACTAACAAAGAAGCATATAGTATAAGATCACAAAAAAAACAACTACGTTAAAAAATATATGAAAACAGTGCAGCTAAAGCTATGGATTAAATTCTTAAAAGATAACGATTAGATGGACGACAAACAGTGCAAATTGCGCTTACAAGGTTTAATTAAAATAATAGTTACTTTTCTATAAATTTATTACCTACCTGTGCAAAATGAATTATCTCTTTGTGGACTGTTATAGAAGCTAAATATTACATTAATTTCATTTATTAACCATATTTCTGGAAATGTATTTTAAAAAAAAAAAATCATATATCTAAAGAATAAAGTATCGAATCTTTTTAAATAAACTTTCGTATTTCTTTAATCTCACTCTGGTTTTGTTGAACATAGATTATTCACTTTGGAACATCTTTATTGAAACATATTTAAAATCATGTCGAAGTGTCTTCCACCAACAAACTTTTTAGGGCTAATAATAAAATGAATTATGCTATTAGCATATATGTATTTTGAAACACATTGGTATAAGAATTAAACAGAATGTTACACATCTCTCTAGTAGTGGCACGTACTAGTAAATAAGATAACAAAGTAGGAATGTGCAACTGTAAACACTTAGTATAGTACTAGTGCAAGTAATATATTTAGATTATTTAGTAAGCGTTTGGAAAACTTCTTTTGATTTACTTCTTGTAACATAAAAATCGTTGCATATAATTCATGTTATGCTTTTTTAGGCAAATCCCAACAGTAAATTTTATCGGCTGGGTACTTACTATTAGAGATAGAAAAAAGGTAGTATTTAAATACATACTTCTATTAACAAACAAATGGCTCTTACTAGAAAATCTTTTAGGACTTTGACTTTAATGTAATTAGTACCGAGTTATTATATGGGCAAAAGCGGTAATTTGGAACACACATCAATAAGAAGTTCTCTAAAACAATTTTTATAAACGCACGCCCCAATTTTAGTGAATATTTTTTACAGAAAATTATCGCTTACTTCAATTTTGAGGAGGCACAATATAGCTATAACGAACCAGGGAGTGTAACAGAATAGTATATTATGCAATGAGCATTTAATTACAATACTCGGCTTCGCCTCGTATTGTTTTCTTATTCGTGTCTTAATAGCCATTAAATGCGAGTTGCATACACTATTTTTTCTACGACCCCATAATAAAACATTATTTTTTGAACTTTCCATTTCATAAATTGAGGTTAAAATTTTCCATGCACCTTTACGAATTTAGCGGGTGATAAATTGTTTATGGTTACTAAGGCTTGTTCCATAATTTCTGGTGGACTCAAATTTTACATTTCACTGTCAATATCACTCATTTTTACCGTTTATCTTTTCAAAAAAGCACAAATTTTAAGTACTTACTTGTAAATTGCAGAGAACTGTCACATTTATTTAATTTGTATATCTGTCAGATATGCAGTCGCTATATTGAATATTGTAATGTCGCATTCCTATTGGATATAAATTTGTATCGTATGAAAAATCTGTATTCCTATTGGATATAATCTTGTATCGTAATGAAAATCTGTATCGTAATGGACATCATTAAAGTACAGGTTCGGCATTTCTAATAATACAATTAAAGTATGGGAGTAGAAAAAATAAATTAGATTCAAATGAAACCACTTCTTAAACACTAGTAGCATTGTGTAAGTAGTATGTACCTTGCGAAACACATTTACATATATTACATTTTATATAATATGCATATACTTATTGTTTTGTTACTAGTATTCATTAAGAATCTGTTCATTTGGAGATCAGTACTTCTCTTACTTCCCGAGAACATATTCAATCGTTCTCCCCATCTAAGGCTACCTGGATGTAGTAACGAAACACGTTGAACACTTCACATATAAATATGTTAAGCTGCGATAATAATAATAATATATACATGGCTTAATATTCCTCAACCGTTGTACTCCAATAGATGTGAAAAATCAAAGAAAAAGAAATAGTCAGAAAGGCGGTACCGGTGCCAATAGTTTCACCAAGCTTAACTACAGAAATAACAAAAGCTACAAAAAAGACTGCAGAATTTAAGTTCTTCGCAGTAGTCAAACTATTGCTTATAAACACCTTCATGTAGTACTGATATCGCACTGCAAATAGAGCTCAAATTTAGAATTTTCGTAAGTCCCATGTGTTTAAAACGCGTCATTTTCTATTTTTAGCTATTTCATTATGCATTGTACTTCATTTCCAAGGAAGTTCCATTGCTTTGTTTAATATTAAGAGTTTAGCAAATTTGGACTTTTAAACAATGCATATGGTAGAATTGTTTTAGCAGCCGTCACGCGCTAATAATTTAACATGGTGCCGCATTTGGGATATTCCAGAATTTTACCTGTCACAAAGTATAACCCACAAGATTCGTGCAGTTATTGAATTTCTTTTTGACGTTTGTTATAAATGTCAGCCAAACATTGCAAACTTGTGAACATTGCTTACTTACTAAACAGAATAGCCAAGTATTAAATAAAATACTGGTATAGAAAAGTAATATCTAATAACTTTATTATTATTATGTGCAATTTGTAACTAACTTTCATGTAGTAATATTTCAGTATTGACAGATTTATAGTCCTTAAATATTAATTAATAAGTTTAATTTGTTTTTTTAAAAAATTGCTCTGATCGATGACAATTTGTCGAAGTATTAACTCGTCGTCTGTAGTTCGTTCTTTGGCCGTGTTGCTTGCTAAAACGATTCTGTCATATTAAATGTTTTTAACTCGTAAAGATGTACACTGTTTATATATCATAATTAGTAATATCAATAATCATTTTAATAAATTACTGATAGTATTTCAGTTAGTGTTAAGAAAAAATCATGGACAATTTTTAATACAAACAAAATAAACAAGAAATATGTTATGTATACATATTTCTTGTTACACACTGCAAACATAACTTCAAGAATATAGGAAGAATTTAAGTTCCGTTAAATAAAACTACCTGTATTATAAACAGGTATTTATGATAAATCTTATGTTTTGAATATATAAAATAGAAATTAATTACTCAGTGAATGACTAAACTCCCATAATAATATTAAGTCTAAAACAGAAGAACACTGCTGAGATACCTAAATTGCGTGCGGAGAAAGTTATCAATGTCAAGGTGAAAACATAACGCAAAATTGATATCCTGTCACTTTCGAGGCAACAGGAAGTCTGTGGACTTAATTATAGCGTAGCTACTTATAGAACTTTTTAAAGTTAGCAAAAGTAATTTTCCTTGGCTATTTTTTTCTTCTTTTATACGACTAAGCTTTTTGTAAGTATGAATTACGTAATTAGTTTAAATACGCTAAAAATAGATTTCAAATTACCATTCTCTTTTCTCATTGTATTCAAAGAATTGTCATTAATATTATATCTACATGGTTAAAATCAGTTCAAATTATCTATATAATATTGAATTAAGTAGCGTTAATCACTGACTTTTGGTCTCCGTATTCCCTCAATCTTTTAAATATATTATTACATAGTGAGCCATGTGAACTGCATGTTTTTAAAATTTGTTTTAATTATTAATTTTCATTATAGACTGTTTTGTTTACATTCTACAAAAAAGGTCAAAACATGTGTTTACGTGTATAATATTGATCTTTTACATTTCTCTCGATGTTAGGTAATAATAATATATGAATGAAGATAACTGAAGGGTAAATTAGTAAAATTAGTTGGTCTAATCTTCCTAATTAACTAATTGGCTTCAAGGAACATATTATGCAACTTTTCCCTCACACATATTTGCCGAACATTTCCGTTTAATGTTTCTTCTGTTCATAATATGCACACAACAAAACCAATTAGCATTTATTACTCTTAAACATAACTCAAATATAAATACTTTTTTGGATTTGAAGTGTATTGTGACTAATGTGATTATGGTAATTTGGTAATGGGGTCAATTTCATAACAATGCAATGTCAAAATAGTATGTAAAATTTCAAATTGTATATTTACACTTATAATAGATTTGTTTATCGGACTTGCGTTTGATGTTTTTAAGAAGGATACGGCATTATTTATATTTATAGTATTTCTCAGTAGTCAGCAAATATTATCACATTTATCACATTACATAATCGATATGATACAACATATTTGTTCCAGAATAAGATTGGAGTATGGAGTCTGCACTGCATTTTATTTTAATTTTTATACAAATTACAAATAAATTACGAGACTATACTGATTATCTTGTAATAGCATACGTTTGATTCACTTGATGAAATATCGCATTAAGAATGTTTATATAGTGTGTTTAAAAAGTCGGCGTAAATAATTGGAAAATGTTTCGACCAAGTCTGTAAGAGGGATTTCAGTAATCTGTAATTTGTAAGATGTTTGGATATACAGGGTTCATCAAATAATCACAACTAATTCAAGTAATATTTGTTTATTTGGAATGCATTTTTTTATTCTGCTTTAAATTTCATATATACCGGGGTCGACATATTACTTTCTTATACGTAGTATAAGGAAGTATTGTGATGATGAAAATTTTCGACCTCGAGATTTTTGCAGATGTCCACGTTTTGAGGTCCCCTGATACCAAAAAAGTGGTTTTTAAAAAATGTCTGTGTGTCTGTGTGTGTGTGTGTGTCTGTGTGTGTGTGTGTGTGTGTGTGTGTGACCACGATAGCGGTCAAACCGCTGTAGATATCAATTCCAACTTTTGTATTTACGAATATAATCTCCCTCTTGAGAACTGATTAGATTTTGAGCAAAATCGCCAGACCGGAAGTAGTAGTTTACTTCAGTGAAAAAATTGAATTTTGCAAATATTTCGTCAATTACTAAGTTTAAACAAATTTATAAAGGATTCAAATGTACTCAAAATTAAATTTGAGCAAAATTGTGTTAATAAAGTTTTTCGAAATTCCTACCGGAAGTAGGTCTTTTACTCTTATCGAAAATCAGTTTTTTGCGAATATCTCGCAAGTCATGCTTTCTAGGCAGGTACATGACGAGTATAAAAGTATTTAGAATGTACTTTTAAATATCTTTTGTATAAAAAAAATTTCAAAATTCAGACCGGAAGTACCACTTTTACTGTTATCGAATAGCGATTTTTTGCAAATATGTCGTAAATTATGCATTCTATATATATTTATGAAGAGTGCAAAAGTATTTAGAGTTAGATTTGGAATATTTTTTGTATAAATGAAATTTCAAAATTCGGACCGGAAGTAACACTTTCATACGTATAAGAAAGTCGTGTGGTGGCCACACCTCATTTTTTTTATTTCTGATACGAAAGTAGAAAAAGGAAAAGAGCGCAACGAAATAAACTAAAGATAAACATAAGCGAGGCTGCCACACTCGATAAACGTTTGCTATGAAATGTAAGGCGGGGGGTCCCCCGTCACTGCGTTGCTCTCCCACCACTGTTAGCAAGCAGGCATCGCTGCATATCATAAGGTGATCTTCTGCATATGATAGAAGTGCAAACCGAAATTAAAATTTGACGACTATGGTATGTACTTCATGTAATATGTTCTATAGCTTAATCTTTTGTTTTAAGAGATATTGTTGCAGAAGAGTGGCGGAACATCAAATGCTATTTACGGAAATCACGAGGACATTTTCAATAATTAAACAAATAATCACAACAGATAATCATTCAGAAAATATATAATTTTGGGTAGCTATTACTGTTTAAGGGACTATGTATAATTCAAAATATTTTCCCGCCCGTGGATTTTTTTTTACACGCTGTATATATAATAATACTTAATTTGCAAAAATCTAAATTTTAATCATGAAAGCATTCATATTAGTTCGCTCTCAGTTAACTTCAAATCTTGAAATGTTTTATCGGAAATTGTGATAACCACAAATATCTCAAGCAGTTGCATTTATTAATTTTATTACCCTATGAAAAAAAAGTCATTTAGTGTAGGCTTATGCATAGGTGTGGATTTTCCTTTCTTTACAGATCTGCTCCACAAACTGTGGAGCTAATTTTCAATGATATAGAGATTTTCTAGCGCAGCGAGTAGGACACTTTGCTGTAAGATGGAAGGTTCAATTCCCAGAGCTATCCACCACTAATACCTATAGCACTTGTTCTGGCCGCAGCGCTGCTCAGGCTCCTCCGAAAAATCAGGAAAACAAAAAAAACCGGATAAGAAAACAGAACTACAACAAAAGAATCCAGACATAAGAGATTGCGCCCCCTCCACATCAAACGGCCAGTACACACAAATTCCTCTCCCAGACAAGAAAGACAGTTCAAATGTCTCAGACAAATCAGAAATGGAAACAACTCAGACAAAATCAGTCAGAATCCCTCCAATAATTCTTCATGATCACAGCCATTGGTCTAGAATCTCACAAACCATGAAAGATAACCAAATGAAATTTAAATCAGCAAAATTAACCTACGAAGGTCTTAAAATCATTCCAGTCGACAAAAACAGTTTCAAGAAAACAATCAATTTATTCGAAAAGAACGACTTACCCTTTCACATCTTCCGCCTCGAAGAAGAACGAACGATCAAGATAGTAATCAGAGGTATCCCAGAATTCATCGAAACAACTCAAGTCCTCCAAGAACTTCAACTCTCAGTCATCCAAGCCATCAAGGTCTCCAGAATGCACAGCCCCAATAAGCAGAAAATTTACCCCATGGTCCTAGTGGAAGTGCACAAAGAAGACGCCAACAAAGTATACGCACTAAGATATCTATGCGATTTAGTAATTATCCCAGAGGCACTCCGAAGAAAGGCCAGCGCGGGACAGTGCCAGCGCTGCCAGCTATTTGGCTATTCACAAACAACATGCAGAGCAGTTTACAAATGTGTAAAATGCGGAAACAATCACCCTACCAGCGAATGCACAAAACCGAGAGATACCCCGACCACATGTGCAAATTGTGGTGGAGAACACCCGGCCTCCTATAGGGGATGCCCTAAAGTCCCAAAACGCTACGTAAAAGAAGACATCAGGAATCCAAAATCAACAGAAACAAGAAACTACACTCCATTCTCACCACAGCTTTCCTACGCCAACGTCACAAATAACAACAGTCAGAAGCAGAATTCAAACGACAAGAACAAAATATCACTCGCAGCATCAGCTCTCGGATGCATGCTAGAAACCATAGCGAAATTAAATCCACCACCAGAAGTCACTCAATCTATCATACAGAACACACAACAAATCTTATCATTACTCTGTTAAAGAACTTAAAAGTGCACACGGCACTGCAACATCCGAAACATATTAATAGGCAATAATTTGCACATTCGTGTCGTATACAGATCCACCGTAAACAGATTATGAGTAAAAGGCTAAAAAGCCTGACTTGAAAATCCGAAAAAGGAGTCGAAGTCGAAGAAGTCGCTACTCAGGCTGTTTAAAATCAAATGTTCAAACTTTAAGACAATAATAGATGGCCGATGCCTCTTACGAGGACTTATTATTATTGTTATACAGTGTGTAAAGTGATGTGATTTCCTATAGGGAAAAATATCTTAATATGAGTTTTAGGAGAGAAACTTATTCTTTATAAATAATTTTGATTGTATCGAAACCCCTTTTGGTAATTAAAATAAACCATCTTTTAAGATAATATAAAAAACATAAATTTATGTCGTGTTGATTTTAAATATGTCTGAGTGTTAGGGCAAGGTTGCTTGAGTCGAACCCCTTAAGAAAGAAAAATGTATATCACTTAGGATTTATCAAATAAATAGAAATTAAATGTGTTATCCAAAACATGTGATAATATTGTTGTTACTTATTGTAACGAAATTAGAAAATCTATATGCTTTTACGTAAAATAAACTAAATTTTTAAAAACTTACATCGGTACGAGTAAGGCTACCGGTTTCCTAAGTCGTACCACCTATAGCCTAAGTCGTACCTATGAATTCAATTAAGCACCTTAATTACACAGGAATTCACTCAGTACAAACATCACATACAAATTTTTTTATTCTTTTGTCAACTCCAGCACATACATCGTGCACTCATAATTTACATTTCAAGCATTGAATCATGTTTTCCTCCCGATCTTCTCCACATATAAAACAAAACCAATCGCTTTTCTTCTTTTTAATTCTTAATGCCAATTCCTTTTTATTAATTACATACCGTGTTTCTTTTATTTGCCGCATTTTACTTTCTTATACGTAGTATAAGAAAGTATTGTGATGATGAAAATTTTCGACCTCGAGATTTTTGCAGATGTCCACGTTTTGAAGTCCCCTGATACCGAAAAAGAGGTTTTAAAAATGTGTCTGTGTGTCTGTCTCTCTGTGTGTGACCACGATAGCGGTCTTACCTCTATAGGTATCAATTCCAAATTTTGTATTTACTGGTATAATCTCCCTCTTGAGATCTGATTAGATTTTCAGTAAATCGACAGACCGGAAGTAGTAGTTTACTTCAGTGAAAAAATCGAATTTTGCCAATATTTCGTCAACTACTAAGTTTAAACAAATTTATAAAGAATTCATATGTACTTAAAATTAAAATTCAGAACAATTTTATTTAAAACGTTTTTCGAAATTCCTACCGAAAGTACGTCTTTTACTCCTATAGAAAATCAGTTTTATATTCGCAAGTCATGCTTTATAGACAGGTACGTTACGGGTATAAAAGTATTTAAAACATAATTTTCAATATCTTTTGTATAAAAAAATTTCAAAATTCAGACCGGAAGTACCACTTTTACTCTTATCGAATAGCGATTTTTTGCAAACATGTCGTAAATTATGCATTCTATATATATTTATCAAGAGTACAAAAGTATTTAGTGCTAGATTTACAATATTTTTTGTATAAATGAAATTTCAAAATTCGGTCCGGAAGTAACAGTTTTAGGGAGTAGCACTTTGTTTCGAATATCTTGCAAAGTATGTATTCTTAGCGATTTATTAAGAGAATAAAAGTACTTAGAATAGGATTTTGAACAATTTTTGTGTAAAAAATTCTTAAAATTGTATAGTTTGAAACGCTCATACGTATAAAGAAGTCGTGCGGTGGCCACACCTCACTTTTTGTTTTCTTTATTCTGCGCTGACGTTATTTCGACTGACGAGGTAGAGCATCTGCGGAACTCTTTGCTTAGGTTTTTTATTGGAAAAGAAGCTAAAATATTTAATTGCAGTTTTATTTTGTTTATATCCGTTTCTTCCTTATGGATTTCTTTACTTTCTTGTGTAACCACTGCAGAAAGCTCTTCTTGGTTATTGATGTCCAACGGAGGAGTGCGCAAAGAGTCTTCAATTACAGGTGTAGGACCACAAAAATCATCATCATCAAATTCATGCCTGTTGCCTGGTCAAATACCGGTAGTTTTGAAACCATTCAAAGCTATATCCATTCGAACTGACTTTGTGTATGCAATTCCCAATAGTTCTGACACAGTAGTTTGTTTAATTGTGTTTCCGGGATTTGTTCTTAACCAAGAAGAAGACTTCGTTATAATTGGTTTTCAGAGATTTGAAAAAAGATCTGTCCAAAGGTTGGAGACGATGGGTTGTATGAGCAGGAAAGGATAGCATTATAATGCCATACTCGCTCGCTATGTGTATGGCTTCAATATTTTTTGTATGGGTAGTGTGTCCATCCAAAAGAAGAAGTACTTGCTTATTGTCACTCTTCTCCAACTTTCTGTACTTGATGAAATGTTCTAACCATTCAACAAAAAGTTCTGACGTTATCCATCCGTTTTTGGAGCATCCAAATACAGTACCTATTGGTGCTCCTTTATTTAAGCAATCGTTCATTCGTACGCGTTTAAATATGAACATAGGAGGTATGAATTCACTTGCAGCATTCATACAGCATACATTTGTAGTGGTCAATCCCCTTTCACCACTTGTAAGGGCACCAACTTGATGTTTACCTTTCCGAGCAATTATTTTGGATGGTTTGTGAACCGTGGACAATCCTGTTTCGTCAACGTTATATATCTGGTTAGCAGCAAACTCGTATTCATCTAATATGGATTCGTATTTGTCAAAGAATTCATAAACAGATTATTTATTGAAAGCCCTGGCCCTGGCCATTGATGTTGCCTCTGGAGTACGTAAAGATAAACAATAATTATCTTTCATAAATTTATAGTACCACTTCTATCCTGCAATTTTTTTTTCTCTGTTGAAACGGTGTGGTAATTTATGTTTTTCTGCCAATTGATAAGCAAGTCTTCTTAGATCTGTTGCAGTAAGTCCAAAAAAGCTTGATTCTAAATTGAGAACGTGCGCAGCCAACTCCTTCTCCATATTTTCAGTCATATCCTTAGGCCTTCCAAATTTGACATTCTTATTTAGTCCTTTAAAATGACGCCGTAACGTTGGTTAAGGGATGTTGTATTTTCTATGAGCTTCATTGAATCCAATAACTCCTAAAACTCGTATTAAAATATTTTTCCCTATGGGAAACCACTTTACACACTGTATTAATAAACTTCTCTTTCCACGCAGTTAACGAAGTATGTATTCCTTTTTAGAACGGAAAACTAAAAACATGAACAATACTCAAAGAAGAAAAAACACGTATTACATCAAACTTTAGTAACTTCCGACTGACAATACATATTCAATCCCCCAACAGCACATAGATCATTCATGGACCAATTCTTGTACAGTAGCTACTGTTATGCGTGTAGTTAGAACGGGTTCTAACTGAAAGCTGCAGTAAATAGCCGAATTAAAATTTTACTTGGTGTTTTTCCTAGTAAGAACGCGAAATTACAAATGCTCGTAGTTACTTTGCATTTTTACTAGTAAGTACGCGTAAATATCGGCTTTTTACGGTAACATATTCAATGTTTGTTTGGAACTGACGTCAGAGAAAATGCCGGCAATGTATTTTAATTAGGGTATTAAATTTTCATGACAGGTAGGTAAAATGAAGATAAATAAATTATTTCTTTGGTCTTAGTTTTCATGCAAAATGCTAAATAATAACAAGATTACACACAATTACACACAAACACGGTTATCTCCTATTCCTGATTTTTTTTGTGTCATGTTATGACGTGCTATGAGCGTAACGGTTATCACCAGAAGTTCATTTTTAGTAAAAGCCGGAAGGTTATTTCATGTTATTATTAAATTAATTCATTTACACATATTATGATGACAACAGTACATATTTATATCTACGATTGCATAGGCACAGGCAACTAACTAGTAGTTTAGGCGCCCTTACAAGCAAACGGTATTAAGTATCAACACGTATTTTTTAATGAACCAGGGTCATTTTCAATAACCTTTAACTTTACATATACCCTACAACTACAATCCTATCTAAAATGATATTAGGGCACACTATTTTTTTTTAGGTATATTACGTTAATGTGTGTCAATTTAAAGAAAAATAATAACCTAAAATTGCTATCTCCTTTTATTTTTAAACTTTAAATATTCCATTTTACATTACCGTCACGTTATACTTTTTCAGTTTTTCAAATTTGGCTTTATATATTTATCATATGTTGTATATATCTTATAAAATTATTGTTTTTTACATTCTGTCAACAATTGTTCTTCGCCATGTTTATGTAAAATTTCAAGGATATAACCGTATTTCTTTGTTTTTAAATATTTACGTAATATACCTAAGAGCACTAACATTACCGTCACGCCAACTTTTGGCACAAATTTTAAACAATGTATGGCGCCGGTTGATCCTTTGTTTACTTTTATGATTTTCAATAGCCAAGTGGATGTTGCGAGGCCGTGTTTTACAAAAATAACTGCTGTTATACAGGTTTTTTTTTCTATAAAAAGGGTAAGTTTTAAGCAGCGTATTTTTTCTCTTAACATTACCGTCCCATGGGACAATTTACTTCTAAGAGTAGCCATCGTTATCATCACATTTGTCCAATATTTTAAACCACTGCTAGTTTCATATTACCTAACCTCAAGTCTTTCTTTCTAGATGTAACATTTCTAACACTGTTTTACTACTGTTCAAACATTACCGTCACGTTCGCAAAACAGCTAATACGTGATTGTAATGATAAAAAAGTGACGGTATAAATTTCGTTTTACAAGTTAATAATTAGTTTCTAAACATTTGAAATATCACTACAAAAAGTATAACAGTATAATCGGTAAAAGTATATTTTTTGAAAGTAATATAAGCCAGAAGTTAAAGGTTATTGAAAATGACTCATATAGGTATGTATATCCCACCTGTTCGCGAGCCATTTAATAAAACTAATAGAGCGTACCTCTAATTATGTTACAAGAAAAACAGATAAATTCATGGGTTAATTTATTATTCCAAACAATGACACCCGTGATTTATAATCCTTCTATTAATACGTGGGTAAGCCGATGACGCAAATGATAAGGCAAAAATCAAATAATCTTTGGCTAAATCTTTTCTACCTTCTGGCAGTTCTCCCTATTTGTTTAGGATACTTATTAACTTTGAAGTGCCCGTCTCTGGTGTAAATACGCCACGGAATTTATTAAACATGCATGAAACATACTACAACGCCGCTTCATGCAAATATTATACATCTCCAAGGCCGAATAACAGCTGTACAAGCATTCCTTCCTCGTTATAATTTATGTATCAAATATAGTGTGCGATGCATAATATTTGGTCGAATACGGACGAAAACAGATAGCTGCTATATTGAGATTATGTTCGCTCAATAATCGAGGCAGGCATGCTTCGTGTCCGCTTATTTTATTAATGAAGAACAATAACTATAATTGAATGACATTGGTTTTTAATTGCGTGTCTGATATACGAGTCTAATTAGTCTGGAATGTGCTTTTACAATAATTGGAATTATTCTCCGGAGACTTGTAGTTATGTAAAAACAAACACAATTTATGGGTACCAGAAAGAGAACAGGGTGCATACGTCATTCATTGATACGTTTACCTAGAATGAGCAGTAAAACATTTTGAGTTTGTTTTTGAGACGTAAATAACATGTATCGTACGGCGATGTAGAGAAATAATTTACTGACGAAAAAAAGATTATCTAGGAAATATGTAACATGTATTTCCAAATTTATATTTACATCAAGAAATTCCTATACTCCATATTTTACAATAATTGACGCAAGCTTTATTGAATAATAATACCAGTTAGTGATAATAAGTTAATTATATATAAATTATTTTATTAATGATGCAGTGTGTGAGTTCAAATAAAAGTACTCTGGGACAAAGATCTGCTTAATTTAAAAACACAAATTTCTTATTTAAACACTAATAGTATAATTTTATTTTAAAAGTGTTCACTTAAATGACATGCGAACTTACAACTTTGCTTTGCCAATTAACCTACTAGGCCGTTGTGGGATCAAATTTCTATTATTAATTTGACTTGTAGCAGTTTACTCCAACGAAAAAATCGAATTTTTCCAATATTGCGTCAACTACTAAGTTTAAACAAATTTATAAAGAATTCATATACATATACTTCAAATTAAAATTGAGAATAATTTTATTTAAAAAGTTTTTCGAAATTCCTACCGGAAGTAGGTTTATCGAAAATCAGTTTTTTGCGAATATTTCGAAAATCATGCGTTTTAGACAAGTACGTTACGGGTATAAAAGTATTTAAAACATAATTTTCAATATCTTTTGTATAAAAGAAATTTCAAAATTCAGACCGGAAGTACCACATTTACTCTTATCGAATAGCGATTTTTTGCAAATATATCGTAAGTTATGTATTCTATATATATTTATCCAGAGTACAAAAGTATTTAGAACTGGATTTGCAATATTTTTTGTATATATGAAATTTCAAAATTCGGGCTGGAAGTAGCACTTTTACTCTTAGCGAGTAGCACTTTTTTGATAATATCTTGCAAAGTATGCAGTCTATAGAGATTTATTAAGAGAATAGAAGTATTTAGAATAGGAGTTTGTATAATTTTTGTATAAAAAAATTCTTAAAATTTGGACTTAAAGTAACAAACGCTCATACGTATAAGAAAGTCGTGTGGTGGCCACACCTCATTTTTTTAACCTACAAGTCAGACTTTCTCTACACTAGAAGAAAGAAAAGGTAATTTTCCAATAGCAAGTTAACATTAACTTTTTTACTATATACCAAACTGCCAATTACTACTTTATACACAAAGGAAAATCCAATAAAGAAATAAGCGAGACTCTATGTTTATAATTACTGTTTGTATTTCGAACTCTTTCGTTTTCTAACATTGTGTTTTTTTTTTTGTTATAAAAATTGAAAATCTCATTTGTTCATTTTCTTTACTAATATAAATATAACATGAAACATTTGTCGAAAACACTTTAATGCAGCTTTACAAGTATTTAACAATACTACCAACTAGACAGTGTCACCAACTTAAAAATTTAGGCCAGATAGCCTTTACTTGAGATTGATCACATTGTACCGTGCCTTCAAAAGGTTTGTTTGTGTTTAATATTACGAACGATTCTAACACAGTTCTGTTACTGCGCAGAACTGATGCGTCATAGTACACCGTTCGGAACGGTACCGAACGATTCTGTAACGATTCGATGCCTTTAGCCTCAACTAGTTCTACAGTTCTAGAACGGTTCCAGAACTGCCAATCACAAACCAAAACACGACGTTTTTTGTTCCAGAACAGTTCCGGAAACCCGAACACTTAACATAATTCTGCGCATGACGTGAACTGTTCTGGAATCGTTCTTAGCGAAACAAAAACATCATTAGAGTAGGCTGTTTTTTAAGTTTTTAAGTAATCAATGTTGATGTTCATGCTAAGCTTTTGAAAACTTCAAATTCTGACAGTTGTCATACTTAAATTCAATTATAGACGCCTATTATTATGTACATGACATAACCAAACTATCAAAATTATGCACTATCACCAACCATTAAAAAAAAGCATGGCCGTCTCTAATGAGGAAAGTATTTGAAGGCACGGTATGTTGTATATGTCTGACTTCACTGTTTCTAATAACAGTTCAAATTAAAAAAAACAATATTATTTATTGTATTATATCAATTTGGATAGATTTGCATGTCCCAAACTGCACTACCGTTTGTCTCCTTTTATATATTTTACATAACAAAATCCATAGGGAGGATACAACGACGTACACTATTTAGTGAAAGCTCTGAAATAGTTTTTCAACTTTATTTAATAAAAACTGCATTTCGGTCTGTTTGTCACATTTTCTTAATGCTTTTCAAGGAGTTCAATTCTTAAATTTTATATTGGCACAAGCAACATAAATTTAACCAATTCTCATATTTTCTTCGAAATAATTTAAACCTGAATATTTGTAATTTTAACTTGACTAGTACATTTTTCATTTTGTATAATTTTTGTAGATTTGCTTATTATTTGAATTTCTCAATTTTGTGTTTTTTTAATCTTAATCTGGAATTAGTGTGTTCTGGAATAATTGCTCTCTATAATTAATCGATCTTGTTTGTAATGGTCACGGTGAAACCATCACTTTCTGAAACAGTCATTAATCTTTATATAATATACACCAGTTGTACATACTACATAGATATAGATTTTGTTTATATCATAAAACACGTATTGATTAAGTCTTAATGGTTATTGATACTAATAAAAAGACTGAAATGAGTATTTTTAGTTTATATATAAGCTTTTAAAGTAATTAAATTACTATTTTACTATCTATCATTAGTGTAGATCTACAAATGGTTATGCAAACACCTATAATATTATGATATAAAATACATAGAAATCAGTGTAATAACATAATAATTTTTGTGGAAATATAAGATTTCAAGTACAAAGATCTCATACTCAAATGTCGGGCCTTAAAAGTAGACTTATTTTTAATTTTATGCGCAAAAAAGACAAACTCCTTTTAGTTACACAACTATAGAATTACGACAATTTCTCGTAAAGTAAAACAATAGTTATTTGTATCACTAGTCCAGAAAATGATATTTTGCGAGTGTGGGTGATATTGCGTAGCCGAGGCGAAGCAACACGAATAGTCGCAAAACATTTTCTGGACGTGTAATCCACAAAATTTTTCATGCCAACAAATTTAAATCATTTTTAAAAAGTAAAAAACCACCTAAGTAAAAAATTAACCAAAGTAACTGGGGATTTAATTTTTGTGATTGGTACCTGTCACTGATGCACATTTGATTTTCAAATTTAAAATTAAATAGACATTTACCTAGTTTTCTTTTGAAAATAGTAAAGTAATAACTAAACGAATTATGGAAACGCCAGCTCATATAAAGGAAGCAGCTGAAACAGCCATACAGAATTTATTACCTGCAAAATCTGCACCTCGATATTGGAAGGCTTATGACGGTTTTGTAAAATACACCACCCCACTTCTAGTGAATTTTTAACAAATGTCACTTTTGTAAGTACTAGGCCGGGAATTTAATGTTCCCGGCGGATTTTGAATCCTGGAAAACCGTCGATAATGGCTGGCGGCATGAAATAGTTATTTATGTACCAAGTCAGTAAAGTGATCCTTTATCGAACGAGTCTAATTTATGAGCCAAGCGAGCGAGGCAAGTAACAAGCGAGTTCGATAATAGTATATTAAAATACAAGTTTCATAAGACACAATTTTTGCGCACGCGTTCAAGTTTAGAAAACTAGCCGTTAGGCGAGTTTTCTAAAGAACAAGTGCGCAAAATGTCTTATGAAACGTGTATTTTATACTATTTTTTGTATTTCGGTTATTAAAAGTTCAAAAAAGCTTAAAATGAGAGACATGGTTTATTCGAACATTTTAGAAATTTGGTTTTTTTGAAGTTGGTTACTCTGATTTTTCAGTAAAACATTTTAAATATTTGAATATTGACGCTGTTATATGTCATTTTGCTTAAAATTTAGTCTGATTTATCCAATAAATTATTTCAAATTATCAACAAAATGGACGAAGTAAATAATTTCACGCTCCAGAGATTCGAAAAATAGCAGAAGACAATTTTTCAAAATCTTTTGCCAACAAAGTCTCAACATATTTATGAGAAGGAATACCGGCTCTTTTTAAGTTGGTGTAAAGAAACTAATAGTACGGAAAATGTAGTAATTGCTTATTTTGATAAAGAAAGCAAGATAAAAAAAAGGCATCGTCCTTGTGGTCCACATATTCAATGTTACGATGTTTAAATATTTATAAAAGTATAGATATCTCAAAATTTTCTAGGCTTTTTGCATTTTTAAAAAGAATATCTGAAGGCTACGAGCCCAAGAAATTCAAGATTTTAGAAATAGATCATATTAATTAATTCTTGCACATGTTCGTTAGATTAAAGGCTTATATTTTGACATTTAAATATGATTTGGTTCCAGTTTTCTTTGTACCCAACCTCAAAAAAAATAAAATTTGCGTGCGATAAAGTCGTAAAGTGAACTTTGTAGCATCGAAATAGAAAATAGTTATTTACGAACCAAGTGCGGAAAGACTATTTTCCCGCATGAGCGCACTTTGAAAGCACGAGCGATCGCAGGAAGCGAGTGCTTTTATTTGCGCGAATGCGTGGAAATGTTTTCGCGCAAGTGGTTTATACAATATTTTTTGTACGAACATTAAATTTAAAAAATATTATTAATTAATGTTATTAGTATCAAACCTAACCTAAAATAGATTACCTAATTAATTTAAGCATTTCATGTACGTAACTATTACTCACCTTTCCCTACAATTAAGTTATTATATTCTTACACATGGCAAACATGAGGTATTTATTCTTATATTTATAAATTTATAGTACATTTGTTGCGTATTTGGTTTAATTACAATTTATTATGAACTGCCAATATGAATGTCGATGTGGGCAAATAGATGGCGCCACAAATTTATTGGAAGAACTTTTAATTATTACTCCTATTTCCCCAACTTTTAGTGAAGAATAGTCGAGGGAAGTAGTATTTTATAAGTTTTATTACTATCAAGTTAGATTTTTTTTTAAATGTCCCAAAGAGCCAGTGTTTTTTTCAATTTTTACACTCGCCTCGACCGGGAAATACTCCCTCCTGGTCGAGCGACACATGCGCCAAATGTCACTTTACAGGCGGCGAGTACAAAAAATCACTTTACTGATGTGGTACATACCAAATTTTATCTCAAACCGCAGATTTGTAATTTAAAAAATAAAGATATAATGACTTATCACATTTTATGACAGCGACAAACAATTTGTGTTTAAAGTCATCAGTCATGGCTACGTTGACAAATATTAGCGGCAGGTAAAGTATATTATTTTACAGTACGATAAAGTTTTTGTTTACCTCCGTAAAACGCTATAGTAATGCATCGTTTTATTGACGGTTGGAGATAAAATACATTTATAAAAACTAAGATACATTAGTATAAAAAAAATCCGGAAACTTGTGCCAGATTCACGGGGCCTTACTGTTTGCACGAAGTGAAGTAACAAAGCAACGTAAGATTTTACGAATTCAATAATTGCATTATACGGCTTCACTAGTCTTGACGAACTTTGTTTATATTATTGATTCTAAAACTATCTAGTTTTATAAGAAATATTCCTCATTAGAAACTTTTTTTTTAATACGTTCACTTCGAAAAAACTGTTTTTGACCGCCATTCACGCAAAGCATGATTGTAGATTTTTAGTATACGGATATCTAGAATATGGTGATGAGTATAAATCTGAAATAATTTTTGTTTAGATTATTATATCAAAAGACCATTTTTCCTATGCTATTCTGTCTGTGTTGTTTTGTCTGTAACCTAAATCAAATTCATGTAACGAAGGAGCATACATAGTAGGTATATGTATTTGTTTTCTAGTTAACACTTCGCAATTCTTGATCTGTGTATAAACTTCACCATGAGCTGCACCTTTTTTTTTATCTATTTGATGTATTTGCATTTACAGCAGAGGATAATTTCAGCATTTTCGATCTGCAATTCAGCAACAGTTACGGCCCAATGTTGAATCAAGTGCCTCTATTCCCTAAATGTTATACTAACCGCTGCTGCAGTAAGTCGGGTGTGTCTTTCTTCACAACTAATACACGTTTAACATAATTGGCTATTTTATCAAGAACGTGTTTCATCATAATTATTTATTCAAGTCAAACGCAAAATCACACATCACACATTTTTTTTAGATACTTACGTTTCTTTATGTTACTACTGCAACAGTTAATTTTGTCATTAACTATGTGCTTAGTTTTAATTTACTAGAAACAATGCTAGTTTTTCATATCATCGTTTAGTTTTGGTGACTTTAGAAGGACGCATTAATCTTTTCTAATCAGATTAGTTTTATAACTGCTTAATCGAAGATTTAAAGTACTTAGAAATATCAGGATGTAGTTAACAGACACATATAAATTCTGAAGTCACAGTTCATAATTACAAATCTCATGCCTCGTAGAAACGTATATTACATACAAATATAATGTCACTAAAGATATTTTTTGCTAGATATTTAGTATGCTATATTCATCTTCGATAGTGAAACATTATTTAACCATATATATTATGTACATAAATCTCAGTTTTGTTAATTTAATGTATTCAGTTACTACTACTATCATTTAAAACGAAAAGTTTTATAATACCGCATTCTTATGGCAATGAGTAGTCAAAAATCCTTATTCTGTGTCCAACAAGATGATAAGAAAAAGAAAATTTGCATATCGCCCAAGTGGCCTTTATAAATGTTAGTTACCTAATATTATTTATTAAAAATATTAGCTATTCTTCCAAAACTTTTTAAGAATAATATTACATACATTAAGTTCAATCATGAAAATACACGTAATAACGTAAATATGCCCAAAAGATAATATGTAATAGTTTATCACATAAAAAAAAACACGGCCATAAGGGTATACCTCACATCCATTACCGAAGTTTACTATGAATTAGTGTTATGTGTTTTCTCCTTCTCTTCTTAATTCATTTTTTATCCTCACATGCACTTTAGTAAATTTGATGCTCTAAAAATTTGCACTGCTTCTCTTCAATCACATTTCTAAAACCGCCAAAAAATAGCATGCCTTCGATTAAATTCTTATTTAAAGTAGTGACAGATATCATTATGTTAATTCATTAAAATTTGTATTTTTATATAGAATATTAATTTTATGATTACAACACAAGAAGTTTATCTTTGAAAGTGATGAACTTACAGAGTATAAAACAGACAGTGTGTTTGTGCAATTAATGATTGTATGTGCGATTTTTGTCAACAATTGCCCAATCTTACAATATGAACAGCTGCATAGGGTAGATAGAAGGATGTGATACAAAATTCGTCTAACGGAAACAGTACTACAGTACTTTGTAAATTTGAGAGTGGACTAACTAAGAAAGAACAGATTGCATTGTATTAATATCATCGAATAGAAAAGTCACCTAAAAAATCTTTTGCTAAACTACCACAAGAAGTTTAATTTACGGATGTAATTTGCAGATCGATTAAAAAAAATTAAATCCATATAAACCTCAAGTTATCCATGAACTCATTTTTAGATAACTTGAATGACGACATTTCTAATACTCCTTTCTGAAACAAATCTGAATATGATAACATGGTTAGGACAATCTTCAGTAGATAAGTACACCAGTGTCAAGGAAGTGAATTATTGGATATTGGACTCAAGCTTTTTAACGAAACAATACATGTCGATTACGTGCTGGCGAACATATAGCAATACACTGTTCCAGCACATATAGCTCATCAAATACATGCTCATTTGCAAAACTCGTTTAATAAATTACTTACGAATTTACATGCAAGGCCTTTAGATCTCACAATTTCATTCATTTTCCACATAATAAGAACACAATTTTTAGAACAACACATCACACAGTCCGTAAACTTGGTAAAGTAGCAACAGTAGTATCAGATATATTTGTGTTAACATAATCACACGTACTCCTTTAACTTAAAAGTGTGATTGTGTTTACATATTTTATTCCACATAAGATATAACTCTAAAACAGCCTATGACAATCTCAAATAACTTATCATCATACACTACTCCAAATAACAATTTAATTGATGGCATGGTTTACTTATATTTAAAGGCATTAATCAAAGGTATCTTGCTGGTCAAGTTTGTTTGCATTAGAATTAATTTTTCCTGACTCCTCCATTGCAGGGAAAAAATGAAATGTTACGAATTTACTAGTTACAAAAATTCTGTTTTGCGGGGGATAATAATGTTTTCCCTCTGTAGAGTAAGTAATGTGTGTTTAGGTACCTTTGTAATCAGCTTAAAAATAAGGGTACCTGTTATTGAACTCTGTGCATAATAAGTGATTACGTAGTTTCCAGTATTGCTATTATGTATGTTTTAAACCTATAATTATAAAAACCCTTTACAATTAAAGATTATTTTTTTAGGCATTAGTATATGTGGAACTATACCAGTATACTTTCTTAAATAAATAAACAACTTCAATCCTTAATCTCGTATGTTCGCTCGATGCTTATGAAAGAATAAGTGAAATGGTTTGTTACGTTTGTCATTTACTTACCACTGATTATTCTATTCCATATATACTTAGATCGACACAGCAAATGATAATGTTGTAAATCACTGTTACTGTTACTATATGGAGTGGTTCTCAGGTTATATTAATTTAAGCAATTTGAATAAGAAATTCAGCATAGGTATGTGATTCGTCAAATAAAGTAGTTATTGTTACGCTTAACCCGTATCAACCTCAACGTGAGATCGTTTATTCTAATATAGTTTATCCATTAAGTATATTTACATGTATTATTTTGTTTTTGTTTTGAAATTTTATTTATTAAAACCATAAGTACAATATATATTATTATCTGAAATCGGCAGTAAAGTAAGTTATTATTGTACGATTTTGGTGTATGTTGGCTTGCATAAGTTGTCACTAGTTGACAACTGACAGGAACGTGGTAATAATTTTACCATCACAATTAACATTCAGAAGTAAAGTAAAGATTTGTTTTGCCTTGTTACGAACGATTTCAGATAAAATTTAATGTGAAAATAGGCAGTAAATTTATTTTTCATCACTAATAGTGGTTATTTGCCTCGGCTTTCGCGTCGGTAACTAATATCCACATTCGTGATGAAAACTGTAACTTTACTGCCTTGTTACATAAATAACTATTTCCTTATAATTATACCAGTGTTTCTTTATCCATCCTCAGATCCTTTCATTCTTCCGAATCTTCAAGACCATAGCACATGTCAAAATGAATGGACAACCTTATTTGATTCTGCCGACGTCATTGACAATTATAGTAACGATAATGCTTGCAAGTAACTGTTTTGATTGTTTTGCTTCATTTATTTTTCTTTCACGTACTTGTTTCTTGTCGTGTGTCATCTGCTTTCACCTATTAGTTTCGTAGTTTATTTTGGCGTTTGTGATTATGCATAATTATACGTACTTTGCGTGATAGTCTTTTGTACAACTTAGATCTTTGGAAATAGTATGCATGCTCAAAAGTGACTTTGTTTTATATATAGATAAAGGAAGTAATTAAATCAATGATTACTTGAAATTTTAAATTTATGTAACCTATTGTCCTATTTCTAGTAACTTAAAAAAAAATTAAAAGATTTTTTTATAAAATTGGTGTAAACGAAGTCGCATTTTTGGATTCTTATGTACATATACCTACCTATATCATCTAGAGCATGCATAGATGATTAGTATTTTTGTGCTGGCTTTCTTTTTATTATGTAAGAGTTTGTTTTGAAGTTGCTTGCAAAAAATAATTATTAAATTGAAAATATATATTCTTCACATTTAGTTTATGAAATTATATGGGTAGGTACACTATACAAAACTGTACAGGGATATTTTGCAAATCAGATTAAAAACAAAAATACCGTAGTACGATCTTAATAGATTTTATATTTTTAAATTAGTTGGATTGTGTAAATCAGTTTGTTGTTTTTCATTAAAAGTTTAATAATTGTAATAGTAATATGTTTTATCACCGGCATTTAACTTAAGAAGTTCAGTTATTTGCCAAAAAGGATTAACAATTGTAATTGTTTGCCTCATATTTAACTCTTTTCATAATAGGGAGCCTATATTCTGTAGACGTTTAACACTAAACACTCCAATCTTATTCCTTATTCGCTTTGGGCCAGGAAGACTTATATGGCACAGAAGTAGAAGATACAAGAAGACACCATTTCAGTCCACGAAATTATCACTACTATATATTTACGACGCAAAATAATTTTTAAGTTGTCCAAAATAAGAACATGCCATTTAACTTAGTGCTTGATGCAACCCAATATTAAAATCAGTTGCACCGAACATGGCACCACTGCGGCTAAGATTACTTTTAGTCTTAAATTTAAAATTTTTTTTTTATTATGTTCATTTACATTAACAGACATTTTTCTTAATTGACTTTTATCAATTTTTAATAAATTATGTTGTTTGTATAATCACAATATTTAAAGTTCCCAAATACACAATAATCACAGGTAGCAAAACACTTTCGATTATCTAAATATCTCATTACAGTTTTGTGCAGTGTACAATATACAAATCCAAAAATATCTAATTTGCAAGCATCTGCTATAACATGTTTTAGAGATCGTATGTATCAATAGCTGTACGTTGTGTAGGTTTCGGCTAATGTGATTTTTTTGAATACTGATATTTTGTTTAAGTGTATGGATTGCTTTAAATTTCCTAAAATCTATCAAGAATTAAAGTCTGTGAAACTACTAGAAGTTACAGCTATTGGCGATTATAAAGTGGTGAACATGCGATCGTGGTGACGGTACGGCTGTTATCAATATACCACGCGATTATTTAAATTCTAAATTATAGCAGGCGGGATTTTTTTTATTAGGTTGTCCAGAATGTCAATTATTGATTAATTAACGTTTTGAAACGTCACTTTGACAATTCAAATTGTAAATTAGTACTTATATACCATCATAATTTAAATTTCACAGCCTGCTCTAATTTAGAATTTAAATGATCGCGCGGTATTTACTCTATGGTTGTCAATCATCTAGTTGCCGTTGGTGTACCCAGCCTCATAAATGTTGATATGTAGCAACTGTTTGCTGATCACCTTACCGTTACCCAGAAGTCGGTAGTATATTCACCGCTTAAACCATACATAATAATCTTTATTTTAACCTATGTAGAATAAGTTTTATATAACTATAAAAATGTACGTGTGTGTCCGAAACAGGAAAAAGGAATAATAGGTTTTGATTTCTCTTTGTTAAAGGTGTTCAAAACTCGAACAACATAAATCAACAAAAAATCACTGCCAATGTGCCTCCGGCTCCACCTGAAGACAGATACGCTGCTTTAAAAGATCTAGATAACGCCTTCAAAAATCAGTCGACACTAGATTGGAACAGTTCAAATAGTTCCCTCTACAGTTCTCCAACACCAACTAGTTCCATGTACAATTCTTCGTCACCACAATCTTTATACGGTTCTCCTAGTCAAGGTAAACAATACAATCAACTTATTATGCATGAATTTTATTTACAATTAAAAATATAATATTTAACAATAAATGGACTTTTGATTGTGTGGAATATGTATAGGAAATATTTTGTGACAGAATATAAAAATTAATGCACGATTTGTATATAATTAATGAAAACACGATCGTTTACCATAAAACTTAAAGACATTTCCTTATTGTATAAAAGTTATAAATTTATTGTCATATTTATAGAGGTTGTTCCAACATATAAAAGGTAATAAAAACTCTTAGCAGAGCAGTTCTAAGTAATACTCAGAAGGTATTTATTATTACTACTTATATGCAATCATACAGCAAACGTTAAAACCTTGCTATACGTTCTGTATAGAAATTGAAAGTGATCAATAGAAACTTTAAATACACTCCTATCCATCATAATAGGTGTAACGTGTGTCTGTAATTGATTTATGCATTGCGATTTAGAAATTTTCATATTATCAAATTGGCATGTTGAAAACTTCTTCCATTATTCTGCCGCCAGAGTCATGGATGCCTAAATATTTAATTTACAAAATGAACATAATTTTATAATTACATATATGGTCATGCCTTATATGCAAATATAACATTGCCAATATGATTAAATAACATTAATAACCTATAGTTTTAAATTCATATTCTGTTGATGTTGATTAGTTTGTGTCAATAATGTTCAAAACCATCGCTAAAAAATCTGTTAGCTTATGGGATTTTAACGTCAAGTTTGACAGTTATGTTGAATTCAAGCAGGGGTGGAATTGTAAAACCTAAAATACACTAAAATGCAAATGGCCGATCGGTAAATCAATTAAATACATCCATTATACATATGCATTTTGCAATCTACAGGTCATCGGTGTAGCTTTAGGGATGCTAATAGAAGTTTTGTATTTTAATCAAACTACATTTTTATTAAGAGTTTTATTTCGATATAACGTAGGTGATATTTTAAGAATTGTTCCATCGTTTCCGTTCCATCTAGATATGTCTACACTAAACTTAGTCACTAAACATCACTGTTTTTGTGGTTTGTTTGTTTATGGAAAGTTTCATTCATTTTGATCATCCGGTTAAAAGGCTCAGGGAGTAGGGGTGTTTACTTTTCAGTAACTTTGGTGTTCCAACTGTGCATCTTCTATAAGTTTCACTAAATGTAGCACTTTTTTCTCCTTCACTTTTGCTCATGAGAGGAATTCTCTTATAATTTTACCTTTGCTAAGTTCTGAAAATGTGAGCTTGGTATATGTACAAATATTATAAACGCAGTAATCAGTCTGTGTAGCAATACGCGCTAATACATGTTATGAAGAAAATCTTATTGGATAACTGCAGTACAATAAATATTCAGAAAGATAACGTATGTTAATTAGACTGGTGAATTAATAAATCAAACCTATACCGGGTGTCCAGTTTAAAATGCAGTACATGGGGATATTGGAAACCGTTGGAGATACAACGTCGGTTAAATGGGAGAAAAGTTGCGTATTCATTTGTCCATGAATAATCCGACATCAGATTTTGAAATTTTTGTTTGATTGGGCAGATACAGGGTGAAAAAGAAAAAAATGCATTTTTGAAAATCTTCCATATTTTGTTTCCTAGAAGAGATAAATTTACAAAAGTTGTAAGTTAAGGATAACAAGTCATGAGGATTTTAAAAATGATTAAAAAAAAAATCTAGGTCTACTAGATTTTGCGTGACAATAATCAACTTTTGTTTTTCTTATAGCAGCCATATTGGATTTTGACATTTTTAATATCTTCAAAAAAAATGCTATTCAATGATGTATAACATGTTTATGTTCAAGATAGTAAAAACATGAAAAATAGAGAAAGTAAGATTTTAACATAGTAGGCCATGGAACTGTGGATATCTTAAGTGTATACTGATAAAAAAACAAAAAATAACAAGTCTCCAAGTACTGTTTAAATATCTTTAACATTTTATTTATTAGTATTCATTAAATAAAGGTGGTTAGGTAGCTAAATCATTAATGTAACAACTGTTCAAATAAGCCACCGTTCATTCGTATGCACAATCTACATCGTGTTAGTGTACTGCCTCACAAGATTGTCTAACCATGTTCGGTGTCATTCCATTCACTGCTTCTTCAACTGCTTGACGTAATTCTTCCACATTTTCATAAGATCTAGAATACACCTTGTTTTTCAGATAGCCCCATACAAAAAAATCAAGAGGTGTGAGGTCCGGCGACCTAGCAGGCCACCCTATTGGTCCTCGGTTACCAATCCAGTTTTTGTAATATTGATTATTTAAATAATTTGTAACCAACAAGGAATTGTGTGGAGGCGCTCCGTCTTGCTGAAAATACATATTTTGCAACGTGGCAAGTGGAAGTTCTTCAATTCGTTCAGCAACATGTGTGCGCAAAAGTTCTAAATACCTTTCAGAATTTAAATTCTCATTGAAAAAGAATGGACCGATAACATGGGTATCAATAACGAAGATCCAGACATTAAATCCCCATTTGACTTGTCGTCTAATGCCACGAATTAGATGTGGATTTTCATCGGACCAAAAGATAGTATTTTTACGATTAAACATTCCAGAGTTAGTAAATCGACTCTCATCAGACCATAAAATTTTCGCAAAAAAGTTTGGATTTTCATTATGTTTTTCGATGAACCAATGACAGAATTGTGCTCTCCGTATTTCGTCACCATTTTGAAGCCCTTGACTGGCACTTTCACGATAAGGTTTGAATTTGGCACTCTTTAAAATGGTACCAGCTGTTGACCTAGCGACGCCAAGTTACGGGTAATTGAAAATATTTAATTACCCGTAAAGACGTACAGGGATTTTCAACTACTGCTTGAAGAACAATATTTTCATTATTTTCATTGTTTTGGCTTTTTTTGGGTTTGACAAAACTTCCATGCATTATCAAATTATCACGCAATCGGCGAAAAATGCTTTTTTCTGGCTGCCGCCTTTCAGGGTATCTATCGAAATACATTTCTGCAGCTAATTCATCATTTCTTCCACACAAAATAAAACACTCCAGCATTTGATATTTGTCACTATTTGTAAAACGATCCATCTTAGGTTTGCACAGTACAGATACTTATAACAATACAATGAGATTAACAATAAGATTACTGACAGTTCCGAATAAACTTCACAGCTTTTAGAGTTGTTTAATACAAATGTCACATTTATTATCACGGCCTACTATGTTAAAATCTTACTTTCTCTATTTTTCATGTTTTTACGATCTTGAGCATAAACATGTTATACATCATTGAATAGCATTTTTTTTGAAGATATTAAAAATGTCAAAATCCAATATGGCTGCCATAAGAAAAACAAAAGTTGATTATTGTCACGCAAAATCTAGTAGACCTAGATTTTTTTTTTAATCATTTTTAAAATCCTCATGGCTTGCTATCCCTAGCTTACAACTTTTGTAAATTTATCTCTTCTAGGAAACAAAATATGGAAGATTTTCAGAAATGCATTTTTTTCTTTTTCACCCTGTATCTGCTCAATGAAACAAAAATTTCAAAATCTGATGTCGGATTATTCATGGACAAATGAATACGCAACTTTTCTCCCATTTAACCGACGTTGTATCTCCAACGGTTTCCAATATCCCCATGTACTGCATTTTAAACTGGACAGGGTGTATATGAAATTAGTGGCGTTTGAGTAAAACTATTAAAAAATAGAATAGAGTTGCAAGCATTAATTGACCTTGATTTAATCATGTTTATGCGATTTTTTTATTATGGCAGAGAATAGCTCTCTGATTGGCAATATCAAACAAATTGTGTTAGAAATGCATTCCATTTGTTTTAGTCTCCAGTTTGAAATTCTTTTCATTTAAATAAAATTATTATGCGACAAGTTAATTATTGTTGTTGGTGAAATAATAGTTTCCTCACAACCGAGAAAAACGATTTTGTTCTTCTAAATAGACTAACACAATATTTGTGTAAGATTTTACTAAATAAAAAAAACGTTTTTCTCGTACGTGTATTAAAAAACTATATCATCAAAGATTTACTGAATACGAAGGATCATATCTTCGTATTCAGTAAATCTTTGATGATATAGTTTTTTAATAAACGTACGAGAAAAACGTTTTTTTTTTATTTAGTAAAATCTTACACGAATCCAGTTCCGAAAAGAAAGTTACAGATAGCAACGGTATGTCAGTATCATCCTAAATTTCTGGACAATATTTTTTTCACAGACTAAACAACCCAGACCGGCAACTACTTCAAAAAAAAATATCCAAGATCTTCTATCCTTGTCACACATCAGTGAACTTGGTACGAAGATGGTGCTAGCAGCATATTGGCGCGAAATTTGAAGTGAGCTTGTTTTTAGAATACGCTTATTAAATACGTTATTTATGTAACAGAAATAAACACAAAAGTGACTAAAACT
Organism: Amphimallon solstitiale; assembly: GCA_963170755.1. NCBI lineage: Eukaryota > Metazoa > Arthropoda > Insecta > Coleoptera > Scarabaeidae > Amphimallon > Amphimallon solstitiale. The sequence continues at coordinate 48,071,423 of OY720679.1, forward strand.
ATGGTAATAAATATTACTTACTGTAACAATTATAGCCATAGTTTGAGCATCTTATGTGTAATTTTGTGGTGTTACATATTAAATATGTGATACGAAATATAAATATTAATCTTTTACTTACATGTATTATAACATCCCTCTTACGGTGACCTATTAGACACAATAAACTACTACTCTATGTAAGATTAAGAGAAATATAATAATCTAATAAGTGAAAACTGTCAAGGAAAACATAGGGATATAATAATAATAGTTTTTATTGATGTATATACATTATACAATAAAACATAATAAAATTAAATTACACAACCAGTAATGAGAAGACAATAATAATACAAATCTTGTGTAATATGAAAAATAAAAACAAAACGAATATGTACCAAAATATAAAATTGATATTATACAGATTGCCAAAAATAAAATCAACAACAAAATAGTAATAATAATACCGCGCGATCATTTAAATTCTAAATTAGAGCAGGCTGTGAAATTTAAATTAAGTTGGTATATAAGTACTAATTTACAATTTGAATTGTCAAAGTGACGTTTCAAAATGTTAATTAATCAATAATTGACATTCTGGACAACCTAATAAAAAAAATCCTGCCTGCTATAATTTAGAATTTAAATGATCGCGTGGTACTAATACACAAATCAAAAGGTTTCAAACCAGCGAGGCAAAGAGCATGTCAAAAATGTTTATAAGAAATTTATACATTTCTTAGTAGAACGCCAATGGTTGCTTCCACAAATCCTATAATTCTCGAGGTTTTCTCCTGTAAAAACCATCGCCATTGCCTTTTGCCATATCCTTGCCTGAATTTAAAAAAAAATAATATGCAAAAAGGACTAATATGATGACTAAGAAATTTTGTAATATACATATTTAAAGCACAATTGTACAATATTTATACTCACTTGTCGAGTTTTGCAGGAAACCTCTGCCCAAACCCGCACACTAAACACTTGGACACCATATTTGTATCAACTTTTAATTTATACGATGTACGACAAAGGATTGCAAAAATATGTCAAACGTGTCAAATTTGAAATGTAGTTTTGAATGACATATAACCCCAGCATAACAAACATTTCGATGACCCTAGCGCCATCTCATCTCCAAGTTCAGTGAATCTGACAAAGATGGTAGAGTATTGAAATTTACGTTTGCTAAACAAGGATGGGTACTCTGGATAAAATCTAGGATTAAGTTGCCGGTCTGGGTTGTTTAGTCTGTGATTTTTTCATATTTTGTAACTAACCATATGTCACATCAAATAGATTTGTGATAGACGCACGTTATAATCAATCCAAATACCGACCATATCATCTGTCATTAACGTATATAATATAAATAAAGTAATGGCACTTATTATTTTTACAATTAAAAAGTAGTAGTAATATCTTGCACAGCGGGTAACTTACAAAAGATAATATTTATTATCAGAAAGTATTACGTATTCATGTACTGTCTCCGCTAGTAAAATACTATTACATGAAAGCCAGTTACAAATTGAATATTATACAAGTTATTAAGTATTACTTTTCTCTACCTATATTTTATTTAATATTTAGCTATTCTGTGTAGTCGGCAACCACTGATGACAAATTTATATTGTTTGGATGACAGTTATAACAAACGTCAAATGATATGACAAATGTCAAAAGGTGTATGAATACTATTATTTCTGCCAATCCTGATGGTTTTTGTAGGTTATATTACTTGACAGGTAAAATTTTGCAACATCTCAACACCCCATTTTAATTTATTGGTGCATGCCGGTTGCCAAAGCGATTCAACTATATTCATTCATCTCTTGGCATTTGTCATTCTTAGTCACTGAACTGGTGTCGGAAAAGCGCAGTTTTGTACTAACCGGTACTTTAATCAACTGGCATTTTAATCGACGTTGTTAAATCAGACCTAAGTTGACATTTTAACAGGAATTATTTATTTATTTTATTATTTACATAGAAATGATTTGTCTCGCGACTGGTAGTATCAATTGATCTGTACATTATACAGGTAACTTAAGAACATTATTTTAAAAATGCGACTCATACCTAAAACATATTACCAAGGCGGGATAGACAATCTTTTTGAATCTCTCGTTATAATATCCAACTCCTGTTGAAAAAATTATTTTCATATTTTCATTTTGCTAATAAAATTAAAGATTGTATTAATCCATTAGTGCAGTTCAGATATAAAGTGTGTTCTGGTGTCTCAGTAATGATTTATTCTGTTCTTTATTTTCAGGCCAGTTCACTTCCATTTTCTCTCAGCAGGAAACGGGGACGAACACGTCGAACCCATTTAATTCCGGCCAATTGTGGGGTAACTCCTCCACAGTAGGAACGACCACCATGGTTAACGGTATGACAAACGGCTCCAATCCCAATCCATTCCGAATGACAGCGACAGCGCCAGATCCATTTAAAATGAACGGCTACAGTCAAAGCTTCCAACAGTCGATTACCCCAATTAATGGATCAGCATGGACAGCAAATCCGTTTAAAGTAAGATATATTTCAAACGAAGGTTAAGAAGATTATTATGATAAATTAGTACATAATCCTATTTACATTTAATTAATAAAGACGACTTTAGTTATATATCAAAATATAAAAATTGTGTAATATACAGTGAAAATTGGGCGAAACACGGCAAACACTAGCACATTTTTAAATACGGCACAAATAGTAGAAGCTTACCCCATTTTATTTAATTTAAAATGAATTCTATACGGCTTCTCTAAAGACAATAATACTTTACCTTTAATTATATCATAATATTTTACAGGTACTATGTTTGTTAAGATTATTAATTCATATCCTCAGTGTTTCTTTATGATCCAGTAACAAAAAATTGTTTTATATTTCTATATAAGGCTGTTCAATTTTTTCAAAGTCACCATCAGCAATAGCGGCTTTTACAACTCTTGATTTGTGCACTGGTGGTGCGTTGTCACAGAACAATAAAATAGTGTCAGTTTTCCTGCTGTAGAGGCTGGAGCTCCTGGCATGCTGCTGCATCGAGACTTGTTTTCGATTCGAGATTAATAATGATGAACCTACATTTCATCCAATGACAAGTCATCTGAACATTAAATCTGCACTGTCATCACAAAGCCTTTATGGACTCACCTTTGTCATTGTAAAGTATTCGTGTAGAATTATAAAAACAGTGCTTTCAGATCCTATCACGCTGATTATCTAGAAACGAATCCAATGATTCTTGACCATTTTTAAACAACTTTGGCCATTTGTAAATAGTAATAATATACTACATCTTTTATCTCAATTGTTCGATCTTTTCAGACTTCTAACAGAGCCAAACACCTACCGTAATTGCCGGGACCGACGGTTTTACGTGCAGTCTGAAGCACGGTAGTAGATCTAACAAATTTGTGTATAAATTAAGATTTGAATTTGATACTTCATTCAATTTCATGCATATTCATTAATTGACACAATTAAAATAAAATTAATACTGTTGCAAATCTGTTGTAAATTGGTATACAAGTGGATTGGAAAATTGTATCTAAACTGAAAACTGCCTAATCCGGGAATATAAAAGCAACTCCTTGTAAGTGCGTTATATTCTAGAACCGCGTACAGTAGGGTTAGGATGAACATTGGACGATTTATCATATACATATTTCACACCACTCCTACTATAAAATTGAACTTGTTTACGTTAAAAGTTTGATTCAGCATTTCCGAATGAGACAGCAGCTAACGTCGTATTACGTGTAATCATTAATATAAACCCGACTACAATGGTGATCATAATAGAATAGTGTTATTAAATTAAAATGGCGTCAAATTTGAGATGTTGCAAAATTTTACCTGTCAAATAATGTAACCTACAACGGAACGTTAATGAAATTTTTCCACTTAACATCTATGGACTTATTCACAAGAATTCAAATTTTCCTTCCCCTATCCCCAACTGTTCCTACCTAAATTACTTTGTGAAAGTCGGTAAAAGCCGCTACAGCCCTCCTCCTTTGGAGATCAATGTGATCATAGGCGATATGATAATATTGTCGAGTCGTTTTAGCAACCATCACGGCCGAAGTACGAACTAAAAAGGACGATTCAATACCACTACAAATTTCGATCGGCCGGAGCAATTTCGAAACAATAAAAAATTAAATTAATTAATTAATATTTCAGAATATATACCTTCCCATAATAACATACTATTACATGTAATCCAGTTACAAATTAAATACTATAAGTAAAGCTATTAAATATTATTTTTTCTGCACCTATATTATACATAACAATTGGCTATACTGTTTAGGAGGCAAGCATTGTTGACAAATTTAAGATATTTAGATGACAATTATAACAAACGTCAAAAGATAATTATGACAAATGGCTTTTGTATATTACTTGACATGTAAAATTTTGAAACATCTCAAATTTAACGCCATTTTAAATTAGTAGCGCATGTCGGTTGCGTTGCGAGAGCGACTCAACTATATCAGTTAATATCTCATTATGAAAAAACTGATATCTGATTTATAAGATAACTACAGCTTATTTTTTTATATTTGTCACAGTCTGAGATGTATGAATAATTTTTCATATCAGAAAAAAAAATAAAATTTGTAAAAGGAAAGTGCAATATCTGATATCGTTGAATCGTTTTAGCAACCGACACGACCAAAGTACGTTTATTATAATTGTCAACCAAACAATGCAAAACTTTCAACAATGCTTTTATTCGTTGTCTGCAGTTCGAACTTTGGCCTTGTCATTTGCTAAACGATTCAACTACAGTGGGAGAGCATCTTAATTTTTTTTAAATGTATCAAATAAAAATCAGGTTCATAAATATTTAACCTAAAATGTCGTAGATGTGGCCATCAAATTACAAACAAAATAAAATTAAATGATTACATCTCTATGGTCGAGGCGCGTTAAGTTCCGTTGCACGTCATACTAGATCCATGACGACTCGCCTTGTATATGTTGCCGGATCTATTTTTATTTCTGTCAGTGACATTTGATATAACCAAAGAAAAAAATTATTCACAATACAATAACTATAACGTAATATATTTAGTAATTGAAATGCTCTAAGACTTCAGTCTTTCTCAACTTACTTATTATATTGATTTAGATTGTCGAAAACCCTTAAATGTTTCATAACGTATCCATAATAAAATTTAAAATAAACATTACTTACGCTATTCTCGTTAATCAGATGATTATAGAAAAGTTTGCAAAAAGCTTCGACTGTTAACAGAAACCTTTCGGCATTATATTCAATGGACGCAAATAAATAATAAATACACTTCGAAGAAGCACTGTTTTTAAACAATTTATATCAACGTAAAAATAAACATGAAAAATTTGACAGGAAGAATATGCACAACGCACGTCTTTTTGACAGATATGATTTATCTGTCAACACCGAATTGAACTACTAGTCTATTAAAAATATGTAATAATAGTTATTTATTATACAAGGGAAAAAAGTATTAGATTTTAGCTCGAGGTAAGGTTTATCTCACGACGCGAAGCGGAGTGAGATAAATTACCGAGAGCTAAAATCTAATTTTTTTTCCCGTGTATAATACACTATTTTTTTCTGTGATGGGAAAAACGACGATTTAATATTGAAAAAATCACGTAAATACTATATATTAAAGTCAGAAAATCAATCGATGGGACATTTCAAGTGACATTACACCTGCGTTGCTAATGGAAACCTGTAAAATAATCAAATATCTGTCAATTTAAGCGGGCAAAAAGTGAGCACTTTTTTCCACAGGAAAAAAGTGAGTACTTTTTTCCCGGGTTGATAAAGTGACATTTTATTACCTGTCAAGAAGGATAAAATGTCAACTTTTTTCCCGTCACAGAAAAAAGAAATTTAATATTGAAAACGAAATTATGTGTTTATTTGCCATGAATGCGTATATTACGATCAATTTATAAATCTTCTATTTAAGCTAATGAAATAAATGCCCTCAAGTATAATTTAACAACGTAACTTTTTTAGTTTCTCTAATACAGTTATGACAACATGTAAACGTCATCGATGACGTGCAACGGAACTTAACGCGCCTCGACCATAGTTAAATAATATCGATTCCCTAGTGTTTTGAGTATTGTAGCTCCATAATAATAAGAAAAGATAAGCATCAAATATATGAGCTTTCAGCATTCGACGCAGTAAGCGCATACATACCATCCATAGTAGAATATAAAAAAGGAGTGGGGTGATATAATAATGAAGTTAGACGACAATTCGCAACCTCATTCGATTCTTCTAATGTAGAAACTATAGTAGAATTACCGAACAGATGCAGTAGCAACAGCGCATTTGCCCGTTTAAGCTATTACAAAAATGCAATGTTGCTACTGCATCTGTTCGGTAATTCTACTATAGTATAATATTATGAAAGTAAAACGAGACATAACCATTTTACAACTAAGATATTTATTTATAAATTAATTAAATAAATTGTAAGTAAATATGCATGTATGTACATACAGTTAGTTTTTAATTTCATTAAGAGGTAATTAATTGAGAATGTGCTGCGAAGTACAATTTCGCAAGCCAACCCCTATCCTAGAATTGTGAAGCTTAAATTTAAATGATTTACCTATTTTGAATCTTATATGCTCTTTACCAACTTTTGTTAAAAAAGGTTGATGGAAAGCATTTATTATGTTCTAAGAAGTTAATACTGTAAGTTGTTACTTTGTGATTTTTCCTAATGAATAAATTAAAACTATAGTCCGTCTCAACCCTATTATGCAGTACAGGTTTAATAGGGATATTGCATCTCTTATTATCTTTAGTAGTCTCTTAATAACGACATCTTTATATCCGGTTGCCTTGTTGCAAGTTCTATTATGCAAAGTATATGATGGATATATGAGTAATCGTTGCTGTCAATTGTCAGTTTTTGCCGTAGTGTGTAAACTTTTATATTGTCTTTAATTTATCTATATATAATTTCTGTTAAATCGTTCTTTTTAGCAAGCATATTATCTTTTTCAAGCATTTAAAAGTAAGTATGCATACCTAGATCTATAATTCTGATTAACGTGATAACCTATATACATATACATATACTTTTTACAGATTGCTACATGATATGAGTTTTGAATTTTAAAAAGTGCGACGATAGAGTATTCTTATTGAAAGAGATGACATCATTAGGTGGAGACATAAATACTTACGAGACATCAGAAAATTCAGAGACGAAGGTATAGTATATCATTTAATTTGTTATACTTTTATGTTCGTTACGCAATTTGTTATTTGCTTGTGTTTGATTGTGATTGTTTTATTTTAGGTAGAACTACAATATATTATACTGATGAATATCATGAGTTAATGCAGGACACTCGGTAAATAAAAAGTGGACTGACGTTCCTGTTCAAAGCAGTCGACAAGCTTTTACGTAAGGACTCAGCACTGGTTTAAAATCACCAATTGGTCTTGGGCCTCGATTTCCATTAATTCATGCTGGAGGCGAGCAAGGTTTTGTTATTGGTGCTGAATGTACATTTCTTTGTAAGAAAAATACTGCTGATGTTCATAGCGAAATGGATGCAGATATATATGGAGATTGGTTCAAGAATAAATTGCTTCCAAATATACTAGAGAACTCGGTTGTTGGTCTCGATAATGCCTCATATCACACGAGAAAATTAGAAAAGTTTCCAGCAGTAGCACGGAGAAGACCAAATTATTGAATGGCTCACTGAGAAGAATATTCCACTTGATAATGACATGTTAAAAAGAGATTTACTGGCTTGTGGTCAGAGGTTAGGTCTCAGTATGAGAGAAACAAAATTGATGAATTTGCAAAGAATAAAGGGCATTATTTTCTTCGGCTTTCACCTTATCATTGTGAATTAACCCCAATTGAAATGGTGTGGGCACAAGTTAAGCACTACGTTGAAATGCACAATACGACATTCAAACAAAGAGATATTGAACAATTAATTGTGAAGGGTTATCAGAATGTAACAGTGAACAACTGACGGAATTACATTGGCCAACTTGCAAGACGATGTTGAAGAGTTTATAATTAACGTCACACATTCATCATCAGATCAAGATTCTTTAAGTGATGAAGAAAAATAAAATAATATGTGTACCTACTCCTTTGTATGGTCATGGTTAGTTTTTTTTATAAATGTTATCATGTATTATTAACTTGATCTTAGAAATGGGAAAATATGTTTTTGCAAAATGAATTTGTGAGGAATTTGTGTCTTTAAATGTGTATAACGCAATGTAGGTTAACATATTAATATTCAATAAGACTATATGTCATGTAACATATTAAAAAATTAAAGTACATGTTGTGTGTGGTTATTGTTATTCTTTTCATAAATATGTATTATTTAAGTTGTTTTTATAAATAGAAAAGTTTTTTATGAAAAATAAACTTGTGATTAACTTTGTCTTGGTCTGAATTTATAGTGGATAGTTGATTAAGATGTCAATATTCAGTAACGAAGAAAATTGCATACCTTAAGTGTTTCTTTGAAATATTAATTCATTTACTCTGGCTTACTATATTCAGTTAGATTTTAAATAATTTTTTACAGAACAATCCCAAAGGATTATATTATTACAAATATTTTAACTAATCCATCTTCCCATATATTCTCCCCTTTTAGTGTTTCAAATTACTATTAATTTTTTGTATGCAGTATGCATCAATTGAATGACAAACAGTCGTATAGGTTATGTTTTGATTACAAAAAATGTCAGATATTGAACCGGAACTGTAACGACATTATACAATGATACGATTTGGCAACCATGAAATCAATTCCCATAAGACCTGTACTGCATAATAAGGTTGAGACGGAGTATAGTATTTCTTCGTTATTCCTATATATATATATTACATGTAGTCATATAGGAAAGTAATCAGTGGCGTAACTACAAATTTTGCCCCCCCCCCCCCCCCGCAACATCCAGCCCAACCTAACCAATTACACCGCGGGGGCGTGCGGGGGTATAGTTACGCCACTGAAAGTAATACATACATGTTTTAGTGGTTTTTAAAATTTGAAATTTGTGATAAACATATAAGTAATTCTAGTATACATACCTTCTTTAATTAATCTCAGCTAATGAATATTTTATTTTTTTCAGGTTACAACCAATGGTCATTCAAATAACCCATTTTTATGAGGCCATCTAGAATATCATCTATAGACTTGCAGTATAATTATGAGAATTGAAGCATCTGATAAACATATTCCAAAAAAAAAGATGGTGGCCAGAAATTCAACATACGTATTTATATATTATAATTTCCTGACATTATATTATGTTCATTAATTTTGTTATCAAGTATGCTTCTTCGTACATAATACCATTGGTAATCTCTTGTTCTATTTATTGATTCGCTACTATATTCATTACTATAATTAATATTATCTTTTAATGTCACATGTGAAATGATCATGTGATCATTTATTTTTATTGTTAATAAGGTTTATAATAGTGTAGTTAGTATACTCTAATACGCTTTCTCTATTCTCTCTATATGACAAAGAAAACGGAGCCCTTTGAACAAAAACCGACGGCGTAATCAGAATAATGTAGAAAATGTATACTTTCTTTTGTAAAAATTTGTTTGTGACGAGGCCCTTACTTGTATAGATTATAAATAAATCACTTGCCTTTTACAGGGTGTGACTTATTTTAGAGATGGAATCTCACTGAAAATCTACATAAATTTAGTAAAAGCAATTATTTTATTTGTTATATATATTTTTTTACATATCATGTAATATGTATTTTGCTCATCATTTTCAATGTTAATTATCAACTGATGTATGTTTGTAACTTGTACATTTCGTCACTCCCTGTAACTATAATAATTCCGTAGACGGAATAATTTTACCGACATGTGATTAATCTGCCTGTATATTAATGTAACTCTAATGGTGGCCTTTCAGGACCTCGTGCTACATAAATGTTCTGTGATAAAAAAAAAAAATTAAAATGCAATCTGACAATGAAATATATAAAATCTATTATTCATAAATCGCGAGCTTAATTTTGCTAAGAAACATACAAATATGTATAAATTGGTACTCAATTGCTTATTTATTCCTATGTAAATGGTTTTCATGTAAGAAATAAACGAAATGCCCCTCCACTATTTAACATAAAGAAATATGAAACGATAATGAAGAAGTAACGTCTCGTCCTCCGTCCCCTGTGACTAGTTATTTATATTAATTTGTAAACAGCACAATTGAACTAATGTATATATATATATTATGAGGTTGTGTAAATAAATGACACCAAATATATTTAAAACATTTTTTATTTACCTCAATATTATTTACCTCCTTCAAAGTTTTAATCTTCTTATATCTTCTATTTTAAAGTCGATTCTGTAAAAAAAAATATTGCATAAGTTCTTCGAAAAATATAGGAAAGATATTGCCATGTTAAAATTTTTACTGCCACTCTCCCTTCGCTGGATGGTGAAGATCTCGAAAAATGCAATAAAAAACGTGACTATATTTTCAATCAAGAACTAGAATCATATCAGAACTGTGTTAACCAAGGAATTAATTTAAGTTACTCTGAATGTTGCTGTTAGTGTTTTATTACAACAAATAACCATTCAACCAATGCAATCTAGACTTTTGGTAGCGATATCTTTAAAAATGTATTCATAAACTAAAATTCGACGGGTTGGTTGGTGCACAGTGTTTTAAGACAGGCGATCACAGTAGTATACGTCTAACTGAGGTTCAATGTAATTGGTTCGAAGCTCCGGCCGATAGTGAAAATCTATTTGCACAGAGATAGGCACCTCTCACGCTTGCTTTAACTGTTAAAGTCTTAGGGTCTCATGAACAAGAGATACGCAATAATAAAAAATAAAGATCTTCGTTTCTTAGTAAACCTTTTAAGTACGTATATACAGGGTGCGGCAGGGAAACTTGCTGATTTGAATTGGACGCCAATGAGCGAGCCGTGATCAGAAAGGGGTGGGGAGGGTCTCATTAGAAAGAGGGGGTTCTTAAGTTTTGTTACCCCACAAGCCAGTTGTCGTCATGCGTTGGACAAAGGAACAACATGCGTTCGCCGTCGAGGCCTACTTTTCCAACGGTCATTCTGTGGTCGCCACCCAACGTGCCTTCCGAACTCGGTTCAATATTCATCCCGCGGGTCCCGTTCCTGGCCGGCAATCGATTGTTTCGTGGGTGAACACATTCAGGGAAAGTGGGAGTGTTACAAAAACAGGCCCAGGAGGTCAACGGATATCCAGAACTCCAGAAAACGTCGAAAGGGTGAGGGAGTCGTTTTTGCGCTCTCCCCGGCGTTCGGCGCGTAAACACGCTGCTGCTCTGGGGATTTCTGATCGCACAGTGAGACGAATTCTTCACAACGAACTCCAGTTTCATCCCTACAAACTTGGTGTGAGCCAACAGTTGAGTGAACGCGATTTCGCTTCTCGCCAAACTGCATGTGAAGCGCTCAGTAACTTGCCAGACGACGCTCTCGTGTTTTTTAGTGATGTGGCCCATTTTCACCTTTCCGGCTGTGTTAACAAACAAAACATGCGGTATTGGAGTGATGTCAATCCCCGCGAACTTCATGAGATGCCACTTCATTGTGAACGTGTTACTGTGTGGTGTGCATTGTCGAGAGTTGCAATAATTGGGCCTCATTTTTTCGAGGAAGATGAACGCGCTGTTACTGTGAATGCAGTTCGCTACAGAGAAATGATTGAGACATTTTTTCGTCCACAACTTGAAGAAATGGAACTTGGGGACGCGAGAACTTCGATAGAGCTTTTGAGGGAACACTTCTACGAGCGCCTTATATTCTTGAGGGGTGACGTACCGTGGCCGCGGCGCTCCCCTGATTTGGCACCCAGCGATTTTTTTTATGGGGATATCTTACATCCATCGTTTACAACGACAAACCCCGGACCCTGCAACACCTGAAGGACAACATCCGCCGACCATCGGCAACATCTGCAACACCTGAAGGACAACATCCGCCGAGCCATCGCCAACATGCCCGTCGATATGCTCGAAAGAGTGGAGCGCAACTTCAAATCAAGGGTAGATCAGTGTATCACTAATGAGGGCCGCCCGCCATTTGCCCGATGTCATTTTTAAAACTACTTAAAACAAAAATTCAGAATGTGTACTATACGATACAAAAAGAATTAAATCGATATATGAAGTACTTTTTCTTTTATTGACTTTTCAAATCAGCAAGTTTCCCTGCCGCACCCTGTATAATTATGCTGTTTTTGTGGGAATTCTTACTAAAGAGCAATGGTATTTTCTGTTACTGTGGTTTACACTTTGTTATGCATAGTAATAATAAAGTATGTTTGATGTTTCTGATTACAAAAAAGTTCTTTTTTCGAATGATAAATGTTCACTGTGAAAATCATATTTTGCAAATAATATCTGGTATATATAATAGTAGTTAGAAATCAGTTTTGTACAAATAATTGAACATTTGAACATGATAATTAACAGTTTTACTCTTACCGAAAAGTATATTCCGACAATTTATGCATCCAAAGTATTTAGAAATAGAGTTGGAATAAATGATGTATATAAAAATCAAAATTAAGAGCCCAAGTAATATTTATCGAAAAGAAGTTTTTTGCAAATATCGCTCAAACTATGTATTTTGCACAGATTTGTTAACAGTATTTAAAGATTAATTTGGAACAGCTTCTGCAAATAAAAATTGTGAAAATTCAGACTGGAACTAACACTTTCACCTTAGTAAAACGCAGTTTTTTTTGCAAATTATAGATTCCGCACATGGTTATTAAAAGAAAATATATTTAGAAATTACGTAGTGCCAACACCAATATTCAATGACTGATACTTCATCGTGCTAACAGTGAAGTGGTTACCTATATATCAAAAACACTACACAAACAGACGTCCATAATGTAATTATCCAAATTCTTTTACACTTTAGCATCATTTGAAAAAGTCTAGAGATATAAAAAATACAAATAAAGAAATATATTATTAACTAATATTCTCAATTAATTCTCCCGATTCAATCAAAAGTGATTATTCAATCCGAGTTACAGATATATAAGGTATGTTTTGATGCAGCTTTTGAGACATTGGTTTTGACGTAAGCGGACACTAGTGACATAAAAAAAAAGTAGATTACCGATAAACAACCACATATAGTATATAGAATGATACATTACGAAAAATAATATAAAATACGTAATTGTAATATCTGTTCAAAACGTATAAAGCCAAAAAGTAATAAAACTATATTCATAAGAAGCCTGTATTAAAACGTATGTGATACTGGCTTAAGAAATCCATTTTATGTTTTCTTGGTAATACAATTTGCAGTTAGTTTACTGACAAAGTAATTTATTACAAAAATAAATTTATGACTTAAATATATTTTTTTAAAATTTCTTACTGTCACGTATGTTTCAACTACTTCCTCCGGTAACCGTTTTAATATCTTTCAACAAACGCTTTAATATTTTGGTTTCTTTGGTAATAAAATCGTGATACAATTTATGAAACGCTTTTTCAACTTCTAATGTATAGATACAAAATAACCACTAACTACATAATAGATAGAAAACATTATACAGATTGTCGTAGTTAAAAGTTAATATGCATCTTCAAATACACACACATAAACATGTACCTATGTATAAGACCGGTGGTGTGGGTAGATAGTGGGGAGATCGAGAGCGCGGACAACACATTCGTTCCGTAACTTTAGAGCATGAACGTACATACATTGTATCTGAGCAAACTCGCAAATATTAATACCGCTGAAGGAAATAGAGCGATTGATTTGGATGGCTTAAGAGAACAAATTCTTAACGCCATACAAATGATTACCCCTGAAATGCTATCGAATGTACGAAATGGGTTTTATAATCGTTTAGGGTACTGCTTGATGCAAGAGGGACAGACAGACATTTGAACATCTTCAACATTAAATTTTGTATAGTTCATTAAGTATAATATTTTGTTTCGTTTTAAATGTGAGAATTTTATTTAATTTTTTATAAGAATTTTATTTTAGTTACAAATTTTATAGAGTTTTGTTTCGGTTCAATGTTAATACATTATATATCAGTTACCAAAATATTATACAAAAGCCGTACATAGCGTAGCAATTCTTTAAAGCAAACGTCTGCATACTAGCTTTCAACGTTTTGCACTAAAGCCTCGGTACCCCGGTGTCCCGATATGAACTCATATGTACTCCCCTACTATCGTACCCCTCCATTTCATGTTTGCATGCACATGTGTGCGTGTTTGTGTTTCCCTATATCTACTTTTATTTCAGTCAAACGGTATAACAATGCTTCAAAATCAAAATATAACCGAACTAAACATAAAAATGATGCGCGTCAATAGACAAAAACATTTCGACAACCTCCAGTGAGTGAAAGTTGTTGCATAACTTATATATGTGTATCATGATTGAATCTCTAAATCTCTATCATGGGTAGCCAAATCACGTCCCGTCAGTTGCCAACTTGAGGTCAGCGGAGGTGGGTTATTAGAACACGAATTTTTGCTTTTATTTTTACATACAATCACCAAAAGAACTATTGGAATATGTACGTTATACATTTTAAAATGTAGAAAAGAGTGTTGGATTTAGCAAGTAATACAATAATTCTTTGTTAGCAAGTCAGAAAATATGCCACAGTTTGAAGCCAAAGAGCGGATGGATTTACGACTTTGCGTTCCTGGTCGATATAAATAGCCGGCCGCTTAAATGACGTTATTATTTGTCTACAAAGAAAACATGAATTAAATGATGACATGCATGACTTTATTTTCGCATTCCAAAGGAATCTTGGGCTTTGGGAATAGCAGTTGGAAACAAAAAACTTAATTCCCTTTCCTACATTGTCAAAGCAACCAGGCATCACATAGGATAAATAGCCTTCTTTGATATCTGACTTGAAACCAACATTGAAAATTGATTTCAATATTCTAAAAAAACATCGTTTTTTTGCATTTGCAACCCGATCCTCTACTGACGTCCATTCATTTTCAGAAACTTTACAAATGGAAAGTTGTGGAAAGAAGGAGAAATTTCTTCAGGTTAGTTTGAAAGAGTTCTATAACACATTTTGGAAAAGAAATATTCTGCAAATAACAAACATGGTCTGTTGATAATTTCACTATTTAACACTTATGCGTGTGAACAGCTTCATAGTCGAAGGAAGCACATCAATCATAGGCGAGGACAGAAATACTGATGTTCATTTGTAAAACTCTTTGCGTGTAGCAATAACCTCAATCGACATCGATACTAATGCACTTAGTTCTGCTAAACAAAGTCAAACGTCGCTCTAACATTGTTTACCGAATTATCTCATATGTTTGATTTTCAGTCTAGTTTTAAATTTATAATACTAACATGTTTTGATTAATAAAAAAAAATGGTAGTGTGGCCCAACAGAAAATCTTTTAACAAAATTTGGCAGAGCTACTAGAAAGGTTAACAACATGAACTGTATTTTATACAAAAGGTATATTTTAATTTAAAAGAGATTACTATTTAAGAAATATATTTTCTAAAGCTATCTATAGGGGAGACGCGTTATATTCAATTGTACGTCATTGATGACGTTTACATGTTGTCATATCCGTATTAGTGAAACTAAAAAAAATATATTTGAGGGCTTTTATTTCATTAGTTTAAATAGAAAATGTATAAATTGGTCGTAAAATACGCATTCATGGCAAATAAACACATAATTTCCGTTTCAATATTAAATTTCACTCTTACATATTTTTAATAGACTAATAGTTCAATTGGGTGTTGGCAGATAAATCATCTCAAAAAGGCGTGTGTTTTGTATATTTTTCCTGCCAAATTTTCGTGTTTATTTTTGCTTTGATTACGTTATGAAAGACTGAAGTCTTAGAGCATTACAATTACTAAATATATTACGTTATAGTTACTGTATTGTGAATAATTTTTTTTTGTAGTTATATCAAATGTCACTGACAGAAATAAATATAGAGCCGGCAACATATACAAGACGAGTCGTCATGGATCTAGTATGACGTACAATTGAATGTAACGCGTGTCCTCTATAACCATGACAAAGAAAACGCACGATAAGTGTACATCTACATGTTTAAATGATTCTTACCTTAAAGACATAACAGTTCTCAGTTCGGATGGAGTCAATCGCCACATGAGAGCCCCATCATGGTCGCCCCAATAATCCGATATTTCAGACACTTTTTCTAAATTCAAAACGGTAGCAATTTGCGTGAGCCTGGCGAATTTATCGCGAAGTGACCAAGATGTGGAGGTTGTTAAATATCCAGCTAAATTTCGCACTTCTTTATCAAGAACTAAACCACCAAGCTTTAAAATAAAGAAATACAAATATTACGAAAAGGGCACATTCGTCTGCATCCTAAAACATATACTCATATGCTTAAATTAAACCTTACCCTGTTAAAAGTTGATCGAAAAACAATCTTTTCAAATCTTGTAATTACTTCTGAAGTGACAACACCCACCAAACTGTCATAGTTGCCAGAAGTTAATACTTCTTTAAAAGGCGCTAGTAATGATTCTAAATTCATTATTAAAGTTTGAACAAAAGTTTCACCGGCCTCATAACTTGATAATTCGTCCTGCAAGAAGATAAATTTAGCTATGAATCAATTTACAGTTTCGGTTTGATTTAATTTTATTTAATTTTATTTGCCACACATTAAAAATATGCCTAAAAAAGATTTGTGACTAAAGGGTGTGTAATTGATTTACACACTGCAATTTAAATTTTTTCATATTATTAAATCGACAAGAAACACGCCAAACGCATGTTCAGATGTTTAATTCTCAAAATAAACTAAAGGTGTTTTCGAAAATTAAGCCCGGTCATTGGGGTTACAACACGGTTAGCACAAATGCGTTCGTTAATTCAGTCGGGTAAAAACAACCGTGTTCGTAAAATCGAAAGGTTCGATTTTCATAACCCTGGTAAGTGAGTAGGGTAATGCGGGTTGTTTTACCCCCTCCCCGATCCATTTTTTCTGTCGTATTGCCAGTACAGCTAAACTATATTATGAAGATAGGTATTTATAAGGTTATATGCAGACGTTTACGTTACGTTACTCAACGTGACCACAATTGCGTTCGGAAATGTTTCATTTAACCGGGTAAAGTTACTGATCCTGTTAGGTACTTTCTAACCGGGTCAGATTAATGCTATACATTTTCCGAAAACGTCTATTATGGCCAACATGATGAAATAACTTTGTAATTTTAAATTCGCAGCATGTTACATTTAATTACCTTATGCTGATAATTTTCAATATAATAACTAAAAAAAAACTTAAAAAGCGTTTATGGGAATATTAAGTCAAGCCGAAGAAATTGTAAAACTCAAAATTCACTAAAATGCAAATGGCCGAGCAGTGAATCAACCTCAAAGTATCCATAAGTAACGCCCTCTATCCAAAACATTATAAACTACTTGGTAATCGCTGAGCATTTTAAAAATCACTTGCTAAAAATATGCAATATGATTCGATTATATATAGCCTACTGTTATTGACATTTGACTGATTTGACATTTATTTTGCCTATTCTTTTCAACTTAAATTCTAATACCTACTACACACATTCAGCTGTTTCATTTAATGTGTGCTATATATTTACTATAACATAATTTGGAAGTTACGGCCAGTACCAATAGAAACTATATCTTGTTTTTCCACGGAAAAAACGTGGCTGTTTTGGGTCATTTAGTTCTTACCAAAATAATCTGTTCTAAAAGGCAAGTATTCTCAAGGCACTTCGTAAAATTGATTATCCGAAATGTCGTATAAAGAAAATTCCTGGTAACTAGCTATAATTTTTTGGATTTTCAGGTTAAATTTATATTTTAATATTTGTAGATGTGTAGAGACTTGTTTTTTAATTCTAATGGAAAAATGGCCGGGCTCAAGTGAAGCAAGCAGCTTTGGTAGACGTTATTTGGTCACTAATGTTAACAATAAGAGTCTAAATATGTGAACTCTTATTCCAGGCCTGATTTAGTACAATTTTAAAAAGGATAGAAGTGGGTTTATTATGAATATGTCATAGGTACCAGGCTAAGCGAATCTGAAGAATACGTATAAATGTCTAAGTGTAAATCAAAAAAGAAATTTATTGGTAACTCATCAAAAATGTCTAAATTTTTAGGGCCAAAATGTAGTTTAAGTCGGTCCATAACTTTGTTTATCCTATACGCATTTACGTAAATACCACAATTGAAAAGATTTTCTCTGGCGATGTTTTTCTCTTTTTGTGAATAGCACACCTTTATGTGGAAAAGGTCGACAACCTCGGTGCATTACCATGTTTATTTTTCGTTAAATGGAAGTATATTATTTTGAAATTTTAATGCCTCTACATGAAAATTATTATGTTTCTATATGAACTGTGACTCAAGGAAATAAAAATCAATTTCTCCTCACTGCGTGCACATTGGACCGCGATTTTTTTTACGGGCATTACTCATATTTTTCTTTCACCCCATTTTTTAATGACGCTAATTAAAACTAACCCTGTATAACATAATAATATGTGTGTTGCTTATAAATATGTCAAATTATTCAAAAATACTAAAAACAAATAATTTAAGAAAACCGCAACACAGTTTTAAGCAGAAATAAGTATGAATGACCAAGGGTATAAGTATAAGCGATATACCGAAGATATTTTGATATTTCTGTCTTTCGAAGTCCAGACAGGCCCGCGCCGTACATAAGGGCAAGGTAGGGCATTTGCCGACGGCGCCAAGATATCGGAGGCGCCGAGCCGCCGAGTGGTTTCAAAAACTAAAAAATAAATAAACAAAAGAGCTAACAAATAATTCAAATAAAACTTATAATGACATAAAAGTCCAAAAAGAAATTTTATTGTATGTCTTTGAGACGAGTCTTTCTTAATCGCGAAGTATTATATGTACATATAGGGTAGATACACCAGTAGTCGACCGGTTAGAGAGGACTAAAAATGGAATCTCTTATATTTCCAATGTTTATTCACTTAATCACGTGAAACAGATTGCTGTATATCATTGCATATTTATATTTTAAATGTGTGTTTGTATTCGAGCGATAGGGGGCACCACAAGTGAAATTTTTTTTTTATCCAAATCTATACATAATTCACCAGTAGTCGGGCCCCGAAATCCAGAAGTCGGACAATAAATGCACCAGTATTCGGCCATACCCATTTTGTCTTGCATGTTTTTGGATTTTGGGCATGTTCTTGTTTAAAAGTGGAAAAATCATATCAAATAATAATGCAAAACAGTGTAAAATATATTATTTTCATTTAAAAAAATACATTATTGTCTTTGTAAACATAAAATAAAATTCTAAAAGCAGAAAAACATAACGAACAAAAAATATTAACTCAAAAAACATTCTTTCATTGCCTATACCTACATCTAAACCTAAAAGCAGAAAAACACAACGAACAAAAAATATTAACTGAAAAAACATTTTTTCATTGCCTATACCTATACCTATTCTCAAAATACAAAATAGAACACACTGTTTCATTGCGTACATTGCGGACAGATAAAGTCTTTGGCAGCAATTTCCTCGTATAAATGTCCTTTGAACGTTGTACATTTCAAATGGTACCAGCTTGTGCACTCATCACAACCAATATTTTTGAGATCATTGTCTTCTGTATCACTGATTAATTCGATGTCGCATGAAGTACACTTGATAAATTCTCTTCTTTTGTCAGTCTTATTACTCTCTAAACCATTATTTTGTTCTGGTAATTGTTCATTATTTGGTATATTCTCATTTTCTTGTCTCACACATCGTTTTCTTTTTCTTTTTTCCATCCGTTTTCGCATTTCAAGTTGCTTCGCTTCCTTTTTTTTCTGCGCTTCTTCTTTTCTTGCCCGAACGGCATCAATTTTTCTTTGTTTAGCATCTTCCTTCTCTTTTTCGAGTTGCCTCCACATTTCAGATGATATTGCACTTGGCAATTTGGGTGCATTTTTGTTCATCTTGCTTTTCATAATCGGCTTTGGATAAAACAATACCTGATTAGAGATATCGGAACTTTTTGCTGGGATAATTACGATACTTGAATTTTTTATTTCACTGGATGAGTCTTGGGAGTCGTTATTGGGTAGTAAAACATTTTCAGTCCCTTGTATTTCTTCTGGTGGAGGAATAAGATATCCAGCTTCGTCGATATCATATATTTGACCATTAGAAAATAGGGATACGGATGGAATATCATCTATGGTTACGGGTGGAAGATCATTATTTACTGTTTCAAATAGAAGATTATTTACTGTTGTCTCCGGTATTGGTGTTGCTGTTGGAAGATCATTATTTACTGTTTCAAATGGAAGATTATTTACTGTTGTCTCCGGTATTGGTGTTACTGGTGGAAGATCATTATTTATTGTTTCAAATGGAAGATTGTTTACTGTTGTCTCCGGTATTGGTGCAGGAGGATTATATTTTTGTTCAATGTTGCCAATAAGAGAATGTTTCGATTTTGATAACTCCTCAAGAATTAAGTGTACATTAACTCCGCGTTCTTCCTAAGTACCCTGAAGGTACTTAATTGTTTGTTCCGTAGTCTCATAATTGGCGATTGATGGAGTGTTTGGGTCAGTTATAACTTGAAGCGACGTGTTAGTCTCCTCTAAATTTTCCAACACATTCTGAACACATTTAGTGTAATCCACAGCATTTGGATTAAATGGAAAAAGTCCGCATCTACGGAAACCATTTTTTATAGTTTGGGGTAAATTTTCTTTCTTCAGGACCCTTTTAAGAAGTGGGCAGAACTTTGCTTTGGTTAAAATTTGGTTTGTGTTCTCTTCGCACATTTGCCATTCTCTTACTGTAGCTTGCCATTGTGATTTAAGTGGTTTAAAAACACTTACGTCGCAAGGCTGGAGTATGTGGGTGGCATTAGGTGGTAGGGCATACAAAATGATACCATTGTTGGAACAGAACTCACTTAAGCTCATGGTTAAGTGGCTTTTGTGACCATCTATAATGAAAAGAATAGGCTTTTTGAATCCATTGGTTTCCAACCACGTGTTGAAAGAATTGGCGACATACTCGTAAAAAACTTCTGATCTCATCCAACCCGTTTCGCTTAAACCTAAACACCACGAAGGGTCCATGCTTTCACGCACATCTTTTGGAGGTCTGACATATGGAAACACCACACACGGATGTGCTATGACACCGTCTGCTGAAATTACTATCAAAACCGTCAAAGCTTCTTTTTCTTTACCTTTAACGATTTGATAAACATTTCTGTATCCTCTAGGGGCTATTATTTTTCCCGTTTTGGGACATAGAGTGAAACTAGTTTCGTCCCCGTTGAAGATTCTAGTGGCATCGTCCAAAATATCTACTGCATTTTCGGTTTCCAAATATTCTCGTAAACAAGTAAACCATTTCCTTATGCTTTCCTCTGTAACAACTGCACGCCCTTTGGATAAATTTTCTGGACTCCTATGGACCAGCTGTGGATTACGCCTGAAGAATGCAGAATACCACTTTTTTCCAGGACGTCCGTTTACAAATGGTACCTTTTCTCTATCTTCTTCACTTTTTGAAAGTATGATTTTTTGAACTGTATTGAGTATATCATCCATTTTTCGTGGGAAACCACACTTGGCTAAATTTATACACCATTCAACCAAAGCTTTTTCTTCAGCGGTGCTCAAAACTGGTGTTGGACCCATTCTTCTGGGATTTTCGGCAATCTTTCCACTTAGTCTATCATGGATTGTGGTTTTTGGTACTCCATAAATCTTACTTGCTTTCCGTACGCTCAAATTATTTTCTCTTATTTGCCTTAACGCTTCAGATAAAGCCTCTTCTGAGTATTGGTGTATGGGACGTTTATAAATTTTATTACAAGTTTTCTTTTTTCTTTTTTTTTCCAAATTAGTGTTTACCTTAACCATCTTACTGCAAAAATAAAAATAAATAAATAAGAAATTATGTTATAAAGTACATAAATATGTATAAACTAAATAATATACAAATACAGTCCAAAAAGAACGGTCGACTTCAAGAGTAAAAAAACCCAGAAGTCGACACCTCAATACTGAATATTTTAGAAGCGGTCGACTACTGGTACAATAATATAATATGCTGGCAAAAATGTTCAAAAATTATTAAGGGCGATTTTATGCACATTTTGAATGCAAAAGACTTCCTTACAGTATTACAACCTAAAATCCAGTAGTCGACCGCCCCATGTCGACTACTGGAAATTTAAATTATTCACGTATCCAGAAGTCGACCTCCCGAATAATTATTGTATTTCGCAGTAACTTGTGAAATTTATCCTCAAAATTCACTTAATAAACTATCTTAAAGTGTGAGGAATTCGTACTTACCGTTAAATTTACAAAAACCAAAACTCCAGGCACA
Source organism: Amphimallon solstitiale (assembly GCA_963170755.1). Taxonomy (NCBI): domain Eukaryota; kingdom Metazoa; phylum Arthropoda; class Insecta; order Coleoptera; family Scarabaeidae; genus Amphimallon; species Amphimallon solstitiale. Next base: position 48,093,896 of record OY720679.1, read on the forward strand.
AGTTTTAAATGCACTACAAGTTGATGTTTCTTTAAAATTTCCTTAGTAGTAGTAGCAACGCCAACTTAACACGCCATTTGCAAAGTTCCTGTTCCTGAATAATGCTTTGCTCTAATTGGTCAATTTTAAACAAACCTGTCGACTACTGGAAAATTGGCGCCCTTTTTTATATTATGCTTTGTAGGACTAGTTAAACGCAAAAAATGTTCGGTGCGTCCGACTACTGAAGGCGGTCGACTTTAGGTCGTTCTACCCTATATGTTTATTTATATAGGTATGCATTATGTTAATTAACATTTTAAATACTTCTTGACAAAGAACACTTGCATGTTGAGAGATTCGCAGAAAAATAGTCGATCTATATTGGTAGCAAAACATTTTAGAGAACTCGTCAAAAAGAACACCTGCATTTGAGAGATTCGCAGAAAAATTGTCGGCTCGAGCGGACTGTCGGAACCCGGGATGTCACGACGCTCATATTAAACTTTTCTGTATAACATGCATTAATTCATGAATTGTAACATACATCCATGCGATTTTTAATTGTTTTGGTATTAGAAAAGGTTTAGAAATATTTAAAAAGTGCACAATCGTTATAAATTCTACATCGCTTAATGAATTTCCAAGATTTGCTTAAACGAACACCTGCAGTCTGAAAGATTCGTAGAAAAATCTTCGGGCGGACCAATCTGAATATTTTCCCGAATCCACTAAAATATTTTTTTCATCTTTTAGGTGTTTTATATAACAGCAATGATCGAAATTTCCAGTTAGTTCTCGTCTGATACGATACATTTAACTTGTGCGATATAAGTGAAAAAATATTTGTTATTCCAACACACACAATTTTTGAAGTTTTACAGACATTGTTGTAGTGCTTTTGTGTTGTGAAATTTATTATTCTTTAAGGTAAGTGCAGGTAGAATTAATTTTTTTATTTCAGATTTATAAATAGCAAATAGCCAAAAACTTTCATCTGCGTCTCAAAAGTTTTTCTATTATTATTGATATATTTTCTTTGATTATGTTAATATAATTTTTGGTCACCTAAGTTTAAATAAATTAATCTTTAAAGGTTTTTATGAGCCTCAATTTTTATAAATTGTATTTCTGAAATAAAATTAGTAAATAAGTATGTTGAGAAAATATTTTGAAGTTTGAGGCGTTGAAACGTTTTCATTGACAACTGAGGGGCTTTTTCCAAATCCCGATATCTACAAAATGAAAATTTACCAGAATTATTCGAACTCTACGGGCATAACCGTATAAATAAAATAGTTGAATAATATTTTTATATGTAAATATAATGTATCTTTTATGTATCGCAGTTTTAATACTTCCAACGACAGTTTAAATATAAAAAATAAAATTAAACATTTAAATCTATAGGATTTTTACCTTATTAGCAATGAAGTAGTTACCGAGTTTTGCAAAATTGTTGCTAATTTAGATTTAACTTCTATACGCAATAAAGATATTTAATGAAATAAGTGAGATAATACCTGATGACGAATGGAAACAATAATAGCAAAGGCGAAGTACTTTTTATTTTAAGAAAAGTACATGAAACCAAATTCAAATAAAAAGTTTAAAAATATATATATACCTAAAATAAAAATATATGAAACTTCTGTTGTTTTTGTTTTGTGAAAAGTAGATCTCAAGGTTTGCCCAAGTACCCCCTTCTTTGACCAATTTGTTTACTTAACGAATTATTTTTCTGCAGTTTACACGATGTCAGAAAAGAAGAAGAAATTGTCAGGATACCAAAATTTACTGAATAAAAGAAAAAGAGAGGAAGAGCTGGATAAGCACGTCAAAATCACGCAGTTTTTTTTGAAGCCCGAATCTACTTTGCCTGATTTTAATACAAGTTCCAGCAGGCCAGATACTAATACAAGTTTCAGCAGGCCAGATACTAATGCAAGTTCCAGCAGGCCAGATACTAATACAAGTTCGAGCAGGCCAGATACTAATACAAGTTCCAGCAACATACAACAAACTCACCTTTTCGAAAGTATGCCATCAACATCTTCCAGTTCCACTGATAATGGGGAATCAATAACTTCAAACGTTACTACAGCTGAAAGTATATGTCAACTTTCCAAAGATGTCGCATTGTGGCCAACAATTTTACGTCCAAGTGATATTCAAGAATTAGTAGAGCTTGGCCCTACTTATTATCAAAATAAAAAAGATGATTATCCGAGAGATAATTCGGGACGAAAATTTAGGAATAGTTATTTCTTTAGAATTCTACCGAACAAAGAAAAAACAGAGCGTTTTTTGCTGTTATATTCCGAATCGAAAAATTCTGTTTATTGCTTCTGCTGCAAAGTTTTTACTGACGGCAACTTAAAATCTCTTCGCCTTAGTGATAAATCTGGTTACAATGACTGGAAGCACTTGGGTGAACATTTAAATATTCATGAAACGAGCAAGTTACATATAGAAAATGTTCTAAAATTGCTAGATCTTGCCAATCGTTTTAATAAAAATCAAGTAATTAATTCTGAGATTCAAAATGTAATAAATAGAGAAACTAAATACTGGCACGCTGTTATAGAAAGAATTTTCTACGTGATTCAGTTTTTAGCTGAGCAGAATTTAGCTTTTCGTGGAAGTGGTAGCAAGTTGTTTGAAAAAGGTAACGGTAACTTTTTAAAATGCATAGAAATGATTTCCAAATTTGACCCGATTATGTCAGAACATACAACACGGTCTCAATTACATGATAACAAGTATAACAACATTTATCTTGGGGATAAAATACAAAATGAAGTAATCAATTTAATCGGTGAAAATATCAAATCCAAAATTATAGAACTAGCTAAGAAAGCAAAATATTTTTCAATATTATTAGACTGCACTCCTGACTCAAGTCACCAAGAACAAATTTCAGTTTGTATACGATTTGTTAATTTAAAAAGCACAGGGATTTGTATAGAGGAACATTTTTTATTATTTTGTCCTACAGATGATACATCGGGTGAGGGATTAACAGAATTTCTTTTATTAGCGTTGAAAAAGGAAGGGTTAAACATCAATGATTTGCGGGGCCAGAGTTATGATAATGGGGCAAATATGCGTGGTCGGCATAATGGCCTACAAAAGAGAATTTTGGATTTGAATCCGCGTGCTTTCTTCGTTCCTTGTTGCAATCACAGTTTAAATTTGGCGGTTAATGATGCCGCAAAATCTAACACTTTGACCACCAATTTTTTTTCTTTAGTTCAACAACTGTTTGTGTTTTTTTCAGGTTCTACTAAACGTTGGTCAATTTTGAAGTCTAATGTTACAAATTTAACTTTAAAATCTTTATCGGATACTCGATGGGCTAGTAGAATAGATGCAATAACTCCTTTAAGGTATCAACTCGGAGAAGTTTATGATGCTTTGTTTGAAATAAGCCGAGGAAATTTTGAAAATAGCGTAAAGAATTTGGCCATATCATTAGCTAATCAGTTGAAAAATTTTGAGTTTGTTTGCATACTTGTTGTATGGTATAATATTTTAAGTAAAGTTAACATTGCTTGTAAAGTTATTCAAAACCCGAACTTTGATGTTGCTCAATGTTGTATTCATTTAAATAATTTGAATACATTTTTGAAAGCTTATCGCTCCGACAAAGGTTTTAATGATTTATTAATTGATGCTAAAAAAATTGCAACTACTTTAGATATAGAACCTAAATTCAAAAAACAAAAATTTTTAAAACCTCGAAAAGTAAAAAAACATTTTGACTATGAATGTGACGATGAACCAATGCACGACGAAAATTTAAAATTTAAAGTAGATTGTTTTTTTAACACTCTTGATGTAATCATTACATCAGTAGATGAACGATTCCAGACACTTTCGTGTTATTCTAGCAATTTTGAAATTTTGTGGAACATCGATAAATTTAGTAATTATTCCGAAAAGGAACAATTAGAGACGTGTCAAAAACTTGAAAATATATTGTACGATAAAACTCGCAATGAACGCGATATAAACGCCGCGGAATTACTTCAAGAATTGAAATATTTTCAAAATTTTGACAAAAATGTTAATTGATCTCCTGAGGAAATATTAAATTATATGGCAGTCAGTAACTTGGTAGATTGTTTCCCTAATACGAGTATATTACTGCGTATTCTATTAACAATGCCAGTTTCTGTTGCTACTGCAGAACGTTCCTTTTCGAAACTAAAATTAATAAAAAGTTATCTAAGATCTACCATGGGGCAAAACCGACTAACAAATCTTGCTATTATTTCAATAGAATCCGATATATTAAAAGAATTAGACACCGAAGATTTAATTAAACAATTTGCAAGAAACAAGGCACGGAAAGTTCAATTCATTTAATTTAGTTAAAATTAAGGACATATTTTTTGTATTTATTTTTTTTTATTTTGGCTACTGCTATGTATATACTTCAATGACTAATGAGAAAATACTTATACAGCTTTGTATCTTTGTATAAAATTACAAATAAATTTATAAAAATACTTCTTGAAATTATTCTTTAATATCAGGTAACCAAATAAGTTCATGCGGTTTTTGTATACAGCAGAGTGCCATGAATATTCTTTAAGTTGTTGATCGATAGCACTTGTCTGTTATCTGTCATCCACTTATCAATCCTTCTGTCATTTAATACATACACATTTCGTGACAATTATTTAATTATTAATTTGAATAGTTGAAAATGGAAACGAATAAAACATTAATTCGAGGTTGTTTACTCTATGAGTACAAACTTGGTACTAAAGCTGCAGTGGCGGCGCGAAAAATATGTACCGCATTCGGAGATGATGTCGTAAGTGATCGAACAGCACAGAAGTGGTTCAAGAAATTTTCTTCGGGAGATTTCAACTTAACCGATGAAGCACGCTCTGGAAGACCGAAGATCATTAACAACGAGGATCTTCAACAGGTTGTGGAGGCAAATTCCAGTACAACGTGCCTAGAGCTTGCAGAAAGGTTCAATGTGAGTGACGAAACCATTCGTTTGCATCTTCATCAGCTAGGAAAGACGTGGAAGTTGAGCAAATGGGTTCCACATGAATTGTCAAATGATAACAAATTAAGTCGTCTTACCATTTGTTCGGCAAACATTTCACGCAACGATAATGAACCATTTCTTGATCGGTTGTTAACCTGCGACGAAAAATGGATATTATACTCAAATTCTAAGCGTTCGTATCATTGGTTGTCGCCTACTGATGCAATACCTCACACTCCCAAGGCTTCCTTGCACCCAAACAAGATTTTATTGTGTGTTTGGTGGACGGCAAATGGAATAGTCCATTATGAGTTTTTGGAAAAGGGCCAAACCATCACTGCGAACTTGTATTGTGAACAACTTCAGCGAGTACAAGCAGCACTCATCCAAAAACAGCCTTCTTTAATCAATCGAAAGAAAGTGATATTCTTACAAGATAACGCCAAACCGCATACTGCAAAAGTGACCCGGGAAAAAATTTGTGAACTTGGCTGGGAAATATTGCCACACCCTCCATATTCCCCTGACATTTCGCCAAGTGATTACCATCTTTTTTTGTCTCTTGACAACTGTATGAGACATAGGCAGTTTAAAACTCGAGTTAATGTAATAGACGCAGTCCGTCAATTTTTTGATTCAAAATCGTGTAGAGTTCTACAATACCGGCATAAAAAAATTGGTGTCACGTTGGCAAAAGGTCATTGAGTGTGATGGTAATTACTTTGATGAATAATATTGTACTATTGTTTCTTAATAAATATTTATATTTTACATTAAAAAACCGCATGAACTTATTTGGTTACCTGATAGGTACCAAATATTACCCTTATATATATTGCTGCTACTTCAGTACGATTTCAAAGTTCATGTGTGAACAAAAACATAAGCCATTTTCCCTCTAATATCACGGCTACCTAAAGGCGCTTATTTTATATTTGCCCAACGGCGCTGATTAGGCTTGGCGCGGGCCTGAGTCCAGATAACGGTTATCTTCGAGATAAGTCTTAGATAAAGTTACAGGGTAGTCAACGGCAGTATTATGAGTTTTATCCGGAAGATAAGTGACGATGAAGTTCGGAAACAGTCGAAAAGACTCGCATATTCGAAAATCATCACAAAGCATTTCAATTTATAGGTTAAATGTTGGGGTGTGTTTATACTTTTCCCAATGCATCAAGATTTTCAAAACTTATATGAATAATTGGATGAACAAAATAAGTTGGAAATATATGTAACAATCTAGACAACATATCAGATTTCGCTCAAATAATTTCGAAAAAAAGAATGATACAGAATTTGATGTTAATATCAGATTGAAAATTTGCTATTACACCGTACTAATAGGTAATAATACATTGTACCTACGACTCCTGTTTTGTAAAATTTACTGCCCGTTTTCTTTTCGGCGTATTCATAATGTTTTGAAGTATGTATTTACAAAATAACCTCGAAACACAAAGAAATAGGTTACCTGTTTATACTAGTTACAGTGATACAAGGATACGCACACTTTTTCCGTTCTTGTCTTTTGCACGCCAGTAATGTATAATAACATCCTTTTCTACTCGTTTCTTTGTATTGGAAACAAATAAGTGTTGCCAACATATGTGTGAAATGCGTTAGTTTAGGGGATAACTATCTTTAGGATATATTTATACTCTGTACTATTTGAAATACCGGCCCTAAATAAAAGATGATAGTACATCGGGACGAAGATAAGTGGCAGTATAGGCGGTTTCGGAAAATGTATAGCCTTAACCTGACCCGGTTAGAAAATACCTAACAGGTTCAGTAACTTTACCCGGTTAAATGAAACATTTCCGAACGCAATTGCGGTCACGTTGAGTAACGTTACGTAAACGTCTGCATATAACCTTATAAATACCTATCTTCATAACATAGTTTAGCTGTACTGGCAATACGACAGAAAAAATGAACCGGGGAGGGGGTAAAACAACCCGCATTACCCTACTCACTTACCAGGGTTATGAAAATCGAACCGGGTTGTTGAACCCGGTTACTTTTTCGATTTTACGAACACGGTTGTTTTTTTTTAATTCAAAAAAAAATTAGCTTTTTCACTTGGGTGAGATTCAAAATCAAGACCTCCCAATTGCTAGTCAGGTGTCCTATCCATCGGTTCTCTGTAGATACCTTTGTAGCATTTGAAGGTTAACCGTCCGGCATTTGCGGTGCCATAGCAAATTACTAGCTTTCAAATCGAAATATGTTCCTAATCAAGACCAGATAAATTATCAAAATTAAAGATGTAAGAGCTTTATATTTAGTCAAATGAGTAACGAAATAAATAATTGAGCAGTTATTTATTTATTTAATTTAGATATACGATACATTCTTAAAATTTCAAATAAATTAAATTACACATAATATTACGTTTTAAATTGGTAAAATAGTATATTTATCATAATATACGTACCTCAGTCATTTGATGATTCACATTTGCAAACGAATCAATCCAGGGATGTACTCTTGGTTTAATTACGCTAGCTCGCAACTGTTGTAAACCATATTCAATCACTTCTTTTAACGTTGCGGTGACCGCTGATAAGCCGGATAAGCAGCTCTCTAATTTCCCACGCTCGTTCTCTGTCATTCCAGGCATAGAATGCTCAATTTCTATCATGACACGCTCGCATAGGGTATCCACGTATTCAGTACAGCTGTCGGCATTATTCAAGGCCACAACGAATGCTGTTCGAGCAACTTCGGTGTCTCCTGGTTGCAATCGGCCTTGTTGTATTGATGTTTGAAAAACATTATATGCTTGAGTTAGATCTAAGTAGCCGGAAGGGTAGCCTTGCTTGAGTTTAGATCTGAGTATATTACAAAAATCGCTTTCCAGAACTCTACAAGCGTTATTAATAATTGCACATATTCCATCCAAACTGCCTGTAGATATTGCTCGCCTTAAAAAAGAAAAATATCAATAAATTTTTATTTTATTAAGGACATCGACTATCTAACATCTAACAATAGATTGCAAGTTATAATCGAAAAGAAAGAAAAAACATTCAAGTTCCTCAACCAAATATGTTCCAAAAATATAATAGGTGCATGGGGGTTCTGATATCCATGATACTGGTGTGGCAAACTACAGAATAAACACGAGGGGCAAGAAATGGTGGTGGCCACTCCTTATAAACCGTATATAAATACCTGGAAACTCCCCAGATATGTATATACGGATAATAAATTATCACAAATCAACTTCCGATCTGAACTGACTAGGTGCCCGTTTCAAAAATCCAAATCCGGTGTCTCCAGTAGCGACGATCAGGATATATTTTGGATGAACTCAGATTCGACAATATAGGGCATGTAATTGAAAAAGACCCAAAATATAGAAATCGATGCGCAGTTTGGAAAAGTGTTACTATATATTTTTGCGCAAAATGCAAAAACAACTTCACGTGGATTGTGTCAGTTTGTATCACAAGAAGAAATAATAATATTTTATTCTTGTTTCAAAAATAATTATTCTTGTTCTTACCAATGTTGCGTTCAAGCAACATTTTTTTTTAGATTTGCAATATTTTTTTTGAGAATATTTCGTTTTTATGTGAATATGGTAATTATAATAAACTTATGTTTGCTAGAAATAAGCTAAACCTTACTAAAAGTCTAAATTTTCAATTCTTTGCTATTTTCTTCTTGGAAACCCATATGTTTCATGTCGAGATTTTGCCTGTGCATATACCAGCTCATATTCCCGCCATTTCTATTATTGTAACAAAATATTTACAAGGCCTGCGTCACAACAGCAACGAAGCGAATACTAAGAACTGAAATGGACGTAATCACCCGCTACTCATTGCTGGACAGGAAGTGCAGCTCGGATATCAGGGAGCAATGTGGTATCGGGTATGTCGTACGATCGACGAGGGAGCGCAGGCATTGGACCGAATATTTAAGACGAATGTTGGACGATCGATTGCTAAAAACAGCACAGACCGGGAAACCAAAGGAAAGAAGACACACAGGTGCCCCTATAAAAGATGGTTATAGAGAAATTACAGTTAGTTGGTTCATAAATAAATAAGCACAAAAGTCTCGCTTTTCATATTGCTGGACTAAGCAAACTTATTTAATATATGTTAAAAATTATGGTAGAAAACTTGATATAATTAAAATTTGGAGAAGTATTAGTCGGTCAGTTTCACCAAAATATCAATCGGCAGGCAACAACCTGAGTCAAGCCGCTACTAAAAAGAATGAATCTTACAGCTTCGGCCTTGTAGTCAAGTCTCAATATAGTTTGGAAAAATAGGGCAATAGCCGTGTTTTCATAAATAATTATAATAACAAATAGTTATAATAAACAAAGGGACAATAAAATACATGTTAAGAAGTGAAGCCTGAAAGAACAGCTTAGTCTATTTTTTTGTTTAATTAGTTCCTTATTTTATGCTTTATTTTATTTTATTTTATTGTAATCACGTTCTTATTAATGTCTCATATATTATTTATGCGCTGAACCTTTATTTTTGATACATACATATGCGGACTACCTTTATGTATGATTTCGGCGGAGTGTCATGCCTGTCGACCTGACCACACAGAGCGACCATATCGAGCCCGTCCGATCTATTTCCATATCTAAGTACAGCAGGCGATGTGGAAAAGTTGCGATTAGATGGAATTCAATTGCTTGTGTGTTCATACGTATGTACTATATGTAACAAACCGACTATCAAATACTGACACACACCGGGTTATATAAATAGAAGTGTATCGCAATTTGTTTTTTATTTGACAAGACGGTACTTTCAAAAAAGGAAGTTTCCTTAACAATACCTTGATTTGAAAAAATAAAAATTAATGTCATTATCGGCCTAATATCAATAGAACAATAAGATTAACTATGGTATATTTTTATCATTTACTCTCAAATGTGTATATTGTAAAATTTAAGTTTAACCTATTTTCTAGAAATAACGGCTGACATTTAATGAATTAAAGACAGATAATAAGGTAAGCTTTCCTTGTTGTCTTATCGGTCCCGGCGCGAAATTTCTATATTAAAATTTCGCGGAATAAAATTATCAGTGTTAATTGGGAATATTATAATTTGCAATGATTTTTTCGCATAGAGAAAAAAGTTCATTTCATGAAATAACGCTTTCTACCTATAGACGCTACAAGCGCTGCAGTAGTTTAATTTTGAAATAGTTGTCGATTCAAGTTAAGAGGCGCGTTTACTTAACGAAAACTAAGGCATCGCCGTTTTGCGTTTTTTAAATTTATTTTGTAATTTTAGAATCTCAAATTTGGGTTAGTGATGCAAAAGGCATAAATTTATAATGTCAAGGCCAGTTTTTGTACCAATTTATTTTCTTAAAGAAGTTATGTGTTTCAGAAATAACAACAAAAATGCATGAATTTGATTAATGTCTACTAACTAAGGCTGGTACACAAAAGAAAAAAAACAACCTCTACGCGGCAGCTGCACATTTGACGAACGAAATTAAAAACAAAACTTTATGTAATTATTTTTGAAGATAAAAAACATTGATAGTAAACACTGTTACACACATTTCACACTAGTGTTTTCCGAAGGTATTGCGTCGTCTATCCCCACTTTACGGTATCTCTACCGGTCCTGGCAAAGACGCAAATCTATCGGAATCGGTCGGCTATTCCAGACTTAAATCAGAGTGACAGTTTGTAATTAAAAAGAAATTTCATCTATACCTATAATATTCGAGTGTATAATAATATGTTATGGGCAAGCGAAAATTGGCTTATTATAAAAGATCAACCAAACAAAGAAGTTCCGTAAGTACTCATTCTTTATACATTATGTTTCCCATCTATATTATTCCTTTATCTATGACAGAATCTGTGAATAAAACCGAAGCGCTGTGATCGAAACCGAATATCGTCTAGCTCCACCTACTCACACTCCCTTGCGTCTACCCATCCCGCGAGTAATATAAGTTGCATAAGTTTCTATTTGTTGGTAAACGCCCCTCTTACTTGTCGCACATGACACTACAAGTTCTCACGATTAGTTGTCAGAATTGATTGATTTCAGGTCTATTCGGTGGTATCGTTTGTACATTTTAACTTTCGTTTTATAATTGAATCGGTGACATTAAGTACATGTCCATATGTTTAAAATTTTGAAAGAATAAAAAACACTGTTTATTGTGTTGGTAATGCTTCTTTCATGTTCAGGTTGTACAGACAAGTTGTAGTGTATCATTTTAGACGCCTTTAAATTCAAAACGAAATTTTTTAGTTCATCCATTTTCTATTTATTCACAAAAAATAAACTTCGATATTTACTGTTCTTGATCTGACTGTCGATATTATTAGAATTTTGTGACAGAATATTTGCAAAAAATAAACGAGTAGCGATACTAAACCATATTTTATTGTATAAAAAAGAAAAAGCAATCAGATATTATTATGATCACCGTCTGTAGTAGTGGTTGGCCAGGATGTTACATGGTAGTAAAACTTTAGATCTTCTCCCTCAATATATTTCATTATTCCTTTTATATTATTTATTTTCTTCTTGTTAATTGGCACCACATCAGAATAGGCTTTATTAGTAGGAATCTCTAATGATTTCTTCATATTTCTTGGGAACGTATACACGGTCACATAATTCTGATTAATCTTTTTGCACTTCCAAAATCCCTGTCGCACGGCAAGAAGGAGTGTCCGTGAATTGGAAAATGATGGTAAATCATTTTGAAGCGTTTATTGTTTTGTATGGTCATTAAAAATTCTTACAATTGTGTTGTTCTTATTTTTACTTGGACATGCGTCAGAGAAAATATGTAGTTCTTGAACTTCTTGAAGTATCTGGTTGTTAATGTAATCATTCAAGAAGGTCCCCTACCAAGGCTTGACTCTCATGAAATAGAAATGGCCAGCATTTGTTTGTAGGTTGTGGATTTCAAAGGAATAAACTCAAAACTGCCTTAAGTAAAAAAAACTCTTGCACAGGTAAACTGCGAGGGGCAAATTCTGCATATAATCAAAACTGATTCCTAAAGTCTCAAGATGCTCCTTGGACAATTTCTCTACTTTTTCTAGTTTACTATAAAACTTCTTGACTCACCTTTTGTGAACAATAGGTTCTGCTGCACAAATCCTTTCGGCGTTTTCATTTAAACTTGTATCTCGTAATCTCGTGCCGGGTCGTTCGCATTCACCACAAATGTGGTCGTCCGAAATTCAAAGAATAATTTTTATTAAAGAATTTTAGAAAGAATTCATATTTCACTGTACTACTTATATAGTGTAACTACTACGGTTAATATTCGAATAATGGTCGGTGAATTTAAAGTTAGTAAGAAGCACTAGGCTGGATAGTAGTAAATGTAAAAATACATGGGGTTGCAGGCAAGCAAAATTGATGATAAATTTAAAAAATAACTCCATTTCAAGAGCTCTGATCTTTTCCTACATTATTTACGGTCTGTGTCTCCAAGAAAATATATATACTTTATAGCGCTTTAGCAATGTAAGATACAAAATGTAAGAAAACGAGTATTTGTAGTTAGCACTCTCGAACTATAATTTTAATAATTATTTCCAGTTCCACGTTTTTTTGTCCACATTCTAGTGCCTTCTTTGATTCTTTATATTCCATTAAGAAGTCTTCTCCGATTTGTTTCAGTAATCGACTTCCGTTAAGTTTTCAATTTCAAGCACTGCCTTTGATAGATACCTTATGATTTAAACATCGACATTCTGAATAATCTGGACCATCTCTTACATTCACTTTCACACCTCACAATGTGAATTTAAACTTTTTACTTTCAGTTATATAAAAAAAGTTGGAAAAACTATCGTTTCAACCGAATGCCACATGTTGTAACAAAATTATAATCTATTTGCAGATCTAACAAACATCAACTCAGAAAACCATTTTTGGGCTAGTCTAGCTATTCGATTGTCTAAAATTTTACATTAAATTTTGTCAGATACAACATCGTATAAAGATGTATCTAACTAAATTTAAAATACTATACTAGAATTAATGGGTTATTATTGCTAAACTGACAGTGGCGGCTCTTTAATGAGAGCAAGTGAGCAATTGCACCCCCTGGAATTTTGAAACAAAACAAACCAAGCGGCGACTAACTGTGAAAGTATTTATTTATTACGTATTCATAGTTATTGAACAGGAACGTGGCGTGTACGGCACGCGAAACAACCTACATGCACCGATCGTCGTCACAGATATAATGACGACTAACAGCGCACGGATGTAAAGACCCCTTCCACCGAAAGAAACATACCCATGAGCAAAGCGCTACTGTTGCTGCGTTAAGCCATTAAACATTACATTGAAGGTGGGGAGAACTGTATTTTATTCTAGTTCCATATCGTATAATACATAGCATGTGAGCAAGATTCCCGTCTGCTCAACGCTGTTGTAAAATGAATTTCGTGTCTGCGATACAGAATAACACGTTTTCGCGGTTAACGTATGATGAAAAAATCTTAAACGGCCGATGCCTCAATTATGTTTAGAAAATAAACAATCTGTTAAAGGTAAAGACGTTATAAGAAAATTCAAAATGAATATTTATCAGAAAAATGAATGGATTTGTGGGTGTGAAATTAAAAATACTTTGTTTTGTTTTCCGTGTCTTTTGTTTGGTGGTGAACCGTCTTGGTCAAAGAACGGAATAAAAGACTTAATTCATCTTAGTGCTAAAATTACGAAACATGAAAATTCCGAAGAGCATTTGAAAAATATATTTAGTCTAAGAATGTTAGGAAAAAATAACATTCAGAATGTTTTAGATCATCATATAGAAAAGCAGTTCAACAACACAATGAACAGGTAACAAAAAATAGGCATGTGTTAAATTTAATAAAAAATTGCATTAGATTTTGTGGCGCGTTTGAACTGGCACTTCGGGGTCATGATGAACAGCAAACGTCGAATACCAAGGGCATTTTTCGGGAATTGATAAATTTTACGGCAGAATTAGATAAATCGCTCAGAGATCACATCGAAGCAGCACCGGTTTTTAATTGAATTTATAAATGATTACCCAAATTTTAATGAAAAAGTGATAGAACTGTTCTGCAAGTCGAAGACACGCAAAATGGACTTCGTTTATCGTCAGATGTAATCAAACTGTAGTGTTATATTTATTATTCCCTCAAAATAAACTGTACAATGAACAGTACCTGCCTGGAACATTATGTCGGTGAAACTTATAAAGATTGGGTAAGCGTTCTTGTATTACACTTTTTAATTTTGAAATTATGCACTCCCTATGTGAACCACCCCGAGCCGCCACTGTAAACTGACACGAAAATTATGAACGAGAATTCTGTGACTGTTAATAAGAATAGAAAGCAATTGTGAACTGTGTGTAAATTATAATGGGTATACTTTGATGAAGATGAAATTATATGGTAAATGTAATTAATATGCAACTTAAAAATAAATCATTCACATTACGATGACCCTTGTATAACACAAATCTTAATTTAGATTTTAACTGTTTTGGTTGGAGTGGTACATTATGAGGTTCAATTTAAACATTACATCGACTTACCTTATACATTTTCTGATTATGAAGAAGGTATCATCAACCATGGATGATACATATTGACCTTGTTCAACAGTATCTAGATTAACAGCTTTAGTAATAGACTCCTCCATATAGTACTGTTCTAGTCTTAAGTAATATCCCAAAAGTTCATGTTTACTTTGGCTAAGTTGACTATTTTTTAAAATATGTGTTAATTGTTCCATTATTTTGGATCGTTCATCCAAATTACCAATACCAACTTCAAGGTCAGTCTATAGAAGCAAAAAAAATTAATTCACGTAAATGCCATTGCCCAGCGGTGGTGCATACCGTCACTTTCGTTTTAACAAATTTAATATATAATTCGGCCCTGGAATGCATCAACGTCAATTCACCGATAAGAACATCCAAATCTTTCGGATCAATTTTCTCCAATTTGCTGAAACTCGAATTGCTGCTCATCCTAGATAGCTCAGTAATCTGAGTTATTTTTTTATTGATGTTTCGATTTTTACAAAATTCTGACATTATTCGACGTGTTTGAATGTCACACTCATTTTGAAGAATTTTTATGGCGGCAATTAATTTTCCCGGCCCATAGTAAGTTTCAATTAGAGGTTGATGCACGTTAATCATCCGAGCAAGCCCTTCGTACAAAAGAGTAAGGGTATCTGCGTAAATGACGGAATACCTCTTATCGCTAGCAGGTGTATCCAATGCGGTATGCAAATTTTTTTGAGCAGTATCTTCTAGCTAAAATGTACCTTGTTATAGGAGATGTAAACAATTTTTTCGATGAAAGTATAAAATACAAGATGAAAAACCATTTAATGTATAGTGGCCATACTGCGACGCGAACACAAACTCGTCGAGTTATAAATAATGGTATGAAATTGTTCAAATTATTCAGTTAAATTAATACATCATATACATTATCAATGCCTAGCTTTTGTGTTAGATCTTATTACTCATTTCAGAGTGTAAAACACTTTCATTACGTTTACTACTATGGTAGAATGATTTTAGTCCAATTTGACATGTTGCAAAACCTCACCTGGTAAGTAGTATAACCTACAAAAGTCATTTCAGGACTGTGATAATAATATTCATTCATCTTTTGACATTTGTCAAAATTAATTATTGACGTTTGTTGTAACTGTCGTCCAAACAATACAAATTTATCAACAATGTTTAGCTATTAAACAGAATAGCAAAGTATGAAATAAAATATAGGGATAGAAAAGCAATATTTAATAATTTTCTTGTGTTATTCAATTTGTAACTGGCTTTCATATAACAACATATATATTATATATCATTAAATATTAATTAATTAAATTACTTTCTTTGTTAATCTGTAATTGTTTCAGTCAATGTCAATTAATAGTAGCAATGAATCGTCGTCTGTAGTTCGCACTTTGGCCGTTAGTTGCTAAAGCGATTCTACTATATTAATTTATTTCGAAAATTATAATATTGTGGCGTTTACGGGGTCGAAATGAACAACTCATGCAATTGTTTTGAAACAGTCTGTATATTTTCACACTTAAAACTAATCACAATATAAAATAAATGTATCGCACTTAAAACTACTACAAATAAATTAACACACGTATTTATTTCTATCACTACTATTTATGTATTTTGTGAACTATAATAAAACTGCACTACTCACATTATTTATGTTATTTGAACTGTTCAGTAAATACCGCGCGCGACTACTATTGAATGAATGAATTCCTTATTCCACCGGCGGCATTTATATATATGTGCAGACAAAGGTCTAGAGACACACCAGTAAATTCTGGCTCTCTTCTACCATATTCCAGACTTTCTGTCGCTGACGTTGTATATGAGTGCAGTTGATTTACGACTTGTTTACCGGTACGTTTTTTTGTCGTCGCCCGGATGTCTGCTTCTTTTTTTTGTGGGCTTATTTCATTACAATATTTACCTTCTACAGGGAAGTTAAACTCAAGTATATCTCATTAAATAGAAGCCAAATAGTTGTGGTACCTTCCACAACGAGAATTAAATTACATAAAAACAAGTGATTGATATTATGATTTTCCTATGTCGCGATTCGTCACTTCTAATGCGATCATCTAATTAATCACCTATGTTAATCACGATTTCGAAGTGACAAACATAAGATGTAATTTCAAGAAACTGTCCATTTATCGGAGAAAAAAAATGTAACTTTAAGTAAATAAAGAAACGGATGTACGTGGTCTTTACAGTTATTTTTCGTAGTTGATTTATTTCTGGAATAAAATGACGAACCCGAATGTCATAAGATGCAATCAGATATTGTTAACTGTGAAACTATTTTTGATTTTTAATGCTGTACTCTTTCTTTCAATGTATACATCTCACCTTAACACATTTAAAGTGAGAGATCACACTCACAATGAAATAATGAATTTAGATTTATAATATGAAAACAGATTATAAGGAAAAACAAACTTCAAGAAAATTTTGAATTTCACATCTAGAGTATTCTTTTCTAAGCTGCCAAATTTTTTTTGAGGACCAGTGTACACACATACATTTTCTGTAGAGACAGTTATAGCGAATATCCGTCACCTCACCATTGGAATTTTATAAAGAAAACAGACAGAAAGTTGGTTAAATAACAGAATGTGTCATCAGGGGCTCTTTGCCTGTATTTGCCTAAACAAAAACTTTATAAAAAATGAACAATATAGTTGAATCGTGTTGGCACAGTGTTGTTCTGTACGCTACGGTGTGTAGACAGCGCGATTTTTAATCAGTGCTACTGATGATGACAACTTAGTTGTTGAAATACGTATTTAGCCATTTTTGTGCTTTAGTGTGGTGAAGGTGTTTTAGTGTTTTTGCGTGTTGGCAACCAACACGCCAAAAACAAAACACGACAAATCAATGACACTACAACTTTCCATCGACGAATTAATTAGTAATTCGTGATTATTATAAAGTTATACAATATTACTTTTCTATACATATATTTTATTTAATACTTGGCTATTCTGTGTAGTAGGCAATCTTTGGTATATTGTTTAGATGATAATTATAACAAGTGTCATAAGATTATTATTATTATATTAGCATTTGCTGATTATATTACTTGGCAAGTAAAATTTTGCGCATATCCATTGCCCTAGCGATTCAAATATACATGCGCTATAGCGGAAAAAGGAAAATTCATGATTTAAATTTGGTTGTTGCTCATTTTACAGAAAATATATTAAAATAATGTTTTACATTATTAAGGTATGTGGTACTGACATATAATTAAATGATATGAATAACAAAAATATATACAGTGTGTTAGATTTTATGTGTCACAACAAATATCTCGGCTATTGTATCAATGATTAAAAAATGACATAAGAGAGTTATTAGATTATTTATTTTTAATAATGTGGCAAAATAGGAAAAACTATTCAACATCAAATACGTCAGGTAAAGAAAATAAATTTCATATTTTAAATAACTTTCGTATATGTCATTTTTTAATCATTCATTCAATAGCCGGGATATTTGTTGTGACACATAAAATCTAACACATTGTATATGGTTGAATCGCTTTGGCAACGATATGCGTCAATAAATTAAAGTGGCGACAAATTCGAAATGCTGCAAACTTTTTATGTCAAGTAATATAACCTGCAAAAGCCATTTCAGGACTGTCATAATTACCTTTTGACATTTGTTATAATTGTCATCCAAATAATATAAATTTGTCTACAATGCTTGCGTACTTATAGTTGATTCGTTTTGACAACCAACACGGTCAAAGTACGAAATGAACACGACGATTCAATGCCACTACCACTTCCTACCGACCGAAACAATTTTATAACAACAAAATTAAACTAATTAATTAATATTTCAGCATATGTGACCTGGACTACGGAAAGGTACCTATGGTTAGAAAACAAGTTTTCGAGAAAACAGCTGTTAAAGATAACAAGTCGTGTGCGTGCGTCGCGTTTGTATTTGCGCTTCTACCTTTTCTTTTTTCGTCTTACCCTTGGCTCTCTTTAGACTTCCACTATACAGTGGTGCTTTTACAATAAATATTGTTGTACCTTATTCAAGTAATTTCCCCTAAATAGCTCATTTTGTGAACGTTGAAAAAGTTGGAATAATACGTGCTGCTTTACTTATCATTCTATTTTCGAGATCGTGGTTTTTCGTTGTTATGCAGCTAATTTAAAATTGTTTCAGTTTGTGAAAGTGCAGAATGGATTTAGAAGAAGAATTTAAATTGATTCTTCCGACCATAGGTACCTTTCTATATCCAGGTCACATATATAGAGTTTCTGCTAGTAAAATACTATAATATGAAAGCCAGTTACAAATTGAATATTACAATAGTTATTTATGTACCAACTCAGTAAAGTGATCCTTTATCGAACGAGTCTAGTTTATGAGCCAAGCGAGCGAAGCGAGCGAGGCGACTAAAAGACGAGTTCGATAAAGGCACTTTATTGACGTGGTGCATACAAAATTTTATCGCCAACCGCAAAAATTCGTAATTTAAAAAATAAAGGTATAATGACTTGACATTTCATGACAGCGACAAACGATTTATGTTTAATGCCATACAATCGTGTCTGTTGGCAGATATTAGCGGCAGGTAAAATACCGCGCGATCATTTAAATTCTAAATTAGAGTAGGTTGTGAAATTTAAATTAAGTTGGTATATAAGTACTAATTTACAATTTGAATTGTCAAAGTGACGTTTCAAAATGTTTGATTTAGAACATAAGATTTTTCTTACTGAAAGTTATTTTAAAAACACCGAACGACAAGAGAATGGTGAATGGACATATTCAGTACCGCACTGCATCAATGATTTTCAAAATGCCTTCCCTAATTTTCCTGCGGATTATCAAAAATTAGTCCAAGAAATTTACACATGTGTGGCGAAATTTCGTAATGTTGGAACTGTTGGTAGGAAAGCTGGTAGTGGCGCGCCCAAAAAAAGGACTCCTGAGATTGTGGCAGATGTTGCAGAAAGAATGGAACAGTCTCCCAAAAAATCTCTTCGCAGATTAGCCCAAGAAATAAACCTTTCATATGGAACTTGTCAAAAAATTTCAAAAGAAAATTTAAATCTTTATCCCTATAAGATTAACGTCGTTCAAGAGCTATTCCCTCGAGATTTTCCTGTACGAATAGAATACTGTGAGTGGTTTTTGAATAATTTAAATAACAACAACACTTTGGATTTAACATTTTTTTCTGACGAAGCATGGTTTCACCTATCCGGCTATATAAACAAACAAAATATGCGTATTTGGTCTTCGGAGAATCCTCATGAGTTTATTCCACCACCTCTCCATCCGCAGAAAATTGGTGTTTGGCTAGCGGTTTCTAGAAGGCGTATATTTGGACCTGTGTTTTTTGAAGGAACGATCAATGCTGAGAGATATCGAAATAATTTACTTGAACCGTTTTTACAAAATCTTCATGATGACGAACTTTTACATGGGTATTTCCAACAGGACAATGCAACAGCTCACAAAACATGGGAAAGTATGGCTCGAATTCGCGAGTTTTATGATAATCGAGTCATTGAATTTCCGCCTCGCAGTCCGGACTTAACCATTCTTGATTATTTCATTTATCCGTATCTGAAAAACACAGTTTACAAAAATAACCCACAAAATCTTGAAGAACTGCAAGAGGCATTTTCTAATGCATGTAACGCTATAACCGTTCAGATGTTGGCAAATGCTTTTGAAAATATGAAACGGAGGGTTAACAGTTGCATTGCAACAGGGGGAGAACACTTTGAACACCTTTTGTAATTCACAATAAAACTAATTTATCTTGTAATGCTTTCATTTCCATTAAATTTAAATCGATTACACATAAGATTCACAAATGTCACAAAGTATAACATAACCGCAAATTTCAATTAATCAATAATTGACATTCTGGACAACCTAATAAAAAAAATCCCGCCTGCTATAATTTAGAATTTAAATGATCGCGTGGTACTTTATTGTACAGTACGATAAAATGTTTGTTTACCTCCGTAAAACACTCTGGTAATGCATCGCTTTATTGGGGTTGGCGATAATAGTTATTTATGTACCAAGTCAGTAAAGTGATTCTTTATCGAACGAGTCTGGTTTATGAGCCAAGCGAGCGAGGCGAATAAAAGACGAGTTCGATAAAGGTACTTTATTGACGTGATGCATACAAAATTTTATCGCCAACCGCAAAAATTCGTAATTTAAAAAATAAAGGTATAATGACTTATGACATTTCATGACAGCGACAAACGATTTATGTTTAATGTCATACAATCGTGTCTGTGGTGACAGATATTAGCGGGAATAATAGTAGTTTATACAACGAGTCAATAATGACAGTTATAATAATAATAGTCAATATTGCGAGTTAGTATACACTACTTTATCTACGACTAACTGAAGATTACTAAAAAAAATCAAAATAAACGAAAATTTCATGATTGTATGACATTAAACATAAATCGTTTGTCGTCGTCATAAAATGTCATGTCATTACATATTTATTTTTTAAATTACAAATTTTTGCGTTTGGCGATAAACTTTTGTATGCACCACGTCAGTAAAGTGCCTTTATTGAACTCGTCTGTTATTCGCCTCGCTCGCTGACTTGGCAGATAAACAACAATAATAATAATGTTATTGTTCAGAAATTGTTCCGGTCTATGGCAATTTGTAGTAGCATTGAATTGTCATATTTACTTTGTACTTTGGCCATGTCAGTTGCCAAAGCAATTCAACTATATATAGCATATTCCAAATTGCAAAGTTCCAGTTTGTAAGAAATACAAAAAATCAAAACTATACCTTTGTACATAAATATTGACAAAAATCACTTATCCCATCTTCATGCATTCCTATTAATGGAAATATTTTGAAAAATCTTTCTATAGATTGTAAATCTTGGGTTTTCACAGCATCATCAAATTTATGTTTTACTATTGCACGTAATTGACTTGCTGCATCTTGTAGGGTCCGAACAGATTTTAAAACTCCAGCAACTTTCTCAAAATCACTAGCAGTTTGTTTAACGACTGACTGATCAATTGATAAAAACCTATGAACAAGAGCAGCACCCTGTTCATAATCCTCATCATATATAGCTTGTTGAACACCTTGGGAGCATAATTCTAGATCAATTAAATCACTGACACGTTTTTGACATTCCTCCACTTTTTCCTAAATTAATAATTCTTTAAACTAAATAACTTGTAACAATGGTTAACTCCCTACCCTTGATAGGTCTAGCTCACGAATTTTTCCACTAATTTTTTCTGATGATTCTGAAACGTGATTTATTGTAGTAACCAACAATTCAGCATCTCGTTGTATGACTTTTAATTGGGGCATTATTTTAGAAAGAGCCCTAATTTTACCATCGATATATGACTGTTGAGTGGAAAATTTATTCATTTCTGCCAAAAGTTCAGTCTATAACATAAAAATCCATACATGAAAATGTTATAATTGTGTCCTACTTTACCACTTAACCTCTTCCAATTTTAGCTTTTCCAATTGCTTTTGTATTTCTAATTTTTGTTCTTCATATAATTCCTTCAAAGACATATTGACTCCCGAATTTGTTTTGCGTTATTTTTAGATGTTTACACGAAAAATCAAATATTTACTAATAACACAAGTACTAAAATTTACACTTCTTCCTCCGTTTTTATTTTGCGCGTTCAAATATGAGGAACTAAGCAAAACGGGCAAACGCAAGCAAGTTGTGATGTGATGGATCATGCTTGTGATCACTTTTAATAATTATAGCACAACTCATGACGCAACTAGCCCAACTAGCCAAACTATAATGCTATAACACTGCTATAATCTGTGCATCTGTGCTACAATGCCAATGGTATAAACTGGTATAAACCTCATAGTAGTAACATCTTTCGCAATCGGCTTGAAAGACAAAGTTGTGAATATTATTATTGAAATATTGTGCTATAAGATACGTAATTAACAAAACCTCGAATTTGCTCGATTGATTAGGAACTGCTGCCATAAAAAGTATTTGCAATTTTGTTGTGAAAATGATTCAATATATTCAAAGAACAATAAAAATGCTTATATTTTGGCTAATACATGTAATAGGTAATTATTTGGTTATTAGGAGTTTATTTTTGATGACAAAATTTATTTATTGACTTTATAAAATTGACAAACTCAGTATGATATTGTTGCATATAATACTTTGCCAATAATTATTAAAAGTTTTAAGAAAATCACTAGAAAGGTTCAATATTTAAGAATACCGCCAAATTTTAAATGTCCTGTTTATCAGCTGGTTTTTGTCATAGAAAGAAATGGCGATGTAATGTTATTTCAGATAAAAATAAACATAGCATGATTTGTTTATTTCTTAAAGTTTTACATTTTTTTTAGTTAGAAATATAGTTAGATCTATGTGTATTGCAACGAGAGAAATAATGGATTGTATGTATGAGGTATATTATGGCCATGAAGGTGGAATTGAGCCAGATGATATACCAAAGACAAAAGAACCTGTATGGATTTTAGGCAGAAAATATAACGCAACTAAAGGTATGTAATAGTAATCACGTATTGTTAGGTAACGAATATACGTTTGACTTACCTCCTGATATATTTTTATGAGAAAATAATTAAAAATTTAATGTGGTACTTATCAATTTTATTTGGCTTGTCTATTATATTCTTTCGATGGTTGTAGTTTGAGCAATAGTCAGTTATATCTATTGTCTTCTTTTTTTCTTTACCCTCTCATACCTTTTAGAGTCGAATGGTGAAAAGCACATATTGGCAGTCAACCATGCAAAATCTGTGCATTGCTTGTGCTGCTTAGTTCTGTTAAACACGCTGCTGTCAATTTGACTATACTGCCATATTGGAGGTTATATTCATTATCAATGATTTTTTTATCAGATTTAGAGAAAATCCGAAGAGATATTACATCCAAAATATGGTGTACATACAGAAAAGGTTTTGTACCTATTGGTGGTGGTGAAGGTCTCACATCAGACCGAGGATGGGGATGTATGTTAAGATGTGGACAAATGGTGTTAGCACAAGCCTTAGTTTACCTACACCTCGGTCGTGATTGGTTTTGGGAAATAGAAACAAAAGATCCAATATATTTAAAGATATTACAAAAATTTGAAGATAAAAGGCAAGCACCTTTTTCAATACATCAGATTGCTTTAATGGGAGCATCTGAAGGAAAAAATGTTGGAGAATGGTTTGGACCTAATACAGTTGCTCAAGTCCTAAAGTATGAGAAATAAATTAAGAGAATAATATAACATATATTGTTTTTTCTAGAAAATTAGTTAAATATGATGAATGGAGTGCATTAGTTATACATGTGGCTTTAGATAATATGGTTATAATTAATGATATACGTAAGTAAATAAACGTATGTATTTACTATTTTATTTTTATTTAGTGTATGTTACTATTAATAATATATAGAATCATGTTTGAGTAGTAGAATCTTAGTAATTATTTGTACTTTGTGTTTATTTATGGGTTATTTTTACATCTGAAATTGCTGAAAATGGGGTTTTAAAACTTTTCTTTTTAACAGCACAAAGAACTGCTTAAATGGTATACATATATATGTTACAGTGAAAGCAGAAAATTCAGGAAATGCCAGCAATCACTAGTAAAAGCTTGCTTACACTTGTTGAACTAGTAAATGTGTTTATACAACAGCATTTACTAGTAAAAGCTCACAATCACTAGTAAAAGTACATTCATTGATTGACACCAGCAAATGTAAAGAATACTTTCAAGGTAGTTTAAATAACTTTTACACACGGAGGTGGTCAGCTGTTCTCGGCTCAGTAGTTCCACAAGTCAGTAGAGTAAATGCTTACCTACATATTATTCCCGTATTCTCTCTTACAGAGACTATTAATTTAACTATCCCATTTACCTCTAATACGTCAAACCGCTTCAAAAGTTTATAATCAGATGGCTGTTTAACTAGTCTTTGTTTGGCGCACTTCACCTTCTCAATGATGTCATTATATTTAGTTAATGAGAAACCAAAACTTTGATCCAGTCTGTCCTTTTCAAGTTTCTCTAGAAACTTTCCTTCCATGATTCAAACTAAGATAAACCGGCACAAACCTCAGTTTCAAAATGCGAAACTGTACGACGGTTGTACGGTACGATTGAACTACTCAACGTGTTTATTCTGCATGCGCGTTATCGTGGTGAAGAAAATATCAGATATTCGCTGCTTGTGAGAAATGGATGCTAGCATTCACTAGTAAAAGTGAGTTTAAATGTTGACTGTACAACTTTTCCTGACTAAAAACAGGTAAATCAGTAAATGCTAACTTCGACTAGTAACAGCTGGCGATCACGGATTCCCTGCTTTCACTGTAACATATATATGGTCAGAATATGCCATTTTTAGGTTTAAATAAGCAAGGTGATATTGTACAATTATCACTCCTATTTACTTTTTTTATCAATTTGCCATATCATGTTAGAATTTATTTTTTACTAGCCGGCCCGGCAGAAGTTGTTTTGCCCTTTCTGGTAGGTGACGCGATGAGTTTGATTTCGTAAAATCCCTGCATAAAAAAGTCTGGACAAAAGATAGTGTTAGTGCGATTGCAGGATAGGCATGGGGACCGGAAAATTACTTATGTCGATATTCAAAGAAATTATGTTTATATGTCAAAATAGCAGCATATAGCAAAACATTTTTTTTGATATATAAATCATTTCTGTTTATACATATAAAATTTGTTAATAGATTGACCACAGCGCCACCTATCGTGTCCAGATTTTGTGATTCTTTTTGTCACTAATCCCACATATATTGTGAATATGAGTCATGTTAGTTTACAAATATAGAATTTGTTAATAACTTGACTTCAGCGCCACCTATCGAATGTTTTGCCTATTTTACGCGCATTTACGCAATAAATATCGTCTGAGAATATCAAGAAGATTGGTTAAGCCATTAAAAAGTTAGTGAATAACGTAGAGACGAACCAACGATTATATACAGGTGATCATCATCTCCACGGGGAAGGCAGATTGCGACTTTATATATTAATTTAATTGTCGACTTTATATATATATATTTCGAAGCGGTTCTTTTCTATGATAGCCACTTATTAGGAGCACCTTTTAAAATTATTTTGTAATATACAGTGTTCCATAATTTGGTGGCTGACCATAGCTATACTTTTTTTAAATTGAAAACTATGTATATAAAAGTGATGTTTTTCAAATGGAACACCTGTATATCAGTTTATTTTTTACTTGCTTATTAAATTTCGCACCAAAAACATGTAATACGTTATTATTTTAAAAGTGACCATTACTGAGGTACTGTCGTTTTGTGATATAATTTTGCCAACTTTATCTTTATTTTAATAAGATATTTTTGTACTGAATGTCAAAGAAATTATTTGTTAGCCCAAAGAGTTTATCAGTAGCTTTTTGATTCTTTTAATAGTGCCTTTAATATAACAACATGTTACACATTTCTGGTGCAAAATTTAGTAAGCAATTCAAAAATGAAACAACATACAGGATGTTCCATTTGAAAGAAATCACTTTTAGACATAAATTTGTCATGTAACTTTAATCCAGTTTTCTACCAATTCAATTAGTAATTGCAAAAAAATAAAGTATGTTTGTTTCAGGATCTTTTACTTTGAATAACGCTACCAATAACTGTGTCCATCGAATATGTCGTTTTCGAAAAATATAATTTTATGAAAACATTGAATTTTTCAGAAAACTGGTAATACGTCTTATCACTTTTTGACTATGAATTATACTGGGAATACAAAAGTGTAATAATATACATGGTGTTCAATTTAAAAAACTATGACTATGGTCAGCAACTAAGTTATGGAACACTCTGTATAATACAATATCATTTTAAAAGGTGCTCGTAATAAGTGGCTATCATAAGAAAAAACCCCTTGGAAATATCATTTCGCATAAAGTCACAATCCGCTTTCCCCGCGGAGATGGCTCACCTGTATATAAAGATTTGTAACATAATGAAAATTAAGATAAGTTATATTTCTAGGTGACTTATGCTTACCAAAACAGAGCAACACTAATCTACTGAATCTCTGGAAGCCTTTGCTTTTAATAGTGCCTTTACGTTTAGGGCTGACTGAAATTAATCCAATATATACAAATGGTATACAGGTACTAATTTATTTTACTAGTTTTTAAATGAAACGTAGTTTAACAACTGACTTTGTTGTAGACATGTTTTAAATTGAAACAAAGCTTAGGAGTAATAGGTGGAAAGCCAAATTTGGCTTTATATTTTATTGGTTGTGTCGATTCAGAAGTAATATACTTGGACCCTCATACAACACAAAAAGCTGGCTCCATCGAAAATAAGGAGACAGAAGAACAAAATGATTTAGATTTAACTTATCACTGCAAAAGGGCATCTAGAATGAATATCTTAGCAATGGATCCAAGTATAGCTGTTGTAAGATTGTTCCCATAGCATAAATTATTATAGGGTCAGTCGAATCATTTTCAGTGTTTTTTCTGTAAAACAGAAGCGGACTTTATAGATCTGTGTCAAAAAATTAGGGATGAAATTGTAACATCAGATAAACAACCATTGTTTGAAATATGTACAGAAAGACCAAGAGAATGGTCACCGGGATTAGATATCACAGCAGAAGAAGCTTTAGGAGCCTGTGCAAGTAAGTAAAATAGTCTAATTGTGTTTTATATGTAAAACTCTTGATCTTATACTACACAGAACAGACAAGTATTAAATAAAATATCTTTACTTATAATATACAATTTGTAACTGGCTTTTATGTAACCTGCATACCATATTCATTTTGTAACAGAAATAAATTTCTAGACATCTAATTTACCAATATTTTCTCATTAATCTGTAACCTACAGTTTTTGAAGGAAAAATGGACTATCAATAACTGACTGGACAAAGTGTAGTGTTTTAATTAACGATTTCAGTGGGGATATCAAATAACGCCTTAGCTGATTTATTCCTGTAATAATGTTAATTTATAAATCAGAGTATCACGCTAAATAGAACTCTTTTTTTTTTGAATGTTCCCCATTTACTTTAAAAAATATTAACATAAATATTAAATTAATAGAACATGAAACCTAAGGCAATTTTATTTCATTATGCTTCAGATGTCAGAAATCTTATCGGACCATTATTTTGTTTATTTCCAATGTTAAATTAGTTTTTGAAGCAACTAACTATACAGATCGTTGCATCGCAAGTGCCGTCAAACGCTCGCTCCGATTGACGTGTTACTTCGTTGAGCAGGTCTTAGCGTTGTAGTATGTATGTACGTGCATAGCTGCGCCGGTGGTATGTTATACGTAATGTAGGTAGACTCATATGATAAAATTTTCTTTAACGTGCACAATGTGCCCGCTGTTTTTATCCTCATAAAAACTAAATATGTAGTTATAACAAGAATAGCAAACTTGTGCACAGAATATGTATTGTAAGAAGATGTTTATGACGAATGAAAAATGTAAAATATTAAAGCAATGTGGAGAATAGTAATACTATTTATTATCACAACAATTCACAGTAAAATAA
This sequence comes from Amphimallon solstitiale, assembly GCA_963170755.1. Taxonomy (NCBI): domain Eukaryota; kingdom Metazoa; phylum Arthropoda; class Insecta; order Coleoptera; family Scarabaeidae; genus Amphimallon; species Amphimallon solstitiale. Next base: position 48,122,031 of record OY720679.1, read on the forward strand.
TGAAATTTAAATTCTGTAATTAGTAGCTAAATAAAAAATGAATATTCTCATATTTGCAGGAATAAACGTTAAAAAAATATGCATATGTTACAACAGAAGCAATCTATTATTAGTCATAAATTATTATTTTATAAGTTAATATAAAAGCGACCACTTTTCTAATGCATTAAATGCTCGAAACGTCTTCCGGTCGCCTCAAAGCAATATGCTAAACGATCGTAGAAGCCTCGTTGCGCATTCTGTAAAATTGCTTGAAGAATGAGACAATTAGGATATAATAAGAAAATGCAAATGAAAAGAATATTGTTTCAACAAGAATAATAAAAAAATGAAAATGTAATAAAATATCGCCAAGCGCTAGAACATATGAGACAACTACCTTCTACAATGACTAACTGGAGACTGCAAATATCCAAATATTCATACGTATTCTCTGCAACATATATCGGCGCCGGCGCGGCATATGGACTTAACTAAGACATACCGTTTAACTATCGATATAATATTTTGACGGCACTTGCGATGCAACGATCTGTATAACTATACCGGGTGTCCCGTAAAAAACGCCAACAATAATAACTCCGTTATTTATTGTCCGATTTTATTGAAACAAAAAGTCACTTAATTAGCATCAAAAATACTACAAGAAAGTAGTGTTTTAGTTGTTTTCAGTTGTTTTCATTAATGTCAAATGATAGTCAACTTTTTTTATTTTAAATGGAAACATATATTTTTGGCAATATTCGGATTGGATTTTCTTTTCTGAATTCATCGATGTATAACATGTCTATTTTTTTATAAACGATTATTGAAAGAAAACCATTTATTAAAATTGACCATGTTTTTAATAAATTATGTATAACATTTCGAATGTGCTATGAAACATTGAAAACGTAAGTATTATAAGTATTATTCTAAAAAACAAAACAAAACACTTCACAATAATTGTTCAAATTGCCCGCCACCTTGTTCAATACATAACGCACATCTCCTAATTACTCCACGAGTCGCATTTAAAAGACAAACGGCACGTATTTCTTGACAAGTGTTAATAATTCTTTGTCTTAAAATGTCAACATTTTCTGGAGGTGTCAAACTCGATCTTGTAGATAAGCCCACAACCAAAAATCTAGGGGTGAAAGATCGGGTGAACGCGCAGGCCACTCGATAGGACCGGATGTTCCTATCCACCTATTTCCAAGTTGGGTGTTTAACCAATCAGTATTTACTCTGGCGTTGTGAGCGGGGGCTCCATCTTGTTGATAAAATATTCTATTTAAATTTGCCAAAGGTAATTCATCTAAAAAGTTTTGGAGATTTTCGTTTAATAAAGTGTGATACTTTTCTTGATTTAAGCAACCATCTATGAAAAACCGCCCAATTAATTGATCGCCTAAAATACCACACCAAACATTTACGCTTAAACGTCTTTGAAAATTATTTTCAATGACAAATCTCGGATTGTCTTGGCTCCATTGTCGATGTATGTTTCTATTAAAAATACCATTGTTGCTAAAAGTGCATTCATCAGACCAAATTATCATTCTGTAAAAACTCCGGTCTTGTTCTAATGCATTTAAAAAAAGTCGACAAAACTGTATTCTTCGGCGTTGATCATTTTGTTCTAATGCATTAACTTTTCGAGCTATGTACGGTTTAAATTTGTGTTTTCCTAAAATACTATGGACTGTAGTTTTTGATACCCCAATATTATGTGCAATTTCGCGAGTCGAAGTTCGTGAATTTTCTTGTAGTGCAAGAAGAACATCATATTCCGTATCTTCGGCGAATCTACGTCGCTGTGTTTTAGGTTTTTTAAATGATCCATAATTCCTCAAATTCGTTTCAATTCCCCGAAATATTTTCGAATCTGGAACTTCTCTGTCCGGAAAACTAACGCTGTAACGCCGAACTGCTTGAAGACGATTTTTATTACATTCAAAAAACACTTGCAACATGTCTGTTACTCATTGTTATTCATTTTTACGAATATACTTTTTTTTGTGGCAAAACGTTCAAGCAGAACAATAAATAAGACTTAATAGACACTCACACTGACGTTTATTGACGTTTATCGCATTTTTGTTTTTTCATGGCACATTCCAAAATTTATAAATAATGGAATACAAAGATGAAATTTATTAAGTGTTTTATATTTTTTTTCAATAATTGTTTATCAAAATGTTGAATTCAGAAAAAAAATCCAATCCGAATATAGCCAAAAATATATCTGTTTCCATTTAAAATAAAAAAGTTGACTATCGTTTAACATTAATAAAAACAACTGAAAACAAACAAAACACTGCTTTTTTGTAGCATTTTTGATGCAAATTAACTTTCTTTTTGTTTGAATAAAATCGGACAATAAATAACAGAGTTATTATTGTTGGGGTTTTTTACGGGACACCGGCATACCATGTACACATTACAAAATAGTATACTGGAACACGTTTAAAAAATTATTACCTTTAAAAAAAATTTATTATCACATTTGAATAGACTGTGACAATAGAAATGAATTTTCGTAAAAATGTCACTATAGGCGTTCTCGGAAATTAAACCCGGGCATTGGGGTTACAACACGGTTAGCAAAAATGCGTTCGGTAATTGAGTTGGGTAAAAACAACCGTGTTCGTAAAATCGGAAAAGTAACCGGATTCAACAACCCAGTTCGGTTTTCATAACCCTGGTAAATGAGTAGGGTTTGGTCGTTCAAGACTATGAAATTATACTAATTAATATTTCAGAATATATACCTTTCCATAGTAAAATACTATTACATGAAAACCAGTTACAAATTAAATATTATAAACAAAAATATTAAATATTCGTGTTTCTACACCTACATATATTTTATATAACATTTACTATACTGTTTAGGAGGCAAGCATTGTTGACAAATTTAAAATGTTTAGATTTATAACCTATAACTCATAACATCCATGGTATATCAAATCAAACAAGTGTACAGCATCGACTCCAACATTAGAGAGAGAGAGATCGTGCGAGTGAGAGAGAGCTAGTCCGGGCAAAACATTCATATACTCACTCCCATAAGATTTACATTGTTATTTAAGTTTTCTTTACGAATTATCTCGTTTAATATTGATCGAATATCGACTTAAATATTTGGAACACGTGGCAGAATAAAAGTACTAAGTTGTAGTGTGTTATTTATTATAAATACCTAAGCAAGTACTATTAAATAATATAATGAAAAACGAGTTTATCAATGCGTTCGAGTATAGGTATGAAACGTATATTAAATCACAGTTAAGTGCACCGTTCAACTAATATACTTACCTTTTCATGTTGGGTTGCCCAAAAGAAGAAAATGCATGGAATTTTTCCTTATAATTTTTGGGGTTTACTCAATGTTTGCTGATTCGCAATAGCGTTGGGTCCGGAGAATACGAATATTGACTTTTAAACTGTTTAAATAACAATTGTAACGAAAAAGTGCATATTATAATAAATAAATAAATAAATTTTTAATATGACAATAAAAAACGTCTTTTATTTTTTATAAAATCTCTACGTAAAAGGAAAGTTAAGGCAAAATAAGAAAATAAATCAAGAATCGATATCCTGAAATTCCATGGCTATGCATACATCATATTTCATGTAAGAACTCTAAATAAATAATTTTATTATGTACATCCAAAAGTGCTAACTTTATACTTACAAATATTAAAATATTAGCAGTTTAAAGCAAAAAAAGAAGTATTTACAAAATTTGGGCAAACGTTAAAGTAATTTAAACATTTTTTCTTTTAATAGCTTTTCAGTTTTCTGGGATGTTATCCAATATTTTCTTTACTTTGATGGATTTTCTAAAACGTTCTCTTCAAAATCTCCAAAGTAATGTGGCTCTGTCCTCTCTATGCAAGCAAAATATACTCATTTTATTTGTATTATTAGTAAAATAAATATTTACCTCTTCCTCTCACTAATATACTTCCTTTGACTATTTGGTGAGGTACCTTTACTGAGCACTTCTTCTACAAGTAATTCAAACACCGAAAATTGTTTGTCAGGTTCAACATTGACATCTATTGGTACATCACAAGTGGTTGAATTTGAGCTATGTTCAATTACTCATCTGGGCTTTCACAATGATTTAACACATTGTTGTGGAAAATGAAAGATACTTGGTATAGAATCACTCTTTAATATTATATTACCATGTACATTAATCTCATAATCACCATCAGTAAAATGATTACTACAAACTATTGCTGTTCTTAATGGTTCAAAGTTCTTCGTCTTTAAAGCAATAAAGCACTTTTTTCTGCAATGTATATCAATAGGAAACCGACAAAAACTAATATTATCTCTTGTCAATCAATTAAATAAAGTTAGCTTACCTATGGTATTTTATATCACCACCATTAACATAACGATCCATACGCGGAACACAAACTTTTTTTTTACTGTATTATTTAATAGTATTTGGGGATTTTTAATAAATAACACACTTCAAGTTATTGTCCTTTTCTTTCACCACGTGTTCTAAATATTTAAGTCGAAATCCGATCAATATTATATGAGATAAACGGATAATTTGTAAACAAAACCAAAATAACAATGTAAACCTTATTGGAGTACATAAATGTTTTGCCCTGACTAGCTCTATCTGACTCACGCGATCTCTCACTCTAATGTTGGAGTCAATCCGTGAACAGTATGCGCAATCCATATACTATTAATACACATACATGATAACACCATTTACATAACCTCCAGCTATTTGCTTACATATTACCTAATCTCTCAATATAACAATTCCTACACTATCTACACATATCTACACTTGAAAATAGCTATTCTTGATACTAGGAGAACAAAGTATTAAGATATCTTCTATCACTTCTCTCAATTGAATGGTTAGTTCGTTTATTTTTAAGAATCAGGTCCCGGAAATTGTTAAACCCATAGATTTATCAATGACAAACAGGAATCTTATCCTTCACATTAAGATAATTTTTATTTATATGAAATATGTTTAGGTTTGTTCAAACTTCCAGTTCTGAACGGTTCTAGAACTAGTGCGCATGTGATTTAAAAAAAAGACTATTCGGACCACGCAGTTCTGGAACTACAAATTCTGAGAACTAGTAGTTCACTGTTCGGTCTTTCAGAACGCGTAATTCAAGATCCACTCGGAACGGTTCTAACAGTTCTGGATGGTGGGCTAGTATTTGAAATTCTGATAAATCCGGACACTTTAATTGTCATTCGTATCAGCTTTCGCATTTTTCTGGTTATGTTTATCGTATTTATGTTGAAATTCAGAGCACAAGAGTTTGGAGTTGTAGGTTACTTTTTAAGTTGTAGGTTACTTTTTATGTTGTAGTTCAAGTACCTATTTGTTTTTTTTTATTTTAGTTTGTGATATTATTAGAGTATTGGTGTGATTCGGTTCATCAAACTTATTTTTAATTTTTTTTGAAGTTTTTATTCACACCCATTATATCAATTTTGTAATAGCCAAAGTAAACAGCTATAAGTATGCAATTAAACATTCAAATTTCTTCAAATGGTGGTTTATTGTTTTAGAAATTACTTCAGTTACTATGTTCTTGAGTCTAGCAAGTGATTCTTTCTCTAAGAATAAAATGCATGTAATGGTACAATTATAGGAACTTGCGAACATGTGAAAAATTAATTTATATTTATTATATATTCGTAGACAAACCCACATATTTGTTAAACTTAGACAATCTACTATTTAGTATGTAAACTAAACTTATAATTTTTGATTCGATCTGTCCCTGTTGAGACTTAAGAAAAATAAAAAGATTCTGTGATATCAATATATTAGATATCCGAACAATCTATTATATGTATGTATTTGTACCAGCCTGTTATGTCATGAAAATTATAATAAATTGCAAGTTAATGTGAGTCTCAGACTTGTGACACAAAACGTTCAGAGTCTGATTGATGTAAGTACCAAATCATGTAGGTATCACAATTCAAATTACCAAAAAGGCTTCAATTCTTAATATTCTCCAAAATGGATTAAAGGAATGTACTACTTCACAAATTAAAAATAATTAGAAATATGTTGGGCATAATCTTTTACTTTAAATGAATAAGTAAACGAAAAGAAATAATATTAATATTGCAAATGTAATATATTTGTTTCAATCCATTATGATTGTTGATTTTATAGTTATGTAATACATATTAATGTGTGTGTGCATTTTATGCACGTGCCAATTATTAATAACAGCTTGTATTAAAAATCCTTGTTTTATTTAGCCGGTTTATCAAAAATATCCTTTACAAAATTTAGAAAAATGTGTTTCTTCTAAACAACTTCTTCATTACTTTCTAAATACTGTCGCAATTTTGGTGGTTAGATGCAGATGCAGCAACATTTAAATGTTCATTACGATTGATATTTCTTCCCATAAGTTTGGTATTTTTTAATATTTCCATTACTAATGTTGGTAGTACAAGTTTCCCTAAAATTCCAATTTTAAAACTGTTCGGACCTTAGACCATTTATAAATATAGACACGCCGTTTTCCGTCCCGCCTTGAATACGAACTGAAGCAAATATAACGCAGGCATGTGACGTCACGGGTGGGCTTGTTTCTGCTGTTGTTGTATGTCTAACCGTTGATTGAAGGAATACATAAAGATGCGCAACGCTATAGCAAAATAGCGTGTCTTTCCGTTAAGTAGTCCCGCACACCCCTTGCCGAGAAACATCTCCGCTGTCTCGGGCTGTTTTGAATCTCGGATCCAAACGACTGATGCAATCGCTATAGATCTCGGATGGGTACGCTCAGTGCTATGTAGTGGCGCATCTTTATGTATTCCTTCAATCAACGGTCTAACGTCCGTTTTAACGTTATACAGATACAGTGTTAATATTGATTAAATCGTTCTAATTTTAATTATGGTACAATCCTGTAGTGCATATAACTGCAACATTATCCATATTTGTAAAATTGATGAAAGTGAAATTCGAATTTTAGATAATGCCAATAAATTAAAGAAAAAAATTTAATGGCTAAATTATGTGTAAAAGTTCTGAGCAGTGTTCATGGCACAATTTTCAACAATTACAAAAAACACATGTATGACCACGATGTCGACAATAATCATATTGCAAATTTAATTAAAATTATTAGTTTAATTATTGTAAAATTAGGCTATATCATCAAGGTGAATGCATGAACAGATATACTAATAAATTAAGAAATATATTAAATAAATCAATTTCTTTTACTTATACATAGTACAAGGAAGTATTGTGATGACGAAAATTTTCGACCTCCAGATTTTTGCACATGTCCCCGTTTTGAGGTCCCCTGATTCCAAAAAAGTGGGTTTTAAAAAATGTCTGTCTGTGTCTGTCTCTCTCGCTGTGTGTGACCACGATAGCGGTCAAACCGCTGTAGATATCAATTCAAAATTTTGTATTTACTTGTATAAAATCTCCCTCTTGAGATCTGATTAGTTTTTCAGTAAAATCGGTAGACCGGAAGTAGTAGTTTACTTTAGTGAAAAAATTGAATTTTGCCAATATTTCGTCAACTACTAAGTTTAAACAAATTTATAAAGAATTCATACGTACTCAAAATTAAATTTGAGAAAAATTTTATTACAAAAGTTTTTTTAAATTTCTACCGGAAATAGGTCTTTTACTCTTATCGAAAATCAGTTTTTTTCAAATATTTTGCAAACCATGCCTTTTAGACAGGTACGTCACGAGTATAAAAGTATTTGGAACTTAATCTCCAATACTTTTTGTATAAAATTTTTTTCAAAATTCGGTTCGGAAGTAACACTTTTATCGCATAGCGATTTTTTTGCAAATATGTCGTAAATTATGCATTCTATATATATTTATCAAGAGTATAAAACTATTTAGAGCTGGATTTGGAGTATCTTTTGTATAAACAAAATTTCAAAATTCGGACTGGAAGTAATACCTTTACTCTTACCGAGTAGCATTTTCTTGCAAATATCTCACAAAGTATGCATTCTCTGAGATTAAGAGGCTAGAAGTACTTAGAATAGATTTTAAATGATTTTTGTATAAAAGAATTTTCAAAATTCGGACACATTTACTCACAGGCGTATTTTTTTAAGAGGATAAATATATTTAAAGCTTAATTTAGAACAACTTCGCATAATTTGAAATTCATATATGTATAAGAAAGTCGTTCGGTGCCCACACCTCATTTTTTCTTAAAAATAAATGTATATCACAAATTGCTTTGAGTTTTATTTTTGAAAAACCAAAAGTAAATGGAATTGACTGGTCTTTATAAAAGTTATAGTTATTTGAGGTAAGTACGATAGGGTACGATAAACGAAATTTCTGGGTTATATATTCAGATTTTGTTTTACAAATATTCTTAAAATATCAAGATTATAATGTTTTTAAATAAATATTCTTCAAATAAGAAGATTGGGGTTTTTAATAAATTAAAATGAAGGATTTTCTTTACTTTTGTAGTATAAAGTCTAGGTATGTAGTTGCATCGTGCCCACCCGTGACGTCACCCGCGTAGAATCATGTTTGCTTCACTGCTTGATAGTTAAGGCGTGTCTATATGATTAAATGGTCTAAAGTTCGAACCTTCAGGATTTCGAACCGTTCTAGAACCAGGATTTGGCCGGACATGCGCAGTATTATCAGAACTACTAATTCTAAAACTGTTCAGAACTGGAGGTTTGAACAAACCTTTTATTATTTGGGTCGTAGACTTTCAAAGTTGCCATTATCGTTTCTTGGCTTCTGGGTCGAGTAGCAACGTGAATTCAATAACATTTCAACTTAGAAGTAAAGAAGTAATACTCGTTTATTCATATGTCTACTGTTGTGTGTTTTTAATATATCTAATTAAAATTATTCATTTTCAGTTTTGGAACAACCAACATATTATGATTCAGATGAATTTGAAATAGTGTAAAATATGAACAGCACTTGCAAAATATCTAATTTTAAAAGTTGATAATTTTATGTTAATACGAAACTTGCTATAAGCGTGTAGTGTTTTTAATGAATTTGAGCATACATTAGCTATATTTCTCTGATATGGTAAAGAAAGTGCATGTATCTATACCTTGCAATAGTAAAGTACATATATATTAAAATAATTTTGATGATTTATATTTTATTTATTTGATAATTATTTAATCATACTCTTATTTGTATTTATACATTTTTAAACCAAATAACATTATTGAATTTACTATTTTATAATACTTATGTGTTCTATCTATCTATGGTATATTGCATGGATTTTCTTTGTCTGGGATTGAATGAAAGAAATCATTTGTATAAAGATTCTACATTAAAGGCATGTAAAATAAAATATGAGCTGCTGACTTTATCTTTTATTGTACATGTATTGTAAATTATTGTTAGGTTTTCTACATTGACATAAACATATTGTTATCAGTTTTTCCTGATATATATATACCTGCGACTTGTGATGTATCTTTTTTGTAAAATTTCTTTTTTGTAAGATCTTTTTTAAGATAAATTTCTGTTTAATTTATATTTTTTGTTTTATTTATACTTTTCCATTTAAAGAAAATTATATATAACTACTGCAACTGGCAGATAATTTGACGAACAGTAGGAGGTGTGCCAATTGAACGAATTTTATAACAGAAACGCGTCTAGTTACAAGGAATAGAATATAGTAACCAACCCTGGGACATACTCAAAGGCTTGGGAGGGGCTCCTACTGTTTGTCAAAACATGCGTTATTATGCTATAATTTCTTTGTTATATGAACTGTCCACACTACAAATAAAGTTATTTCATTGCAATTGTTTTATTCTTTGACCCTATAGAGGAAATGCCTGCGACTAATTCTACAAAAATTTTCTTAGTAATTCCTTATTGTTGTAGGAGAAGTAATAAATATAAATTAAAAAAACATTTAATAACACTTTATTGAGATTCTACATAATCACAACAGAATATCAGTTCAACAAACCCTGAATATATTTATAATTATTAAAATATATATACAATTACATTTATATATATATTTACTATTCAACATAATAGATTATAAAACATAGCTTTGGCACAACTAAAAATGTCTAATTGCTAATTATTAATACTTTAAAATTCAATTTCGTACTTTATTTACATACAAGTAACAAATAGAAATATATATATATATATGACCAAAAATATCAATATCTGTATCACATTGATTGAAAAAGTATATGAACATCTTTTCAACATTTGAAATACTTATGTACAAAAAACAAATCATTTATAATAGGGTAAAAAGATGGTCTATAAAAGCCTATTTTCACCAATATATACTTTAAATACTAAATTCAAAAGCGAGTATTATTTATAGGAGAGTCATTTCGTATACTATATAATATAATATTCATCACGATTTAGAAGCTTCAGCAGTTGATTATCTTTACATCTAATTATATACATATTTTTTCTGTATAAAATATATTAGTATGTATTGGTGAAAAGAAGTTAATAATTATAATTAATCTTGATTGACTTGTTTAAAACTTAGCTGCTATAAAAACTAAACGCATTATCTCTAAAATTTATTATTATTACTGTAATGTTATCCAAGGAACCTCGATAATATGACTGCAAAGTTATACTTTTCGCGCCAAAATCAGATTCGTTCAGTCGTTCTTTGATAAATGCAACCGCCTCTTCGTTCGAAAACGTATCCCATAATCCATCTGACGCCAAAATAACAAACATAGGCTTATGATAAGCCAAGTCAAATGTTAAAACATCTGGGTCAGCTATAACTAGCTTTTTATCTTTTAGTGGATAATCCCCCATAGCACGTGATGTTGCTAAAATACCTGCAACTCTCCAGACTCCATTGAATGTAACAAAACCTCCAGCTTCTTTTATTCGTTTACGTTCTCTCATCTGTTGAGGTTTATGATCAAATGACAATGGTATTACATTTCCTTTCCCATCACACATAACACCTCTCGAATCACCAACATTTGCAACAATTAGTTTAGAACCTTCTAAAATTGCAAGGAGAGCTGTTGTTCCTGCAACATCCATGGATTTCTTAGCAGCTTCTAATAGAAGTCTGTCTGCAGCTAAAATCTCATTTGTTATTAGCTTTCCATAATCAACAGTTCCAAATTTATCAAAATAATCAGTTACTGGCACTTCTTTTACTATCTCTGCTTTGCTAGCTTTAACTTCTCTAGTTATTGGTCTTAAATTTTCTAGTTTTGTTAATAACTCTGTGTCTGTAATTTCTTTAGTACCTTTAATACATTCATCTGTAGTTGAAGTTGACTTTTTGAAACTTTTTCTTCTGTCTTGCAAAGTAGGTGTTGGTGGAGGCACTGGTTTTTCTTGATCACTTTTTTCTTCTTGATATATCTCTCTCTTTATTGGTTTTCCTTGTATTAATTCTTTAATCTCTGTTACTTTACTATATATATTTTGTACAAGCTTTTCTTTAGCATAATTTGCAGCAAATTCTCCTCCGTGCCCATCAAATACAGCAAACAATGCAACACCTGTCTTATTGATATTATCATTAATTACAAAACGATCTTCCATCTTTGGCCTTCTTCCTTGCACTGCGTAAGCTGCCACCGGGCCTATTTTCATTTCCCAGCTTGATTTTTCCACATCTCCTATGTTGAAATAAGTAAGCTTTTGTAGTCGAGTTTTTTCGGTCTTCCCTAATGTGTATTGGAGTCTCCCTAACAAATTATTGCTCCATAGATGAACTGTTTGAACATACATTAGCATTACAAAGACAATAACTCCAAACACAAACATTTCTGGTTTTAAAACATAAATTTTGAACAATCTCCAAAGATATGTGCCGATAGCAATAGGGGAAATATTCATTGGTAGACCCCATGCTATTCTTGACATTATTTTCACATGCGAAATGTACGTTTGATAGATTACTTTATCATCTAATTCGTCTTCCATTAATGATGCTTTTACTTGTCAAGTTCTAGAAATTTTTCTACAATCTCCCTAAATAGGAACTCCAAATTTAAATCAGCTGTGTTTGACAGATTATACTACCCTTTTTTGCTTTAATTTATGGATGTGTGCTTTCATGCTTTGTGTCAAGTTATGTCACGGAATTATACAGAGACGTTCAAAATTAATAGTAAATAACCCTTCTATGTATTACATGGGGGTAATAACTATTCCAAAATTAATTTGTTAATATCTTATTGTTATAGACTCTGGACATCAAAACAAAATCAAATTGACGTGCCATAAGTGCCTCATGCTTTTCCAGTCTTCTTGTCTTGATTATATTTAACTTTGCAGTTAGTTATATTTATATTATCTAATTGCAAGAATTTTTTCTTTCAAACAATAAATAACCCAAAGTATTAATTTTAATTTGTATGTAATGCATTTCTTAGAAGACTAGTAATTAGTAATAAAAACAGGATTTACGGTGTTTTTACAGGAAAGAAGGAATTTGAAGGTTTATCTAGTTACTTTCGTTTTCGTTTCCGAACGGTTTCCCTGTATCTTCATTCTGTCAGTGTTTATTTGTTCGATTTTTAGAGGATGGGTGGTTTTATCATAAATTATGTGCAAAATAAAGGAAAACATAATTGACCACTTTCAAAATGAGTGAGAGAAAATTCGCTCGTAGTTTAGGAAAGCCGGGTACGGCGGCACAATTACGAGAAACTGTCTCACAAGTAGTTAGAGAAAGCACTGTACAAGTAAGTGGAACGTTAATACATATGATTTAAAATATCGCATGCTCTTTACATACATTTAAAGCTGATGCAAGCCATAATAAATAATTTACAATTCCGAAATTGTTATATCCTTTATTGTTGGTGATATAATGTCATTTTTACTGTTACGCCCACTTTTGCATAGGATGTTGTCACAATAAAAAAGTAGCGGGAATATTAATTAACATTTAAAGAGCTTACGTATTGATAAATGTTTATTCATTTTGCTTCATATGTTTTTATGGAATTTTTTTTATAAGAAAAAACGAATATTTTATACAATATATTTTAGAATAAGCTACAATTGGTAGAGCCTATAGATTTTGAGAATTTTGTATTGAAAAATAAAACACTATTACAAAATGATTCTCAGAGAGAACTATTGTTATATCCTCCAGATGATATTTCTGTAAGTATTTGAGTTTGAATATGCAATAAACAGAATTTGAAGCAGTATTATTTTTTAGCAAATTGTTTTACCAAGAAGATACAGAACTACAAATCAAACCGTCCCTAACAAATCTGATACAGAAGACTGCAATCTTTTTACTAAACAGTGTATTGCAAGTTATTCCTCTAATTGGAACCTCATCCATTATAAATATAGTGCATACAGTGGCACATATGCAGAATTGCCGAAACTACCCTGCAATGATAATTTAAAAGAGGAAATTTTTGAAGTAGATATTGATAGTGATAGTGCAGAAGATTTTCCAGTACAAGTTGATGGTATAACGAAAGAGGGATATTTAATGAAGGGACCAGAAATAGGTACAACTTATCCTTGTAACTATATAATATATTATGAAAATGTTATTAGGTTCTGACAGAATGTTTGTAAATATTGGTTCAAAAAGTTTTAAAAGAAGATATTGCTACTTGAGACAGGAAGTGGATGGCACTTACATATTAGAATTATTCAAAGATGAAAGAAAGGGTGAAGCTAAACTTACCATAGTAATGGATTTTTGTACAGAAGTTGTTAAAGTAATATAAGTGTCTTCTATTAAGTGCTAGTTAATATGTTCACTTACTTATAGAATTCAAAAAGAGGAAGATTTTGTTTTGAGTTAAGAATGACTGCAGGACATAAATCATATGTTTTGGCTGCCGAAAATGACACAGAATTTAAAGATTGGCTTGCAAAGTTGAGTTCTGTACTTCAACAAAATAAAGTGCAAGAAGAAAAGCGGGCTGCTTCATTAGAAAGAGGTAAATAATCTCTTTATATTTTACATAATCAAAGTTATGGTGTCAGTTATGTTAACAGATTAGTTCCTTATGCATATAACAAGACAGTATTAAAATGATTAGTATATTCTTACAAATATATATGAATTTTTAGATCGTAGTTCACCTATACTTCAAATGCAGGCCCAACCCTTTGGAACATTAAAAGGTCTCGAACATAGTATGAATCCACAACTTATAAAATACGCCCGTGAGACGGATATAAGCATTGCCATGTCGAGACGTGAAAATCGTTCAAAATTGTTCACTCTCTATCCTCAACTAGCAATGGCTATTACTGCAAAATCTTCAAGTAATTCACAAGATCAAATAGAGCCTTACAAGGAAATGTTTGGAAGCAGAGTATTCGTGAAATGCGAGAGCGTCATGTTTAAATTGCAAGCACCTATTGATGGTGATAGGGAAATATGCCAAATAGAACCTTACCATATGACATTGTGCCTATTTGATGCCAAATTTGGTAGAAAATTGACTGAAAATTTTCATTTTGATATTAACAATCCTTCCGTTCATTCAATGGTTTTGAATAATGTTTCTGGTGACAGGGCTGACTTTAGTAGTCCAAGAACCGGTCTTCCTACAAATCTGCCAAAGGAGTGGTTGTTTTATCCAAAGCAGGCTCTTCTGTCAATTACTAACCCTCATCCTGATATATTCTTGGTTGTGAGGATCGAAAAAGTATTACAGGGTGGCATATGCCAAACAACTGAGCCATATATTAAGGTAAATAAGGATCCAAAAACGGCTCTCAAAGTGTACAAAAGTGTCTTAGCTAGCTGCCAGAGGTTAGGCAATTACAGAATGCCTTTTGCTTGGACTGCGAGGCCTTTATTCAGGTAAAAAAATCACCAAATCATATTTAACTTTTTTTGATGTATCTGTGCAGTACCGAACTTTTATTTTTTAAATGGAACACATGTATTTGTCAAGTATAACTGTCAGTTTGCTAACCGAACATTTGTTTTACAAGAGACTTTTTGAAGTAATTTTTTTATTTTGCTATATCTTGATAACTGCGACAGATACGGTTTTTACTGAGTGATGAATATAAAGAATAAAATTATGTCATTACATTAGATGGTCCGATAATAAGGTCTTTGAAAGTAGAACGTTTTCCTGTGTAAGACCTAATTCAACAGTTCTGTAATGTGCAAAAAAGTTAGGAAATACTAATAGTTGAATATAATATTCTCTTGAGTAATATGATGAATTCTCTATTGTTTTTAGAAGACAGAGTTTTTATATATCTCCAATAGTTTTGCACAGATATATAGCATTTTTAATCATATCAACAGCCATTGTTGTAATGCTGTTGCACTAATGACAGTATACATTGTTATAAATAATAATTATACTAAGCAGCATTAAAGGAATTAGGAATCTGACTTAATGTGTTAATGACATGAAAAAGTAAAAATTTGAAATATCGCGAAAACAGTCCGATTTAAAGCCGTATCTGATGACATAGAGAGAGAATTATATAGGAACGTTTTAATTTTATATTTATCAATTAGTAAAGTCTGGAGCTTCATATCTTGGCTTAGTTGAGTATGAAATAATTGCCAGTGTAGAATCATTGGTCCCTTTTTTATCCTTTCCATTTATACAGCGAGAATTAAAAAGATCGTCTATATTTATCGGAAGGTAAAATATCTAAAGATAAATTGCATAATGAAAGTTATCTATATTGCGTGACATAAAATAAATAATTTTTATTCTGTTTGTCTTCAAAAGTTACATGTTTATTTAAATAATAAGGTAATCAAGTAATTATAAATGAAGCTGTCAATAAATATTTTGACCAAATTGCTTATATACAGGGTGTTTAAAAAAGATGCGGCAATATTAAAGGGGTTGATTGTCCAGGTCATTTTATACAAAAAAGTTTATAATAAACAAGGTCCGCAAACGCTTCGTTACCGATCTACAGCGTGTTGAAGTTTAATTAAAAGAAACAGGAAAAATTTGATTTCTCCAAGACGGCATTAAAGATCATAATGAAATTTTAGGCGTGTTATTTTTCAAGAAAAAAATAGGACGCCGCTGATTTCTCTAAAAATAAAAATATGTTTCTATTCTTTGTTTAATTGTGAAGAAAAAAGCTCTCTTAACTTTCTATCATACGACGTACCGTTTTTTAGTAAAAAAAACACATTTTAGTGCATGTACATTTATTACAGACATTTTTTTTTAAATAACAAGGGTTTTATTTAAGGGCAAAAACAAATATTTTACCATACCAACAATTGGAAAACGTAGAAGACTTAAGAAATCGAATCATTGCTGAGTGCAACTCAATTGAAACCGATCCTGTTGTTTTTGAGAGAGTTCGTCAGTCGATGAGGAGAAGATTGGATTCTTGCATCCGAGCTCGAGATGGTCACTTTGCACAGTTATTGTAATTTTTGCTTGCTAAAATTGTTGGTATGGTAAAATATTTGTTTTTGCCCTTAAATAAAACCCTTGTTATTTAAAAAAAAAAATTCTGTAATGAATGTACATGCACTATGTGTGTGTGTATGAATGTGTTTTTTTTTAGTAGAAAACGGTACGTCGTATGATAGAAAGTTAAGAGAGCTTTCTTCTTCACAATTAAACAAAGAATAGAAACATATTTTTATTTTTAGAGAAATCAGCGGCGTCCTATTTTTTTCTTGAAAAATAACACGCCTAAAATTTCATTATGATCTTTAATGCCGTCTTGGAGAAATCTAATTTTTACTGTTTCTTTTAATTAAACTTCAACACGCTGTAGATCGGTAACGAAACGTTTGCGGACCTTGTTTATTATAAACTTTTTTGTATAAAATGACCTGGAAAATCAACCCCTTTAATATTGCCGCATCTTTTTTAAACAGCCTGTATAGTACCTTACTTACTTATTGATATTTCTCAAAACATTATTTGATAAAGGTGACACAAGAAGCGGCATAGACAGTCTTTTTGATACTCTCCGTATCTGCTATCTTTACTCTTTAACCCACGACATTTTTCAAGCATAGCACACTGAAGTAAAGAAAACTGTTTTTGTTTGCAGGTTGTATAGTAATGAATTAGATACTACATCCGATTTTCCGGCTATTTATAGACAAGAGAGCAATAAACTTACCGACGAAGAATTATTAAGGTTGCTAAATGAATACAGAAAACCTGATAAATTTAGTAAATTGACTGTGATACCTGGATCGTTAAAAATAAAAATCTCGTCATTAAATGAAATTCCTGAAAGTAAATGAACAAAACATCCCTTTTTAAACATGTCTTATAATTGAATTTTTTACTTGTAGATACATTAACTACATCTTTAGCTCCATTAAAATCTTTTCCAATTCCACCAACAAATGAGCCCACTATAGAAGTAACTGAATTCGAACGAAACTGTGAAAAAGATGTACATCCTTATACAACCTTCACAAATCATTTATATGTTTATCCTCATTCATTAAACTTTGATACTCAAAAAATGTTTACTAGGGCACGAAATATAGCATGTGTTGTAGAATTGAGAGATTCAGATGATGAAAATGCTGTGAGTTTGCAGGTATTTTTTTTTCTAATTATAAAATTATAAAATTTAGTTCAAGTATCAAGCTTAATACATACCAATTGTAGAATAGGTTTGACAAAGAATTTGTTTGAAGTGATCATTAAATTATGAGCATATGTTTCAAACAAAATGCACATCGAAAATTAAACTTACTAATTATAAATGTCAGTGTATAAGTTTCACAGACATTTTGTTTAATCGGTCGGTTGGTCAAATTGTCAAAGATTTTGTATAATTGTTATGCATCAAGCCGCGCTTAAAAACGATTCTCCCACTTATTACAGTGGATCAAAAATGTTTTAAACAAAAGTTGCATATCTTTTTATTATCAAATATAAACCGTTCTTCTATGAGTAGGCTTTCCTTAAAACGTTATTAGAAAAAAGCAAAATATATACCGTTTTCTGCCTGTGCGCTATATTTGAATTTTCGTGTTATCCTTTAACGGTGCGGTCTTCGATGCCTAACCCTAACGGGGGTCCATAAATGGAGCTGTGATTACATATGGATTTTCTGCAGTTTTTATTATAACCCTTGATCAATAGAAAAACAAACAGAAATATTTATAATAAAGATAGTAATACAACAAAAATTAATACAGAAAGTGTTCCTAAATTCGAATTAAAACACCCATCTAATGGATTTTTTCGGTACCATTTTAGGCGAAAGCAAAAATCAAAATTAATTTTTTTTTCGGATTCGACATCAGCATAGTGCCTTTTATAAATTGAGTTAATTTCGTTCTGTTTCTTCCAAATTTACTAATTTTATGATTTTTTTTGAAAAAACTAAGGGCACTAGGATTTTCAAAATAACTCAACCTGATGAGTGTGTATTGATTTAGAACTTTTCGTTAAAATGGTACCGATATTCCTTATGGACATATAACACGGGCGAACCCCAGCCTTAACAGTTACATTTAAACTGATGATAAAGTTTATGTTTTAACTGTCAAATGTTCCGAGTCATTTAAAAGCGCAAAAAGAGTGCAAATATTTTGCACAAGCAGAAAACTCTAAACGGTCTAGGATGCATTGTTAAAGCGACAATGACATGCTATTTAAATCTCCGTGTATGAACATTGTTTTATTAATAATTTATTTGAAATATATATATTTATTATTTTTTTATCATAATTCCTTAATTAATTTCTTACTTCAGTTCATATGGATTATAAGGAGTACAATTGCTTATTGATATTGGTCCTTATCAATCGTTGCTGCAACAGGTTTTAGTTCTGTCAAAGCGGCTCTAGGCGTTAATATTATTCCTCACATATCGTTGCTCAACGTACACGTCTCTTTATATAGTATTTTCACATATCTAAATCCATGTATATATTGTACCATCTACGAGTTATTTTAAACCAAAATATATTTCATTGTAAATTTTGATATAAAGTACATTCTATATGTGCATGATTACAATTTAGTGACAGAAATTACGATGCGTATTTAGCAAAGTATAAATTAAAAACTAACACTTCGTTATCTTATAAAATAATGTGTTCATCTTTCCAAGTTACTTTCACAATCATCGATGCACCACGGCATCAATTCCAATAACAGGTCAATCTATTCGTAAAATACCCAATCTCAGCATATTTTTAAGTCAAGTTGTGGGGAATCCAACTAGAACTAAGCTTACGGACCTTCAAATGTTTGTATAAAATAATGTTAATTGCTTTCACACCAACCTTTTAAGTTGCTCGAATGCTTCTGACAGTAGTGTGCCGGTGATTTACAATTATGTTCCAAATAAGAGTCATATTTTTTTTCTGTAACTGCCGTTTTTGAATTAGGAGTCGAAACCTGTCATTTAAAGAAAGTCGACCGCGTTGAAATTCATAATACCACCCCTTTAGTGTAGCGAAGCAACACGACTCATCACCAAACACTCGATTGATTTGCTCAAACAATTCTTTACGGCTTAAGCCACGCTTAAAATTGTAAAAAATGACCGCTCGAAAATGTTCATTGATTTATTGACCAAAGGGGTACTTTAAACGAATATAACTTACAAACAATCAGGTATATTGACAACTGCCACTATAACTAAACTTGTAAGCAACT
This sequence comes from Amphimallon solstitiale, assembly GCA_963170755.1. Taxonomy (NCBI): domain Eukaryota; kingdom Metazoa; phylum Arthropoda; class Insecta; order Coleoptera; family Scarabaeidae; genus Amphimallon; species Amphimallon solstitiale. Next base: position 48,141,633 of record OY720679.1, read on the forward strand.
GATTGAAATTGTTATACAAAATTTGTCGCAAAATATCATCGCCTACTAGATAGGTTCAAGGGAAAGAGAACATCCCTCGCAGTAATACAATTACCTAATTCATGTGTGTTATTTCTGTAGATTGCTTCGATGTAATTCTAGAATACAAGTATACCATTATCTAACTCATTGTTATTATTATTCTTGAATGTTGAGTTGATAAATTTTGGTGTAGTTATTATATCACAAATTATTGTACATGACCTATGGGTGTTTTTTCTTTCTATTCACGATATCTTACCATGATATTTTCAAAGAAACGCAGTTGCAATGCAATCGAACTGACCGTGAGTTTTACTTAATTAATTTACTATAACATAACTACAATTCGTACAACTTTTGACAAATGTATTTCTTCAGTATGATCATTTGTTCGTCTATGATTTGCATATGATGCCACAAATATATTCCTTCATTCATTAAGAGAAGTCAAATTACTTTTCTATATTTAACAAGGCACAATTATTAATTATAAAGAGGTGTGTCGATTTTTAAACTATATATGCTTGTTTGACGATTTACAAACATTAATTAAACATTTATAGTAATAAATCTATATAATAACAAACAGACGTAGAATTGAAATATTATTTGTAGCGCATGCGCAGTTTTGCCAACGTGACTTAGAAACGGCGTAGCACCATGTTTTCTATTTCACAATGTTGGAGCGCAGTTTTCCTTGTCTACACGCGATATAGTAATATTTTATATATGATGGCAATTAATCGAATCGCCAACTATCTCTTTTTAGAAATTAGTGCAAAGAACTACCAAAAATAACACAAAACATTAAATAAATAATTTTCTAGATTAAATTTTAAAATTCGGGCTACAAATTGTACTGAGTCACCATTACGACTACCTCTATGCCAAACTTCACGGTTGTAAGTGCGATAAATTCGTCTGGACATCGCGCATACGCACACAAACACGTCATTTTATAAGTATAAATACCTGAATTGTTTAATATTCATTACCATAAAAAACAAATTATATTAGAGAGAACTGGATTCTTACTGAGAACTTCAGTAAGAACCCAAAGTCCTGAGATAAGGCATATTTAAGTAAATTACTTGAGCTTTAAAATAAAAAGTAATTATTCTTGTATTTAAGTAAAGTCCGAGGCAATAAAATATTTTATGTTCCTAACCCCATTTTACGGACAGTTGCTCAACTATAGTATTAATAAATAAAGGTATATTAAAATATATGATTATTGATAATGCATTGTGTGCTTTTTTGTTTTTTAAGTGCATTTATGGAAGACCTGGACAAAGTATTTTAGTATCACAAGTTTCATGTGCCGTTCTGCATCATAACACTGTTCCTACATGGTATGAAGAAATAAAGATTAGACTACCTATACATTTACAACAATCTCATCACTTACTATTTACTTTTTACCACATTTCATGTGATACAACTAAGAGAAGGGAAAATGGTGTGGAAAGTTGCGTTGGTTATGCGTGGATTCCTCTTTTATTTAAAGGCAAACTCAATGTGGAAGCCCAAACCTTACCCGTCGCTGCTCATTTACCACGCGGATACCTTTCAATTCATCCGTTTGGTTTAGGGAAAGGGGTAAGCAAGGTTAACTTAATTATGGTGCCCGAGTATATAGATGTCTTCTTATTTTGCTACTTACAGAATGCAGGACCAGAAATTAATTGGATCGATTCCCAAAGACCTATTTTTACTGTGCAGTTCAACTTATACTCTACAGTAAATACTCGAGACCAACATTTGCTAAATTTATTCACATTAGCCGAGAGAGGACTCTTAAGTCCAAAGCCAACATCTTTGCCTCTAGAAAGTGAGACTTGCAAAATACTTAAAGCTTTACATGCAATACAACTGCCTGCTTTAATTACGTTTTTGCCAACGACATTAAATTTACTGTTTACTTTGTTGGTGGCTACAAAAAGTGAAGAAATTGGTTTAAATATATTAAGAGTTTTAATTAACTTAGTCAGTATGGTATATGATGTGAATCGAAAAGAAGTTCTTCAGAGTTATGTCAAATATGTTTTTGTGACACCAGACTGCAAGAAGCAAAGCTCAGTGCATGAAGAAATATGCAAATATCTACCAATAATTTTGAATCCTAATAATACGGACTTTCTGCTAGTAGATAAATTTATGCATCATTCTATATTTTTCTTCGATATTATTATTAAGAGTATGGCTCAGTATCTGTTAACTACAGAAAGGATAAAAGTAAGTTATTATTTATTCTTACAGTAAAATGTACAATGAATAAAACGAAACTTATACATTTAATCATAATAAAAAGCAAAGCAAAGACGTCTACTCTATCCATGACATTTGGTCACTGTTGCAAATTGAGTTCTTAGGTTGCTTTAATTAGTACTTAAATAGCAAAAATTACAGGTGTAGTGAAGACGACAGGAAAACATCGGCAACGCGTGCGTAATTATAATGCTATCTAATCAGTTGTTATAGTGCTGACATTTCTCATACCCGCATTACTGCGCTAATTGCCCTATCATTAATTAGAAATAAAATGTTATTGACGTACACGTATGTCTAGCCTGAAAATTATATATTAGTTTTATGTATTAATTTAATATAGTTTGTTTAACGAAACAGACGAGTTACGTCACTGTGAAAGAAAATGTCATGAAATATTTATAAGCTCGAGTTTACCAAAATAGGCTATGGCAAACATTACATTAAATTCTAATTTTGAGTAGATTTGACATATTAATCCCAAAAGCCACATTTATTCAATCATTCTTTTATTAATATTAATTCTTTACACTTACTATACCCTGTCTCAGAATAAGAAGGAGTGATTCAAATATCCCGCCAAAACATGGAACACATAGCTTAAAATTTAGTAGACAATTTGATATGACATCATGACAATTGAGGTTAGAAGAACTGTATTAATTCTAACCAAGGATTTAGCTGTTTTGTGTTTCATTTACTACTTTCGTTAAAATAGATGGATGTGCCGCTATTCATTCTACTAGTCGAAGCAGCAATACGAATGCACGGCAATTGGAAACAGGAGAGTAAAGTTATAAACACAAGTAGGTGTATACATCAATGATGAATACAAATCTCTTAACATTCAAATCTGTTCATTCTAGTTTTACACAAAAAAATAGAAGAATCTATGATAAAGATATAGGCCCAATTTACAAATGAAAGCATAGACTTTGTTCTGAGCGTTTTGAGGAGGATTGCCGTTATAAATATATAATTACTGCACATTTTAGTGAATGTGCTATATCAACATGAAAATTGTGAATCAAGTCTATTTATTATTAAATATTTGTATCAGAGAGCAAGAATGAATCAAACCTTTTATCTTTTATCAAAATGTCCTTAAGAACTTGCAGAAAAGGTTTTGCTTATTAGTTTCTATTTTAAATATCACAATAAAGAACTTATACAGATAAATCATTTGTATTACTGCTACAAACCTTGAGGAGGTAAATTCAAGCAACTAGTCTTGGAAATGTGAATCTTACATACAACAGTAATAAATAGAAAAATTTACATCGGCTAAGTTGTTTACACGAACTGCAAAGATAATTACATATACCTACACATTACTAATTATTATTCCCTATTAAAATTTATTTATTATGAAAATATATAAAGTATAACAAATATTTATTTCTACTATATATTGGAAATTAACAATAATTTAGTGTTCACATCATGTTAAAAAGATTAAAAATTTACATGGTCAGCACAATTTTTCCAAATACTTATTGTAACATTTGTAATTGCTTCTGTCAAAAGGTCTCATATAAGTGATATTCTGAAAGGGGGATTTTTTTGAAGCAACTTCATCTTATGTATCAATTCAGATCCTATATGAAGTATTCTTAATTGCCTATCTTTATCGGTATGGCTATTTAATCCTTCAGGTTTTCATCAAAGCTTGTTGTGCACTCATTATACTTGTGGCAATCCAAACTTTTTCCCATATTCTCCACTAGATATTTTCACTTGTTTCTATTAGTGCAGGTTTCTTTACGTTTGACATATCTGTAATATACATGTATAGGAACATGTGGTAATATAATTAGTATTTAATTAACACTTACTTGAAATTAATGAGTCAATTCTAGAATATGTGTGAGTTGCCCAGTTCATTTATGGTATGAACTCGTCTATAGTTATTTTTGCAATGATATTAATTGTGAATGTTTGATTTTTGCACTGACGTAGAGTATTTTTGACAGATTCATCAAATTCAAAGTTTCAAATGCATAATCACTTGTTCCATAGGTCTTAACACGTTTGATCAACGCATGCTCATTTTGTACATAAAAGTACGGATTTTATTTAATAACACAATAAAGTATAATAAACCAAAGTAAAAATGTAAGAGACTAGGTTATGGCTTGGCTATAAACATAAAATGACGTTTTGTCAAGCTTATTTTCCCATGTTAAACTTGCCTACCCAAGAACCAATGAAATACTTTAAAAATATACGCCATTTTGGCGCGATATTTGAATCACTCCTTCTTATTCTGAGACAAGGAGAACAAATAAAAGCTCGTCTTTTTCGTTAAATAAACCATACTTAATTTTTAATAAGAAATTTGTATCTATTGATTCTCATAAGTGACACCTATCATTATGTATTTTTGCAGATGCATAGGAATGAAAGATTTTCGAAGGAATATTTGTCACAGATAGAGAAAATGGTACAAATATCAGTATCATATGTTTTCACTAAGTATATGTATATGGACACAGAAACTACTGAATTAAATAAAAGTATTGCAATATTTTTGAAGGTATTATTTCGAGAATTTCTTGAAAATGGTTTAAGTGCCTAATTTGTGTATATTAGAGTTTTTTTTTTTTCTGATGAATGTAATTTCATCAATACAGTAATATTTTTTATACAAAAGTTTTCTAAATATGGATTTAAACCTTTTTAAGAGTTCTAATCATCCAAAATGCGTACCAATTAATTTGATATAATTAACGCAGTTTTTTGTTGATAGAAATGTTTATCATTAATGGATAGAGGATTCATTTTTAAACAAATCAATTTTTACATGGACAAATTCGACCCGGGAGATCCTCGAATTTTACACGAGTACAAATTTACATTTTTAGATATAATCTGCAGCCACGAACATTATATCATATTCAACTTGCCTATACAGCATACACGGTTGTCGCCGAAAAACAGATCTCCGGATTTTCTTCAGGAGTTTTGCCTGTCTGAGGATTTCTGTCGACATCATTTCATCGTTGCCTTACTATTGCAAGAAATAAAAATAACATTAAGTGAAATATCTCCGATACGAAAAATAGCAGTTAATACCTTGAGGGACTTGCTGGCGAAACACGAACTAGATGATAGATATCAGAAGAACGGACAAATGAATAGAATCGCGTTGATATATGTGCCTTGGATGGGTATCGTGTTGGAAAATTTAAGTAGATTTAATATTCTGGATAAATGTGAAGGAGGAAGTGTAAAAAGTAGCATGATAAATAGGATGTCTACCAGCAGTTCTTATCTTTTTGGAAAAAGTTCTGCTGCAAGTGACGTAGGACTAAGGTCTCATCGATTTACCATGTATGTTGATAAAGATAGTCCTATGCATTTAAGACATTCCACGTTTTTTGATGCAATTGCTGGCCAATGTGAGTATATTTCTTGATAATACAAAAGTTAATTGTTTTGTCTTTTGTTTATTTATTATTATGTACCATTTTAACATTTGTTACGCTTGGGCCCGTATGTAACGATGTAAAATTTGATATATCAAAACTATAAAGAACATTTTCTATATACATTGTCATATAATTAGAGAGTGTTATAAAACAGCAGTTTTTAATATGTTGGAAAGAAAACAAAGCATGAAATTTTGTCAAATATGACGCACATGTACCGCGCGATCATTTAAATTCTAAATTAGAGCAGGCTGTGAAATTTAAATTAAGTTGGTATATAAGTACTAATTTACAATTTGAATTGTCAAAGTGACGTTTCACAATGTTAATTAATCAATAATTGACATTCTGGACAACCTAATAAAAAAAATCCCGCCTGCTATAATTTAGAATTTAAATGATCGCGTGGTATTAAGAATAAGACTGGCTGATAAGTCGGTCACAAATAATCCTTTGACTGGTTACAAACAAATGACAATATAATACTTATATAGACTCTGGTATTTTTCAACTCTTCAAACAGGAATGTCCTTGTGTCGTTTGACCACATTTTACTTTGAATGTAATTTTAACAAAACAATCAAAATAAAATTGTATTGTTGATGTCTGAGCATTTCCATTAAGTATGGCCGCTTGCGCTAGTTGCACGCAAACGTAGTAATTTTATATGTAGTTTTACATGGAAATAGACACTATATAACAATCGGCAGAGCAACTGATTAGGTTGTAGATGTTATCTTACCAAATTAGGACTGTCATTAGTGTGGTTACAAAATCATGGTATTTGCTGTATATTTGACAAGGTATTATTAAAAACTAAAAATAATTATAATGTCATGTTTTATATTAGCAGGGTGATTTTTTAAATATGATCCGTTTGCGTAACGTATTCGCGCGTAACGTTTCCCGCAGTCGTTTTACAAACTAATGCCTACTCTAATCCTTTGCCAGTGCTGTGATTTGCTTTTTTAACGCAAAGAATACTCGGTCTGTCGAAATTCATCGGCAACATAAAAATATTCAGCATGTTTCCCGATCTGTTCTCCATGAGATTCACCTATAGTATTCAAAGATTTGTGCTATATGAGGTTCAAGATTACTAACGCAGGAACACTACGAAGACCATTTCTGTCATTTTTGAACCGTACTCTGACAGACGATGAGGTCTTTGTTTCGCGTTACACTCTCAGAGACTAAGCGGCCGTCTTTTGAATATCACGCGCACAGCTCAGCAAAACCACGACAATTGCAGCAGACACTTTGAAAGTGACGGCAACATTCTTTTAGGACAGGAGGCATTTTCCTTGTTGAGTTCGAAGTTCGACGTGCAATACAGAACCATCGACGAGGCTTACATATTAGTGGGGTGTTCTTACTTCATAATTTACGAGGGTTGGGGCAATAGTCATGGCAACTATTTTTTTCTTGAAGATACCAGTCCGGTTGGAAAATATGACATATACAGACGAAAGGACGAGTTTCTAACTATATGTGTGGACAATGAATAGCACTGAAATATCGTAACACACAAATTTATTACGGTAGTATACAGGGCAATATGGGCTTCACCGTGCAAAAGAATGATAACACAGTACACATAAAGCTGACATGACAAACCTGGGCCTAAAGACTAAGCGGCCGTCTTTTGAATATCACGCGCACAGCTCAGCAAAACCACGACAATTGCAGCAGACACTTTGAAAGTGACGGCAACATTCTTTTAGGACAGGAGGCATTTTCCTTGTTGAGTTCGAAGTTCGACGTGCAATACAGAACCATCGACGAGGCTTACATATTAGTGGGGTGTTCTTACTTCATAATTTACGAGGGTTGGGGCAATAGTCATGGCAACTATTTTTTTCTTGAAGATACCAGTCCGGTTGGAAAATATGACATATACAGACGAAAGGACGAGTTTCTAACTATATGTGTGGACAATGAATAGCACTGAAATATCGTAACACACAAATTTATTACGGTAGTATACAGGGCAATATGGGCTTCACCGTGCAAAAGAATGATAACACAGTACACATAAAGCTGACATGACAAACCTGGGCCTAAAGACCCTCAATGTATTCCCCTGCTACTGTCACCACACGCTATCAACGATGTGGGAGGCGCTGAATACCATCAGCCTCAGCATTTGCCGCACCATGTGTGAATCGGGTCATCTGTTGACGCACAGCATTAGCAATGTCCTCTCGTGTTGCAAACTCAAAATTTTTTGAAAATATCTTGCAAAGTATGCATTCTATAGAGATTTATTAAGAGAATAGAAGTACTTAGAATAGGATTTTGAATAATTTTTGTATAAAAAAATTCTTAAAATTCTATAATTTGAAACGCTCATACGTATAAGAAAGTCGTGTGGTGGCCACACCTCATTTTTTTTAACAGTATAATGTACTATTACGTCCCCAGATAATGAAATTATTAACATCGTAATCCTTAACCATTTCCATGTTATATGCTGATTAGCTTTTTAGTTGCATTCATACATTAGACACTGCACTTTAAAATGTTATAATCACACTTCAAGAATATTTGGTTCACTGTTACATGTAGGAAAGGTTATAAAGACAGCAAAAGCATTATATGCTGCACCATGGTGCTCGGCTTTGGTGGTGGTTTCAGCACTAAAGTAAAAATATTTAGTGTAGGTTATTTTTTGTATTGCTGTATGCCTTGAGATACTTCACAAGTAGTATGTGGAGATATTCGACATAGCACAATTCCAGTCAATTTCACATACATATTTCAAACAGCACTTTGGAATTAACAATTTCTTCTCATGTGTAACGTTCTATGCTCTTTCACTTAACAAAATAAGCAGAAGTTATTTGCCATATTACTATTTACTCCTCAGTGTGACGTATTACTATTGGCTAACAATGCAATGTACCTACTTTTAGAACTTAACAAGTTACCTAACAGCATTAGCAATATTTTACTATTCGCAACTTACAATTTACTATATCTTATTTATAAAATAGTTTTTTAGTTTTTAGAGGTTACAGAACAATTCTTCAGTGACATTGAATCGTCATACTTGTCTATAGTTCGCACATCGCTATAGCTTAGATTTTTTTCTATATAGATTTCATTTTACAGTATAAATTGCTATAATATATTGTACAGAGTTTCCCATATAGAATGTTTCATCGTTATATACGGGCTTTAGAACTGATCGTACTGTTATAGTATATTATGCAATGAGCATTTAATGATAGCTATTAAGACACGAGTGAGAAAATTACAATAATAGGCGCAGCCGAGTATTGTAATGAATACGACCCCATAATAAAACATTATTTTTTGAACATTCCATTTCATAAATTGAGGTTAAAATTTTCCATGCACATTTGCGAATATAGCTAGTAATAAATTGTTCATGGTTACTAAGGCTTGTTCCATAATTTCTGGTGGACTCAAATTTTACATTTCACTGTCATTGAAAATGAGAGATATTTTTACCGTTTATATTTTCAAAAAAGCACAAATTTTAAGTACTTACTTGTAAATTGCAGAGAACTGTCACATTTATTTTATTTGTGTATCTGTCAAATATGCAGTCGCCATATTGAATATTGTTTGAATATTGGAATGTCGCATTCCTATTGGATATAAACTTGTATCGTAATGAAAAATCTGTATTCCTATTGGATATAAACTTGTATCATAATGAAAATCTGTATCGTAATGGACATCATTAAAGTACAGGTTCGGCATATCTAATAATACAATTAAAGTATGGGAGTAGAAAAAGATAATTTGATAATTATAGCAATCGGTATTGCGGTATTAGTTCAAATTTGAAGTAAAATGCGATATTTGTGATTTTTAGTAATTATATACAAAGTCCACCTACTGTATGGTTTTTATATATCTTTTGCATTATTTAAAATATAATGTTTCTACAACTTTATTAATGAAACATACTGTGTGTTTTACATACAGTATTGTATGTTTTTTTAACTTTGTATAAATTAATGTTTTTATTATCCATCCCTGTAATTGATGTAAAGCTTTCATGACAAAATATAAATTATTATTGAGAACAATGTATTACAAAATATATATTGGCCGGTTATTAAGCACTTCCTTTCTAGACAGTTGAAATATGTATAGCTTTTTTTGTAATGTAGACCATGTTTATACAATTTTCGAAATCTTCTAGCTCTGTACCTATGATTTATTTACAGCAATTGTGAATGGCTTTAGTTCAATGAGTTTAGAATCGGACATTTCGACAATATCGGGTGATAATCAATCTAACATATCTCAGGAAACAACAATAGTTAGAGAGTCGCGCGAAGAGAATATTAAGAATGGTGATGTAAAATCACACAAGAGAGGCTTGAGCATATCTCAATCTGCACACATTAATCGTTACGACAAATTACAATCTTCTGAAGTACGAGATATTTTGATTATATTTTTATTCGTTGTTAAATATTTAGGAGAGAGTCAGTTGATATCATGGTGGCAGAAGTGTGCAGACGTAGATGTCATGAATTTCTTTTCTGTTTTGGAAATGTGTCTGCATTGTTTTAAGTACGTCGGGGCTCGAAACGTGACCGTTGTTAAGGGACCAAATCTAGAAACAACGAAAAGTCGTACTGCCAAGGCGCATACGTTACCTGCAAGAATGAATCCTGCCGATATTGCCCATGAAAACACTAGTACTTTAATTATTCACACTCGTGAAAACAGAGACAGCTTGGTTAGTTCAGGTATGTAATCCTTACAATTTTGAACCGCCTAATTTTAATCCATACATTCTTCCATTTTTTCTATGAATAATTAGGTATATGTTTATTATGTAACTACACTTATTTTTATTGGTAAAAACCATATCAGTTAATTCTTTTTAATTACAGAATTACATCGTCTGGAAAACTAATTGAAATATAAAAGAAGTACACACATCACATAAAACTAATATTTTACTATAACGTCGACATATTTTTAAGTAAGACCTTGCCCGCGCCTTTATACGTTCAAACATACCGAAAGACGTTTTTCTTCGATCATCTATTAAACTATTCAGCTGATTTGCCTAATTCTTTGACCATTGCAAAGTACACGTTTTGTGGATTAATATATGGGTGCCTGTAATTGACTTACGCAACCGTCAGAATCGTGCTTAAATATTTAATTTACAATATAAACCTCATCTTATAATCATGGCGTGGAAATTGTAAAACATAAAAATCGCTAAAGTGCAAATGGCGGCGGCAAAAATGAATTACAGACATTCTTGCGAAAACTATTCAAGGAACCAAATAATGGGTATAAGTGTTGAATAACTCACAATAAAATATTTGTACTTTTTCATACAACAGTATGATATTAGATGTGTGAATGATGCATAGAAATAGAGTAGGGAGAACGCGTTTCAAGTATGCGCGTTGCTGGTAGAATTGAAAGCCGCCATTTTGATGGTTGGAAATTGCAGGAATTTGATCTAACAAATTTGTTCATATCGTGCAATTCATACTAGGCTAAAATAGTGGAACAAAGTTACTTTTGTAGTATTTTATTTACACTGAAATACATAACTGGTGGAATTCTAAGTAGAAAATTGCTTGTATTGTATCCATGATGTTCCTCACAAATAGGAATCTCTAAAATGTTCTTACAGTTCAGGGAACATTATATTTTTCCGTAATATTTTTGTGCTACAGCTATTGTAAATACAGTTATGAATCCTGTGTCTTCCGGTAGGTTGTTATTATTCAAGACGATCATTTTTCTAATTTCAAGTGGTTGTCCAATGAAAGGGACGGCATTTATTTTTAATGTTCTTTTGCCACCTCTAACAATAAAATCCTCTTCCTTGAAATGTTTAGAACAAACCACCTTGCTCTTCGACCAAGTAAAATCACTTCAAGGTTTACCCAATGCATCTAACCATTTTTGCAGTAGTTCACTCCAGGGAAAACTACAAGCGTATTTTCGTTAAATAAAATTGTAAACTTGCTAAAACGAATAATGCATTGTTTTATCATGTTATTTACGTATGAAATGAAACACCTTCAGGTTTAAACCTTCGGGCATTAGAGCAGCCTGGGACCGAACAAGACGACATGCTTTAAAGTCTTTAAAAACAACACAAATCGATAACAAAACATGAAACACTCGTCGAAATAAAATTACACTTCCACCAGGTTACCGCGTTGACAATACAACCATAAAAATGGCTGCCGCTACTGAGCCCCGCTAAAAGAGGATGCGTAGTCGTCGAAGCGCGTTCTCCCCACTCTATTTCTATGGAATGATGCCATATTTTAAGGGTAATATACATGTTTGATTGCATGTCATTTTATTACAAGTTCTGTTTGATCTATTTTAATTAGTTTTATATGCTTGTTAATTTCATATATTATTCATTTACAGTAACTTCTCAAAAGTATATTACGCATTTTTGAGCAGTATATTTTTCATTTCAAAATTAAACTGTACACGAAGTAAAGATAATATGTGATCCGGAAGCATGTTATAAAATTCTACTATTTAATAATTAGACCTTGTTTGGCTTTTAGATAGTCTAAGTACTCGTCTGTTTGTAAAAAAACTTCTGAAAATTTGCTTTACTGTAGTAGAGATAGTCCAGAATAAATATCGAGGACATTGTGAAAATTTTATTTTCAATAAAGGCGTCACGACAATCATCTCTATATGTAAGGCCCGCCATAATTTGCACAGACCCCCTTTGTTGAGTAGTTAGTAAAATAAATCATTCTCAAAATATGTGGTTACGTGGTTATTTCTTAGTAAATATATGAACCATGTGTGCTTATTAGCAAACGAATTCCCACGTGTATTCCAATTCAGTTTAGAATCCGCACAGACTCCCAAAAAATTAACAGTATTCACAATATAATCCTGAGATATTAATCTAAGAGATAGAATCATTGTTTGTTTGAGAGCATTAGCTGAAAATTTATTCACAACCAAACAAGCCATTCCTGTCCACATGTCGCTTTGGTTTTTACTGTGATTTAAGGGCCTTGTTTTGCCAGCGAACAGTATATATAGTAAGTGTTGTGAGTAGGTATTGTCCCAGTAAACCGCTTGACAACGCGACCGGGGATAGGATTCAATGGGTCTAATAGCCCTACTATCAAAGTTAGACTTTTAGTTTTTTTAAAAGAATGCTGTGTGTCACAATTCAAATTTACTCAGATCAGCAAAATATACCAATGTGGATAGCATGGGATGATGACCTTTCTTTCTGAATTCAAACTGATATTATTATACAATAAAGAGTAGGTTCTAAATAATGTGCTATTTTATTTTTCAATATGCTTTCGTAAAGTTTTGAGAATGTGTCTATAAGTGATACTGGGCGACATTTTGATTCTTCGTTGTGCCGATTTTTGAAAACTGCAGAAGTACACGCAAAAACAGTTTCAGCATTTTAAAACAGAGTATAAAACTTTATTTTACTGTTTTTACACGTGAAATTAACTCTATTTTATATTCACGATGTTTGTACACAACGAAGCGGATACATGATTATAATATTACTTGATGCACTATTTTCTTTGTTTAACTTTATTAGTCTTTATGAAATATTTGCACAACGAAGATAACAACATCCTTTTGTTCCCATTTTCAGAAAATGAAATTCTAAAAAAACAGCAGGCAATTCACGAACAACATTTAGCGAATGAAATTGGATTAATAACATTGGACTGCATGGGTTTGTATTGCATGCATTTTCGGAATAATTTACTCATGAATGAAGGTGACAATGCCACTATGAAGAAAATATTCGATATTTACATCGCATTCATACAAATTGGGCAAAGCGAGAATCTATTCAAACATGTTTTCGCCGGTATGAGAGCATTCATCAACAATTATTCCATAGTGTTGTTTAAAGGTAGTAACAAGATGTGCTATTTTTCTAGGTTTTATTTGTGTCGATTTTAGGTAATGCAGTTCTATGTGGAAGACTGTGTTATGAACTGCTGAAATGCTGTAATAGCAGGTTGCCGTCGGTAAGGCAAGAATCTTGCGCAATACTATACTTGTTGATGAGAAGCAATTTTGAGTTTACTGGAAGGAAGAGTTTGATTAGAGTACACCTACAGATTATAATATCTGTATCTCAAATGCTGGGAAATATCGTTGGACTTAATAACGCTAGGTTTCAAGAAAGTTTGTCATTAATTAATAGTTACGCCACCAGTGACAAAGTAATGAAAGGAACAGGTAAGGTTTGTTATGTATTTTATATTTATCTACAAGTACGAGTTCAGTGCACTGGCTACGTACGAAATTCGTACTTCGATTGTACCGTTTCACACAGATATTTAATTCTTTAAAATATACATAGTCGCACATACATTTTGTTTGTACTCATTTTCAGATCCGGTTCTTTTTAAACACCTTTTGGATATTTACTTAGTCCTTTATGTAACTTTGCATTTCTGGTACAGGTTCAAAAAAAAATGTGATAAATACTACAGATGTGTATTTATCACAGCTATCAAAAATTTGTAAATTTCATAGATAAGTCTTGTTCACAATGGATATAAGAAGAAGACGTAGGATACACATACGAGATACATAAAGGGTAAAATTTAATTACCGTTCACAATGAACATAAGCTAACATCGAACATAAAGATTGACGCAAGCGCTGTTGTGGTATTTTGTTTATTTATTTTGACGTTTGAAGGTTAGTATGGTGGAAATGCGTTACATTCAATTGTACGTCATACTAGATCCATGACGTCTCGTCTTGTTTATCTTGCCGGATCTATTTTTATTTCTGTCAGTGACATTTGATATAACCAAAGAAAAAAATTATTCACAATACAATAATTATAATGTAATATATCTAGTAACTGAAATGCTCTAAGACTTCAGCCTTTCTCAACTTATTTATTATATTGATTTAGATTGTCGAAAAACCTTAAATGTTTCTTAACGTATCCATAATACAATTTAAAGTAAACAATACTTACGCTATTCTCATTAATCAGATAATTATAGAAAAGTTTGTAAAAAGCTTCGACTGTTTACAGAAAGCTTTCGGCATTATATTCAAAGGACGCAAATACATAATAAACAGAATGTACAGTTCTAAGAGGAACTGTTTTTATACAATTTATATCAAACCAAAAATAAACACGCAAATTTGACAGGCAAAATATACACAATACACCCCTTTTTGACAGATATGATTTATCTGACAACACCGAATTGAACTATTAGTCTATTAAAAATATGTAAGAGAGAAATTTAATATTGAAACGGAATTGCCATGAATGCATATATTACGATCAATGTATACATTTTCTGTCTAAACTAATTAATTAAAAGCCCTCAAATATAATTTCACAAAATAACTTTTTTAGTTTCACTAATACAGTTACGACAACATGTAAATGTCATAAATGACGTGCAATTGAATATAATGCGTCTCCTCTATAGTTTCTTAAAAATTCTGACAATATTGAAATTTCTATTAGAACGTATAATAATCTGCATATTACCCTTATTGCTATTACCGAAAAGTAACACAAATGAATGTCAAAACAAAACGAGACACGTTGGTGGGTTTAACTGGTAAAACAAGAAGAGCAAATCGAGTCTATAAAACTTATTTAATTTATAATATATATTCTCAAATATATGATATGAACTTCATTTAACGACACAAACTAGAAGCTTATCTGTTTAAATTACAATATAAAATCTTTAAGAATCATTGTATCTGTATTTTACAAATATTAATAAGGTGTCTATTGCAATGTCGTCAGATAATAGAATTTTTAACATCATAATCCTTAACCATCTATCATTAGGTTTTTATTTGCATTCATGCATTAGACATTGCACTTTAATTCAAGGTTATAATCACATTTCAAGATTTGGTTCACTCTTACATTTAGGAAAATTTATAAAGACAGCAAAAGCATTATATGCTGCACTATGGTGCTCGACTTCTTTGGTGGTGGTTTCAATACTAAAGTAAAAATATTTAGTGTAAGTTATTTTTTTGTATTGCTGTATGCCTTCAAATGCTTCACAAGTAGTATGTGGAGGTATTCGGCATAGCAGTCAGTCAATTTCACATAAATATTTCAAACAGCACTTTGGAATTAACAATTTCTTCTCCGATATGCCTTGTTACATATATAAATACGCTTTAGCTCACACCAACTGAAATACAAGTTCTATATCTACTTGCCCCTTTTCCACCACCTTAAATAAATTTAGTTTTTTTACTCGGTATGTAAATAGCACCAACAGATATTTACTTATATGGAGTAATTACAACTTATTGCAGTAACTTGTAGTAGATACATAAATTATATTATTTAAAATCGATAAAGCCTTTGTATTTTTCACGTTATCAAAACAAAAATCGTCACAATTCCAATTGACTGTATTCAAACGCATGTAATTCTACAGGCTTCTCGCGTCTTTTATAATATCGTTACCAATCGGTTTAAGTTGTGAAACTTCAGAAAGCTTATTTTACTAACATTATACCTAAGACATACATTACAAAAACATAAAGTTGAATTTATTTCAACTTTGTGTGTTATGCAACATAAGCACTACGGCCATTTTGAATAGATGCATTGGTTTTTCATACGTTTAACTTTACGCGTTACGCTTATGTTACGTTCAGGTTCAGCTTACGTCTTATGTCCATTGTGGACAACGACTAAGTGGAGTTATTCTCTGATACTCCATACGTTCTAATTAAAAACACCCCGCAGTTTAACTTACGTTTATTTAGTTAATTTTCTACATGATACACTTATACAACATTCCATACATTACTCTTCATACATATTCTTCTTTTTATGTAATACGCGACAAATTCTACCTTCACACAGCTTAGTGTGTCAATATCCAATAAGTAATCAATGCTGTTATAGTTAAAGAAGAAAGTTATTGGATAATATCGAAACTACTTTCACATTCACACTACTATATACACGCGTGATTCCGCATTATCCATCTATCCATTCATCCTGGTACTTCATTGATGCAATTATTGCGTACCACTGAACGTCCAGTAAAGGACGTCCATGGCACATCAATGAATGTATATTCGTTCGACAATACTTATATTACAGTCTATGGATATATATTTAATGGTGAAATTCTGAAACTTATCGGAAGGCTTACGGTTATCGTAAGCTATGAGAAATACGTCAGTAATGTAACCTAGCAACTAAAATGACAGTTTTTTTGCGATTTTTTGTACACAACTTTTGTATTTAATATGTAATCAGACATATCATCTCGTAAATATATACCTAAGTATTTCAATTTAAAATTTTATCTAATAAGAAAATTGTTTGAAATGTAATATAGCGATTGTTAAAAAAAATTTTTTAAAGAAAATGTACGGAAAATTTTGTAATGCCAAGACATAGTATAAACATATGTTTATACTGTAGCCAAGATAGCACGAAGCACTTTGGAAAATTTCAGCAAGAACTGCTACCATTAAGAGAGTTTAAAAGGACGCAGTATCACAGTATAGTGAATTTGCAGATAAATGTCTTTTCAGGCACATCTATGGATGATTAAATGTGATTTTTCTATGAAGCCAACAAGGACTGTTATTCCTATAAAGTGGACATTGTTTTTGGTACATACAAGGGTACCTAAACACAAAAAATACATAGACCCAGTAGATAATATTCTAGCAAAATGAAGCATGTGAAATTTACACAAACTAAATATTTGAAAAAGTCTATCATGGTATTGTGTTCACAATTTAGAATGCTTACGTGCGATTTATACGTATACAAGTAATACGTGGCAAGTAGCACCCCTACTGTCCGTCACCAATCCCGGCAACAATCGACAGACATCACAACGATTTTCTCCGATCTTCCCACTTCTCCGTTATCGAGAAATTTACAATTGAACATATCAATAACTGCAGTTATTGATATGTTCAATTGTAAATTTCTCCATAACTGTTCAGTTTGGGTATAGGACATGGTACATGAAACATACTTAGAATTCGATGTAGAATTAACAAATTAAATAAAAAACATATGTTTCCATTTGAAAAAAAAATGATGGTCGTAACTTATTTTTGGACCTTTGTACATCAATTTACCATCAAAAAAACTGCAGCTAAAAGCGTTTTTCCATAAAACAAAACCAAAAATTTATTCCAACTCGCGCGTCCGCTCTGTATATATATACAGGGTGTGGCAACGACCTGTAATCGGTCCCTTACGGTGTACATATTAACTTGATTGAAAAATGTTTTTAGTAAAAGTTATTTGGGAAAGCACAGGCTATGACCTAAAATTACTTTGATGTATACAGGGTGTTTAGTTTCCTCCCTACCTCATATAAATTTCTTATTTTAAATGGAACATACTATATATTGTTACATTTTTGGATTCCTGGGCGCAATATAAGCCAAATTTGTACAACACATCATATGGATTAAATTAATGGTTTTCGGGATATTTCGTATTAAAGGCAAAAAACCAATTTTAATAATTTCTTAAAAATTTTATATCTCCTGCATTTGTAATTATTTTGTAATAATTTTTTTATATCATTATAACAACAGTTCAAGATGTTCAGCCAATACGAAAAAATGTTCATTTTATAACATTGGGTGTTTGGAAATTGAACATGAATTTGAAAATTTTAAAATAGTTGGAATCATTTTTTTTCAAATGTAACACCCTGTATATTTCAACGCCGTTCGATGCAGGCTAAAGACCGCTTTCGTTTCCATATAACACTTTATATACCCAAAGCCAATAGTTTTGGAGTTATACTGTATACTATAGGGATTCTGAAACATAAGCCACGACTAACAAACGACAGGAATCGCATTAGCCTTATTGAGCTAGAAGCAGAATGTGTTATTGTCTTAATTAATGTGTTGCATAATAATATTTCAGTTAAAAGAAACAAATAGTTTTATTCTGTAAACAATTTTTAATGGAAATGAATAAATAAACATTAAAACAAAAACAAGAAAGCATTACAAAATTAGCGAATATATTACACTCTATACATATATTTTACATATACAATTCCTACCTGTTGTGGTCTACAACTAACAATAATGCTATAAAGTAATATCTATATTTGCAAACAAGAACGATAATAAATATTTAATTACAACCTACAAAATCTGTATTTAATGCTCCTCATGACATTTCTACGTCATTGACCGTAAAAATTCCGAAAATCGTCATCGAAACGTCATTTCGTTGCTAGCTACCGTAGCGTTGCGATAACCGAGCTTACGAGAGTGTTTCAGAATCCCACCATAAGATTCGTGGACATCGTATAACTTGGGTTAGAAGTGTACACAAACGATGTTAATGACTCTTAACAACAAATGGCATTAGTGTTTGATTTCTTTCATTATCAAACTTTCATCTGTCTTTTATATTATGTGAAATATTTTTGGACCTTTTAATTATATTTTTCATAATTGTTATAAATGTATATGATCCATATTCACTATACTTCTTAAAAACTATCTCATGTATTATATAGATGTTACGGCAACAACCGTATATTAAAAACAATTAATGTCAATAGTGTGATTGTAGAAAGTCATATTTATTTCGCTAGATTAATTTAGAACTTGCAGAAGCCTAAGTGGACTCTATGATTGATTTATGTCTTATTTTGACAGTATGGAGTAAAATATGATTAAAGTACTTGTTTTTATTTTATCGATACAAACGTGGCCTGGCGTACCTATACTATCTATAAGTACATGTATAATTTATATGTACACTTACCTTTTATAGTGGATTGTCATCCGGAGGATTGAATTGCGAAATTTAACGTAAGATTTTAATAGACATTATTTATACTGTTTGTACTGTTACGGTACTGTGAAAGTCTACTGAATATGTTATAAGGTAGATTTAAGTGTGTCTGTCTTATTTGTCTATGGGTTTTGGCTTAACAAGGGCTTTGACTTAAATCCATATAGATATATTCTGGATTCTTCCCTTCAAAGACATTCTCCTGCTAATTTGAAAGTCACGCAAATAATTCGGCTAGTTTATGTTTGTGTAGTATGATTACTTACTTAGATTTTGTTTTTTATGAATAGAAATATCTATTTTCTGAAAAAATTATAGTCTGTATTTTCAGGATTTCCTGTAGAAGTTAAAGATTTAACTAAGCGCGTACGAACAGTTCTTATGGCAACAGCTCAAATGCGAGAACACCATCACGATCCAGAAATGTTAGTAGATTTACAACACAGCTTGGCAAATGGTTATGCTTCAACGCCTGAACTAAGACATACTTGGTTGGAAACTATGACTAGACACCACGTGCGCGATGAAAACTTCTCCGAAGTAAGTATCGATCTCTTCTTATTTTAGATGTGTTGCTTATGAATTTCTTCTGTGCTTTTCTAGGCTGCCTGTTGTCAATTACATATGGCCGCCTTGATGGCGGAATACTTAAAATTGAAAAATGTGCAGGATTGGGGAGCTGAAGCTTTTAGCAAGATCTCATCCAACATTACTAAAGATGAACGCGGGTTAAAGTTAGATATTGGCGTCCAAGACATTCAGTATACCGAATATCTTTTGTTGGAACAATTAGAGAATTGCGTCGATTACATAGATAAGTCAGAGAGATACGAATTATTAGGTACTTTTAAATGTTTAATAGTATGGTGTGATTAGTTTGATAAATCTCTATACACTGAAACCACAATTATTGGTGTAAGAGCACTACTAGTGGCTGCTAGTTAATGACATATACGAAATTTATATTTTATTCTTTATTTGTAAGTGAATTAATATATAATACCACGCGATCATTTAAATTCTAAATTATAGCAGACGGGATTTTTTTATTAGGTTGTCCAGAATGTCAAATATTGATTAATTAATATTTTGAAACGTCACTTTGACAATTCAAATTGTAAATTAGTACTTATATACCAACTTAACTTAAATTTCACAGCCTGCTCTAATTTAGAATTTAAATGATCGCGCGGTACAAATTGAATACAAATAGTGAAAAATTTTAAAAACTGCAGCATTACAATCATAGTCAATTTTAAGGTGTCCTGTAGCTCTTCAACTAGATCCATGTACATTCCATGTAGAGGAAAAGAGAGAGCAAGTCATATGTACAAAATGTAACTGAAATAACGGGACTGGTTTGAAAAATGCTTCATTGAAAATTTATTACAAATAGCTGTTATTCTCCTTCAACATATTCTCCTTGCCTATCTGCACCACTGCATATGTGTTTTTCTTTGTTTGAAGCAGTGCTGCAATATTACAAGTGTCACCCTCTTCAGCAAGTCTACCGTTTCTGCATCATGCTTCAGAGAGTGCATTGTGCACCGGGTTGGTGTCCTAGTACAGCATCGATGAATTGTTCTTAGACAGATCTGGTCTATTTTTCTCACCCTCTGTCTCAGCTTGGTAAAGACCTTAATGTTATACTTATGGTTTACCTGTTATCACTGAGGTACCCACTCATCATTCGGAATGCAGTGTATGAATAAACGCTCTGTGTCAGGGTTGTATTGGATAATCTACGTTTCGTCACATGTGATGATTTTTTGATCTGATCAGGCTCGCTGTGAATCGGTCCTTGTTATGAAAGCAAATGTTTTTGCTCACGTTTGAGGTTTTTTGTAACACTATTGCGCAAACTAGTGTAATTTGCAAATCCTCACGAATTTGTCTATTGTTCCTCTCTCTCTCTTAATGTCATGTCTGTCATCATTCGAATACTCAAACGTATGGCTTTCCGCACACTTTTATTAAAATTTGTGAAATGAAACATCTCAACTGGAACTTTCATCATCTTGAACCTTCTACCAACCTTCCCCAACTTTGTAAATTCATTGTATTAGAATATGATGTATAGAGACCCGTTATATTCAATTGCACGTCATTGATGACGTTTACATGTTGTCATAACTGTATTAGAGAAACTAAAAAAGTTACTTTGTTAAATTATATTTGACAGCTTTTGTTTCATGACTTTAAATAGAAAATGTATAAATTGGTCGTAATATATGCATTCATGGTAAATAAACACATAGTTTATATTTCAATATTAAATTTCTCTCTTACATATTTTTAATAGACCAATCAATTCGGTGTTGCCAGATAAATCATATCTGTCAAAAAGGTGTGTGTTGTGTATATTTCTCCTGTCAAATTTCCGTGTATATTTTTGCTTTGATATAAATTGTGTAAAACTAGTTCCTCTTTGAACTGTACATCCTGTTTATTATCTATTTGCGTCCTTTGAATATAATGCCGAAAGGTTTCTGTAAACAGTTGAAGCTTTTTAGAAGCTTTTCGATAATCATCTGTTAAATTTAATGTGAATAGCATTTTTTTGTTCACAAATTTAAAAATTTGTGTCGATTTGATTAAATTCTATTGAATAATAATATCATCACTGCTGCCACTATATATTTTGCATCTTTAAGAAAACTACTTTTTTGACGGAATGCTAAAACTAGAGCAAATGTATAGGCGTCCAACGGACACTGTGATTAAAAAACGGACAACCATGTTTAGATCTTTTTACCACACTAATAAAACAATTCTCATATCAATACTTCCATATAATGTATCTAAGATAGAAAATATATTCGTTTTAGGTGAATTGTATAAATTAATAATACCCATGTACGAAAAGAAAAGGAACTATGAGTATCTAAAAGCGTCCTATCAAACTTTAGCTCAAAATTATGGAAAGGTCTTAGAAGTAAATAAATCAGGCAAAAGACTCTTAGGTAGATTTTACAGAATAGCCTTCTTTGGTCAAGCTTATTTTGAAGACGAGAGTGGAATTGAATATGTTTATAAAGAGCCGAAAGTAACATCTCTAAGCGAAATTACTGAGAGATTGTACAAGCAGTTTTGTAAGAAATTTGGTCAAGACGTCGTAAAGATGATACAAGATTCTAGTCCGGTAAGTTTTACAATTACATATTAACAAAAAATATGTTTCTATTCTTTATTTAATAAAGTAGAATTCCTAAGTTACACCGTTCGAGCAAGCAAGAACATTAATAACAATAATAATATGATGAAAAACATCTTTATATTTCTTAAGTTGCTTTATTTACTTCAGTTTAAAGATGAAATTGAAAAAAAATAGATGTTTATGATACCTACTTGATATTAAAAGAAATTACATAATTGCTAGAGCGACATATTATATTTTAGATTGTGCAAACAGACCTGGACCAAAAGTTTGCGTATATTCAAGTAACACACGTTACACCTTATTTCGAAAAAACAGAATTAGAAGAACGGCAGACCGAGTTTGAACAAAATCACGATATATCGTGCTTCATGTTTGAAACACCCTTCACGAAAGACGGAAAGGCTCAAGGAAATCCTGAAGAACAGTGGAAAAGGCGAACCATAATAACAAGTAAGTCTGTTTTGAAACATTATCATTTGATATGAATCAGTTACCATATAATAGAAACGTCTGACATGCGCAAGTAAATAATCAAGGCGACAAATATGAGATAACTTATTTTTACCTGTCCAGCACTCTGTTGTAGTAATATTTTAGTAATGGAAACTATATATCCTTAAATATTAATGAATTAGTTTAATTCCATTGTTTTGATATTTCTTTGGACGATGTCAATTTTTAGTAGCTTTGAATATTCATCTTCAGTTGCTATAAGGATTCTGCTGTACCCTATTGACATATTTTGACTACGAGGAAAGAATAGAACAGGAGAGATAATAAACTGGTGGGGGAATAGGTATTATGTAGACGGAGTTACTACTTTAAGGCAGGTCGTTATGGCAATATTGACCAATCATAGTTTATAAAGTGAGTATTTTGAATAACTTGTCATATATCTGACATTACATCCCACATTTCGACAAATATTATTATTAAGGAGACTCTCTCCTGTTCTATTCTTTACTCGTAGTATTTTGACGTTTGTTGCGATTTTTATGTAATAAATTGAGAATTTTATGGCAAAACCTCTCAATTACTGAAATATTATAGCATATTAAGGTGGCCACACACATGCAACGTGTCTCAACAGTGGAGGGAGTTCGGTACGATGTTTTGTTGCATGTGTGTAGTCACCTTTAGATATAGCTCTTAAAATGTCGAAACGTCATTTCAAAATATAATTAGAATTTTGTATTTTAGCGGAATATTCTTTCCCGTATGTTAAAAAACGTATACAAGTAGTAGCAAGGCGAACTGTAGAATTATCACCGATTGAAGTTGCCATTGACGAAATGCAAATTAGAGTGTCCGAGTTAGAAGAGGTTGTGTTCACTCAACCAACAGACGCAAAGAAACTGCAGCTTAGGTTACAAGGCAGTGTTTGCGTGCAAGTAAATGCGGGACCGCTTGCTTATGCCTCAGTTTTCCTCGACCCGATAGCTATTAATACATATCCAGAAGATAAAGTTGAAGAACTCAAGGATGTATACAGGTAAGCATATACAGGGTCGTCCAAAAGTCTGGATTCACGTGGATTTTGAGTAAACTATTCACTTTTTTGGAAAACTGAATTCTGTATCTTGAATGGGAATAAAATTGCAACTCAATAGTATTTTTTATTTCAAAAAAATTGTTTATAATTTTGAGATAAAGTTAATAACAATGTTTTTTTAAATGGAAACCTACCGTGATTTTTATTTCAGAGAGAGTACTTTCGATAAGAATTGCATTGGCATAGAAATTTTGGCTATAAACCTTACGATTATTGTTTAAATTAATATTAAATTTTCGATCCGAACACTCGTTCGCGCTTGTTCGGAAAATACACGAACGTGTCTTCTCTTACCACGTTTCCAACTGTAGGCATGGGTCCACCCCCTAATAAAGCATTCTATTGAAGGCGTTACGTTTATCTTGAATGAAAGCATTTTTTTTTTATAAAATGGAGATCTACCGCGATTACGATATTTAAACGTTATGAGAAAGTACAACGTAGTTTAATAAAAATTAGATCCGAAACGTAATTGGCAAACGTAAGGAAAGAAGCGTAAAAATTAGTAAATATCTCAGAATAAAATATTAGATTAATGATTAAAAACGCAACGTCATAGTTTTCGGCGTCCTAATTAGACATCAATCCACGGAACTGCGGATGTGCAGTTTCTCTTTCATTATGTCAATTTAAATAACAGCAGTGTCAAGAAGACGAAAAATAAAAATACCAATTACCACAAAAATCCCTCAATCGATGAAATCAGTTTTTCTTTTAATTAAAAAACGCCATAAGAATGGCAAATTGCAAAGCGAGTTATTTTAAACAATGAGTGCCTCAAGTTCTATAAAATGATTTTTTATAATAATATAAAAAAACCATTTTATAAGACCTTAAGGCACACATTTTTAAAAATGATTTGTGACCACTCGTTTTTTAAACTTTTTTTATACTAATTTTTCTTACTTTAGTAATAAGCAAAAATTTTTCTTACTGAATGCGAATTTGATTTTAAAAATATTTTACAGATATTTTTATTTATTAAAAAATGGGGTAATACAGGAAAATAACAAACACAAAATATAAATAAAAATTGTAATTAAAATTTCGTGTAAAAAAAAATACTCCTAATATAAAATTAAAACAAACAAAACAATGAAATTAAACTAGATATTACCAAAATCATATTAAATGTTCAAAATGTTCGCCATTAACTTCCTGGCAGAATCCAACTCGATGAACTACACCTTGGACAGCATTATTCAACATTTCCTGAGGTATATTCGCCATGGTCTCTTCAATTCTCTCTCTCAGATCCTCTAGATTTCTTGGTCTACTTTTATAGACCAAACCTTTTACGTATCCCCATAAAAAGAAATCTAATGGGGTGAGATCTGGAGATCGTGGTGGCCATTCCACGGCTCCCCTCCTTCCAATCCACCTTTCGGGAAAGATTTCATTTAGGTAATTTCTTACAGCAATACCAAAATGAGGCGGTGCACCATCTTGCTGGAACCAAACTTGATTCGGAATTGCATTTCGAAATATTCTTCGAATCGCTGGAATTATCTGGTTCCTTAGCAAATCCAAATACAATACAGCAGTTAAGTTGCCCTGGATGAAGAAAGGACCAATAATTGTCCCATTAACAATACCTGCCCATACATTAAGTTTCTCGGGATGTTGGGTATGGTGCTCCTGCATCCAGTGGGGGTTCTCCAGCGCCCAATATCGACAATTGTGACGATTGACTATTCCATTTAGGCAGAATGTTGCTTCGTCCGAAAATATGATGTTATTTGTAAAATTCAAATTTTGTTCTTGCTGGAAGAATAACCATTCACAGAATTGGAGGCGACGATCGTAATCTTCTGCGGTCAGCTCTTGCTGAAGTTGCAGTTTATATGGTTTGGCACTTTGGTTTTTCAATATCCTCTTGACAGAAGTGGCACTTACATCATAATCTAGTGCCAACTGCTCGGTTGAAATGATTGGCTCCTCAATAATCCTTTCCATTACAAGCTGTGCGACATGGTCGTTCGTTGCTGTCTTGGTTCTGCCAGATCTTGGGAGACTCTTGACGGTTCCGTTTTCAAAAAATCTTCTGTATGTTTTTGCAACAGTCGATTTTGAAATTGGGTTTCGCTCGGGGTGAAGTTGATTGAAGAGATCACAAGCTTCTTGATGTGATCGCTTTTTGTCGCCGTATCCCACCATAATTAGAATTTCTATCCGTTCTCTCTCTACCAGTTCCATATTTACGCAAATTGTTCAAAATCACAGATCACAAAAATAATAGATAAAGTCAATACCAAAACAACACAATTAACAACAAACAAAACGTTCAAGAAAACAGAAAATAAAAATTCAAATTCGCTCCGTAAACGTACACTAGTAATACCAAAAACAGAATGAGATAAGATTTGGACCTTCCAAGTGTCTAAAAACGGAAAAAGACCATAAAATTATTTTTTATTAAACTACGTTGTACTTTCTCATAACGTTTAAATATCGTAATCGCGGTAGATCCCCATTTTATAAAAAAAAAATGCTATCATTCAAGATAAACGTAACGCCTTCAATAGAATGCTTTATTAGGGGGTGGACCCATGCCTACAGTTGGAAACGTGGTAAGAGAAGACACGTTCGTGTATTTTCCGAACAAGCGCGAACGAGTGTTCGGATCGAAAATTTAATATTAATTTAAACAATAATCGTAAGGTTCATAGCCAAAATTTCTATGCCAATGCAATTCTTATCGAAAGTACTCTCTCTGAAATAAAAATCACGGTAGGTTTCCATTTAAAAAAACATTGTTATTAACTTTATCTCAAAATTATAAACAATTTTTTTGAAATAAAAAATACTATTGAGTTGCAATTTTATTCCCATTCAAGATACAGAATTCAGTTTTCCAAAAAAGTGAATAGTTTACTCAAAATCCACGTGAATCCAGACTTTTGGACGACCCTGTATATACATATAGCGACCTTTGATTTCACACTAGGCCAAGAAAATTGTCACAAAAAAAACCCTAGGGGTTATTAAACTTAAAATGGGTCATCAGCTGATACGGAAAATCGTGTGTATTTTTTATTTAGCTATTGAAAGTGTAAATATTTCAGTAACTTTGTGCGAAGACGAGTATTCACGCTTTCTCTTTTCACATTAAGTAAAATGGTGATCCTCAAAAGTACCGATAAGTGACACAGGTCTATTTCCTTCCTCACATATGCGCCTTGTCGCTGTAAAAATACGTTGGCGAAGATCTTTCTGTCTTAATTTTACACTCCATCATACAGAGGTGCTTTCATGTAACCCCAAAAAAGAAATCTAATGGATTTAAATCTGGACTTCGCGTCGGCCATGGTCTATGTCCTCCACGTCCACTCCATCATGATGATATACAACATTTAGGTAATTTCGCACTGCCAGTGAAATGTATGGTGGCGCGCCATCGTGTATGAACCAGAGATGTCTAAGCTGCAGAGGCACATCATCGAGATACTCCGTCAACCTATTCTGCAAAAAAATTAAGTAACTCTCTCCGGTCAACTGTGCAGGTAGTATGTGCGGTCCGAACAGACAATCACCGACAATTCCCGCCCAAAAATTCGCTGAGAAGCGTTGTTGAAAATCCCTGTTTGTTGTATTACATGCGGGTTTACATCACTTCAATAATGAACGTTATGAAAGTTTAATACGCCATTCCGGGTAAAACAAACATTCATCCGTGAATAGTACGCTCCCACAAAACTGCAGGTGGTGTTAGAATTTGCACTCGTTGCAGATGGAAGGGATACAGGAAGTTCTCGCGGAGGATCTGATGACCCATCGATCGGGATATTCCAGGTTGCGTTGCTGCAGTTCGCGCGCTTGTACGTGGATTCGCATCATATATATAATACTACTACATATATTGCGTGTGTCGTATATTGATAATGTGTAATTTTTCGTCCCAACTAAGAGAGATAGAATTGGAGTAGTGCCTGTTCTGCACATGCGTCGATTCAAAATGTCCATTTTGAAATTTACGAAATGACAGATAAACAGAAAACATAATTATAACCTCTGATTTAAATTGACATCTATATCTATGATATTACTGAAAGCATACGCAAAGTTGTTTTTTATTGAATTCAGTTTTGTGCAAGTTTACTTCATCGGTGAATTTGTAGAATTACTCAGAAAATACGAGGTAGAATAAATAAACGATATGAAGGCTGATTCCAGTGAATTATTAAAAGAAAAACTTGTGAAGGTATAACTTCTGCGTTGATTTTTACGTGCTTACTGGAATATGTGAAATTATATTATTAAATGTAAATACCGGTCCTTCCATTTCGACTAACAGAAAAGATTTTGAACAGAAAAACTTGTGAACTTATAACTAATACATTGATTTGTACATGTTTATTGGTGTATGTGAAATTATATTATTAAATGTAAATACCGATCGTTTCATTTCGTCTTATTGAAAATATTTTGAACAGAAAATCTTGTGTACATTATAAGTGTGAGCTTATTGATGTGTATGCAATTATTGAATATAAATACTGCTTGTTTTGACTTACAGAAAACACATAAATTAATGTTTTATATACACAAACGAATATATTCAGGTATGTTTTATATGTCAGATTGTATTATATTTCAACATATACTTTTGCTTGTATTTTTAAGCTTAAGAATGCAAATAAAATTACTGTATTTAATATTTTGGCTATACGTAAGAATAAAACAACATCTATTTTATATTTGTCTATGTACATTATTCAATATAATGTCGCATAATCAACAATGTACAAAACTAATTAAATTCCTGTATTTAATTCTGTGTCGAGATATACACTGAAACATGAATGTTTTAGCAAAAGTCGTGGAATTAATCACCATTACATTTTTGTGATTGAATATAATTTTTATTATTGATAACTTTTTTTTAAAATCTAGAATGATTAAGCCATTCACGAAAATAAAAACGTGATAGTGTTATTTACGCCCATATGGTAGCAAAGAATATAAACAAACATTTACCAACTCTGATACACTTGAAATTCTTTAGTGTCTGTAATAGCATATTCGTAATCAATACATTTTTCTTTATGTCTATGTCTCATAAACTGAGATGAGTAGAAATGAGACTTGCAAATAATTTATATTATTGCTTGTAAAAAAAGTATGTTGATGTTGTATTTGATTCAATAATTACATCAATGAGCAAAGTTCAATTTCTACTTACGAAGTAAAAATTTAATTTTATTTTATTTATGTTCGGAAATCTATTTTGTATATACTTTCTTGGAATTAAAACAAAACAAAAATTATTATAATATATAAATATTTGTATAAATTAATAGATACATACAAATTTATAAAATGATAAAAAAGATTTAGAGAATGTAACAATATAAAAACAGGAATACTGTTTGATGCCGTGCCTATCTTGCTGTTCATAACACTGCACTATTTACTTCCACAATGTTGGGAAAAGTTCAGAAGAACTCATCACACATTGTTTTGGCAAAATCCAAAATGAATATTATCTTTATACTGTACCATCTACAAGTTGTTTTAAACTAAAACATATTTTAGTGGAAATTTAAATATAAAATACATTCTTTGTGCTTGATTACAATTTAGTGACAGATATTACGATACATATTTAGCAAAGTACAAATTAGAAAAAAACACTTCACTATCTTATAAATAAGACATCATCATCACAATCAGTGATGCATCATAGCATAAATTCCAATAATCGGCCCAATCTCTTCTCAAAATACCCAATCTCGGCATATTAATAGGCGCTTTCCTTTTGACATAAATCTCAGATAATATCACCTCACTTTAGCTGAGATTATATTTTGACGCGTTCCTTTTGTAATCAGCTGACTGAGACGAAGTGAGGTTGGTCAGAACCTTCCTCACTTCAAGTGAGCAGAGACACTCACATCACTTTAGCTCAGCTCAGATCTCTAGTAAAAGGAAAGCGCTTAATATCTCATATCATATGGGATCTGTGGATTCCGTGGTGGACATGTCAAAATTCTTCAACTTTCTATGAACACATGTATGTTCTATTAGATATATATCAAAAAAAATAGAAGGTTGTGGCAAAAAGATTGGTATGTGTCTCTTCTAAGAGGTTTAATAGAAGCCTTTTTATTATGAGCAATTCAAATATTTTAATATGTAACATAATAATATAATTACCTAATTCATGTAAAATTTACTGTGTTCTTTCTGTACATTGCTCCGATATAGATGAGAGTAATTCTAGAATACAAGAATACCACAATATCTAATTCATTATTATTCTTGTATGTTGAGTTGAATAATTTAGGTGTTGTTATTAAATCACAAATTTTTGTACATGACCTATAGAGGTCTTTTTCTTTCTGTTCACGATATCCCATTATAATATATTCAAAGAAACACAGTTGCAATGCAATTGAACTGATTGCGGGTTTTACTTAATTAATTTACAATATTTACGATAACATAACCACAATTCGTACAACTTTTGACAAATATACTTCTTCAATATGACCGTTTGTTTGTCTGTGATTTGCACATGATGCCAGGACGATATTTCTTCATTCATTAAGGGAAATTAAATTATTTTTCCACTTTTGAAAAGGCACAATTATTAATTATAAAGAGGTTTGTCGATTTTTAAACTATTTATACTTGTTTGACGATGTACAAACAATAATTAAATATTTATAGTAATGAATCTATGTGATAAACAAACAGACCTAAATTTGAAAAATTATTTGTAACGCATGCGCAGTTTGGACAATGCACCAATAACACGGCATAGCACCATATGTTTTATTTCACAATGTTGGAGCGAAGTTTTCCTTGTCTACACGCGATATAGTAGTATTATATATATGATTCGCATCTACCATATTCAAGCTGCTCTTCCGCACGTAACATTCTCCGTTCTCTTTCACCACCCCTACCTTCGTAACTTGGATGTAGTGTTCCTCGTTCTCGTAACCTAAACACCGTGTCCATAATCAATTGATACGACGGACGCCTACGATCTAAAGAACGTTCCGCCTACGTTCAACTACTCTTCCGTTTCCACCTGTTTCACCTTACAGATACATCATATCCGATAACTAAGAATGAATACACATTCGCAGCTGAAAACATAATGAACATCTATCTGTCTTGTGTGCCTAGATAAGATACATGCAAGCGCGCGTTGTCATTCATACCGTGGTCGTCCAGGCTCGGCATAAAGGCCCGTTGTATTTTTTATTATTTTTTTTCTGCCGTATGCGTACGAATAAAGACTTTATATTTTGCGAATAATTTTTTTAGCATTACAGCTAAATCAGTTATTTTCTTTTAAAATATTGGTTGGATTCTTCACTCACCTGCACTATTAACACTTGTGTTCAACTCTTATTTTTCAATTTAGATTTTAATTAATTTGTAAGTACGTTGTTTTTAATTTAATTGTTTATGATAATTTTCAGAGATTTTATGAAAATATGCTACTCAGCACTACAAGTTAATAGTAAAATAATATCATCAGAACAACAAGAATATCAAGACGTTTTGCGTCAAAATTACAAGAAATTATCCTCATCTCTGTCAACTTTATTCGGCGAATCTCTTTGGCCACACGAAGAAACGGGTAGTTTTAAACGAAATAGTACTGCGGTATTTAGTGTCATAAGTGGCACTTCTCACAACTCCAGTACGGTTTAGGTCGTTAAACTAGTAACCAGTTTGAAAATGTTATAAGTCATCTCATACTTTTATTAATTTATTTAATTTTCATTAGTCCATAGATATTTATTATTAATTTTCTATGTTGATAGTCATTTTTTTACATTGTGTACAGATTTATTTTAAAATATTTTTTACCATAGATAATGGAGTCAGTTTTGATGTTTATATTATTTTTATTACTATTAAGAAGTAATCTAAATGACTTGATAAATAATAATAAAATATAAATTTAATAGAAGAATGTGTGCTATAATTGTCAAATTAACTAACATTCAATTAAATGGGTACTCTTTTTATAAAAATCAGATAGCCCCTTTCTAAAATTTCTAAATATAATAATTTATTTACTTAATGGTTAGTAGTACAGTACTGGTAATGTATTAAAATTTTACTTATAATATTTAATAAGTTCTTACAATCATTCTAATATAATGAATATTCTAGTTCAGAGTTAGTAGATAGAAGTATTTTCATACCATTGCCAGAATTGAGTCAATTATTTATGATTATACTTATTTGAAGCTCTCGCATATTTTCTCTATATTTTACAACTAAAAGTTCAATGACCATAATGTTATATATTAGGTTGAATTTGAATATATTTTTTTCCTAGACTAATCTTTAAACTATTGAATGGAAACTATTGCCTTCAAGAAATAAAACAAAATGCAAATATTAATATCATTCTAGAGCATAGTCTTTAATGATAATTTTATACGTTTATAAAACATTGAAGACTGGAGTAGGCTCAATTTTTCGATAGTAATTTTCCCTTGCTGAAAATTTTCTTTGTCACAGAAAAAAAAAATTAATAAAATAAAGGGAAAACGAATATTTTCGAATGGAATATATGTATATTTCAATAGGATTTTAAAATAGATGGGTTTGTATCCAATACCAATTTGAAGTCGATATTATACGTATAGTAATAAACGTAAATAGGTCAGATATTAAGTGAATATACTAAGTCATATTTTTACAAAATTAATGTAGTTATAGGAGTGTTTTTTCTCGTAAGTTAATGTAGAATACTCCTAAACTGGAAGCGGTGGGCTAAGTACATAAACACAAATCCCTGTTAGAATAATATCTAAAATCATAGATATGTATTTTGACTACCAAATTAACATCTTTTATTGGAAACAAAAGACTACTGCAACAGCAATAAGTTTTTAACTAGAGATTGCTACTAGCACAGTATATAACTAAATTATTCATAGCAACACTCCCGTTGGGTAGTGTTTCGCAAACAACCTTGAAAGTTGGTCAACTTTTAACTTTTAAGCGCTGAATGTAAAGTCACATAACCTCACATCAGTATGTTTAAATATAATTGACATCCAAGATTACAGCAGCAGGTCGTGCCTGAGACAGCTTTAAGGTTAAATGAAGAGTTAATTGAAAATTAAATTATCGATACAGATATACATTTTACTTGTTTTTTAAACGGGCTCACGATAAAGTTAAAGCTAGGCGACACTCAAAATCGATAGGCTTCCTTATAGAATATTTACTTAGTTCCTCTTGTAATAAATTTAACAACCTGTTATATACATGACGCGACATTCTCGAATGTTTGAAAAATCTTCTGGACCTATTGCTTTTAGTTTTAAGTAATTCATCCTTGTCCCTTGAACGGTTTGCTTGTCTCACCCACCAACGTCTTCGTGGTGAATATTGTAAATTTAAATTACAAACTAGCAGGTATAGCTGATAGAGCAAATAAAAATACAAAAAAGCCTCAAATTCAGCCATCACTCATTTATTTTGACAAATTATATACATAATGGGATTCTAAGGTTATGATGAAGAGTCTACGCGCAGGCTACGCGTATATTGTAACCACTTTCTATTGATCACCGTTTTTTGACAGTTAATCAGTGTCTAAAGCGCGTCAGTTTCGTGCCATTGTACTCCACGCTTACGCATAATTTTGATAGTTTGGTTATGTCATGTAAATAATAAATAAGCGTCTATAATTT
Source organism: Amphimallon solstitiale (assembly GCA_963170755.1). Taxonomy (NCBI): domain Eukaryota; kingdom Metazoa; phylum Arthropoda; class Insecta; order Coleoptera; family Scarabaeidae; genus Amphimallon; species Amphimallon solstitiale. The sequence continues at coordinate 48,175,552 of OY720679.1, forward strand.
GAATTGAGGTATGACAACTGTCGAAATTAGAAGTTTTCAAAAGCTTAGCATGTACACCAATATTGATTACTTAATTACTTGAAAAACAGCCTTCTTTAATGAGGTAAGATTTTGAAATCATTGTACAATATATACCTAATAGTTTTTATTTTAGTGCATTGCTTACTGTCCAGGTTTAATATAACATTTTGTTTTCCACAGAGAATGTCTACTTGAATGTCAAAATACATATCTAAGATATAAGATTTAGTTATTGTGCGAATGTCTTGTTTTTTTTTTAACAAATTGAAGTAGAGCATCGCCAATTTGATTCATATGCAATCTATCTTACAATTTGGTTTTGAGAAGGATAGCTACGTTCGATCAGATTCAGTAGGTATAGTATTGTACCGCATTTTTTGAAGTTTACTGGCAAATCCACTATTTGAACCCCAGATTGACTTTTAGCCGTTATGAGTTTTATGTATTTTTCTTCTAAAATGCAATCAGGGGTGTTCTATAGTTAAATGTTATAAGAGATTCTAGAAAAGTGTTGAAATATTTTAATTACCACGTGGTGAAAAAATATAGGAAGACCACAACACTGTATAATTAATATAAAACGTTAAGATTTGTCTAAAGATATGTTTGTGAATTTGGCGTGTTTACTTTTTTGTTAATGTTTATTTAACATACTCTAAATATATATTTCAAAAGCTTAGTCAAAGAATTCATTATATATTTTTGAAAAATTAAGCGAAATCCTTTCACTTACGTTATTGTACATGTACTAAACTTTGTTATAAGATCTTAAGAACATACATATATTGATGCCAAATGGCAAGTTTGCGATACTCTATATACCGACTGCATTTGATTGGATTTTCCACCTATCTTCTGAAAGATAATCAGGAAGTCAAGTATAAATGAAGTTAGCATTGAATAGACCAATATGAAATATTTATACTGGTATTAGAAAAGTATTAATATTGCAATGAATATTTTTCACCACATAGAAACCAAAATTCATCTAAAAATGTTTGTTCAATTTTCAATGGTGAGTAGAAGTGTAGAATAAACAACAGGGGTGTGGAAGTAATGTTTTTTCTTCCATTTTTACGTACATTTTTATATTCCTCCTGTTTAATGTGTGAATAGGTGAAATTGAACGAATTATGAACGGTTGCGATAGTAATTTAAGTTATATATTATTATCTACTTTGATGATGAAGTTGTAAATATGTCAATAGCAACTTCGCACTATTTGTAGAATGTATTTTCTTATAACGGGCTACATACGACAAAAAGACGCTTCGTATATGTATGCAATTCATTTCATTTATCACTTGACTCGTTATATACAGGTGATCCAAATATGCATGGTATTGCATTCACTTTCGAGAAAATTTAAAAGTGATAATCTTTTAATTTAAACAATCTCAATGTTTTCATAAGATTTTGACAGATGATTAGGTATTTTAATTTATTAACAGAAATGCGCAGAGGCGAAGTATCTTTTCTAAGAGCCTCCTTGTGCTATTACTTCATTCCTGCCATTGCTACTTCAACACCCTTCTTAATTACTGCGGCAACTATTAAATTTTTTTATTGCAAACAGAATAACTTTTCTTTTTTCTTTCAACTATACTCAATGAATAAAATATACCATTTGTTTCAATTAATAATTCGATTTGTTGTCAAGTTTTATATATTATATGTCATCGATTTTATATTTTACACCAAACATCAGTTTCAACGTTCCAATTTTCTGTCATATACTTAATGAACTAATTTGTAGATTTAATATCAGCGCTGGAATCGTTCTTAAAAAATGTTTATATACAAACATTTTACTGCACCATAATAGGATTTTTGTACTGCAAAACATTACTTTTACACTGACATTACTTAATAAAAGAACAAAATTATGTTTTATAGAAAATAAATAATTAATTAACAAATACCATTGCAAATGTAAAAATCTTTAAAAATACAGCTGTTGATATACATATAAAAAAAAATTAAAATAATGTTCTCGAAAATGGAGCAGTTATATTTATTTATAATATATTATCACACATCGCCATCGTAAAGATGAATAATATCATGATGATATCAGTAATCAGATCTTAATTTGGATCAGCCAGTATATAAATGAAGTAGTTATGATTAATTTAAATCTATTAAATTAATCAGCATTTCCTCTTACTAGAACAAAAACTAAGTTCCTTTACTTTTTAACTTTTCTGTGAAAACTATCCGTCGATGTGTGTATATTCTAAATGCATGCATAAACATATTTAGGTTTTATATACTAAAAGTGAGTAATTATTACATACATAGATATACATGTAAATGTATAAATATATAAGTTATGCTATAAAACTAAGTTAAGCTTTTGCCATAACTAATGATGAAAAGATATTGGTACATAGAAAAGTAAATGTCTTATTGTTAATATTATAAGTGATGGAGTGTTCAGAAATTTGGAATACTCTAAAACAATTTCGTAATATTAATGGAAATGGATATATGTATATGTTGTTATGATAAAATCGGTTTTAAATATTTAGGTTTTGTATTTATTCTATTTGAAATAGACTTTATCGAAATAGTGTTTCTTGTATGAACCTTACACAGAATTTAGTTCCATTATTTTCTTTTATATTATTGTAATTAATAAGTTTACGTAGCTGATACAGATAGACATTGGGTGATATAATATGCCATTTAAGATTTTTGTGGTTTTATGTAAATGTATTAAATTCTGTGTAAATTTTGTCGAGAGCTAATGTACAGGATGTTATAATGATGCATTGAGCCAGCAACATTGGCACTTTTAGTATTTGATACAGTAACAATGCCTTTTTTATGACTGTGATATGATTTTATAATAAAATTGAAATAAGTACTACTAGTTATGTATTTTACAGCCATTAATAATAATAATAATACTGACTGGTTTCATAATTCCTTCATTAAGTCGCTATCTGAATAAAACCTTCTTTCTTCTTCATAATTTTTGAATTTAACTAAGTAACTTAAGTTATAACATCTTGTATAACATGTGGATTCGGAGACGGTTTTAAGTGGTTAATGTTTTTATAATAGAAAATTATGGGCATTTAGATACGATTATTCAAAAGCACTTGTGACATGTAAGTATGAAATAATTTCATTAGTTTTTGTGTGGGCTGTGAAATAGTATGAAGTGTAATTTAGCTTATCTTATTTTATTAATTAAAAATTTATATTATTTTTTTTATCCGACAAATTTTATTTTAATGATGTACATATATTTTTTAATACTGTACAGCTTTTTTTTATATTTTATAGGTTTGTCACATCAAACATCTATTAAAATAACATTTCCATTAACAGTTTCACACATAAATACACAATTCCATTTGTTTTATTACCTCGTTGTAACATGCTGATTTTTTATGTATTGAAAGAATTATTTTATTTTTTTCTACTGATTCACAAATAATGTATTGATACATAAAACTGCAATAAATGTTATTTATATTATTTTGTTTTATTATTTAATATAAATTCAATGTGGTAACCTATCAGAAATTTCTAAATAAGAAATCCTTTTATTGAATAAAACCTCAATGTTTTCAAATCTACAGCCAATATTCATTGCCATCAAGATATACAGGACGTGTTGAATACTGTGCACGAGTAGGTCCATATCGAATCACAACAGAAACGTATGATGGGAAAATACAAATAATTAACAAAAGATATCGTCGGAAAACAGCACCAGAAGTAGCGATAGAATTCCAACATGGAATTTCAGTAAATACGGTAAAACTTCGCTTAAAGAGGGTAACAATTTTTGCGTCCGATCAACAGTAACTTGGTGAGTTCGTTTAGGTGAAGCAATTACATAGACAAGACTGATTCGGTTGTTATCGGTGGTGTATCCCCAGATGCCCAGCATATCACCGATAATAAAGGAATCAGTCAATCGTAGAGCAGTGGAAAAATGTATTTTGGACTAATGAATCGATGTTCGAAATATTCGCACAACATTGTCGAGTTTTCATCAGAATATCCTGCGATTCGAAAAAAAATATCCCTAATGGCATTATACCAACTATTAAGCATGGACGTGGTTCTAGTTTAGGCCTGCACAGATTTCTATACAGAATTTCTGAACAACTTTCTGTGCAGAATTTATTTTTCCTATTTGCAACATATACTAAATTTTAAAGGTCCAAGTATGCCCTGAATGTATTAAGTATTATAGATTGACGGTTATTGGAAATATAACAATAACGGAAACTGCACTACATGGTAGACAAGGCCGCCTATGCGTTAAATGACCAACGAGTGACAAAAAATATCGCAAGATAAGAACACTGAAATGTCTACATTAAAAATGAATTATTGGAAACTTTTAGGTGTAGCGTAGCCGCTTAAGGCGCGTTTATACGTGCATGGATTCAGTGGCGCCAGTCGCTACTGGTACGCCAGTTCCCAAATAATTGCAAGTGTAAACCTTTACTGTCGCGCCAGTACATCCATGCGTGCATTTATGTCAAAAGTTAGTTGCCTTCTAACTTTTCCATGCGCCAGTGAAGACTGGCGAGTATTAAAAAATATTATATAAGCATAAATTTGCAGGCGTTTCGCTAATTTTCAGCAACAGGTGTTATTTGTGTATGTTGTGCATCTTTAAAATTAATAATAATGAACAAAAAGTGGAGCCCTGCAACAACTATCAAATTTCTAGAGATTTATGAAAAATACCCGTGTGTTCTATCTCTTCTTTTTCTTCGCAAATTGTCAATCATTTCCTCAACCACAACTTTTGTGGCTATTTTAGAGGCTCTACAAATAAGTTCATGAGACATGCATATTAGACCACTAAGTTGAAACTGAAAATGGCGAGAAAAATTACTATTTTTCGATATGCAACATGTAAACGATTACTGGCGCGAAAGTTGTACTGGCGCCAGTAAATCCATACACGTGTAAATGCGCCTTTAGTTTCTGTTAGTAGTATTTATAAACAAGGGTACGGGCATGGTACAAATATATAAGGTATGCTACAACTTTGACTCAAATTCGCCTATTTCTGCGCTGGATGCAATTTCGTCATATGTGTTGCGTCATCCATCACATGTTTGTAGTTTTGAGTTTGTGCTTTGTTTATATTTAGATTTCGAAGAGTTATATCCGATTATATCGTATTTTGTGTCATTATAATTATTATTTTATATGTTTAGTGTAGTTATTAAGATTTGTGAATATTTTCATTAAGCCAAAGACTTTTAATTTGATTTATTTAGAACTTAAGAAGAGGTTATAACATAGAAGGTAATGAGTTTATTAAATATTGTATTATAAAGCAATACATTTGCCTCTACCTTTAGCTCATCTAATATGGTAAGCTGCTGTGTCTTGAGCTGCAAAAGCAGGTCAGAAAACACTCGAGGAAGGAATATTAAATATTTTCGTTTTCCTAAAGATCGAAACTTATCTCAGCAGTGGATACAAGCCTGTGGTAGAAGGATAAAAAACACAAGAAATCGTAGGTTTTGTATTTGGACGTATTTGTGTACCTTTTAATGATGTTATTATTTACAGATTATATATGTTCACTTCATTTTGCAAGAGACGCATATGAGAAGTGGTATTTAGATAATCGACAGATGAGAGAGAAATATATAAAATCGTACCAAATACTTCATAAAACAGCTGTTCCCACATTGTATATACATACACATAGTGAAGCTGCTGTAAATTACTCGACTTTACAACCATCAACATCAAGGTAACAGATATGAAATAACGCATGAGTGTACTTACTTTTAAATTATTTAGTATACAGAGTAGGATGTTGCAGAGGAAGAATGTTAATCTGTAATACGTACCTTCATATAATCACTACTTATACTGTATTTAAAAAAATACAAATAAATTTGTTTGTATGAAGCAATGAACCTAATAATAACCTATGTATTATATGCCAATGTAAAAAGTATTACCTATTTAATGAATTATTACAGTTATTCCATCAATCCATCGGAAGAAATCGACCTGTTACCTCCAACTGTAGAAGATACAGAAGTAACATTCTCTATGCCAAAAGAAGATTCCTCAACAAGGTAAGGAAAAATTTAACTCGTTAGTGGAGTTGTCAAAGCATAGTTATTATGAAAAGAGTTGTATTCAAATAAGCTGTCAAATTAAAAGCTCAAAATGTTTTAAATAGTCTTGTAATGTTGAAGTGGTGTGCAATGTAAAAATACTTAAAGAAATTGCTGTTTCATACTTTTAACAAATAAATAAGGTTAGCAATACTACCTTACCATGTTTAATAAACAAAGCATTCTAATTTTAATAATTTGTTCTAGTTGTTCTATTGTTCCCGAGGAAAGAAGAAACCAAACATGCGAAACAGAAAAATATTGTGAAGTAGCATTTACAAAACCTGGAGCTTTTTCATTTAAGTAAATATATATATATATATATCATTAATGATGTAATTTATAATAATAATAATAATAATAATATTTATTCAATGTAATAAAATCATTACATGAAAAGTCAAAATATACAGACAAACAAATTAAAATTGTATATCAATAAAATTATTATTCAAATATTCATTGATTGAATAAAAACTTTTTGTCAGTAAAAATTTTGATATTTTACTTAAAAAAGTATAGCATTCATTGTCTGTAATATAATCTGTAAGGGAGAATGATCATTGTTACATATGATATTAAGGAATTACAGAAAGAAAATTATCGATTTTAATCATTACCTTCACATTAATACCTATTTTCATATGCCCGAACAGTACACAAATCAGTCTTACTTATTTAATTATTCTATATACTTCTTATTTGATACATATTACTATATACCTATGTTCCATTTTTACTGAAATGCTTGGCCATAAGCTGTTATGTAAGTAATAATGTTGTAGACTTTATTGATTAAGATTATGGTGTATAATAAATAATTTGAATATGCTAAAAACAGTAATTCTGTAATATATATTTTAATATGCATTTTTTTAAAAATGAAACAAATCAAGTTTGTGAAAGATAGTATAACGAATGATTTATGTATTGAGCATTTCTAATTTTGATTTTATAATGCAGACCATCTACTTCAACCGAAAACCCTGAAGACACACTATCACATTGGAAGGAACAATATTTTCTATCGCAAGGGAAAATACAGACCTTACAGGAAAAGGTGGCCTACCTCACTGAAGAAATATGTCACCTCAATAGAATTTTAGAGAAATATTTTACACCGGGGCAAATACGACTAATAAAATCAAAGACAAAAATGAAGGCAAAATGGACTGCTGAAGATATTTCCTCGGCAATTTCGCTTCGAAGCGTAAGTCCTAAAGCCTACAGATATTTAAGAACTACCAGAGAATATCCACTGCCAGGCTTATCAACCTTAAGGAAGTGGGCGACAAGTTTGGAATTGAAACCAGGTATTCTGGAAGAGGTTTTACTAATTATGAAATATAAGGCAAATGAGTATACCGAGCGCGACAGATTGTGTGTACTTTCTTTTGACGAGATGTACGTCTCTAATGAAATATGTTTCGATCGCAAAAGGGAACAGGCTGTAGGACCGCACAAAACAGTGCAAACCGTTATGGTACGTGGCTTGTTTTCGGCATGGAAGCAAGTAATATACTATGATTACGACTGTGGTATGTCGGTAGAAGTCCTCCGAAATATTATATGTAAATTAGAAGTAATACAGTACACTGTTGTAGCTGTTGTTTCGGATCTAGGACCTGGAAACAGAAAATTATGGAAAAATATGAAGGTTGGTGTAGCTGTCGATGAAAGTGAATCCTTCACTCATCCATCTGATGAAGGGAAAAAGATTTTTGTATTTGCTGATGTGCCACATTTAATCAAATTGATTAGAAATAATCTTTTTGATCATGGGTTCACCATAAATAATACAAAGATCACGAAGGAGCCCTTTCAGAAATTGGTTGACCTACAGGAAGGTGACTTGAAACTTGCCCATAAGCTTACACAGGTTCACATCGATGTAATTGGCAACCAAAGGCAGAAAGTAAAATATGCTGTGCAATGTCTCTCACGTACAGTGGCGCTAGCGATAAGGTGGTGTGGTGAACATAATTTAATGCCAGATATTGCATGCACTGAAATTAGTGACATAATTAATATCATTAACGATTGGTTTGATTTGTTCAATACTCAAACCAAATTTGATATTGCTGCCAATGCATATGGTGTTGATATTGAAAACCAACTGGATAAAATAGAAAAAATGACTAAATTAATACAAAATATAAGAGTCGGTACAAGAAAAAGTTTAATGTTTTTTCAAAAAGCGATACTACAAAATAACAGCTCTCTAAAAAACTTATATCAATATTTAAGGTCAAACTTTAATATTGAGTACATAATTACTAGACGTCTGAATCAAGATATAATAGAAAATTTTTTTTCATATATGCGAGCTATGGGATCCACCAATGACCACCCTAGTGCATTACAATTCAAATATCGATTGAGATGGTACATTCTTGGGAAGCATTCATCTGTTGTGTTTTCAGAAAATGTCAACACACAGGAAGATACGTCTGTAGTAGAGTTACTAACTACAGACGCAACACTTAACTTAACTACAGTTTTGGAACCTTTTGTGCAAGAAACTGGAGATTTTGAAGAAAATGTTGTCAGGGTGTCTGAGGATGACATAAATGAGGAATTTATGGACTTGCTGACGGAATTCGAAAGAATCCATTCCGCAACCTCTGCTACCGGGGATATTGCGAAGCAAGGCTTATACTATATAGCGGGATATATAGCACATAAGTTCAGAAGCAAATACTCGTTACATGATGATACTCAGATTGAATCCCCAGAAAGCAACTGGATTGGATTAGTCTCCAGGCGGTGTCTACGTCAGCCGAATGCTATTATGAAGAAAATGGCAGAAGACGCTGAACAAATGTTTAATGAATTCCATAAGAAATCGATTAACAAAAATACCAACATAATAAAGCGTTTGGTACAAAATATTAAGACTAGTTTGCCACAAGAAGTTGTGGAATCATATATTAGAGTAAGAACTTACATACGTATAAAAGAGATAAATAAAAATAATTATCAACAAAAAAGAAAATTACAAAAAAAAACAATAAAATTTACCAATAAAAAAAAGTAACCATATCTGTTGTTTTATTTATTACCTGTCAATTAACAATTAATAAACGAAAATCCAATATTAAACCAATAGCACAGAGAAAGAACAGAGAGCCCATGAGATAGGCTTTACTGTAGCCCATCAGTTTTAGTTCATTTAGGAAAAATAGAGGACACTACGATTTAGAATTTACCATTATTTTATATTTGAACCACATGTGTGTCGGAAAATTTAAAGTACGATTTGCTATAAATTACCTTTCAAGTTTAACTAACCGACACCAGATGACGATATTGGGGAACTTGAATTATGATCTATTTCCTATTTTTAATATTTAACAAGAAAAGAACAATCTCCTTATTCATCTCACCCAAACACATTTAGCCTTGAGTTGACGACAAAGAACCGACACACTTTTTGTAAGTGAACGGCAAAAAAACATATATGTAAACACTTATAAGAAATATAAATTAGGAATTCTTCAATTTCAGGTTATATAAATTCAAACATTGTCGATGTTCCCAGTGAGATTGATTTTATATTAGAAAATAAACCAAGAGAGTATGTGTCTGTTTACCCATCAATCAGAAAAGTAGATGGGGAAAGATAAATCTCATAACAATTTTAATTGCATGGGTGCATTTGTTTTCGCACGCTGTTAAATTTTATGTTCACCTCAGGCACGGATTAAATCATTTTTTAAAACTAACATTATTTGGTTACCTATTTAGCAGATTATTTAACAAATAAAAAGTATATACAACATATTTTAGAACAACTTTTGAATATATTTTTTTTTAATTTGGACCATTAATACGTTTTAGAATGTGTATGGTGCCCACACCAATTTATTTCGTTAGTTAACAGTGCAATAACTTTAACGCAGTTCAAGTTGACTGAGGGTTAAAATCAAGGCTGTTTTACTTATACGTAGTATAAGGAAGTCTTGTGATGACGAAAATTTTCGACCTCGAGATTTTTGTAGATGTCCACGTTTTCAAGTCTCCTGATAGAGGTTTTTAAAAATGTCCCCCCCCTCTCTCCCTCTCTCTCTCTCCCTCCCTCTCTCTCTCTCTCTGTGTGTGTTTCACCACAATAGCGGCCAAACGGCTATAGATATCAATCCCAAATTTTGTATTTGCAACTATAATCTCCCTCTTGAGATCTGATTCGTTTTTCGGTAAAATCGGTAGACTGGAAGTAGTAGTTTACTTCAGTGCCAATATTTCGTCAACTACTAAGTTTAAACAAATGTATAAAATTGGTAATTAATTAATACCTTCTTTCTTTTAATACCTTCTTTCTTAAATGTATAAAAAAATTCAAATGTACTGAAAACTGAATTTGAGAAAAATTGTATTAAAAAAGTTTTTCGAAATTTCTACCGGAAGTAGGTCTTTCACTCTTATCGAAAATCAGTTTTTTGCCAATACCTCGCGAGTCATGCTTTCTAGGCAGGTACATTTCAGTATAAAAGCATTTAAAACATAATTTTCAATATCTTTTGTATAAAAAGAAAATTGAATTCGGACCGGAAGTAACACTTTTACTCTTATCGAATAGCGATTTTTTGCAAATATGTCGTAAATTATGCATTTTGTATATATTTGTCAAGAGTACAAAAGTTTTAGAGCTGGATTGGGAATATTTTTTGTATAAGTGAAATTCAAAATTTGGACCGGAAGTAACACTTTTACCATTAGCGAGTAGCACTTTCTTTCGAATATCTCGCAACGTATGCATTCAATAGAGATTCACTAAGAGATTACAAGTACTTATAAAAGGGTTTTGAATAATTTTTATATAAAAAAAATTCTTAACAATTTAGAACAATTTTGTATAATTTGAAACGCTCATACGTATAAGAAAGTCGTGTGTTGGCCACACCTTATTTTTTAGGACTAAATGCATCCACTATAAACTGTCAATAGACTTTTTACGTTTCATATGGTGATTAGTTGATTAGTTAGTGATCGGCAGTCAGAGATACACTGGCAGAATTTATATGTTATAAATTCTGCCAAAGTACCCCTGACTGCCGGTCCCTAGTGATAACGTTAAAAGAACTAAATTATTTACTCCTTTATCATATCATTTTTAATTATCTATATTTTATAACCGTATAAAATATTGTTAGTAACATAATAAGTGATATCTCAGCATTACTAGATTTTAAATATGAGCAAGGAGTGAAGTGAATAAAAAAGACATTATTATAGGTATTCATCTGTTATACCTATAAAGAGAAACAATATACATACCGTAGTCGTCAAATTAAAATTTCGGTTTACACTTCTATCGCATGCAGAAGATAACCTTATTATATGCAGCGATGCCTGCTTGCTAACAGTGGTGGGAGAGCAACGCAGTGTCGATGTCGGGGGACCCTCACGCGAGTGTACTGTCTTGGCAGCCTCGCTTATGTTTATCTTTAGTTTATTTCGTCGCGCTCTTTTCCTCTTTCTACTTTCGTATCAGAAATTAAAATATGTCGACTACGGTATATGTAACTACATATATTGAGGATTATCTATCTGAGTAAATAGGGTACATTTATTATATTTGGTCCATTATTTCATATTAAGAAAAATGAGGAATGTTTTGCTAATCAACTACTTTTCAATAGAAATAATATCTACCTTATAATTCCAAATACATTTAGGCATGTGTATTTATGATATTATTAGAATATTTTATAAATGACAGACACTTTTATGCAATTTCAATATGGTTTGCCAAGAGCGCATTGTCTGGGTTTGAAATAAAGACACTGCTTTGTATTCAAAGAAATCAAAGTAGGTATTATCACATTATGCGTTGGGGATGACTGTATTTGTTTTATTTGGAATTGCAGAGTAATATTAAATATTTAATGTAGTTAGTTGTTCCATGTTGTTCATTGTAGCAGTTTGTATCTTTTTAAATTTTAATATTTTCAAAATACCGACGTAATAAGTGTGAATATAATAAATAATAAGTTGAAATAGGTATATAAATTCTCGAAGAAAAAATAGTAAGTAAATAATTAATAGTTCCATCTTATTGATTACATTGATTAACTAGAAGAATTGACAAAATCACTATATATATTTATATATTTTTTATTTAAATCACACAACTAAAGCAGTTAAACAATTCTACTAAAAAAAAGAAATAAGTATGTATAGTGATTTTTTCAAGGCAGAAATTATAGTTACAAATTATATAAAGAGTGCATTTTCAGACACACAATAATTACTTTGGATTTATGTCCTACCGAAGACTTCATCGTGTTCTTCTGGAATAAAAAAAGTAACACTAAAACTATTTTTATTTAGAGAAACCATTTACTTTATTAGAGGCAAAAAAGAGCGTCACTATGCCGCTTATGTGTGCTTATTATTCGTGTCAACGTCGAAAAAAGGAAAATCCAATGATGAAAACATTTAAATTTCCAGTTCAAGATTCAGAACGCTTGCAGAGGTGGATATTAAATTCTGGTAGGTGCTCAAAGTAAATTTCCACTTACAATATTAGAAACTAATTATATATTTATTTAGGAAATGCAAGGTTGTTAACATTAGAAGTAGACCAGTTGAAGAATCAATTTTTATGTGATGTGCATTTTTCTGATGACTCATTTGTTGATCCTAAAAGTAAACATCGTTTAACAAAATTTGCCATACCATATAATGAAGAGAATGCTGCTTCGTCTTCGCAAACACGCGTTGGTAATGCATCACCTCCTATATTAAAAGTTAAAATACCACAAAAAGTCTACTCCAAAAAAAGAAGCCGGTGCTCTCCAGCATTGTTGGAAACATCTTCATTGTCACAGTCTCAAAATATAGATGAAATTTGTCAAATCCCTTTAATCCCACCAGGAGATTCTCCAAGAACAAAAAAAATTAAACAAGATATTGCTATAAAGAATAAAATTATACGCAATAAAAGAAAGCAAATACGAACACTGAGGGAAAAAAATAGACTACAAAAACAACATTTAACTGCTGAATACTTTCTTCGTTCTTACAATTTTCCCTCACAACATTCAAAGGCAGTGGCAAGTATGCAATTTAAAACAAAACGACGTTCATGGACTGCTGATGAGCAAAAATTTGCACTGACATTGTATTTTAAATCACCAGCAGCTTACAAATTTCTATTACGACAAAAAGTTATTTTACCAAGTATTACATCTATAAAGCGATGGTTAGGAGCATCAAAATGTATGCCTGGGGTAAATTCGAGATTATTTCATGAAATAAAAACAAAATTTTCTCTGAGGCCAGAAAAAGACAAATTCTGTGTTTTATGCTTTGACGAAATGTCAATAATGGAGTGTTTAGAATTTTCCAAAGAGATGGATGTTGTTGAGGGTTATGAAGATTATGGTAGTCTCGGAAGGTCAAATTTGACTGCAAAAAATGCATTTGTTTTTATGGCAAGAGGAATATATTCGCATTGGAAGTTACCATTAGCATATTTTCTCTCACATTTCGGAGTAAAGGTGCACTATCTTATCATATTGATAAAAAGCATTTTATCAAAATTATTTGACTGTGGGCTTATTCCGAAATTTATAGTATGCGACCAGGGTAGCAGCAATCAAAGCTTAGTTAAACATTTAAATATAACACCAGATTGTCCATTTCTTATTCACAGAAAACGGAAATTTTTTTTTTTATACGATACACCTCATTTATTTAAGAGTTTTAGAAATAATTTATTAAATAGCGATTTTGTTTTGGATAATAAAATTATTTCTTTCAATGACATAAAGAACACATATAATATTGATCAGAAGAACAAGAAGAGCAGAGCACTTACAAAAATAACAGATGCACATATATCACCCAATAACTTTCAAAAAATGAGTGTAAAATTAGCTGTCCAAGTTTTTAGTAAGACAATGGTCGCAGCTATAAGAACTTGCGCTGATACAGGTGAATTAAAAAGTGAATCGGCTAAAGATACAGCAAATTTCTTAGAGTTTATGGATAAACTATTTGATTCATTAAATAGCAAGAATTTGTATACATCAAATCCATATCGATGCGGTCTCTCTGAGGAAAGTAATCTTATTCTTTCAACACTAGACGAAGCAAAAATAATGCTGAAATCTTTAAAAAAAATAGATCACATTAAAGGAACCCTAACTAGACCACCGTGCTTTAATGGTTTATTACAAACTATTGAAGGAATTTTACAATTTTTTAACGAAGAAGGATGATATATACTAACAAATAGACTGAATCAGGACGCACTAGAAAATTTATTTTCCACATTTCGACAGAAAGGTGGATATAATAGAAATCCTAGTGCCAGGACTTTAAGAACAATTTTCAGAAGTTGTGCTATAAATAGTTTAATGACACCACCATCTACATCTTCTTGTGAACCAGACACCGATGAAATTCTTGATGTTCAATCTTTCACGCCTGGCAAGATGTTACTGGAATCAGATTCTTCCGCCACTAGTAGCTCCTTGGATTCTCCTGAGTCGACTACAATTATTGAGCCTTCATCACATGACCCATTAACTTTAGAACATTGTTCAATTACATATTTCGCTGGCTATTTAGCAAAAAAATGTTTAGAAACATATAACTGCTCTATATGCAATAATAGCTTTACCACAAGTTCATTACTTGAAGACACCAATGAACTATTTATATTACACAAAACATATGCTAATATTTCGTTGAAAGATGTAGATAGGGGATTAACAAAACCTACCAATACATTTGTGGAAATTGTTAATTTAGCATTAACTGTGTTCGAAACACATTTTAGTAGTATATGTTGCAAGAAGCGATTAAGAGAACGTTTCTTAAGAAAAATAACAGCTGTAGGACAATGTATGGATAAATGAAAATAGTATGTGTTCATCCCATAGATTATTTATAATTGAAAAACTCATAATTTGTAAGATATTTAAGAATTGTAAATTAACATTTAAAAAAACCTCACCCGAAAAGCAACATCCAAAATTAAGAATATTAGATAATAAATAAACAATTACTTTGATCATTATTGTATACGTACTTTCTTTATAAAAGTACCTACTTCTGTGTAGTCTGTATTTATTTCATAGTTCATATAGAAAACATTCGAATTCATCCTTTAACAATACACCAATTACCAATTACTAAATGCTTAACATATACACTGTATATTATCTGAGCTATATACCTATATATATTTTTTACATTAGGATATTTTCTATTTTGTTAACTAAATTGAATCCTATTCTTACATTGCATTTTTTATAATTATATTCCCACAAACATCTTGCTTCAAGAAGGAGCTCTTGGAATTTATAGTCAATAAATCACATAAATAGAAAAAAAAAGTGTGCACAAGAGTAACTTTGTAGTATGCATAGTTGATGTAACAGTTTTTTGTGCAGAAATGATTGCAAGCGACTATAGACCTTAAGGCTTATGATCATATGGGTAGGAATTAAATGAAATTTTGAATCCTATATTTAGAAAAATTGTTTTGGCAATAATTAGATAAAAATAATTATAATATTTTCAAATAACAGAAAAAAATATATGTAAACTAACTTATTCAGTAACGAAATAAATTACCTAAAATAATATTTTTTTTAGGAGCGTCATCTGTCGTTAACTAGAATACCAATTGTAGGTTTCAATCTCTTAAATTACAACTAAACTGCAGATTATATAAATTTATCAAATATTCAGCGCCTCTGGTGGTAGTAACCAGGCGACGGTGGCGTAGCCTGGTGTTCGTAACCATTTTAGGGCTACAAAAATTTGTTAATCATGGGCCATCTGGATATTTATCTGTGCCAATAGTTTTCTTACTATAATACTTTCAACTTTTGCAATATTCATTGGTATCAGTAATTTAAAGCAATATACTACATAAAATGCACAATTTCAAGTCATAAATTTATTTTGTGATAAATTACGTTGTCAGTAAAGTAATTACAAATTGTATTATCAAACGACTAAAACAGGTTTCGTAAACCAAAGTGCTACATAATATCCAGTGGGAGATTTTTCAATAATACAATCTTATTATTTTGCTTTATGAGTTTTTAAACAGGTAATTTGTAAAGAAATTTAATTTAGTTACACATTCGTAAACAACTGTGCTATATATTATGTCTATTTTATTATTCTTTATATAGCTATCTATATACTATTACATCTGTGGTTATTCAAGAGTAATCTTTCTTTTCTTAATATCAGTGGTATGACGAAATTGCATCCAATTGACGTCATAAGGAAGCTGCGCTAGAACATACCTTATATATTTGTACCATGGGTACGGGTTACCTAAGAATGTGTATGTTATTAAATTAATGTGCATCTGAATTCTGAATTCAAGAAATGAATTATGAAGAGTGGCTGCATTTAAGAAACATATAAAGAAATTACACTACATATTACTTATTCAATTTTCAACTGTTTCTGAGAACTAATGCTTTTTCGCCAAAAATTGCACTTGAAAATTTCTGTGATATAACGAGTAACGATGAAAGAACGGAAAGAATTATTGCGCGGGTGGTAGGGTGAATGGGACGGCAAAAAAACAAAACAAATTAGGGGCTCAATTAGTGAAGATGAATTTAATGTTTGTTTCGACATTTCACGTTTTTTAGAATTGTATACTATTCGCTAATTTAAAAATTAAAGAAAAACTGCTTAATATAACCTGTATATTTACGTGGCAGTGAAAAGTGTTGAAAATTTAGTATATAAATATACCTACTTTTTTACATCTGTTGGCAAATGGTAAAAAAGTTATAGAATATCACCAATTACACCCAATTACAACTAGTTAATTTAAAAATACGAGTTTCCATAACTTGCATTATACATAAGTGGGTCATTTTGGCAACCGACACGGAGAAAGTACGAACTAAGGACGCCAACTCAAAGCCACTACAAATTCCCTTCGATCGGAACCTGTACAGAAAAATAAAATTAAACTAATTAATTAATATATAAGGATATATATGTATAGCTTCTGCTATAGTCGGGTCGTTTTCGCAACCGACACGGCAAAAGTACGAACTAAAAACGCTGATTCAATACCACTACAAATTCCAATCAACCGGAACAATTTTAGAACAATAAAATTCAACCAACTAATTAATACTTTAGGATAAATAGCTACGGCTAGTAAAATACTATTACATGAAAGTCAGTTAGAAATTCAATATTATAGATAATATTATTAAATATTACTTTTCTATATCAATATTTTATTTAATACATGGCTATTCTGAGCATTGTTGTCAGATTTTTATTTTCACGGAGCGGATGACACTTGACAAGCGTAGCGTATGACAAGCAGGTGACTAGTATTTAGTATAGCGTTTTTCGAACATTTACACATAAGACTTGGGCTACCATCACTCATATTGAACAAGAAATGAAGACGTGTTGGGATAGAGAAATAGAAATTGATAAAACAGATATTCATCCAGTAATATTTTGTATTAATGATAGCGGTAGTAGCGATTGTGAGAGTTATTATTAATGTTAATGAATGCCACACTGTGGTCATCTTTACTAATATAGTTTTAAGGCTCCCCTTAATGACAGCGCGAAAGTGGAAAGAACTGGTAATTTGTGATCATAGAGAAATTAACAGTAAAAAGAGTACCAACTTAATGTATTAAAATTCGAAGCACAATAGCGCCGCCATTTTTAGCCAATGGTACTAATTTTCAACAGCGCCATATTTGAATATTTAAATACCATACTTTCTGAATTAAAATTTAATATTATTTTTAAATAAAGATAAAAATGCAGTAATTGATCATTTGAGTGACATATTTATCAACTTAATAATCAATTACACATTTTCATCTACTTTCACAAAACACTACTTCATGGAAGTCAACTATTTTAAAAATAAAAAGAGAAAAATTGTTATACATAGTAAGTTTAATTTTAGAAAACAGTTAATAAATAAAATTAAACATATTATAACATTATATAAAATATAAATAAAATTCTCATAAAAACAATAAATAAAGACATTTACAGATATTAAATTTTTACAAAGTATCAACAATAAATAAAATGCAAACTGAATTAACGAAAAGTAGATTCTTGTAATAATAATAACAATAATACATAAACAGAAAGTAAACTCTTATAAAAATATTAACAAAAAATATATTCTATAACAATTAAAAATATCACAGTAAAGGTGTCTTCCTCGGTAATCAATGCAGTCATCAGGCCAGTTAACGTAAACATGTAAAAAAGAAAGAAAATGACAAGTACCTAATCTGTATCTGTATAGTATATGTATCTATATATAACAATTACCACTAACAAGTTCCACACTTATGTTATGTTGCAAGATATACTTATTTATACTACACTAATAATCACAAACATCAGTAACAACACAATATTTGTTCCAGATTTATACTATGAAATTTTTGTCAATATTTTAGCAGCACTTTCTTTTACGGCACCTCATTCTATTCTTTACCCTTCTTTCCAATTCACAAAAAAACTTTTTAAATAACATATTAAGAACTAACTCAACTATTTTATTTTTAACATTAAATTTGTGCACAGTACACTGTAGCCACTCAAACGTTACATTTTCACTAATGCAAAACTTCAACTTTTCATATACATTTGTATTATGTCCTCGCTTTTCTAAATATTTATAGATAATATGATACATATGGGCTATACAATATATTAATTCCGTTCGAGCATATTTTAAATGGTCTTTCTGTCTATGATATTCTTTAAACATTGTAAATGTATGTTCAGGTAAAATTTCGGTACTTAATAAATCACTTTCGCAATCTTTGCACTCTAATTGAAGCCGTTTAACAATATAACCTGATACATACGTTACTGCCTGTAATTCAGCAAAATCTGCATTTTCTGGTTTGTCTGGTACATTCCAAGGTATAGTATCTTCTTCTCCAAATGTTGTTGAGTTACCTTTTCTTATGCAATAATTTGGTAGATGTTACTCGTAATGCAGCTTTCTTCTTATGTTTTGCTTTAGTAATAGTTTTCTTTAATCTCAAAATTGTTGTTTGTTGCTTACTTGATAATTTATAAAGTGATTGGCTGTTTTGAGGTAAGTTGTTCACATACTTTATTCCATATTCCCGTAGTACACTCTGTTCTTTATAAAATAAACTATTACTTTTATTATTTTCCAAGCTTGATGATGCTTCTATTTCCAATAAGTGCTCTTGACTCTCTCTTGGTGGTTCTTTTTCATGACAAGTATCTTCACTAATTGTAGAATTAATATTCACAGCTGTTATGTTATTGTTGAATATATCTGGTTCTGCAAATTTTATTAGCCTACGTTTCAATGTACTTGTAAAATTTTTTTCTGAAAAGTGATCTTGGCATATGTACCGCTTTCCAGTTGTGTCGGAGAATTCCGGAAAATGGATTTTCAATACATTTGTCCACCTCCTTCCTCGTGAAGTTTTCGGATCGAATAAAAAAAAGCATACATTTTGTGAGGTATTTTTTTCCAATAATCTACAACGAACATTTGCACAGAATGGAATGCAGCACGATAAACTTGTTTCACTCATGATTTAAGGATAATAAAAATTAAAACAAAGCCTTACCAAACAATTTTCCATACGATACCCGGAACCTATACTACAACATGGCTGACAATGTGATAAATGGCGGTAAATGTACGAGTAACCACGCATGCGCTAAAATTGCATTAGTTCATAGGATTAAAAATGGCGGAGCCACCATCGTGTAATTCAAGTTGGAGCTCTTCTTTATTTTCTCTATGTTTGTGATGGTCACGTGATGGTAACCAGATAGCGATGCGAGTCAATGCGAGTTTGTGGTTAAGTTGAACGTGAACTGATTGCAAGATTATTTGCAAAGAGTAAGATTATGTATAAGAAACTGAGCGAAGAACTTTTATTTCACATAATTAAAACACCTTGCTATTAATAGTGTTTGAAATTTTACTGGCACATAAATATTTTGCAGTTTGGATTTTATAACCTACGATTATCTGACATAAAAAAATACAAGCTAAATATTGTCAGAACGTGTTTTCCAATTTACTTATAAGAAGCATTAGAAACGCTGACTATTATTATTCTGAAGGAAATCTGTTCTTAAACGTCAATAAAAACTAATCAGCACAGTTTCCTGTTCAGAAATAAGTCAAATATATTGATCTAAACCAAATTATATAAGAGACGGTAAGTTTTATTCAACAGAAATGTTTGGTTTTACTTGTAATTGCTTTATGTTATTTAGAATAATCACGTAACTGATAAAACGAATGTAGCTTATAAAGGATTGGGGACGGTTTAAATTCAGTATCTATATCAAAAGTCGAAGACAGATTTTGGAACCTGTTAACATATTTGTTCATAATGCTTTGGCAGAAGATTACGATAGTTAAAATAATTTGTACTTATATTGATCAGTTGAAGAAAGAACTCTGTCTAATTGAAGAAGTAGATGACTCTAACTGAAATAACAATTGTTTGAGGATCACATATGTAATACTGTTTAGAAAATTTTCAAAATTAAGAAGGTATAACCACGTTGACTGTAATAGAGAAATAGTGGATGATTGATTTCAGAATAAAATAATGATCGAGTTTATTAATGTGACAACAAGATAAGCATTTGCATGGGGGGATGCAGTTAATACATATTTCTGTTATATTATTTTTATAGTTTCTTTAAAATAACCTTTGTACATTTTCTGTAGGACTTTAATTTTGTAATTATTTATTGTTATTAATGGAATTAAGATTATATAATTTAAAAAATATGTGATAGTATTGTAATAATATTAATGTAGTACATTATAAATCGGGATAGTAAAAATATTTGTTCATTATTGTATTATAATTTAAAGTTGCTTGGTAAGTTAAAGTCTGATCAGTAGCAAAGATTCAGCTTATACTCAACATTTGAAATACTTTAAAATATGTTTGAATTGTTTAATTCTGAATTAAATATAATCTTTAACAACAACAAATTTATACTAGTTTAAAGCTTAAGTAAATAATAATGATGTGTTTAGCTTAATCAAAAATGTTTGATTAGCATCCAAAAATTATGTTGTAATCAATGATATACCAACGAGAAATGTTTCAAACAAGTTGCTTTTAGTACACCAGTGATAATGGTAATAATCATAGTGAACAGTAAGAATCTGGCAAACAAATATTTTTATAATTAGTGTAATACTTTTCTGACCTTCTCGCTGTTGCATGTAAAAATATTTTAATTTTGATGCATTTAATGAAAAAGCAATATAGCACTATTGGTAAGGATACAGCTGTACAGCTGTCTTTGCTACTAAATATCTTTATTGTCTGTAGTAAAACTAACTCGAACATAATTATTAAATACATTCCTGAATGTTGAAATGAATTTCAAAAGTTCAATTTTCTCTGAAAATCTAACCTTTTTTATATTTATATCTAATTACTAACAGCAGACAAGTTCATAGAAATATAAAATAATCATTTTATTCGGCTTTTCAATAGTACTTAGCAAAATTATTATCAAATTAATAGTTACATATTAGAATTATTGTCGGTAGTGCTAAAACCAAATAAAACCACAAGTCTAATTGATCATTTAGGGTTATAGTGTCAAAATTAATATTACTTGACAGCTCAAATTTTGCAACGTCTCAAATTTGACGCCATTTTAATTTTGGTGGCGCATGTCGGTTGCCAGAGCGATTCTAGTATATTATAATACTGCTACATGAGAGCCAGTTACAAATTGAGTTATAAAAAAGTTACCTATTAAATATTATTTGTCTATACCTGTATTTTATTTAATAGTCTGTGTAGTAGACACGCATGTTGACAGATTTATAAAAATTTAAATTTATATCTCAAAAGGTCTATTTATAGAGGAAACGCGTTACATTCAATTGCACGTCATACTAGATCCATGACGACTCGTCTTGTATATGTTGCCGGATCTATTTTTATTTCTGTCAAATGACATTTGATATACCTAACCAAAGAAAAAAATTATTCACAATACAATAACTATAAGTCTATAAACATAATATATTTAGCAATTAAAATGCTCTAAGACTTCAGTCTTTCTCAACGTATTTATTATACTGATTTAGATTGTCGAAAAATTTTAAATGTTTCATGTATCCATAATAAAATTTAAAATAACCAATACTTACGCTATTCACAAAATTTAACAGATAATTATAGAAAAGTTTGTAAAAAGCTTCAACTATTTACAGAAAGCTTTCGGCATTATGTTAAAAGCACGCAAATAAATAATAAACAGCATGTACACTTCTAAGAAGTACTGTTTTTAAACAATTTATATCAAAGCAAAAATAAACATGAACAATTTGACAGGAAAAATATACACAACACACGCCTTTTTGACAGATATGATTTATCTGCCAACACCGAATTGAAATATTAGTCTATGAAAAATATGTAACAAAGAAATTTAATATTGAAACGCAAATTATGTGTTTTTTGCCATGAATGCGTATATTACAATCAATTTATAAATATTGTATTTAAGCTAATGAAATAAATGCCCTCAAGTATAATTTAACACTCTGTTCACGGCTTGTTATCTGTTATGGAGCCTAGTGAAACCAAATTGTTAGAAAGAGACAGCAAATGTGCTAATTGTGAACTTTTCACCAGGGGGCGCATTGCCAACTCGGTTGCAATAATAGCTACCTATATTACCAACTCTGTACAAATTACATAATAATAATAATAAATGTGCTTGGTGATTACGATATCCGCCATTGTCATTCTTAACCTTTGTTTTTGCGTGTGTTTATTCTTTATTGTGCGTTTGCTTGCTATCAGTGTGTTATTTTTGGACTTAGTTATTTTTTATTTATTTCGATTTAGCGAGTTTTTTATCGTTATTAAAGGTAAGGGTAAAATAATTGATCAAACTTATACTTAAATATTTTATTTAAGATGGTATATAGGAGATGTAGTGTGAGTGGTTGTGAGGACAAAGCTTCCACGAGACACAGATTTCCACAACCGTCTAAATTTAAGGAACGATTCGATGAATGGGTGGCGGCATGTAAAAATGCAGAATTATATTCATTGCATCCTGATTTTATCTATCAATCATACCGTGTCTGTCATATCCATTTTGCTCCAGAAGATCGTGCAACTAACATGTATTTACAAAAAGCAGCTGTGCCAACACTTTATTTGCCAAAATCTACGACCGCTACTATTGAGAAAAGCACAGTACACGTTGAATTTGAAGATGTTCCAAGCACTAGTTCAGATGATCAAAAAAGAGATGATCATGTAAGTGGCATATGTGATCAACCTTCAACTAGCGGGATGAATGTTTCTACACCACCGAGGAAGCGCAGATTCTCTGAAGATGTGGCTGTATTAAATACGCAAGAAAAAAGACCAAACCGTAATTATTTAGCATTATTTTTATTACATTATACATTTTTTATATACATATCTCGATTACATTCTTATCCCTTTATCTGTGAAACCAGAATTGCCAAAAGCCAAATAATAATTTTAGGCAGGCAATAATGGTAATTAGTATACAGACAACATAACATTCAAAATATTCCGTGATTTTGACTGTACCAATAAAGAATGTAATTAATAAGTATGTGTTATTTTTGTAGGTAAATATGTATTGCATGGTGTGGGTGTAACTCAACAGAAACAATTAACCCCAAGGGCAAAAAAACTCTATAAACTAGCAATAAATTTGGAACGCAGGAGTAAATTGGAAAGGTCCAAGAAACTGTTATTCAAGCAGAAGTATAAACATCAACAAATCAGACGTGTTAAGTCAACCCACTGATAATCTTCAACATTTAGTGTCGTCCTTAAAGCCATCGTGTTTTTCTTATATAGATAAGATAAGTATATGGTATGTAGGTGGGTGGATTGGTAAAAATTTAAATTCTTTTTATGTGTGCGACATATGTAAAGAAAATGTACTTTGTAAAGAAGGGGAGAGGAATGTTTGGCATGATTTGACTGTGGCAAAAGAATTTGCAGATAATGTCCCAGCAAAATTAAAATACTGTAAGCCAGAATTTTTACATGCACTTTCCCTTATTTATGATATTGTAAGAGAAATACTCCCTCATATTGCACATTTACCCTTGTTCTACGAGATTTTATTGAAACTCATAAAAGATAATGTTAATTTTAATTTCAACAAGTGTGAACATAATGTAGTAATGGCAGTAAAAATAATTGAAGAATTTTCTAAACTCTGTTGTCATAATTGGGCAAATGGTGTCAATAGAGTAATTCTAGGAAAAGACTCCAGAATAAGAAGAGGCGATATCATATACGAGAAAGCAATTGCATATCGCAAAAAGAGATATTTAAAATAAAATATATATCTCGTTATTTTATTTTACTAATAATAATAATGATTAATCTCCTTTGTTTATTTATTATATTAAGATTTGTTTTATAGTTTTCCTTTTTTATTATATTATGAGCTAAATAAACCTTGTTTGACATGAAAAATTGTTCATTATTTCTTAAAATTATAGTATAATTGGTACAAATATAATTTAATTTCAGTAAATGATGTAAATGTATCATTTTACCAAATAATTTTAATATAATATAAATACATATAGATGAGCTTTCTTTTCATCGATGGATCCATCACTTATACTTTGTTACTGTTTATTTAATGTAATAAACGCAGATACAAATAATCGATGGATTCATTGATGAAATAAAAAACTCTAACATTTACAAAAAGGATCTCTGAATTTGTACTACGCGCGCTTTGGCAATTTAATTCTGAACATTTCAATAGATTGCGCAAAACAGTGTTTCAGTTCAATGCATGGGAGATGCCGTTCTCGTTAGTATTATTATCTCTGACTCTGTTCACTGGACGTATAGAGTAGCAAAAAACGCGTGATCAACGCATGATTTTTAATACTGCCTTTCTATTGGCTCTGAGAGCTACATACAAATCCTAAAACACACGATATAAATCATCTGCTTCCTGTGATTTTGTCACATGATTGTGACTATATATAACATTCCCACTTGGAAAAATCACAATATTAGAGAAGGATGAAAATACGTATTCGCTAATGTAGAACAAGCGAGCATATAGTGATTTTGCCTCGTGGGTTGTCTGTTATTTTGAAATATATGTTATAATTATATACTGCTAATCTGTGCTCGTAGGTTATATATGTATGTATACTTTTTGCCTTTGATATATGCAAATATCTTTGATGAGTGGTTTAAAAAGTAGAAAAACTGAAAAAGTGCCAACTACAGCCACACGGAAAGGTGATATTCAGTCTTGGTTGCAAGAAAAAAAAAATACTTTCAAAAAGATATGGTTAAAGATGAACTATTACATTTGGTTAAGGTGCACAAAGAACATTTCAATGCGATTGATGAATTTGCAAAAACTTACATTGCGAATTGAACCTGATAGAATTAATATGGGCCCAAGTTAAAGGAGAAATTGCAAGGAAAAACACTTCATTTAAATTAAAGGAAGTCAAAGAGCTGTTACACACATCATTGAACAATGTTACAAAAGGGAACTGGTTGAATGCCATCAAACATGTTAAAGAAGTAGAGAAGAATATGTGGGAGTTATACGTAATGGTTGAACATTTACAAGAGAGTTTCATAATTAATTTGGAAAGTTCTGAAAGTATGTAGTGAATGTGACAGTGACATTCAGGAATAATTTTAATTGTCAACACAGAACAATTTAAAATATATGTTTACATTCATAGTTTCTTTCGCTCTTCCTACTATATATTTTTTTAAAAATAAAGTATATTGTGTATGCATTTTATTTATTTATGTTTACTATGTATGTACTCTATTTATACACATATAAAATACCTTATAAATTCACAATAAAGTAACTACCTATGCCCTATTTAAACTTGTAATTTATATTATATACACATGTGAATAAAGCCTTTAATATATTTGCTTCATTTTTAAATTATATAGGTTTTGTATTATTTGTTAAAATGCCTGATATTGAATTTGACAAATGCATATTAAATTTATCTTAATTGTTTACAAAATGCGCATTTGTGTATTTTTTTGTTAAATCAATATTTATCCACTTATTAAGTGATGGATTTTAAGCAATTTACGAATGTTTTGTTGATATAGGTTATGTTTGAGATTTACGTGTTTTAGTTATCTAAAAAGACAAAACATGCATTTTCTGTAAATTTAAAGCGGTTCAGTATTTTATATAAACTAATAAATTGTTGTTTTCGAAAATATAAACATGTAATCAAAAGATTTTATAAATCTTTATTGTTAATATAAGTTCTCTATTGTAAATTGAGCTGTGCACGTGAAACAGTCGTGAACAGCTCGTGATTACTCAATATGTTCAGTGAATAGAGATGTAAACGTCATCGATGACGTGCATTGAATATAACGCGTCTGCTCTATATATTTCATGGCGATGTTTTGCATGGAAATCGTCGATAAGTTTGTAAATTAAATATTTGTAGACCCATATACGGATTACATCAACAAGTTGCCAATCTATGATGTATTAACATGAAAGTTCCTAAAAGACAAATCATAAATCAGTTAATTGTTTGCTTTAGTGTGCATATTAGTGTGATTAGTTTTATTTCACACAAAATATATAGAACTTTAAGATACCTTTAAAATTATGTTTACTGAACAGCACAGCTGAACAGTTATTTGTAGTTATGTATGTTGGCGATTAGTATTCCTGATGTAACTAGAAATTTTGACATTTGTGAAAATCCGGAATATTTACTAGATGTTTCTGTAATTTATAAAGAATGACAACAGCAGCTAGACCTACTTTTGAACCTGCAAGAGGTGGCCAAGGTAGAAATGAAAAAGACTTAAGTGCAATATCTAGACAATATTCAAGTCGAGATTTACCTGGCCATACTAAATTAAAATACAGGTTAGTACATTGTTTTTATTTATCATTGTAAATATTCTATTACAAATAATATTTTTAGAGAACATGGTCAAGGAACGATCGACGAAACACGAAATAGAGACTTCCGTAAAGAACTAGAAGAGCGTGAACGAGATGTCCGAGGCTCCAGAAGTGGTCGCCCTTCAGACCAAAGTAAAAGATTAAAATTAGACCAAGTACCTGCTGCTAGTTTAGATGCTGACGATCCTTTAGAAGAGGATTCTGAAAGTTCAGATAGCGATGAAGATGATACAGAAGCTCTTTTAGCTGAGCTAAATAAGATAAAAAAAGAACGTGCCATGGAACAGGCAAAAAAAGTAAGAAATTTATTTGTGTGTTTAATTGTGTCTTTATGTGTTGAACATAAGCCTTTTATTTCTATTGATTATATACATTTATGTTCTTATATATGTAAATATTTAATTTTAGGAGATAGAACGAAGACAAGAAGAAGAAAGAATACGCATGGAAAATATACTTAGTGGTAATCCCTTATTAACTCATTACTCTGCTGGATCTGCCAAATCTGAACACAAAGTGAAAAGACGTTGGGATGATGATGTGGTGTTTAAAAATTGTGCTAGGTCAGAACCAGAAAAGAAAACAAATGTGTTTATAAATGATTCCCTTCGATCTGATTTTCATAGGAAATTTATGGAAAAATATGTCAAATGATTAGTTTTTAATGTTAAAAATCATTATCCATTAATTTATATCAATTGTTTTACAATGTACGATTATATTTCACAAGATATTATATTATACTATTCATAAATACAGATTATATAACAAGAATTAAAGCAAATACAGGAACAAAGTACCTACATCATATTCTTTGTTAAGTCAAATAAATAATACTTTAAAAGTGTGCTTTTTATGAATATATAAATTTGTTACCACCAAGTAGACACATAGTATAAAGATTACATATCCTGCTTTGATAATGGATATTTTGTTGTAATAAACTGAGAACAGAGAGTTTTGTATTTTAATCTGAAGAGACGAGAAAACTCGATAATAAAGAAAGATGGACTTTTAATTTTCCTGTGTCTCTTGTGTATGTAATGGGAGTCTGTAATTGATCTACAGCTTGAAATTTTCATGGCATTAAGACGGCAACTTGGAAATGTCTTTCTACATTTGTTCTTTCGTCGCAGGTGTGCCTAAATGTTTGATTTACAAAATAAAGATCACTTTATAATCTGCAATTTATGATCATGCAACTATAACATTCCCAATATCACGAAATACCTTTAATTAATAACCCGTAATTTCCAATACATATTATGTTATTGTTTATGTTGATAATTTTAACATCATTGCTAGAAAACCCTTTAATATCTATTCATCATGTAAATAGTTATTTACTTCGCCAATTTGTTATATAGGGTCAATCAGGGTAAATGAAAACTAGGAGTAAAAGAAAACAGGTCCAAAAATATTTTAAAAACGGCGCGTTTTCTGTTTTAGTAGTGTTAGTTACCATTTAGTTACTTCTTCTGACACTTTTTGATCACGGTGCTGCATGAATTTCATAGTTACGCGTGTTTGTTATGAATGCTTTCATTCAGCAGACACAACAGTTACGCAACTGTTCAGTGATCATGTCCACTAGACGAGCGCTCACTCTGAACATGTTCAGGAGCGGTCGCCATTTTTGTGAGCGGAAAAATTCTATGCTCACTTGGTGAGCGTATTCTGTACTCATGCGCCATTGATTAATTCCAAGACCAACCTAATACATACTTCTGAAGAAAGTTACTAGAAAAGTGCTATACAGCAAATTAAAGGTATTGTGCAGTAATAAATGTATTATAATATTGGAGTTCACTCAGTATTTTATTCGGGGTTGGAAAAACCAGTCCTTCCACTAAAAACTACGTCAAACCTTAATGCAGAAAAACAATTTATTATTATTGTTTATTCGGTTTAATCTCTATAATTTTAACATATGGCAGCAATGAAAAGTATCAGATGACAGACGATGACATAAAGGTGAGCGGTCCTGTCCAGCGAACACTCAACTGTTGTGAAGTGAACGGTTGGAGCGGGATCAGTTCCCGATCCGCCTGCTGAATGAAAGCAATGTGTTGTTGTCAATATTAAACATCAAAATAGTTTAACAGGTGTTTCTGGCAGGTTTCGTGCTGATTTTTTTTGTTGTTAAAAGACTGATTTTATGTTATTGCAATCAACAGTGTAGTGAAAAGATGTTTGACTCGAATGGTACAAATTAGGTTAGAATAATTTTGTCCATCCTGGCGCAAATTATTGGCCCTGTTCATTTACCTCAACCACATACCTAGCTGGGGTAAGTGGAAACATTTATTAAGGGTAATTGGAAATGTGTTTTCTTTTACCCTTGGCATAACTCTGTGGAAAACGTGGGTTCATCTTTCTGTTTTAGATGCCACAAAAGTACCTACATTAGAAAGGGACCCAAGTGTGTATACACAGCAGAGGATTTACAAAAAGCAGTGGAAGATATTTCAGCAAATAATTTAACTTATAGACAAGCTTCTGACACATATGGTGTTCCTATCACTAATATTTTCACCCGAATTAAGGGACGGAAAATTCCTGCAGGCAATTTAGGCGCTGGGAGAAAACCTACTCTTACACCTCATTTGGAAGATTAGACATTGTGAAGTGCTTGGTTGAAAGATCAAAAATTGGCTATCCTTGCTCAAAGGAAAAGCTTCTACAATTAGTTCAAAGCTACGTGATCCAAAATAAACTTAATACCAACCTTCAAGATGGCAAACCTGGTCACCATTGGTACATTGCATTCATGTCACGCCATCCTCGACTAAGTTTAAAAAAACCAGAGCACTTTCAAAAATCAAGGAAAATTTCCAGGAACCCAATGATAAACTGGAGAATGTAGTTACAACCTATAAAATCTGGCTGCAGATGATCGTGTTTAAGAGCGCTGCTGTACAAGCGCGTTGGACATCGCCTGCTGCTTTTTCTGGAACAGTCTACAGTATAACGCGTAACGGATGGATGGAAGAACCTCAATTTCTTCATTGGTTTAAAGCTTGTTTCTTAAAGTGTGTTAATAAAAAAACGTATTTATATGGGGTTGCTGGACGCAACAGCTTTGCTTCTATTTGATGGACTAGTAGCCATATAAGTTTGCGAATTATGCGATCGGGGGCAACATCCAGATTATCAAATTTCCGAGTCATCTAACAGACATGATCCAACCGCTGGACAAATGCGTATTCGGTCCAGTGAAAAAGGCGTAGGATCGAAAATTAGTGGACTTCAGCAAGGCGAACATTGGCGTGGGAACAGGTCGCTTGCAAAAAAAAGATTTTGTTGAACTATTGTCATTAGTGTGGGCAGAAGCAATAACAAGGGCAATTATTCTAGTAGGATTCAGTACTATAGGAATATCTCCTTTAAATCGTTCCCACTTTCCCGAAACAGCATTTGAATCTGCACAGCATGCAGAATACCACAAAAGAAAACAAGTTAGTGAAGACAGTCGCCAAATGCCTGAAAGCAATAGCACAATGCCTCACTTGCTTCTGAAATTCGTGAATTAATAACGCTGCCACCATTGATGCCGTGTTCAATTTCTCATCCTTTCACTTCCGAAGTTGAAAAACCCCCATCCTTGATGCCATGTTCAATCGCACAGCCTTCCACTTCCGAAGTAGAAAAACCGCCATTCTTGATGCGGTGTTCAATTGTACAGCCTTCCACTTCCGAAGTTGAAAAATCGCCATCCTTGGTGCCCTGTCAATTGCATAGCCTTCCACTTCCGAAGTTGAAACACCGCAATCGTTGATGTGGTGTTCAATTGCACAGCCTTCCACGTACATTCATTCTTCTTTATCATCTGTTGCTGAAGTTTTTGCAGCAGCAATAAGCAAAAAGAGAATTTCCATTTCATAAAGAAGCCTACTCCTCGCTTAACAGCTTCAGCATGGGCTCCTCCACGAAGCTGAACAAAAAAAAGAAAACAGCCAAAGACAATCAAGAAAAACAAAAAAGAACGCAAAGTTACTATAGAAAAGACATTAAAAAAGAAACTAATACAGACGATAACTATAAGTTCTTCAGAGGATAATTCGGACGATATCTCTTTTCATGACGAATTTGAAGGTTCACATGAGTAAGTAAGTAAATCAACATGCCACGCTCCCAAATACAAGGGAATATAGAAATAAATTCTAGATATTTCTCAATCTTCAAGTTTACCTACAACGCAGGGTTTAAGAAACAAACAGAAAAACTTCATCGGAGAAGTAGTCAATGCAGACGAGAATATTTCTGCAAAATTTTTGAAAAAGTCGGCAACGGATGAAAATGCCTATGTATTTCCTCTGATGGTAGACATGCAAGTGGTCACCCCTAACCAAGTTGTCGCTGTTATCAAACCATTCAAAATTGCCCGCGGACGGCACTTTTTCCCTAGTGCCGTTCAATATAATTGTTGCTAACTGTTTTTACAAAAATTATGAAATATTTCCATAAATTCTTTTGTTTTTATTATTATATGTATACAAACTGCGAATTATTGTGCTTTAGTGACAACTTTACCTTCAACAAATCGAACATTTAACTCTTACTGCCCTCACTGATATATTTATAAGGTAAAAATACCTAAACCAAGAATAAAGTAAGAGTCACCGAATGAAATAGAATCTTCCCATTTGTCCCACTGCCGCATATATGCACATTGAACATGAAAATAAATATAATTTCCAATTACCCCGAATAATGGGGCAAATGGAAACATTCATGGGGCAACTGGAAACGCTGGTGGTTTACAGGAATATACTACAAAAGGTGAGGGGTACGAGTAATCATATGCCAACAGACAGAGTCAGCTTGTTTTAAATAGTCATGCTACGTAAACTTAAGGTAAACTTTGCAAAAATCGTTTCCGATTACCCCGATTGACCTATATATACATCAAATAACTTATGCAGAGTTATACAAAATTTATTATTATGTGTATACCCATTGATCTATAAATAAACAGCACCGTGGTAACAACTTACCCCTATCATCAAATTGGTATCAACATCAGATACGTTTTGACATAGTAGTTTGCGAAATACGTATCCGATGTTTATACCAATTTAGTGGTAGTGGTTTTTACTTTTTATCATTGGGAGTATATCCGCCGATAATAAACGAATCAGTCTTGTCTATGTATTGCGATAGTATACGGCGAACATGCCCATACTAATCATACTATACACTTTATATCGCCGCAAAGTGTATGGTTAGTACTCAACAGTATGTGTAACATAATTGCGGAAGCATCCATTTTGAAACGGAACTTTATAGCTCAAGTTTTACCACAGGAAAAATTTATATAATAACATCATGCTTTTTTTTAACAGCGGCATATTTATAAATTACATGAATTTCTTTTAGGTATTAACAGAGTGAACAAATGTTGAGAATGGTGTTGAATGATGACGCGTCGTATGCGTGAACTGAGCGCATTTTTAAATTCTACTTGGTATACCTTATATATTTGTACCATGATGTATACATTCCATTCAATCCATTTTCTTGTCAGTTGCATTTTACTTTCCCACGTGTAAGTACTGTGATCATTAGGACGCGGACATGACCGGTTTAAACTACGACGAAGTTACAACGGAGCAAAGAAATAATGTAAGCAACACACGCTTACTGAATAGCCCGAGAAGTGCCCGAGAATGAGAGCAAAAAATGCCCATAAAATAAGGAATTTACGAGTAAAATCCTTTTATCATCGGCGTAGATAGGAACGTGAGGGGTTTTTAAAATTTATTATATTTACCTTATATTTCGTGTATTACGCTATGAGCAGAGGATTCATCAATAAGAAAGAAATAACAACACAAACAAAAATGAAAGTGTACAAAACAATATTCAGGCCTATACTCACATATGGGTGTGAAGCCTGGGTACCTACTATCCGCAAGACAGAATAGCATGTTGCAGGCGGCAGAGATGAGATATCTTAGAAGAGCCAAGGGTGTGACACGAAGAAATAGAATTAGAAATGAAAGAATCAGGGCAGAGTTGGAAATAATTTCGGTGTTCGATTTTATTGAACAAAGGCAATTAAGTTGGTGGGGTCCCCTACAAAGAATGGAGAAAAGTGTTCCAGTCAAGGCAGTATGGGAAGCAAGAAGTCCTGGTAGAGGAATTAGAGGCAGGCCGAGACAAACGTGGGATAACGTAGTCGGAAAAATGCTGACGAAAAGAGGCAAAACATGGGGTGCAGCGAAAAAGATGGCCCAAGATAGAAAGAAATGGCGTCCATTTGTGTATGGGACATGTGGAATGCAGCCCCGACACCCTAAATGGGTAAAAAGGGATACGATTATATATAGGCTGTCTTAAAATAATGTACTAACACTTTGAATGACTATAACATGCTGACTTTTTTGTTTTTTCAGGTGTAACTAATGTAACAGAATGCCAGGAGATCAACTTAGCTTTGAAGAGAGAAAGTTTGTCCTTAAATGTTACTGGAATACCGAAAATGCCACTGAAGTGCAAAGAAGATTCAGAAGGGAGTTTGATAAACCGCCACCAAAGCACCGGACTATTGCTCGCATCAGAGATAAATTTGAAACAGACGGAACCGTTCACAACGTCAACAAGAAGCGTTCTGGACGACCACGGACATCCACCAACCCTGCAAAAGAAGAGCAGGTGCAGGAAACACTCGTCCGATACCCACGGAAATCTCTACGACAAACGGCTCGGGAGACACACATCTCAAAAGATAGCGTACATCGCATCTTGAAGCGTCTGCGTTGGAAAAGCTACATTCCAACACTAGTCCATGCTCTCAATGAAGATGATCCTGACCGGAGAGTCCAATTCTGTGAATGGTACCTGGCAAAATGTGCAGAAGATGGAAGGTTTCCATACAAAATTGTCTGGAGCGATGAGGCCACCTTTAAATTAAATGGCTCAATTAATCGCCATAATTGCACCTACTGGGCTGCTGTAAATCCTCATGTGACAGTTGAACACCATTTAAACTTACCAGGGGTAACAGTATGGTGTGGGATATCAGCATTGGGCCTAATAGGACCATATTTTTTCAACGAAACTGTCAATGGTGAAAGGTACCTAACCTTGTTGCAGGAGTCCCTTGGTCCACACATTGATGAGATGTTTGGTGATGACGAAATTTATTTTCAGCAAGATGGAGCACCTCCCCATTACCATCGCGATGTAAGAGCTCACCTTGATGCAGCTTTTCCAAACACATGGATTGGACGAAGGGGTAGCATTGAATACCCTGCGCGTTCCCCAGACCTCACGCCATTGGACTTCTTTTTGTGGGGATACCTCAAGGACAGAGTTTATCGCACACAACCAAGAACAACTGATGCATTGAAATTGGAAATTGAAAGACAATGTCGCGAAATTCCAAATGAATTGTTTCGTCACGTTTGTGAATCCATTGGTTCACGTTATCAGCGTTGTCTGGACAATGACGGTCGTCAATTTGAACACTTGCGAACATGATTCTTTAATTACATTTCTTCTTCTGTAATTCAAGCTTTTAAACTTGTCTTTATGTTCATAAATAATGTTTGTATAGTCATTCAAAGTGTTAGTACATTATTTTAAGACACCCTGTATATACCTTATATTCCGCAAGAGAAATAAAATTTTCATTCATACTTACGTTAGTTTCGTTTTTTTCATTGTTTTGACTATTAATTACGTACTTCGAAATTTTTGTAATAGTCTGTTTAATACCGGTTTATTGAATCGACTTCTCCCAATTATCTAGACGTAAGTATGCACTGGATTTCGTTTAGTTTCAATAACATACGCGTACATTTTTAGTTATCATTTATTTAGATCTAGAACGTTGTTTATGTTACTTTTTCTGATATGATAATGAATTCTCAGAGATTCCGAAATTTATTACAAAGTCTGTAAGATATCGTCACAGAATGCCAAAATATCGCACGTTCGTCACTTAGCTTTGCAAAAACATACACAGAAATAGTTTTTATGCAGATAATTTCGATAGTGTACAAAATTTCGTTACATGTTTAAATGACGATGCTCGAAGTATTTCTGAGCATCGTCATTTAAACAAACATGTAACGAAATTTTGTACACTATCGAAATTCTCTGCATAAAAACTATTTCTGTGTATGTTTTTGCAATTCCAAAATTTAAAAAATCAGTTGTTATTCCTTCAGGAACACTTTGGAAATTTGCCTAAACTAATCACATATTTTGAAAATCGAAATCTCAAATTAAAAGATGGATTAACCATATTAGACGTGGGCTATTAATAGTTTCAAAAGTATTCCAAGTGACTTCGGATGTGGCCTTCGGCAAAAGTTAGACGCAGTTTTTAATAGAAATCCAGATTTAATAACATTGCGGCAATTGTGTATGCCAAATACGCTGAAATAAAAGAATATTTTCAGTACGCACCTATAACCAGTTGCGATGTAGAAAGGACGTTTTCTATCTACAAGGATGTACTTAATTCAAAGAGAACAAGTCTTACAGAGAGAAAATGAACAAATAATAAGGTATTTTGTATTTTATAGATCACCAGCCACTTGTAATCCAATTATATAAATAAAATTAAAACCTCTTTAAAAATACAACATTTCAATAGTGCGCCCATGGGCGATGAGTCATCAACCGTGTCCGCAATTACGTGTCCGCACCCTAGTGATCATGATTGGGATATTATTAATGTTTAGTTATGTATAAATGCATAAGCTGAAATAACTTTTATTGAAGAGTATTACAAAATTCTCAATTATGGAGGCTCCAGATAATGAGAAAGCGGTTATTTTTGTGATATCATATCTCAGAGGCAAGATTGCCCACAAATGGCAAAAGCTCTCGTCACCGTATTGTAATGAAATAAGCCCACAAAAAAAAGAGGCAGACATCCGGGCGACGACAAAACCGTACCGGTAAACAAGTCGTAAATCAACTGCACTCATATACTATGTCAGCGACAGAAAGTCTGGAATATGGTAGAAGAGAGCCAGAATTTGCTAGACCTATTGGCTGCACATATAAATGCCGCCGGTGGGATAAGGAATTCATTCATTCATTAAATAGTAGTCGCGCGCGGTATTTACTGAACAGTTCAAATAACATAAATAATGTGAGTAGTGCAGTTTTATTATAGTTCACAAAATACATAAATAGTAGTGATAGAAATAAATACGTGTGTTAATTTATTTGTAGTAGTTTTAAGTGCGATACATTTATTTTATATTGTGATTAGTTTTAAGTGTGTAAATATACAGACTGTTTCAAAACATTTGCACGAGTTGTTCATTTCGACCCCGAAAACGCAACAGTATTCATAAGCTTGTATTTGCGCAAAATTCCCAAACCAGAAATAACACTTTCCTTCGGTGCGATAAGTCATATTTTGCGACTATCTGGTTAACTATCGGTTTTATTGAAATTTGCAAAAAATACAATATTATAGTATTCAGAAGCCAGTTCGGCATAATTTTTTGTATTAAGAATTTTCGAAATTTGGACTGGATGTAACACTTTTACTTTGATTGAAAGCACTTTTTTTTCGAATAGGTAGGTATCTCTCAATTAGTGGCGTAACCCAGTCTCAAGTCCTCCGCTCCCCCTGCCGCTACCAATTGTTACAACTTTCGTTTCTTTGGTTTCTTCATCTTCAGTCACCTGTAATTGATCAACTTCGAAAGATATACTGAATATGATGTGAGAAAACTATACATCTTCAATATTTGGTATTAGAATTGTGCTTCTTTTCCTTGTGAATTTTTCGCTTTTATGTGCCATTCACAACTTTTTTGTTTCCATCCGCTCACCATATATAGCCGCTGGTGTTAATAAAATCATTGCAACAAGGGCTGTATTTAATTGTTTATTCGGATAACATAGCTAGAAACAACCCGGGAAGATAAAATGACATTACTGGCAAGAGAGGTTTTTAAACGAGAATTACTTCAGTTATTTAGGCGGTAACATAATATAGCACAGCATACAAAGAGGAAAGATAGCTTATTCGAAATACCAGAGGGATACTCAGAGGTATGAACATCAACAGAAGTACAAAGAAAAGATAAATTGTATGTAGCAGAAATCAGATTAACAGTAACATACGCATGGGAAAAAATATGCTTCACAAACAATTAAAAGGATGAACAATGAATACACGAAACATATACTACTTGAGACATAATACTCACAGAATGGAGACCGGCAGATCACAAGGAATATCAAAAGTTAAAAGGGAAAACTAAGTTTATAAGGGCATAGCAATAGTAAGAGATTGGAAGATGATCGTATACCGAAAGAAATGGTACCTCGCAATACAAATGGAAAAAATACTATACGTATGTCCGTTCCGAATTTTTTTTACAAAAGTTATTCCAAATTCAGTTTTAAATATTTTTATCTTCTTAATAAAATAAACCTGTGAGTAATAGATGCTATACTCTCGGTCCGAGTTTCGAAATTTTCTTCATACGAAAGTTGTTCCACATATACATGGCTCATGGAATAAATTTGAATTTTGAAATTTCTTTTATACAGACACTGAACAAAATCAAGCTTTTAATACTAGAGTAAGGATCTACGGGCACGAATTTCAAAAAAAAATTATAAAGAACTTTTCATCCTCTGTTGTGAGTACTTTTGTATTCTTTAAAAATTGTCTAAACTTAGTAGTTGACAAAATATTGGTTAAACTACTACTTCTACTTTGTCGATTTCTTTTAAAATCTACATCAGTATAATGATCCTCTTAACATCTGAATCTTGAGACGACATTATACTCTTAAAATAAGCAGTTTGTCCGTTATCGTGCTCACTAACACACACGGAAAGAACGAAAGACAGAGAGATTCTTCAATATCCCCTTCTACGGTATCACGAGACTTCAAAACCTCGACATCTGCAAAAATTTCGGGGATGAAAATTTTTGTGATCACAATAATTTTTATACTACGTGTGAAAAAGTAAAAAAGCACTACAATTTATATCGAAGGAAGGAGGAAATCAAGCCTACTGATTCGACACAAAAAAGGAATTTAGTAGTAGGGGCAAGTTTTTGTTTAGACTGCGGTGTACTTTACGCCTATGCTCTAAAATTTTGTAGCCTAATTACATAATTGAAAAACTATATTTTCTACAATGTGTTTTAATGTTAATTTGGAACAACATTCAAATCATTGTTTTTTTTAAATTCGGACCGCACTATGTACGAATAAAAAGGTCGTGTAGTATTCACACCAATCAATCTTATTTGTTGATGAGTGTAAATACTATATAAAATAACAAAAATCAAGAAACATGTATGAAATGGAATTCCATTTATGGAATTTTCTTTGATTGTGTTACATTAAGGAAAGGAATATTTATTATTGGATTAGTGATATTCGTAAGGTAGGTTGACCAAATAAGGCCCATTGCACCTTTGCCCTATTAGGAATCTGTAATAACAGCAGGTTTCTTTACGATTTACATCTGTGAGACCTCTAGTGTTAATTTATAAATGTCCTGTTAAGTGGTAAGAGGGTGAACTGAATTATCGACGTCCATATTAGTTCACCTGAGTTTGGTTAGGTATATTAAGAGTTTTGGCTGGGAAATAATTTTGAGGTAAGTACTAGAAAATCGTTCGTATTTTTTAAGTTACATTACATCATTAGTAAGCCTGAACATTTTACTAATTAGACGTAACGTTGTTATTCTATATTATTTGTCATCAAACTGGAAATCGGTGCTCAATGACAAATGATGCAACAATTTCCTTATCACCCAAATAAGGCCCGCCTGGTTAGTCCTAAATAAGGCCCGGGTATTTTTTTGTTCTAATAGTATTATTATGCTGTTCCAGTGGCGGCTCCGGGCGTGAGCAACCACACAGACAAGACCGACTCGCCCATTATCGGCGATGTACTCCCAGATGTCGAGCATATCACCGACAACAAACGAACCAGTCCCGTCCACGCAACTGCGCCGCCAAAAGGCGCTCACCAGCCGCCATTGTGCTGTTCTATACTCTATACACTGCTTTCCTCATTTCTTAGATTCAAAGCAACGCTTTTCGATAAACATGCCGCCCAAGAGGGCCCGATGGTCAGAAACCCAGTTGCAACGAGCAATGGAAGAAATTGATGCTGGTATGTCTGTCCGACAGGCATCAAGGGAATTTAGAATTCCACGCAGAACCTTCAAAAATCATGTGGCGACAAGAAGCACCAAAAAGAAACTAGGAAGGCCCAGTTTCCTAACCCCAGGACAAGAAGATGAACTGTGCCAACACATTTTTCGCTTGGGAGATGTTGGTATGCCTCTTATATTGAAAGTGATACGACGCACGGTATTTTCTTATTGCGAAAATAATTATCCATTCAATGTTGCAAATAGATTGACTGGACGTAAATGGTTGAAGATGTTTTTACAACGACACCCTGAAGTAGCGGTTCGTAAATCTCAACTCATGAATGCTGCAAGAGCCACAAAACTAAATAGATTAATTGTAAATGACTATTTTGAAAAGTTGAAACAAGTTATGATAGAAATGAATGTCTTAGAGAATCCACAATTAGTTTTCAATATTGACGAAAAAGGATGTCGCTAAACCTTCACAAATCTCAAAAAGTCTTTGTTCGTAAAGGCCAAAAAAGGGTGCATTTAATTTCCCAGGAACATGGAGAGAATGTGTGGATAGTAGCTTGCGTAAGTGCTATGGGCCAAGTGATTCCGCCGACGATTTTATTTAAAGGACAACGAAGGAAGGCGGAATGGGAAGACAACTTACCACCAGGAACAGCAATTGAAATGACCGAGAAAGGCAGCATGACAACGTCGGTTTTTGTTAAGTGGCTCACCCACTTTTCAAAATACAAACCTAAAGGGCCAGTGCTTTTGATATTTGACGGTGCGTCATCCCATTTAGATGCTACAATTCTTACCAAAGCAGATGAACATGAAATCACTTTATTTTGTTTGCTTAGCAATACAACACATGAACTGCAGCCTCTTGACAAGTCAATATTTAAACCTTTTGAGACATAGTGGGACGAGGAAGTGCTGTTATTTTGGACTAACAAACCTGATCGCACGATCACCAAATATACATTTGGAACAATTTTTTCAAGGGTGTGGACGAGGGCAACAACTCCTGAAAATGTGATGTCGGGGTTTTGTGCAACGGGCATCTATCCTTACAACCCAAAAGCAATTCCTGATTGTGCTTATGCCCCGTCGGAAATCACAGAAAAGGATGACATTCAAGCAGTCAATGTTGAAAATTCCGGAAGTCCACCAGCTGCAAGTTCAACTCCTATAGGCAAGAGAGTAAAAAAAATAAGACCGAAAAGCAGATATGTTACGGATTCCTCGTCTTCAGATGAAAGTAATTTGGTTTCGGGAGAGGAAAATAACAATGAAGATGAACCAGACGAACAAATAAAGGAGCCATCATGTAGTTTCCATGATATTCTGATCACGCCAGAAGTAAAGATGGAAAACAAGGGCAGAAAAAAGGCAATAAATTACCGAGCTCAACAAATTACAACAGTCCTTTTTAAAGATGACAAGAAGAATAAAAAAGATGATCCTAAAAAACAAGCTGCAAAAAGTGGAGGAACAAACAAAGCAGCAGTAGCGGGATCAAGCAAAATTAATCAAAAAAAAGAGAAAGCTGGTACTGCCATTTGTGCCAAATTGACGAAGTGGGCAACATGAGGCTATGTACCACTTGTAAACGCTATGTTCATGAAGACTGCGTGGGTTTAACAGCCTCGGATAAAGATCCCGCCTTTACGTGTCCAGATTGTGAAGATTTTTGCTTTTTTTTCTTTTTTATGGAAATATTATTGTGTTCATTTTGTAATAAAATATTGTTTTGTTTCAATTAAAGTTAATGAAAGTTCATTTTAAGAATTGTGTTGCGTTAAAAAGATATGGCCTAATTAGGGACATGGGATGGGCCTTATTACGAACACGGGGTTCTAAAATCGGCCCAGATGACAACTTTTAGTAATTAATTTTTTATATTCTGGTCAGGCTTATCTTGATGAGGTTTGTCATACAATTGAAACAATAACACTATAGAGAGCTCCTCAACATTTTTTATGATAGTGTTTCGACAACAAAAAAAATTGAAAAAAATCGTAAACCTTAAATGGGGCTTAGTTACTTACCTTATGTAAATTATATGTACCTAATATATATTTATATTAATACACACAGAAGTTTGAATTTATAGTTCACCTTCTATGAAATACTTAATTTTATTGATATACTTAATTGTTTCTTTAAAGTTATCAATTAATTACATACTGTAAATCTACTTTACTATTTACGATTTCACTTAGCATTCGTATCGCAATTATTTCTCAGAAATT
Organism: Amphimallon solstitiale; assembly: GCA_963170755.1. NCBI lineage: Eukaryota > Metazoa > Arthropoda > Insecta > Coleoptera > Scarabaeidae > Amphimallon > Amphimallon solstitiale. The sequence continues at coordinate 48,217,046 of OY720679.1, forward strand.
TCTTCTGATAATAAACAAAACATTCACATAACATAAACAGCGGTAACATTTACATGTATGAGCGTGTAGAATTTCGTTTAATGTCAATAATCAATTTCTATTTTTAAAAAACCTTCAACAATTTGCCATACATAAATTCTAATATTGTTGAATCTGTGAAGCGCGAAGAGTAGACTATACTGCCGGTGTCTAAGATTTCAATTTCTTCTACATCGCATCGAATGCATCAAGGTAAATTCTTCTTATTGGTCGCTCGGGGCGCCAAAACCAGTCTATTGCGTGCCGTGAACCCTAGACCGTCCCACACTTTCAAATAAACAACTTATGAACGGGCACTAGTAAGTGCCAGTAGTGCGTTGGTTCTTATTTCCATCCCGCTCCTCGCTCGCGACTTAATAAAATTCAATTGAACGAGCAAATACACCGCTAGAAGATGAACGTTAAGTACGCGATAGTGTTGTTTTGTTTGGCAGTTTGTTATGAATGTGTTTTTTCGCATATGCCAGCCGGAATTTATGTAGATAATGGTCTGGATCAGACGACAATGGAGAGGGCTCTAACAAGAGCGGAAAAACGTGAAATGGAATTGGAGATTTTGCATCTCTTAGGATTACCGAACAGACCGAAAAGGGGTGTCAACGCGCCCTTAACAAAATCTGCTTCCAAATTTCTTATGGATGTGTATAAAAATTTAATGAACAAGGAGAATTCCAGAGAAGAACGAAGCGTGGATTTGAATTTAAGTGGAGAGGACGAAAAGGCAATAGATGAGAGTGATGTTATAATGACATTTGAAAGTACTAGTAAGTTCTTTTTCTCTCACATACATAAATTAGAGACATAAACGACGAATTTGCAAATTATAATTTTGCAGTTCCTATATATTTTACAATAATATATGCTTAATAGGTATACGACTTAAGTAAGTATTGTATATCAGATATTAATTACAAGTTAATTATATTACCTATCAAACATGTTTTCTAAACATTTTTTTATTAAATATTACCATTCTATAGAGCCAAAACAAGCGAAAATTTTGAAATAACATAGAAAATGCAAAAAGCAGGGGCGAAAAAGGGCTCGACCTTGCAGAAGGTCATGATTTTATAATTTTTAAATATGTTGTTAGGTACTATGCAAATAGTAAAAAATCGAGTTAGTACATATATAGCTTCGAAAGACCCGTGCCAGCTGTGCAATGCCTAAAACACCGCGAAGTTTTTGCACATATTTTGGTTTTTAGAGCCCTTGTTAAAGTAGACGAAACTTACTACAATTTAATACCAATTCAAGCATCATACGTCTAAAATTTTCCGAGAAAGATTTCTTCAAAAATTGGCATTGCGGTTTGGTCATGTATCTAGCCAAATATCGGGCAAAGTACTCGTACCACAAAGGAAGTCATAGCTAATTAATTTGTAGTAAATTTATTTATATTTATTTTTAACGTCTTAGAGCATATTCTTTCATCAACTTCATTACTCACGAATTAAAATTTGCAGATATTTGCGGATATATCCATACAAGACTTTAATAATAAGACAACATATGCAAATTTCCGTCTAACTTATTCTTTTATGTTTGTTATGCTCAACATTGTTTACACTGATTTTCCCCAAAATCGAGTTTTTCTGGAATTAAGATTTTAGCGATTGTCGAAGGAACTATTAGGCCTACGGACGTCCTTCTCTCAAAATGATCTTAGAGATGTCTTCGGGACGTATGACTTATTGTCATTGCTTTTCATAACTTAGTTTCAACAAAATATTTAATTCTTGTTTAAACTTTGTCACTTAACAATTCGAATGGACGCGTATTTATTGTCTGCCTTTGACGTGTGCAACTTGGTTTGGGTTTAAGTTGTAGTTCATCTATTCTAAAGAAGCGTATTAACCCTATTTACTTTCTTATACGTAGTATAAGGAAGTATTGTGATGATGAAAATTTTCGACCTCGAGATTTTTGCAGATGTCCACGTTTTGAAGTCCCCTGATACCGAAAAAATGGTTTTTAAAAAATGTCTGTGTGTGTTAAAATGTTTTTCGAAATTCCTACCGGAACTAGGTCTTTTACTCTTATCGAAAATCAGTTTTTTGCAAATATTTCGCAAGTCATGCTTTTTAGACAAGTACGTTACGGGTATAAAAGTATTTAAACATAATTTCCAATATCTTTTGTACAAAAAAAATTTCAAAATTCAGACCGGAAGTACCACTTTTACTCTTATCGAATAGCGATTTTTGCAAATATGTCGTAAGTTATGCTTTCTATATATATTTATCAAGAGTATTTAGAACTGGATTTGCAATATTTTTTGTATATATGAAATTTCAAAATTCGGGCCGGAAGTAGCACTTACTCTTAGCGAGAAGCACTTTTTTGATATCTTGCAAAGTGTGCATTCTATAGAGATTTATTAAGAGAATAGAAGTACTTAGAATAGGATTTTGAATAATTTTTGTATAAAAAAATTCTTAAAATTCTATAATTTGAAACGCTCATATGTATAAGAAAGGCGTGTGGTGGCCTTACCTCATTTTTTCGAAGGGCGCAGATTTTAGGAGATATTAAACAAAAATCAAAACATGCAAAATTTCGCTGTTTTCTGGCGCGAGCACAAGTCTTACGACGCCGCAAACACTTTATTTGATCAACATATTAAAAGCTTATAAACGGTTGTCTTTTGCACGATGATCGGTTGTATAAATTGACTAGGCTATAAATCTCTAATCAACGAATATCCAATCAGCAAACGGATGAATTAATGTAACAATTGTAACCCAAATGAAAACGCTTCCTGTATAGCAATCCAACAAGTGTATGGTTATCTAATGACGTAAGCGTTGCCACAAAAACATCGCATTAAATATTTTTCAAACTTGCCTCTTCACCTACCTATGATCAGATTGGAGAAAATATTTCACCAAGCGCAGGAAATAAGCAATTTTGTTAGTAGTTAGCACTACTGGAAAAGAATGTTAACATATTGTAGCGTTTTTGGGGTCGAAATAAACAACTCGTGCAAATGTTTTAAAACCGTCTGTATATTTTCACGCTTAAAACTAATCACAATATAAAAAAAATGAGGTGTGGCCACCACACGACTTTCTTATACGTATGAAAGTGTTACTTCCGGTCCGAATTTTGAAATTTCATTTATACAAAAAATATTCCAAATCCAACTCTAAATACTTTTGTACTCTTCATAAATATATATAGAAAGCATAATTTACGACATATTTGCAAAAAATCGCTATTCGATAAGAGTAAAAGTGGTACTTCCGGTCTGAATTTTGAAATTTTTTTTATACAAAAGATATTTAAAAGTATGTTCTAAATACTTTTATACTCGTAATGTACCTGCCTAGAAAGCATGACTTACGAGATATTCGCAAAAAACTGATTTTCGATAAGAGTAAAAGACCTACTTCCGGTAGGAATTTCGAAAAACTTTATTAAAACAATTTTTCTCAAATTTAATTTTGAGTACATTTGAATTCTTTACAAATTTGCTTAAACTTAGTAATTGACGAAATATTTGCAAAATTCGATTTTTTCAGTAAACTACTACTTCCGGTCTGCCGATTTTGCTCAAAATCTAATCAGTTCTCAAGAGGGAGATTATATTCGTAAATACAAAATTTGGAATTGATATCTACAGCGGTTTGACCGCTATCGTGGTCACACACAGACAGACAGGCACACACACACAGAGAGAGAGAGAGAGACACACAGACATTTTTTAAAAACCACTTTTTTGGTATCAGGGGACCTCAAAACGTGGACATCTGCAAAAATCTCGAGGTCGAAAATTTTCATCATCACAATACTTCCTTATACTACGTATAAGAAAGTAATATAAAATAAACGTAACGCACTTAAAACTACTACGAATAAATAAACACACGTATTTATTTCTATTACTACTATTTATGTCTGTAATATTTATTTACTTCTTGAACTATAATAACACTGCACCATTCACTTATTTATGTTTATTTGCTCTGTACGAATACTACTGAATGAATGAATTCCTTATCCCACCGGCGGAATTTATATATATTTGCAGACAAAAGGTCTAGCAAATTCTGGCTCTCTTCTACCATATTCCAGACTTTCTGTAGCTGACGTAGTATATGAGTGCAGTTGATTTGCGACTTGTTTACCGGTACGTTTTTGTCGTCGCCCGGATGTCTGCTTCCTTTTTTGTGTGCTTATTTCATTACAATATATTTTTGGTATATCTACGAGTGCGCCTTTTCAGTTTTTATAAACGACGACAATTTGTCATTTGTTATTGTAAAAATAGTGGCAACGTTGAAATTGGTTGAGTAGTTTGATAGTGAGCAATTTTGTAAAAAAATGGAAATTTCACGTGAATGTTTTTGGCCGGATGATTTTATACGATTTTAGTAAAGATCTAACTTAACAAAAATGTATAAAATCAACTTTTGGCAATGGAGTACAACCAGAAAAGATTTTTTACAATTGGTTCGCAGAATTTCGTCGTAGTCGCATGCCTGTCAGTGATAAATTTCGTGCAGGTTGACCAAAAAACATTAATGCTGTGTACAATAAGGCATGTGTAGCATGTCCTTAAGCATATCGATTTTGCATAAACATTTAGCTGTTGAAAAGATTTGTTCCCGATGGATTCCGCATGTTTTGACCGAAGCTCGAAAAAAGGCTCGCGTTAATTGGTGTAAGAAATTTTTAAACGAAACTTTGATAAGTATATTTGTAGGATAGGAAACTAAGCAACAATCCACTATTTAGAATTTAGATGAACCAAATCCGACAAAAGTGTTCGTTTACGAAGCACATCGTAGAAAATTATCGTTTGTCTGCTCAGTTGTACTGGACATGACAAAACAATTCCTTTAGAAAATAAAAGAACAATTAACACTAAATGGTATACAGTAGTTTATATATCGAAATTCATCGACCAAATCGGAAAAAAGAGCCGAAAACATCACATAATTTTTCATCATGGCAATGCAAGCTCTCACACAACACGTCAATAAACAATGTTCTAGATCTAAATAAATCATAACTAAAAATGTATGCGTATGTTATTGAAACTTAACGAAATCCATTGCGCACTTACGTCAATATAATTGGGAGAAGTAGATTCAATGAAACGATATTAAACAGGAACTATTACAAAATTTACAAAGTATATAATAACAGTAAAAAGAAAGAAAAACCGAAACTAACTCTCCGTACTTTATTTATCTTACGAGAAATATAAGGTAAATAGAAAAGGTTTTAAAAATTCGTCACCCTTCTACCTATGCCGATGAAGAAAGGAATTTAACAGTAAAATCGACTTTTTTGGCTGTCGTTTTCGCGACAACAACAGATGTTCCAGTTCACCATATGTGCTATTCAGTAACTGCGTGATATTATACATTATTTCTTTTCTCCGTCGTAATTTCGGCCCGGTACATCCGGTCTATAGTTATATCATGGCACTCAAGCAGTGATGTAAAATTACCGTAATTTATATTTTTTAAATTACCATGGTGATTTACTCAAGGAATGGTAAATTACGCAAGAATAAATCTTGGTAAAAAAGAGCGGTAATTTACCAAAAATATAAAATATGGTAATTTTACATCACTGCGAAGACAGTTAGTTGTAAATGTCACTTTTTAACTTTAATCCTATATAACTCGAAAACTATTAACTTCAGCGAATAAATACTCTTAATAAAAAATATTTCTATTTCAACGCGAAATCCAAATTTGAACTTATATACAGGGTGTTCTGTTTAAAAAATACTCTTTCTTTGTGCCAACAATTTATGGAGCAATCTGTATAAGCGCATATATTTTTAAATTGTGAAACAATGACAACCCTATCAACTACAGTACGCCAATTTTTAATTATATTGTAACGTTTTCGGGTTCCAATAAACAACTCGTGCAATTATTTATTTAAAACAGTCTGTATATTTATGTACTTAAAATTATATAACAATATAAAAATATAAAAACTAACGTAACACACTTAAACTACTACAATTTAATTATCAGGTATTTATTTATATCTATTACTAATATCTCTGTCCGTATTTATGTAACAGTTCTATTTATATAAGACACGGCACTACTATATTTATTTATTTGGCTACCACTATTTATTTCTTCGCACTCGATCCCGCAATGAATTCCGTAATGACTCATGCCGCCTTATATACGTATGTGAAAACATCTCGAAGCATTCTCGTAAACTCTATCTCCCTCTCGAATGTCTGTAGAATATTCCTAGACATTCTGTCTCCGCTGGACTATGCCGTACAGCGTGGAGATTGATTTATGGTCTCTTTTTGTGCGTGTGACAATTTCGTTTTTATCGCGCCGAGAGGTCTGCTTCTTTTATTTAATGTAAACTCATTTCGAATGTCTGCTGGTTTCGTTACATTGCCCCCTTCTTAAAAACTGCGTTTCGCCCCCGAAACACACTATTCCATGTTCTTCTCGCTGGCGGATGACGAAATCCACACCGGGACCCACGGGTGCACCCAGCCGTCTTGTGGAAATGGCAATCCACCGCCCCAGGCTGCACAACGGGCTGATTGGGCCGACAGCCGCACACGACCATTTCCATACCAGTATACCGAAACACTGCCTCCAGCATGTTTCTTACTGTTCTTCATTCCAAACGGTCTAATCCGCAGCCCAGTTTCGGAATTGCCAGCTTCCTTACATTTCCCATAAATTGGCTCTCTAGGTTTTCCGGTAATTTGTCCCGCATCCGCCACTTCACCGCCGTCACGTCCATGGTATGGGCCAATGTAATGAAACGCACCACCCCTGGCTCACTATGGGGTGTTAGTCTCATGCGATAAACGACGTCATCTATTTGCTCTAGTATTTCGTATGGTCCCTCCCAGTATTGTTGGAGCTTTGGGGACAGGCCTCGGCGACGTTGAGGACCATATACCACCAAACAAGGTTTCCTTCTCGGTAACCACCTCTCTCGGCTTGCACGTGGTAACGATTCTTCGTCCTGTCGGTGGCATCCTGAGTGTGATGGCGTACTCGCTAGTGGGCATCCTCCAACCTTCGTCTGGATCCACTGACGCAGTCTTCTCCATTTGGGTTCTCCACAACACACTTGAGTAGATCATCCTCTACCTTCAGAGAGTCCCATTGAGCCCAGTAGGATTCCAGTCCCTGTGAACGAGGAGCCACTTCTTGACAAGGCGGTCCGCGACCAGTACCTTTCCAAACTATCAATGAACCAAGGTCTTCATCAGCTTCTTGACCGATCCGCAAATTGTCAGGATGCTACTGATCATTAACCACGGTAGTTCTGAATGTGTTGGCCGATTTTTCTTCTAGGCGGTTACCATGCCTGCAGTCTTCTGGACGTTGTCTGCTTGCAACAGCATCAGCGTTTTGGTGTTGCACAGATGCAATTTGCGCTATTGGTTTTGAGGATCCACGATACTGGGTCGACGATTGCCTCTTCTCATCGACCTGTTTCATTTTCGCTGCTCCGCTATGGTTTTCTTGGGCTTCTTCCCGCATTTCCTATGCCCATGGCCCATTTCCATCTCCATTTCCAATTCCAGCATCGGAGCGTTCTTCTCTTAGGTTGCACCTGATTCACCAATCGCCGGACTACCTGTCCCAGGTGTGCATGCCCATACTTCATCTTCATACGCTTGATTGATTGAGGGTAGTCTTGACACTCTTCTGGAAGTAAGGTCTGCAGAATGTCACTGGCCTCTCCTCTGAACGACACAATCAGAGCAGTAGCTTTCTTCGGGGACGTCCACCCATTTGCTCCTGCAGCGGCTTCGAATTGTTTCAGGTACGTCATCCATGACGTCTTCGCATCGAAGGTGGGAGGTTTTACCTTTGCCTTTGCTGTTCGGGAAATCTCCAGGCTTCCGCTTGAGATATCATGGGGACCGCAGTCGTTCATCGCTGGTAACTGAAGCTGAACCCCAAACTCGTTCCCCATTCCGAACACGCGCTCCTCAACTTTCTGTTCCACGGCTTCGATGGCCACAGAAAATTCCTGTCTCCCATTCGATGAATTCTTTTGAATGTCTTCCTTAAAAGTAGTCTCAAGTTGTTTTGAATTACTTGCAATTTCATTTCATAAAGCTTTTGAATTATTTGCAGTTTCATCTTTCAAAGCTTTTGAATTATTTGCAATTTCATCTTTCAAAGCTTTTGAATTATTTGCAGTTTCATCTTTCAAAGCTTTTGAATTATTTGCAATTTCCCTATTTAAAGCTTTTAAATTATTTCCAATTTCTTTCAGAGTCTCGCGTTGTTTTGCCATTTCATTTAATATCTCATCTTTTAGAGTCTCAAATTGTTTTGAATTATCTTGTAGAGTCTCCAAAATTAAGTTATAATCAGCCTGTACTTGAAACAAATATTTCTCGGGATCCTCACCTTCATTTATTAAAAGGTCACGAAGCCGGTCCTGGAGAATTGTTTTTTTTTCCAGACGCATCTGCGTCCCTCTCTTCCAATTCTGCCCTTAACTCGGAGACCTTTAATTCTTCCAAACGTTTGGTAGCCATTTATTTATTTATTTATTTATTTATTTGCACTTATGTTTATCCCACACTGACACCAATTGTAACGTTTTCGGGTTCCAATAAACAACTCGTGCAATTATTTATTTAAAACAGTCTGTATATTTATGTACTTAAAATTATATACTTAATATAAAAATATAAAAACTAACGTAACACACTTAAACTACTACAATTTAATTATCACAGGTATTTATTTATATCTCTCTATTTATATAACACGGCACTATTTAATTAACTATTTCTACCGTATGACGTATATTTATTTCTTTGCACTCGATCCCGCAATGAATCCCGTAATGACTCATGCCGCCTTATATACATATGTGAAAACATCTCCAAGCATTCTCGTAAACTCGATCTCCCTCTCGAATGTCTGTAGAATATTCCTAGACATTCTGTCTCCGCTGGACTATGCCGTACAGCGTGGAGATTGATTAATGGTCTCTTTTTGTGCGTGTGACAATTTCGTTTTTATCGCGCCGAGAGGTCTGCTTCTTTTATTTAATGTAAACTCATTTCGAATGTCTGCTGGTTTCGTTACAATATTAAGCATTTAACAATAAATTTACTTTGTCAGATCGTTGACTCACCCTGTACAGTTTTTGCTGATTTTTGGCGTATTACTTTATAAATAGCTATAATATACAGTGTGCACTCGGGCTACCTGCGGATGAATATACTAGACAAGCTAGTCGAGTGGGAGTGGGAGAATAAGGGGGTAGCCTCTGTTACTAACATTAGAGCTACGATAAAGTCGACATCGCAGAAATCGTTAATGCGTTTGTCCGTGAAAATTGCTACTGTTATTGTTAATAACAAATTCTTTAATCAAGAATTAAAGTCATTTACTGTATTGCTTTAGAGAAGATGGAAATAATATTAAACAATAAAAAGCACTACCTAGATAATTTATAAGTAGAGACATGTTGAAGCATAAGTACTAAATAATTTTAGTAACGAATTTCATCAGAGCTTCCCAAATTGTATGAGTAAATAAAAGAAATGATCATCAATTCTAAAAACGAAAACGTAACAATAGCAAAACTCTTATTAAGATAAAAAGTAAGTAATTCCGTAGTATTATAAAATAGAAAAGGAAACAAACTAAAATTCTGAAAGAAAACAATAAATTTGTACGAAACTAAACAAAATGTTTCAGAAACAATGAATTTAATTGGAAGTTAAGAATGAAATTATTAAAGAAAAATGAATTTCTACAAGTACTTAATTATTTATTAAATGCTCAAATAAGCCTCCCTCTTGAGCTGAGCAGTAACCCAGCTGATTATAAAAATTTCGACGGACATTTGTTAACACTTCCGGGGTAACATAATTCGAAAATTCAATAATTTTGGCGCATAATTGTTCTAAATTAGATGGACGAAACGCGATTTAAAAATGTGTTTGCTAGGCGTTAGACATCGACCCGACCGTTAACAAAATTCGAATGAAATGCGCAAGTACAGCTGCTATATCCTAAAGTCAGCTTCACTACACTCGACCAATAGAACAGTTTATATATTGCTTTCTCGTATTAACTCATACAAACTCTCGGTGTCGTCGTTTTATCACACAGTAAATGTATCCGCAGCTTGCCGGCAAGCACTTGGTATACTAAAGCCTGTATCAAATAACAATTTCAAAGTTGTGTAAGCATACACAAGTACAACAAACCACATGTCACTACAAAATTATTGATTTAGCATCGTATGCAAATTTTCACAGACTAGTCTTCTTTTAGTAGTAGAAAACAAAAATAAATTTTATGGAAACAATGTTGAAAATCATGACTTTGTTGTAATATTTTCTAAGAATCATGTTGTAATGTTTGAAAGGTATCTTTATATTGAGAATAAATAAAGTACCTACTTCCATTTTTGTTTAAATTATTAATTAATAAATAACTTCACATTTTGCAGAGTATCGATAAATTGCATATATTCCTTACGCATAACTAGAACAAGTGATAACAAATATATAAGTACAGTTTTATATGAATGTGTTGTAACTATAATATCGATAGTAATAAAACAGAAATAAGGAACGATTATTATAGATCATATTTCCTTTTATATTTAGTATGTATAAGCATTGTATTATATGTATGCGTACTAAGTATACGTTGATACCATAATTGATTCTTATTCTATTTGTTGTTTCATTATTGACATCAATGATACATTTGTATTAAAATGATTCTTAACTTACAACCAATAGTTTCCAATCCGAAATGGACGATTTTTATTAAGCTTGGTGCATATCATTATGTAGCATGGGCCTTGATAGGGAGTCGGTTCCAAACTACGCTGAAATTCTGACTCCGTTAATCTTGTAATTTTTTTTTAGTAATCTGTGTATAATGGACGCTCGTTAAGTAAAAGCAAAATCAAATTTTGTGGGAAAAAACCTGGAACAGATCGATTTTATTTGATAAAGTAACACATTTTTTCATAAGAGTTGATCTTTTCTTTTTGAGTAAAGACGTCATACTTTTTTTTTAAAAAATTGGTAACGTGGACATTTGCAAAGATCTCGATGTAGAACATTTTCGTCATCACAATACTTCCTTATACTACGTGTTTCGACCTTGAGACTTTTGCAGATGTTCACGTTTTGCAGTCCCCTGATATCGAAAATGTGGTTTCTGAAAAATGTTTGTCTCTGAAATGTATGATGATACAAAAGAACCTGTCAAGTAATATAACTTACAACAGGACTGTCATGATAATGACAATGTTCATACACTTTTTGACATTTGTCATAATTTCTATTTGAAGTCAGTTATAACTGCCATCCAAACAATATAAATGTGTCAACAATACTTGCCTAGCCAAGTATTAAATAAAATAGAGGTATAGAAAAGCAATATTTAATAACTTTGCTTTTGTTTAATACTCAATTGGCTTTCATGTAATAGTATTTTACTAGAGGATTCTATATATTCCGAAATATTCATTAATTAGTTTCATTCTATTGTTTTGAAATTGTTACGGTCGATGTGAATTTGTAGTGGCATTGCGACGTCGTCGTTAATTCGTACTTTGACCGTGTCGGTTGCCAAAACGATTCAACCATATGCATTCTATATAAATTTATTACAAGTATGTATTTACAAATGCAAAGGCATTTAGAGCCGAATTTAGAACAATGTTTGTGTATAAAAATATTTAGAAATAGATTTGGAACAAGTTTTGTATAAAAGATACACACATACACCGATCGCACAGTATAAAAATGTTGCCATGTTACACAAGAAATTGTTTAGGCAAATGTTAATTACATATATAAAGTATTATAAAGCAAAAACTATTGCTGGGCAATAACGTTATTAGATTTAGTTTTTCGAAGTGTCTGATGTTTTTTATAGATCGCGTAGGTGAATTCTTATTTAACATATAACAGGTACAAAAATATTAATAAATTTAAGTATTATGGCACATTTAACTATCACACGAAGTTTAAATTTTGAGAAACTGGTGGTGTTGGGATATTCCAAAATCTGGACGTCCAAAAGTGAGTTAAAATCAGATACTCGAATGGTTGCATTAGGAAATAACCCCACGCAGCAAAATCGCAATTTTAGAGAAGGATGAAAATATATATTTGCTAATGTAGGACAAGTATACATATAGTGATTTTGCTACTAGGGATGAGGTTAGTCACATAGCAGTGCTACGTCCCAAGCAACAAAATCACAATTTTAGAGAAGGATGAAAATATATATTTATTAATGCAGGACAAGTGTGCATAGAGTGATTTTGCTACTAAGGGTATCATGAGGAAGGAAAAATATCGTGGCTACTCAGTTCGTGCAAGAACTCAACGAAGACGACTTCGATCGGTAACAACCAAAGAGATTGGAATATAATAGAGGAGGTATCAAGCTGCAATGTTTGGCCGCAACAACTGCAGGTGGGGTAAGGGGAATTGATACATTGCCAAGCGATTATAGTCCTTAAGGAAATCCGACGTGGCCGATATGTCGTGCTCGTACTTGGTTCGTATGATTTCGTTAAATTCTACACGCATTTGTTTTAAAAGTGTTTGTGCTTTGTGATATGTAAATTATGTAATAACGCGAATTAAGCATTTTTAATGCGAAATACATAGTAAAAATGGTGCGATTGTGTTATTTGTGTAAACGTCGATACGAAAAGGCATCCACTCGAGCACATCCAATCAGCGCTCTATATTTAAACAACACGTAAAGTTGAATTCTTGACCAACTTACTTATACCATGTGCTTGCAGGCGACCTGCGTATAGGGCTTACTGTAAGATAAAACGACGACACCGAGAGTTTGTATGAGTTAGTACGAGAAAGCAATATACAAACTGCAGTACAGCTGCTATCTATCCTTGTTGCCCTGCTTAAACGGAGAGTCAGTCTAGCCCGTTCTAGCCTCAGCGTAAATGTACTCGAATCCCCACTTTTCCAACACTACACTCGACCAAAAAGCGGTTTGTATATTGCTTTCTCGTACTAACTCATACAAACTCTCGGTGTCGTCGTTTTATCTCACAGTAAGCCCTATACGCAGGTCGCCGGCAAGCACACTGTATATGATCGAGTGGACGCTCTTTCGTATCGACGTTTACACAAATAACACAATTTCACCATTTTTACTATGTATTTCGCATTAAAAGTGTTTAATTCGCGTTATTACATTATCACAAAGCACAAACACTTTTAAAACAAATGCGTGTAGAATTTAACGAAATCATACGAACCAAGCCTACAAACTGCACTCATGCTTCCTCTATTATATTCCAATCTCTTTGGTAACAACAGTTTTGTGAAACTATGATTCAAGCAAATCAACCTACGCACGGGCGATTACTTTTTGTTTTTGGATGAAGTTACGTTTTGTCTCAAAGGCACAATTAACCATTAAAATTGCATTGTAGTCGGATAAGCTTGAATAGTTGATAACAGAAGAACCTTTTCTCTTTGAAGGGACCCTAACAGAAAAAATATTGCGAAATGATCTTGTTCCAGCGCTTGAATTTTTCAAACGAAAATGTTCCTGAAGTCATAGATAATATGATATAATAATAAATAAATAAATAATAATATGATTTCAGCAACACACTTAGAATGGCATATTCGCGGAAGAAATTCTCTACGCATCACCTAAAATGCATTGTACGTAGAAATCTTATACAGACACGCGATTTCTATACTAGCTCTCTTATTATCAGTGTATGGCAGTTCGAACATTTAATTTAATAATTCTATTTCATTAGCAAAGGAGTTTTTGTTTATTTTGTGCACAAAAATAAATCTACGTTTTCTAACATTGAATTGTCATTTACTCGAAAAATGTCTTAATGTAAGATGGCAGCATTTTGATACTGTCAGTTCAACAATGAAAAGATCACTCGAAATCAAGACAAAAAATAGGGGTTTGCTATTAAAAAAAAAGATGACGTAATCACTTATAATAAAATTATGATTAAAAATCGACTCTCATGCAACAATGTGTATTTTCAATTTTCATCGAATAAAGTAGACCTGTAATCCAGTGGCGGCTGGTGAGTACGTTTTGGTGACGCAATTACATAGACAAAACTGATTCGTTTATTATCGGTGATTAGCTGGGCATCTGGGGGTATACCACCGATAACAAGGTTGTTTTCTTGAAATCTGGCCTCTACTTCCTGGTTTAGGATGTCAATAACTGGCCGAAGGATTGAAACTTTGTAATACTGCTCTAGAGATTAAAAAAGAAACTTCACCCCCCCCCCCCCCCAAGTTTGGAAAGAATTTTGCCCTTTTTTGCCAACTCGGCTGCTCTAAACCCGCACATGTCAGCGATTTCTGTGCAGTGATTGAACAACTGAGTAAGAAACTCATCTGTTTTGAAGGATTATAACACATTGTGTTAGAACTCTCCTTAGCAATAGCAAGTTAAATATAAAGTTGAAGTCCTCTATACATTAAAAGCATTGGCTTGTCCACCACTGTCAGGGTCTGTCTGTGCAATTTCTTATAGAGTCGCCAAAATGGCTTCAAAATTATCTAACAAAGAACGCACTGCTTCAGCACGGCAAGCCCATCTGGTATCACTTAAATACTTCAATGTTGCTGCTTCACCACTAAAGCTTTTTGCATTGTCCTAAGTAGTTGCGGACGACTGAGCCTAACGTATCTTCTACAGGTGGTTCTGGTTCATCTTCCAAAGGACCTCCTTCTGGCGGTCCTGGCCTGAGCAAATGTAAGACAGCAACAAACTCTGCTTTTTTTGTTCTTCTGATTCTGGGGAAAAGAAAGTAGAAGAGCTTATATTAGATGCTGCATTTAATATCCTTTATGAAAATGTGCAACAATATAGGTTTTCTGCAAAGTAAGTACTTTTTATGAGTTTTTAAAGAAACATCTAACACTAAGTATTTATAGACTTTGTTTTTGTTTCCTTGTTTTACAGATGTGCATTACGGCATGGGGCGTTAAGTCATTAATTGAAATTAATTTACCATGTCTCAGTCAATATTGATGATAATTAATAAACTAAACACAGAAATAAACTAAAACAGCACACGCGTCACGCGTACACATCATACTACACAAGTACATCGCTTTTTGTTGAAAAGAGCACACCAGCTAGAGGCAGACGCTTCGATAGACAACGCTTTAGTAAAGATCCCAGTAACCCAATCCATGTTGCAACAACAGTGTTGCCACTTCCGGACGCAACCTCGCTCATTCTCGATCTTTACGCATCTATTTTATTACGTCACGCCTGCTGCTCCACTATTTCTATTTAACATTATAATATACAAGTTCCAGTAAACCTTTTTTTCTGTGCTAAATAAGGCTTGATTAATAGCAAGCCAAAAAAGTGCCGTGCTTGTAAAATTTTATTTTAAAATGTTTGTAAATTATTCATATTTTTACTTCAAAACTGGGGGGCTAAATACTGGGTTGGACAATTATTTCTGGGGTGGCCACCCCCAAATTACGCTTATGCTTGTGGTATACCAATTAACCACCTTATTCGTTGTGATTCATTGTCGATGTAACTGAAGGGCTTTGTTGAGGTGCATCAATTCTATATCTATTTTTCTTTCACACTGATTTTCAACTTCTTTTCTACAGGTATTATAACCTTAGTTATTTATATAGTCATGTTAAATTCTTAATGAGATGATAAGATTTAGCGATACTAAATGGAGAGAAAAATGTAATATTTATTCAACAAATACACATTTTATTGAAATTAAGCATTTACGAAATATTGAGAATTAATTGATATTAAATTATAAATGTATTCATTGTTAATGAAAAAGAATTAATCAATCTATCTATTGTCATTTGTCACTTGTATTACTATAGAACAGGGACGCCGGAAGACCTATTGTGTGTATTGAGAACTCAATAAGCGTAAAATTTTTTCGTGTGGAATTCAACATGGGGAATTTTCGCGTGTTCTTCTAAGTATCGCCATTCTTTTTCACTTGCACGCCCCGGGCAAGAGACGGTTTGACCATAGTTCGATCAACTAACCACCCGTTTTCAAAACGTAGAGGACTGCTATAGCATATTAGATAAGAAGTCTTGACTTCTTTTCTGATATTCATTATAATAGTATTCTTATATAGAAATATCTTACATACAATGCATATTGGCTCTCATAAAGCATTCTTTAAGTGCTGATTCTGATTTATAGATAACCATCTTGGAAGCGTACGCCATGAAAGAGGGAAAAGATTATGGTTCAATGTTAGCAACGTACCGGTAGAAAATAGTATAGTAGGCGCAGAATTGAGGCTATATCAAAATATGAAATTCAATAACAACATCACGGACAGTGATAAGAAGTACACAGTTACAGCGTATCAACTGATAACATCCGCAGACGGGTAAGTGTTCTAAACACGATTATTTTAATTAAGCTCTGGAATGATGCAGCTGGGGGCTTTGAGTTATGTCGATATTTTATTTTTAGTTTATGAAATGATTTATTAATAACCAACTAAAAATTGTTTGTACTTTTTAGAAGCAATTTCAGATTTCCAAAGCAAATTTTGTCTTTGGTGTTTAGATAATGAAGAGATAATCGTGACTGTTTAAAGAGTCGCAGCGGTTCTTTTACACACAGGCATATTTTGTGTAGCGTGTCACCCCATTGCCATTTACATGTTGCTTCTACGTACGACCCACAGTATTTTTGCTCTGTTTTAAGCCATCTGTGCACCACAATATGTCCTATTGTTAGCGGTCGATTATTTACTTTTCTATTAACTATGAGGTAGGTTCTATCGAAAGAACTGACTGACTGACTGGTATGCCATCATTCCTGGTTGTACTTATAATGGTAGTATGCCTACTAGTCACTACTGATCACAAATGTTAATTATTCGTTGGGTTATGACGTTCCAACATAGCTCCTCTTTAAAAAATATTACATCGGAGTAGAAAGAACATGGTTCCAGTAATGCTAATGCATGCTAAACGTTCGATTTTTGAAGGATCGTTGGCTGTTTGAACTTCGCATATTTTGGACCAACAAATTAGAGATGCAATTAGTTAAACACAGGCATCATCATCAAGCGTTGGTTTACATCCCATTTCCGAGGGCCTTCTTGGTTACCATTAAGATACTTTATATTTATTTGTAACTTTAAGCAGATATTGATTTTATTTTGTATTCAACTTCTATTTCAAAATGGACTTTTCCCTTAAAGAAGACTGTTTATTTTTTAATTTTTACATCTAACTGCCTTTTATAGCGAAAGATATTAATGCCGCTTTTAAGGATCTACATTTAAAGATTTTTACTTTCCATTCCAAAACAGAGCTAGTTTTTTTAAATTATCTAATATTCTTTTCTAGTGAAAGGTGTACAGCCTGCAAAGAATATAAACTCATGGACAAAATTCGCCAAAAACCTTTATTCTTATAATTATAACGCACGAATTGTAACAAAAACCACTGTAATTAACTTGTAACAATATTTTCAACGTGATACAATGTTAATTTAACATAAATGTTAGAGTAATATCTAAACTTGAAGGCACAGTGAATATTTAGAAATTATAGAAAGTTCTTCTAAAATTAAATTTAACTTAGAAATTGTATTGCCTCTCCTTGCTCTGATAACTGCTTCCAATCGTCTAGGCATACTGCTAATTAAGTTGCAGATGGTGGCTTGAGGAATATTCTCCCATTCAGCAACCACAGCTTCTTCAAGTTCCCTAGGAGTTGTAGGAGCAGGTATGTGGCGTCTAACTACCCGTTTAAGTGCATCCAACATATGCTCTATGGGACTTATGTCCGGACTTTTAGGTGGCTACTCCATAACTTGAATATTCACCTCTCGAAGGTGGTCTATTACGTCTACAGCAACGTGTCGTCGAGCGTTATCTTACATAAAGAGGAAGTTGGCGCTGATAAATGGGGAAAATGGCACAACATGCTCTTCTACATTATTCTCGATATACATTTTTCATTCATTGATCTCCTGTGAATAGGTACCAACTTCGTGCGAACCTCAAAACAAATTTCTCCCCAGACCATTCTTACAGAAACATTGCAGTCAGCAAACCTCTCATGTGGTCTTCTCCAAACATGCTCACGTCCATTTGGTGACTTCAGACTGACTCGTGTTTCAACCGAAAATAAAACTTGTTTCCATTCGTTAATTGTCCAATTTGTATGAGCTCTAGCAAAACGCAATCTAACAACTCCTATGTTGCCTGGTGAGCGGTGGTGCAATTGCTGGTCTTCTACTCTTTAATTCTGCTTCACTAAACCTTCTCCTGACTGTCCTTCCAGAAGTCTCTATACGCTTCGGACTTCAGCTTGAGCTCTACGTATCTCGGAACCGGTCGATCGTCTCGTCGTAAAGGCAAATTCTCTAAGAAATCGATCGTCTACTTCATTTGTAGATCTTTTAGGACCTCGTCCTCTTGCTCTAGAGAAAATCCCAAGTTCATTAAAACGTTTAACCGTTCGATTTATTCTTGACTGCTTATTCATCATTAACCAGAGCTATTGCTTGCGCTGTTTCATGTTCACTTAAATTACGTTGGCAATTCATATGTTCAACTCTAGCTTACTAGACAATGTATTTATATTTATTAAACAAATTAAAATCAAACTAATGATCAACAAATTAGACTGGCCAATTTTTGTTTAACAGCTATTAGAAAATCAACACAACATACACTTACTTGCAAACTTATAACTTTAAAAACGTCAAATCACTACATCTTCTTTTCAATAATAAGAGATGACCTCCTAAGCTGCCTAGATACTATATTTCACGAATTAAAACTGTGAAAATTACAAGTAATAGTAAAAATAACAAGTGATGCGTTAATTTTGTCTGGAAGTTCATATTCAGCCCCTCCTAATTGTACTACTTCTTTGATATCTGAAGTGCTTTCTGCATATTTTCAGAAACAGTGATTAGCATTTTTTGTTCCTTAAGTATGGTATCGTCGCCGAACATAAAACCCATACTTAATATTATTTTCTATTTAGTAAACTTTCATCTAATAAGAGATGACATCCTAAGCTGCCTAGATACTATATTTGACGAATTAAAACTGAAAATTACAAGTAATAGTAAAAATAACAAGTGATGCGTTAATTTTGTCTGGGAGTTCATATTCAGCTCCTCTTTATTTTTGTTCCTTAAGTATGGTATCGTCGCCGAACATAAAACCCATACTTAATATTATTTTCTATTTAGTAAACTTTCATCTAATAAGAGATGACATCCTAAGCTGCCTAGATACTATATTTGACGAATTAAAACTGAAAATTACAAGTAATAGTAAAAATAACAAGTGATGCGTTAATTTTGTCTGGGAGTTCATATTCAGCTCCTCTTTATTGTACTACTTCTTTGATATCGGAAGTGCTTTCTGTATATTTTCAGAAACAGTGATTAGTATTTGTTGTTCGTTCAGTATGGTATCGTCGTCGAACATAAAACCCATACTTAATATTATTTTCTATTTAGTAAACTTTCATCTAATAAGAGATGACATCCTAAGCTGCCTAGATACTATATTTCACGAATTAAAACTGAAAATTACAAGTAATAGTAAAAATAACAAGTGATGCGTTAATTTTGTCTGGGAGTTCATATTCAGTTCCTCCTTATTGTACTACTTCTTTGATATCTGAAGTGCTTTCTGTATATTTTCAGAAACAGTGATTAGCATTTTTTGTTCCTTCAGTATGGTATCGTCGTCGAACATAAAACCCATACTTAATATTATTTTCTATTTACTAAACTTTCGGCCTCGTAAAAAAGGTATATCAAGTTATTAAATATACCAAGCAAGTTCGAGATCAAGAACCATCCGGGAAATACTCTATTTGGCACTAAATTCAGGCGTTGAGAAGGGGAAATTGAAAAGAGGTATTATCACAGTATATAGCTATGTAATAGAAACAGTAGTTTCTCTAGAGGGAAATAATTGTCCTCCTACCGACGACCTTGAACCGACGCGTGCGTGAAAATTTCTGAATGCGCAGTAGTCAGCCATCAGCTGTTAAGTCGGCGGGATTATTTGATGCGACTGCTGGGCATGCGATTTGTGAATGGCCGTTAATATAAGTTATGCTGTACACCAATTATACAAAATGTTTGACAAACAATTTATTATGAACACTAATTTTACAAATTAATGGGTAGTTGTACACAGATTAAACAAGGCATTTGTAAAACTAAATTATACATTCTTTTGGCATTTATAATTAACGTCAAATAAATTTATTAACACATTATTAATTTAGAATTTGTGTTTAAAATGTGTGTCAAAAATTTTTGTTTGATTATTGTGCATTTTCTTGAAACATTTCCATATAATTTAATGGATGCTGACGTACTTCAAACATTTTTGACAAACAAATTGTTGTTTATAATTAGTGTGCACACAGCATAACGTTTTATCAATAATTGTAGTGTTTCGTTTCGCGAATACTTGGAACAAAAATGCCCCATTATTGTTTTGCACCTCGGTGCAATAATAGCTCGAACAATTCTAAATTAAGCTTTTTCAGGTTTCCGAAAGAACCAATGCGGTAAGATCCCCAGGCGCATTAAAATGTCCTCAACTGTTAAAATGTGCATATTGTGTATTGTAGTTGTGAATAATTACTCAAACTTCATGACAAATTCACCACCACCAACGCAAAATTTAATTTTCGAAGATTGATTACCGACAATGGGAAAATATAACTGAACAAAATGCCTTCACTTATTTTATAGGTTACTTGGGACACAAATGTTTTGAAAAGCATAGTTTTCCAACAATTATACGTTTAAAACACAAGAAATGAATGAATTCAAATTTTACACTTATTTTAAGGCATGTCCTAACTTTGTGAAACAGCTTTACTAATTGGCAACGCCCGACCATAATTTCAGTATACCTATATTAAATGCCGCATTAGGAAAAAGCCTTCTGTGAATTTTTTTCTTCATTTTCCTTCGAACCAAATGTTAGCTTTAAATTAAAACAGAAGTTGGAGGAGATATCATATACACATCCCTGCGAAAATTTTCCTACTGAATTTTTGATAAAGCTATTTATTCGTGTAAGAATTTTTTATACTTTGAAATTTTGCAATAGAAATTTCAAAGTTAGTGGCAATTCAAATAAAATAACAATTTTACAACACCATTGATGAATTGTGTCAAGAAATTTAAGTAATCTTTAGGTTAGAGGAGCCTTTTTTTGTGTTGTACGTATAATGTATTACATTTTAAATGCGTGTGTAATATGTACTTAATAAAAAGCAGTGTTTTATCATAGTTTTTTGTATTATTGATATAGCTTTTTCATAATTTTAAAAATAGATTAACATAATTATCTCATAAACGATTTGGTTCTGCGTCACTGGCTTTATTCCTGAATAGAAAAATTTACTACGCCTCTGGTTGTGCGTGCGTGAATGCGCAGTACTATTTTGGGACACAAACATCAAAGGTGCCGATGGCGAGAGAAACTACTGTGTCTATACAGCTCTATACTGTGGTATTATCAAAAAACAAGGAAGACACTTAAGGCAAAGTAATATTTACTTGAAATTCTAATATATGGATCTTTTGATCAAAACAGTTGTTATTTTGTTTTATGCGTTTATAAGCAGGAAATTTAAAGCAACTGGACTGTTATTGTATACTATATATTTCTCTTCATATGCCAATCGACATACTCTTTCTATCTATGGTAATTCATCTGTAATCTATTTTTAAAGTTTCTGTTGTTGAACACGTTGACGTTAGAAACAACGTTGTCAAAAGTTGCGTAATAACATATATTTCATATTTATTTCTACCATATTATGCAATAAATATACACTCCTATACGTTGTTCGTAGTGTAATAAGGCAGATTTATGTCCCATTTTCTAGTTACCTATATCAATTTGATTACTCAAGCTCTGCAAATTACAAGTTGAACAAAACGCTTGTATCAAACAAAACGTTTTTATTTTAGCAATCAAAGAGCTGATAATTATATTATTCTGAGTAGGAACATTTTAGTGTGTTCTTCTGATTTTATCTAAAAACCTTAAACATTTAATCTAAGCATATTATTAGTCTTCCTATTGCATCTTTTTTTTCTACAATATTATTATTAATTATTTTTAGCGAACGTGAACTAGAATACATCGATGCAGTAAACACAACGGCCGGTTTTTCTGGATGGTTGGAGTTAAACATAACAACTCCTTTATCTACCTGGATAGCATTTCCGGATTCCAACAAGGGGTTATACCTTTCCGTACATGCAAGCGATAGACCAGGTAAGCGTGTAAATGATTTGTACCTATTATTATGCTAGCAAAAATATGTAGAAATAGGTAAACTAATAATAAGAATTGTGTAAGTGTTGAAATAATGTGATTCCAAACAAGTTTTAATTAAATATTAACGAAGTAAAATAATTTATTATAAAACGTCTAATTTACATGCATTTGAATACATACATCGGAGATGAGAGAACGTGGTTGTCATCGTTTTATTGTGGTTTTATATACAGCGATGACAGAAAGTATGGGTACTGATTGCCCTATAACATTTTACAGGCACGAAAATAAATTGACGTTTTATATAAAAGAACTTTTTCATCTGCGGAATTGGCCATAAAAAGCTTATGTAGTACATAAGCTTTTCATCTTTAATCTTGTATAATTTGAAACACATATAAGAAAGTTTAAACAAATTTATAAAGAATTTAAATGTACTCAAAATTAAATTTGAAAACAACTTTATCAAAAAAGTTTTTCGAAATTGTAGGTCTTTTACTCTTATCGAAAATCATGCTTTCTAGACATTACGGCTATAAAAGTATTTAGAACTTATCTTTTGTATAAAAAAAAATTCAAAATTCGGACCGGAAGTAACACTTTTACTCTTAGCGAGTCGCACTTTTTTTTCGAATATTTTGCAAAGTATGCATTCTATATACAGGGTGTCCAGAAACTCTCCTGACAAACGAAGACCGGAGATTCCTCAGATAATTTTCAGACAATTTAACCCAATTCACCCTAGTCCGAAAATGCTTCCTAAGGGAGCTAGAGCTCTTTGAAGATGGCGCCTTGTAATTAGCTTTTTTTTTAATATCTCTCGTACGCTTCTATTTAGAAAAACAAAAACTGGTATGCTTATTTATCCTCCAGAGATGAATCGATTCCATCAATTGCGAATTTCTAGTACCGGTCATAGGCGTCCGTTTTGGGTAGGTAAACGGTTATTTTAACGCATAACTTTTTTGTCTTTAACATTTAAGCATTTGTGACACTAGATTATTAAATTTTCAGGTATTCTAGTACTAAAAGGTACTCTTACTTTAAGTCGGTAGGATACACCGTTTTCTAGAAAAATCGATTTGAAAATTTTTCGTTTTTTCGTCATTAAAATTCAATTTATTATGTACCTACTTATTTTTAGCGACGAAGTTGGCTAGGACTATCAAGGCATGGATGAAAATTAATTTAATAAATCATCTTTTGTTTCAATAAATGCAGCACACAATTCGTAAAAAAAAGTTTGGGAAAAGAAGCAAAAATCAATTTGAAACAAAATTTTAGCTGAAGGTTTTTAAAAAGAAAGTATTTATTACAATGGAACGAAACTAACAAAAAAAGAACAAGTATCAAAGGTAGATAGTTACAAAAGATGCTCGATGTGATGACCATTAGTCTCTATGCATAAATTTACCCTTTTGCTTAGAGAACGCCGAATTCTTGCAAAAATTCCAAAGTTGTTTCTAAATTCGTTGCAAGCATCTTGTATGCTTAGTCAGAGTTGTGCACGATTTTGTATCGGAACGGAATAAACAAATGCTTTCATGTATCCCCAAACACAATAATCGCAAGGATTCAAATCCGGCGACCTTGCTGCCCAAGCAACTGGACCGCCTCTTCCAATCCAATGGTCTTCGTAGTTATTATCTAGAAAGTCTCGTACATTCCTGCTAAAGTGGGCTGGACAGCCGTCCTGTAGAAACCATAAGTTTTGCCGAATATTTAAACGCACCTCATCTAATAAATCAGGTAAAATATTTTGCAGGAAATGTAAGTAATCAACACCATTTAAACGAGCAGGTAATTCCACAGGTCCAAGTAGAACTACTCCAATCCAGACGTTTATGCTAAACATATGCTGATGCTTAAATTCTTGAACAACGTGGGGATTGTCACCAACGTACGAATAATAGTGTGCATTATGTACATTAAAAATTCCATTTTTTGAGAATGAAGCTTCGTCACCAAACAAAATGTACCTGAAAAAATCTTCATCTTGATTTATCTGATTTTGTAACCATCTAGCGAATTCTACACGAGCAGGAAAATCTGCTTCTAGCAGTGCTTCCACCTTTGTAAAATGAAAAGGATATAAATTTTCTTTGTGTAAGATATTTCCTACGGAAGATTTTGAAATTGTGGGGTACATGGCAGATAGTCTTCGAACGCTAATTTCTGGATTTTCCTCAACTTCCATTAAAATAACATCTTCATGTTCTGCTGTTACATCATTATGTCTCCCTGTTTCATTTTTTTTTTGGGACCACTGAACCTGTTTCTCTTAATCGTTGATGAAGAGCTGTAAATGTTGAGTGAGTGGGATGCTGACGATTGGGAAATTTTTCAGCGTATCTACGTTGCGCTGCTCGAGCGTTACACCTCATTTCGCCATAAACTAAATGCATATCGGCGTATTCTTCAATAGTAAAAACCATTTTTTTTAAATTGAAATCGTTGTGTTTGACTGCTACAAAGCAAAAAATTAAAAGATAAACTTCTGACAACAATTGACAATTAAAAACGTAGGTTTTATTTCTGTTGGCAGTTCAGAGCGAACTAGTGCAAAAAATAATAAATTGAATTTTAATGACGAAAAAACGAAAAATTTTCAAATCGATTTTCTTCTTTTTTTGTTAGTTTCGTTCCATTGTAATAAATACTTTCTTTTTAAAAACCTTCAGCTAAAATTTTGTTTCAAATTGATTTTTGCTTCTTTCCCAAACTTTTTTTTACGAATTGTGTGCTGCATTTATTGAAACAAAAGATGATTTATTAAATTAATTTTCATCCATGCCTTGATAGTCCTAGCCAACTTCGTCGCTAAAAATAAGTAGGTACATAATAAATTGAATTTTAATGACGAAAAAACGAAAAATTTTCAAATCGATTTTTCTAGAAAACGGTGTATCCTACCAACTTAAAGTAAGAGTACCTTTTAGTACTAGAATACCTGAAAATTTAATAATCTAGTGTAACAAATGCTTAAAAGTTAAAGACAAAAAAGTTATGCGTTAAAATAACCGTTAACCTACCCAAAACGGACGCCTATGACCGGTACTAGAAATTCGCAATTGATGGAATCGATTTATCTCTGGAGGATAAATAAGCATACCAGTTTTTGTTTTTCTAAATAGAAGCGTTCGGGAGATATTTAAAAAAACCAATTACAAGGCGCCATCTTCAAAGAGCTCTAGCTCCCTTAGGAAGCATTTTCGGACTAGGGTGAATTGGATTAAATTGTCTTAAAATTATCTGAGGAATCTCCGGTCTTCGTTTGTCAGGAGAGTTTCTGGACACCCTGTAGATTTATTAAGAGAATAGAAGTACTTAGAACAGGATTTTGAATAATTTTTGTATAAAGAAACTTAACACATTTAATCACAGGTTTTTATTTCTAAGAAGATAAAATATTTTAAAACAATCTAAAACAACTTGTGCATAATTTAAAACGCTCATACGTCTAAGACACACCTCATTATTTAATAGGATATACGAAATGTTATTAAAGATTTTCGAAATATTATGAAAAGGTACGTCAAGAAATTTCTTACCTTAATTACTTTAAGCTGGCAAAGTTGTGGAATTTAGAATTACATTCTTACATCTTTCTTAAGATACTGTCAACTACGTCTGATTAGAAACTATTGTATTCAGCAATACCTTTAATGAGGCGTAGTTCTTTGTCATATCTATTTCTTGTAAGTGGGAAACTTAACAAGCGATGGATTAAAAACTTGAATGAAGACAATTTTTGTTGAAAACAATGATTTGAATCTGCTGTAATGCATCTGTTTACATTAGTTTCCTTTCTATAAATATTTATTTCTATATTACAGCCTTCATTAATTACGAATGTATCTAGAAATGCTAATTGTCTATTGTTTTCCGTTTTAAAAATGAATTTAATCATGGGGAATTGTGAGTTCAATTCAAATTATTAAATAAAAAATGAGGTGTGGTCACCACACCATATTCTTATACGTATGTGCGTTCCGAAATGTGTATACAAAAGTTGTTCCAAATTAAATTTTAAATTCTGCATTTTCTTAATAAAATAAACCTCTGAGTAAAAGTGTTACTTCCGGGCCGAACTTAAAAAGTTTTTTCATGCGGAAATTATCCCAAAAACCAGCAAAGTACTTTTATTCTCTTAATAAATCTCTATAAAATAAATAATTTCAGAAATATTTGCAAAAAATTGCTTTTCGATAAAATTAAAAGTGTTACTTCCGATCTGAATTTTGAAACTTTTTATATACAAAAATTGTTGACTTCATCTGAAAAAATCTCGATTCAAAAATGTTCGTCATCAGAATATTTACAATACAGGTAAAAAAGATGTCCGTTTCTAGCTTGTCATGGCCTACCACCGCTTCCATTCAAAAGAACAAAAAATTAATGTCATATCAAGAAAACGCTATGAACTACAAGGAAAGATTCGCTGATATCACAGGGTTCTTCATGCAAAAACCTTTTTAGTTTTTGAATATCCACTAAAATAAGAAAGATTTAACAATTTTCAAAAAAAAAAAACCTGTTGCTTTCTAATTGGAGAGTAAATTATTGTTTAAAAATTTATTTTCAGGACATGAAGTAAGACCAGAAGACATTGGCTTAGTGATAAGCAGAGGCGAAGATGAATATCAACCATTTATGGTAACTTTTCTGAAGACGTCTACCAACGTAAAAGTAAGAACGACGAGATCTATTAAACGAGTAAAAAAATCTGAATATACGAGCATAATGAAGAGCGCCGTGCAAGCTAAACACGGCAAGAGTAAGTATTATTTATTTATGAGAAAAGCGTTTGAAATACAAATACTATGGATCGTTTTTAAGTTTGCGGAATGGAGGGTTTGGATGGTAGTGGCAGGGCTCTTTCGTGTTCTGTGACTCATTACTAGTATAAATCAATGGCGGCTCGGGGTGGTTCACATAGGGAGTGCATAATTTCAAAATTAAAAAGTGTAATAGAAGAACGCTTACCCAATCTTTATAAGTTTTACCGACATACTGTTCCAGACAGCTACTGTTCATTGTACAGTTTGTTTTGAGGGAATAATAAATATAACACTACAGTTTGATTACATCTGACGATAAACGAAGTCCATTTTGCGTGTATTTGACTTGCAGAACAGTTCTATCACTTTTTCATTAAAATTTGGGAAA
This sequence comes from Amphimallon solstitiale, assembly GCA_963170755.1. Lineage (NCBI taxonomy): Eukaryota > Metazoa > Arthropoda > Insecta > Coleoptera > Scarabaeidae > Amphimallon > Amphimallon solstitiale. Next base: position 48,244,562 of record OY720679.1, read on the forward strand.
TCATTTATAAATTCAATTAAAAACCGGTGCTGCTTCGATGTGATCTCTGAGCGATTTATCTAATTCTGTCGTAAAATTTATCAATTCCCGAAAAATGCCCTTGGTATTCGACGTTTGCCGTTCATCATGACCCCGAAGTGCCAGTTCAAACGCGCCACAAAATCTAATGCAATTTATTATTAAATTTAACACATGCCTATTTTTTGTTACCTGTTCATTGTGTTGTTGAACTGCTTTTCTATATGATGATCTAAAACATTCTGAATGTTATTTTTTCCTAACATTCTTAGACTAAATATATTTTTCAAATGCCCTTCGGAATTTTCAAGTTTCGTAATTTTAGCACTAAGATGAATTAAGTCTTTTATTCCGTTCTTTGACCAAGACGGTTCACCACCAAACAAAAGACACGGAAAACAAAACAAAGTATTTTTAATTTCACAACCACAAATCCAGTCATTTTTCTGATAAATATTCATTTTGAATTTTCTTATAACGTCTTTACCTTTAACAGATTGTTTACTTTCTAAACATAATTGAGGTATCGGCCGTTTAAAATTTTTTATTGCGATTTTTTCATCATACGTTAACCGCGAAAACGTGTTATTCTGTATCGCAGACACGAAATACATCTTACAACAGCGTTGAGCAGACGGGAATCTTGCTCACATGCTATGTATTAGACGATATGGAACTAGAACAAAATACAGTTCTCCCCACCTTCAATGTAATGTTTAATGGCTTAACGCAGCAACAGTAGCGCTTTGCTCATGGGTATGTTTCTCTCGGTGGAAGGGGTCTTTACATCCGTGCGCTGTTAGTCGTCATTATATCTGTGACGACGATCGGTGCATGTAGGTTGTTTCGTGTGCCGTACACGCCACGTTCCTGTTCAATAACTATGAATACGTAATAAATAAATACTTTCACAGTTAGTCGCCGCTTGGTTTGTTTTGTTTCAAAATTCCAGGGGGTGCAATTGCTCACTTGCTCTCATTAAAGAGCCGCCACTGGTATAAATATAATGTTTTAACACAATCGCGTCAGTAGTCTTTAAAGTATCGTCTATCAAACAACATAATTGGGAAGAAAGTGTGAAATATGGAGAAATTCGAGTACCGCGCCGATATCATGCTTCTTACAAAACGAGGAAAGTCTGTTCATATCATACTGTATGATATGTTGTCCGTTTACGGCAGTTCTTGTCCGTGAAAAACTATGGTTTTTATTAGTGGTGTTGCAAATATACCTATCCGTTACTAAAGTATTCGTTACTCGATAAGATCCGAAGTAACGAATACTGGTTTCAAAAATTCGTTACTTTGTCAAACAGTTACTTCCAATAATATATAACTTTTAAAATATATTCTTGTCTGAAATATTTTATTAAAAAAAATAATTTAGAGTAAATAACTTTGTACAAAATATTTGAATTTAACCAATTATTAGTACCTATGTATTTGCGTAGATCGATTTCATTATAATTGTTTTGTTTGAACTTATTGTATTGATGCAATGTAAAATTAATTTTGTGCCATTCTACATTTATTTGTGTGATTTAATATCGGAGGTGGGGATTTTTATGGTTTCATGATAGAATATCTCGGCTATCGTAAATAAAATGGGGATTGCTTAAAAAATGCTTTAGGCTTTGGCATTTTACTTTTGATTTTGAGTTGGAATGTTTTGTCTGATTCTTTTAACGAATTTTATTTATTTAACGTAATATACAAGGTGTTCATTTCAAAACTTCCCACTCCACATTTCTGGAAATATGGAAATCTATGAAAAATTCTGTGAAACACCTAAGAAGTATTATCGTGGGGGCCATTTCTTGATGCAAAAATTGACTTACCCACTTTAACTCCCCGCCCCGGAGCTACCCCCTTAAAAATCTTAAATGGAAAGGGGCATCGAGTAATAGGTTATTTTAAAGGTCTTTTGAAACAGTACATTTTCGCATTAACTTTTTATAAATTGATCGATTCGTATTGAAGGTTTTCAAAAATACCTAATTTTTTGGTTTCTGTTTTAGGCTTAAATATCAATTACTCAGACACACTGCTTGAAATGTTTTATTCTTGTTTTCAAAGTTATTTAATTTAAATATTTTTTTGCAGAAAAGTTCAATTCAATAATTTTTCAAAATGTTGTTTGTTGATCGCTAAACAATAGTATAAACATCTCTTTGCATTCAACAGTAGGTTGCGTTAATCCTCTGACGAAACTTTTCTAAATTTTGAGGTGGAAAGGTAAATTCCATATCTATCCAGTTGTTTTTTGAAAGTATCAATAATTATCGCATTGATAGTATTTTCCAACACATCAAAATATTGCTCCACCGCACAGTGGTCTGAAACGCCCGAAAAGCTAGTCAAAACTCGAAAAAGGTTCGGATTTGGCTGAAAATCAGTATGCTTTAGTTTTTTTACTTTCTGATTGTAGATTTGAGGTAAAAATGGTAAATTGCAAAATGGGGAGTTTTAAATTGCCAGTTTTATGTTCAAAAATACGATAAATTAATATAAAATTTGGCTTAATAAATTTTGTGTTGTTTCTCATTATACTTTTTATAATTATACTTACGATAAAGACAATAGCAATTATGATAACAATAGTAATAATGATAATAATAATAATAATGATAATAAAATGAAAATAATGATAATAATTATGATTATTTCTTGGTAATTGTACTTTAAATAATTCAAAGTGACTTCTTCTAAGTTACTATTTGGTTCGGATTGCAGTGGCGGCTGCTGCAGGGAGGGCAACGGGGCACTGCCCCCCCCCCCCGTGACAAATTTCTTTTAACAGATAAATTAATTATAAATACCTAATTTGCATGTAATTTTTCTGATTTGTTTGATGACAAATAATATGTTTTCGGAAGTAACAGTCCGTCTTTTCAGCGCGTTTAAAAATCGCAGTCTGACGTAGGCTCCGGGGCATCTCGCGCGACTGCCCCGTCTCTATTAGAAATCGAGCGATGAAACTGGCGCGGGTAGCGCGCGTATATATGTAGGCGGCGGGGCACTACTCTATGGTGCCGGGTCCGGGTGGCGGTCCAGTATGTAATATACAGCGGTGAGTGTATGTTGTAATTTCTATCGGTGCAAATGCAACTATGAATTGCGTTAGTAACATTAAGACAGAATTAAAAAATTTAGGTCTCCCTAGATCAGATTTATTGATTAAACTAGAAGATCACAATTTGAAAACTAATAAGACCGTGACGAGAAAATTCAACAGAAGCTCTTACAGTTTATCAGACTGGTTGTGTGGGTGTAATGTGCAAAATGCTTTTTTCTATTCCGGTGCTATAAACTTCACTTTACGACACCCGTTTTGGTTGCATAAAGTATTACTTTATCGCACGCTAATTTTATTTTTTTGAAGTTGGTAACAAAACAAATGGAACCAAATCGTATTTAAATGTCAAAATATAAGCCTTTAAAGTAACAAAAATGTGCAATCAAATTGTACAAAGAATAAAAAGCACACAAGCTAACATTTCACTTACTAATTAGCAATATAAATTGTTAAGCAGAGTTGGATGATAAGTTTTCGGATGCTACTATTGACATTTACTTACCATGTTGAATAGTACAACTGTTATAAAAATTTGTTTGTGGACGAAAGATTTTGTAAATTGTCTTCTGCTATTTTGCGAATCTCTGGCGGCGTACAGTTATTTATTTCGTCCTTTTTGTTGATAATTTGAAATAATTTATTGTATAAATCAGTCTGAATTTTAAACACAATTGCATATAGCACCACCGATATTCAAATATTTAAAACGTTCTACTTAAAAATCAGAGTAACCAACTTCAAAAAAAGCAAAATTTCTAAAATATTCGAACAAAACATGTCTCTTATTTTAAGCTTTTTTGAACTTTTAATAACCGAAATAGAAAAAATAGTATAAAATACACGTTTCATAAGACATTTTGCGCACTTGTTCTTTAGAAAACTCGCCTAGCGGCTCGTTTTCTAAACTTGAACGCGTGCGCAAAAATCGTGTCTTATGAAACTTGTATTTTAATATACTATTTTCTATTTCGGTGCTATAAAGTTCACTTTACGACATCCGTTTTCGTTGCAAAAGTATTTCTTTATCGCACGCTAATTTTGTTGTTTTGACGTTGGTATCAAAAAAAAATGGAACCAAATTATATTTAAATGTCAAAATGTAAGCCTTTAATGTAACAAACATGTGCAATAGAAGTTGTACAAAGAATAAAAAGGACACATGCTAACATTTTATTTACTAATTAACAATATAAATTGTTAAGCAGAGTTGGATGAAAAGTTTTTTGATGCTACTATTGTAATTTACTTCCAAGGTTGAATAGTACAACTGTTATAAAAGTTTGTTATTGATAATATGTCGAGACTATGTTGGCGAAAGATTTTGTAAATTGTCTTGTGCTATTTTGCGAATCTCTGGGGGCGTGCAAAATAGAAAAAATCAAGTGACCGGTGTTTTTCTACTTTGAAGAGAATAAAAACATTTTCTAGAAATACCATGCGGGAAAGCAGACTATGTGCCTTAGCAATGTGTTCAATTGAAAAACAATTACTGACATCAACACCAAACTTCAATGAATGAGTTATTAATTATTTTGCTGATCGTAAGGAACGACGGATGGATTTTATTTTCAAACAAGTTAATTAAATAGCATATTGAGTTTATTTTTTGTCTGTACTTAATTTTTGATATTAAACACTCAGGCCCCCGGTGCCCTCCCGTCCCAAAAAATCACGGGCCGCCACTGTCGGATTGTGCGCATATTAAATCTCTTCAAGATTAATTAAAAATATGTAATTATGATGTGACATATACATGTGACGCGTCACATGTATAGGGCCGCGCAACCAAATACAAATAAATCAATTGCGAGGAGAATCGCAGAAAGTCGCACCTGAATTTTCGATTTTCTAGTTAGTTAGACATTCATCTGGGAAATGAATCAGCGAACAACGCGGAGTCTCGCGGAAACATAACTTTTTTCACAATTTCGGAAAATTTTTAATAACACATTATAAACAATTGTTTAAAAAAAGTAAAGTGTCAAAACATTATACCAATCTTCGGGTACATCCCCCATCTTCTTGTTGAAGGTATTTGCACGTTCACGAATTTTTGTGTGCACTACAAATGTTGTTTTTCTCGTTTATTGTTGAACGTTGCACGTAGCAAGTTTTGACAACCGCGACTTTCACACACAACTACACGTCCCGTAGGCGTAGGCGCGCTATCTATCAGCTATTCGAGAAATAGACGCGCAGGCACCTCGTTTACCGACTACCACACAAGAAACTATTTGAAAAAAAAAATGTTTTTTTAGGTTTTGACCAACTTTTTGGACGTTTCAGACCACTGTGCACCGTTTAGATTTCCATTGAAAAAAAGCGAACCAGGCACTTGGTCCCAATAGATGTCTGTCCATACATTATTTTTTTCAGGCGGTCCTTCTACAGACAGATGAGGGTTGTTGTTACATATTTTCAATTTATAAGGATGACATTTTTGAAGTTTTGTAATTTTATGAATCGAACCCAAGGAAGTTCCAATTATCGCAGAAATCTGACGTAATGATGTATTTGGATTTATGCTGAAATGATCCTACATTTCCAATTAAGCGCGTTTATTTAAAACTCTCGCCTGATTATATTTTATATTTGCAGCAGATCCAGTCTGAGTAAATTTATCAATAAGATTTAGGACATATCTATGAGAGGTGATGCCTTTCGTTAAATGTTGCGGCAGTTCGTCAAGCACATTGATTTTCGGCTCCATAAATTAATATCATTTCAACCCTTTCTTGCAAATTGTAAACCGTTATTGTTATTTTATTTAAATAACTTTGGGTTAAACACTATATTACTGTGCTGTTACAAAAATTGAATCAATGAACGCAAAATCGGTATAAAAACGTTCCTAAAACATGCAATTTTGTTTATTAATAAGTAACTACAAAAACAAAGAAAAGTATTCTGTATTAAACATAAAAGCTAAAAAACCATAAGATTATTTATTTTCCATGTTTTTGAGAAATTTATAAAAGTTTTTAATATTGCCTTTTGTTCCGATGTTTCTAAAATAGATTGACTAGCTAGAAATATAAAACAACTCAAGCCAAAAGATTTTTTTAAAAATCTTCAAAACGAATCAATTTTAAAAAAGTAAACGCCAAAATTTACTGTTTCAAAACATAGTAGCTTTCGGGGCCAGGGGGTTTAAGTGGGTGAGTCAATTGTTGCTTCAAGAAACGGTCCCCACGATAACACTTCTTACGTGTTTCAGGGAATTTCTCATAGATTTCCAGATTTCAAGAAATTTAGGATGGGAAGTTTTGAAATGAACACACTGTATATTAAAATTACTATATAAGTGAACATTTTGTTTGTACCATATATTAAGTATACATATTCCCGCACCGCAAATTTGAACGAGTACCTACTCGGTAACGAATAAAACGTAACGGATATTGAATTTAAAAGTAACGAATAGTTACAAGTACTGAAAAGTAATCGAAACCAACATCACTAGTCTTTACGTTGTACATTCGCTTTAAGCGAGGTAGGGAATCACTTGAGGACTACCAACGGCTGGGGCGGCCTATCAAAGCCATTTGAGAACAAAAGTTGAAAAACAAATAATGGAAGATGCTCCGATAAAGAAGAAATAACTCGCAGGAATGACTGGAGTATCTGATATAACCATTTTTAGAATTCATCTCGGCATGACGTCAACGCAAGATACGTACCGAGATTGGTCACGCCGCCGTGAAATATTCCCATGCGTTCTTGGACCTCTATAATGAAGGCAGGGATGGTGTATTGAATCGAATTGTTACTGGGCATCAAATTTGTATTCATCCTTATGAACCTGAGACCATGAAAGAAGTTTAAGTTATCATAGTCATCATGGAAACCTCATGGATATTGTTTTTTTGGACTCAGAAGGAATCCTGTTAATTGACAGAAAGACAAAGACGTTTCCAAAACTGGAGAATAATACGCTTCAATCCTGGAGCGGTTAAAAGCAGTCATTAAAGAAAAAAGAAAGGGAAAATTGACGAAAGGTTCCTGCTTCTACACGACAATCCTTCTATCTAGAAGAGTTGTGTTGTGCTGACTGCCCTGCATAGAGTTGACTTCGACATTTTGAATCACCGACCTTGTAGTCCAGCCCTGCCTTGTAGCGATTTTCACCTGTTCCCTAAAATAAAGCGAGCTGCATGGGAAGAAATTTTCGAGCGAACAAGAAGTAAAAGACGCATTTCGGCGTATTTTTCCGACGAAGATAAAACATCTTTTATGAAGACATATACAAGCTTAAATTAAAAGATCTAGAGATATTAGGTTGGCAGATGAATATATTGATAAAGAAAAATATTTTTATTTTTTATTTTCGCATCTTGTTCCCAATTCCGCGAAATTAAAAACGCTCTCTCCTAGTTTTTTCTACGTTCCAAGAAACATATACGTCAGTGTGTTAATCAATTGCCTTAATGATACCATTTTTTGAACAAACCACTAATTGATTTTTTACAAAACCGCCAGTAAGTTTCATTCATTGCGCAATGTCGTCATAGTTCTCTAAATGAACAAGCTCTGCATACATAATTGATATCGACTTCCTTATTTTAAATAGAATACCCCATTTTTAATGATTGATTCATATTTCCGACTTAATTTTAAAGCTAGTTTGTATAATAAACTTTGCCTCTGAAGTTAGCCACTTTCGAAGTATTTCAGTTTTTGTAAAAAAGTTGATAGCTGCAGGCTATAACAACATTTCCAGTAATTGAATTCATGCACAGAATTCAGATTGTAAATAATTATTTCGGAAAGCAGTGCTGGATCTAGGAAATTTCTTAAGGGGGGCAAGTCAGCACCATGCCGCCCTTGTAGCTATTTTCACTATATAGGTAATGCAGTAATAAATTCCATTTTGCCGTCCTCCGGAGATGCCGCCCGGGGCAATTGCCCCCTTTTGACCCCCCTCAATCCGGTACTGTCAGAAAGTAAACTGCCTCAAATGCGGTATTATAAATATAGACCGGACACGAGCGGTTAATAACTCATCGCCCATGGGCGCACTATTGAAATGTTGTATTTTTAAAGAGGTTTTAATGTTATTTATATAATTGGATAACAAGTGGGTAGTGATCTATAAAATACAAAATATATTATTATTTGTTCATTTTGTAGTCCAAGTCGAGTAAAGGAGTATTATTATTACTAGCAATACTTTCTCAAGGTTCTTCTCTCTAAGATTTGTTCTCTTTGAATGAAGTACCTACATGCATGTAGATAGAAAACGTCCTTTCTATATTGCAACTGGTTATAGGCGCATACTGGAAATATTCTTTTATTTCAGCGTATTTAGCAGTTAGATTTTCTGTGATTGTCCCCATATACAATTGCCGCAATGTTATTAAATCTGGATTTCTATTAAAAACTGCGTCTAACATTTGCCGAAGGCCACATCCGAAGTCACTTGGAATACTTTTGAAGTTATTAATAGCCACATCTAATGTGGTAAATCCATTTTTTAATTTGAGATTTCGATTTTCAAAATATGTGATTAGTTTAGGCAAATTTCCAAAGTGTTCCTGAAGGAATAACAACTCGATTTTTTAAATTTGGGATTTGTGTTAGTTCCTTGCACTCAGAAATACTTCGAGCATCGTCATTTAAACATGTAACGAAATTTTGTAAACTATCGAAATTCTCTGCATAAAAACTAGTAGCTTCTAACCATGTTCCCCATCAGTTATTACTGGCGAGGGAGGCAGTGACAAAGATGGAAGTTTTTCAATTTAAAGAGCTACTCTCGATGGTGCTTCTCTGAAAACTTTTTTAAAAGCGAATACAAGTCTATCAACTTCCCGATAGGTGTCTCTAATAATATTCACAGATTGTGTGGAGAGTATGTGCTACACAAGTAATATGCAGCATACAAGGATATGTTTCCTTTAATAGTCTGCCTGTTTTTAACATATATGCTGCACTGTCACTAACAAATAAAAGTATTTTTTTCCTTGTATCTGTCATCCGAATGAAGCATTTTGTGCAATTCTCGTCAATGGTTTTAGCAACTGTTTCCGCATCCAACTGTATTTATAACTTTAGATACTATTACATATGCGTTATATGGAATAGTTGGATGTAGTACACCAGCTACAACATTTAGCACACAGCGTCCTAATATATCGACAGTTTCGTCCGCACCTATCCATAGGTACTGATTTGAAAGATGTCTTCTAATGCATTCGTGAAGCACTTAGAAACATGATATTTGCGTAAAGTGGATCCATCAGGAACAATTCGACCAGTATATTTTTGGAGAAATGTTTTCAAAGTGTGATTCTCATGTCTATTTAATGCGCGATATTTTACAGACTTTGCAATAAATTTCGGAATCACTGACAATGGAAGACATACAGTCAGTATGACCCTTAATCCAATTCACCATTGTTTCACGATGCCATTCTCGACGTTCTTCCATATCATATCTGAAAAAGTAACATAAACAATGTTCTAGATCTAAATAAATGATAACTAAAAATGTATGCGTATTTTATTGAAACTCAACGAAATCCAGTGCACACTTACGTCATTATAATTGGGAGAAGTAGATTCAATGATACGGTATTAAACAGGAACTATTACAAACATTACGAAGTATGTAATTAACAGTCAAAACAATGAAAACAACAAACTAACTCCCCGTACTTTATTACGAAATTAAGTAAATAGAATGAATTTTAAAAACTCCTCACCCTTCTACCTACGCCGATGAAGAAAGGAATTTAAGAGAAATATCGACTGTTTTTGCTGTCGTTATCGCGACGTAAACAAATGTTGCAGTTCACCATATGCTATTCAGTAACTGCGTGATGTTATACATTATTTCTTTTGTCCGTCGTAATTTCGGACCTGTACGTCCCGTCTATACTAATGATCTTTGACTGTTTTTTTTTGTAAATTATAATACTTCTTCTGACTCGAGCAAAGTGATTTTTAAATTTAACAAATCATATTTTGCACCTTGACATTAACACTAAGATACTAAACAATTCTTCTGTCGGAAATCCAATTGTGTAGGTATCATCTATATTTCTGTTTATACGAAACCATAATTTGACTGCTAGTAAAAGGTTAGAAAAGTCTTTAATATTTATTTATTAATTACGTAAGGTATAGTATTTAGACCAATGCAGGTGCAACGATAAATGGCTAAATTAAATTGAATATCTGTATTAGCACCGCTTAATTACGGATAAGTACTTGAATAACTGATTTAATTTCTTGTGATATACCGTTAATGTTTCTACCAATACCAAATAAATAAAAAGATTCTTTTTTTCAGGATCTACACACCCAGAGCATAGAACTTGCAAAATTAATAATCTATTTATAAGCTTCAAGGATCTTAAATGGCAGGTAGGTGTGTGTACCTATGGATTTGGTTATTTATATACTTCCTAACGCAAAATATAAAAGAAAATTAGAAATGCTAAGAAGCTCTTGCGTATAATAAAGTTACATTATCATTACTCCCCATTTTTTTCAGGATTGGATTATTGCTCCTGAAGGATATGCAGCTTATTACTGTTCGGGAGAATGTAATTTTCCTTTGAACTCTCACATGAATGCCACGAATCATGCTATAGTTCAAACGCTTGTTCATTTGATAAGCCCTGTTAAATATCCGAAACCTTGCTGTGCCCCGACTAAATTGACGCCAATTTCTGTATTGTACTTTGCTGATTCCACCAATGTGACTCTTAAGAAATACAAGAAAATGGTAGTAAAAAGCTGTGGATGCCATTAATTAAGACATATGCGAAAAATCAAAGATTACTGTATATATTATTTAAATGTACAAATTTAGATTTTATTATTGTAGGTATAACAAACGTATGTACCTTGTAAGTTACTATATTTTTGGTAAGTCACATTTCTTTATTTGTGATTGATTTGCTTAAATTAACTAAATTCTGTGTACAAATATATTAAATAAAATATAGTAATTAAAAACAACAGAACAGATTTACAAGACTACTTGAAATGTATTATTTTATAAATGCATTATTAAGATATAATAATGACATGAATTACTCTATTGGGTGTTATATGAGCATGGTTAAGGTGCATCTTGTACAACCAAACAATTCGAGATTAATTTGTAAATAATAATAGAACATATCCCTTATATATTTACATGTATGACAATAAAAGTAACTTATTTTAAATTAAATTGTGTATGTAGTTATTCCACAATGTCAAATACTAAGAACACCATCACATCTGCTAATTTTATACATATATAATAATAATAATAATAAAAATAATATATTATATATATAATATTATATGAAATAGCTTTCTTAAAATATTTATTATCTCTTTAATAAGTCGAGAGATAAACAGATACGGCCATAAAACAGTTATGAACTTCAAGACATAATGACTTTCAACATATTTTCAAGAAGAATTAGTTGACCATCGCTTAGTAGCACTACAACATTAAAAACTCTTGATCGAAAGTCACATATAGTTTTGTAAGTCACGCGTCTTGGACTATGTATATTTCTCCAATGGTTGTTGCTAAGAGTTATTCATTTATCTACGATGCAAATTCATATTAATCCTATAAATATAGTCAAACTTCGATAAGTCGAGGTTTTGGGTGTAGTTGTTTAGAAATAAATGTTAACTTATAGAAGTATGTAACCGTCATAAGCACACTTTTATTCAAACTACATACATTATATGAAAGTTGTTTGTTTCATACAATATTATATTAAAAGTTTCTAATTTTCTTTGCTTAACTTATTGTTAGTGAAAACAATTTCTGTTTATTCTAAACATGTAAAATCCCGTTTTCATACCTTGTGTCGATATTTGAGTATATTTCAAGGCTGCCGTCATCTTCATTTGCGTGTTCATCATCGTTTAATGATGTGACGTGTACCAAAAACCGGTAATCTGTTATTTTAGTTTTAGAAACTGAAAGCGCTCACTAAAAGATTCAAAAAGAGCAATACGGTGAGTATTTAAGATTCCAATTATGTACCTATATCGTAAATTATATTACTAATGGACGTAACCAAGTCTTGAAGACGTTGAATGTATATGACTCTCTAAAGTGATGTCACATTTAAATGCAAGAGGTATATGACACATACGACACTAATTTCATTTATACTTGGAAAAAAATAATTGAAAGGTTTGGTGTAAAATGGGGGTAAGTCAAGGTTTGATCAAAATTGAGATAAATGTGTCGTCAGAATGCCAATAAAACGCTCTTCGTATGATGCAAAATGGGGACGAGTGATGTAAAACAATACAGATTGTGTGCGTTCGAATGTTATCCCTGTCAATACTTTGGTGTAAAAACGGGACAAATCAACAAGAGTTATCCCGTTTATGCACTGTTTATGCGGAGTAAAATATCCAGTCCAGTGTTGCTAACCGTACTATAATTATAGTACTTGTACTACCGCGCGATCATTTAAATTCTAAATTAGAGCAGGCTGTGAAATTTAAATTAAGTTGGTATATAAGTACTAATTTATAATTTGAATTGTCAAAGTGACGTTTCAAAATGTTAATTAATCAATAATTGACATTCTGGACAACCTAATAAAAAAAATCCCGCCTGCTATAATTTAGAATTTAAATGATCGCGTGGTATAATATCAACTCGATGTACTATAAAATTTCAAAGTGAATATAGTACGCACATTATACTATACTTTCATATTTCTTACAACATACATAAATAAAGCCACTCTTTGGATAAGAACCATGAAAATCATGAAACGCCAAATATTTCGAATATATTGTTTGTTTAAACCTCCAGTTCTGAACGGTTCTAGAACTAGTGCGCATGTCATTTAAAAAAAGACTGTTCGGACCATGCAGTTCTGGAACTACAAATTCTGAGAACTAGTAGTTCAGTGTTCGGTCTTTCAGAACGCGAGTTCTGAAGAACCGAACATTGAACCTTGTTTTTTTTTAAATGACATGCGCACTAGTTCTAGAACCGTTCAGAACTGGAGGTTTGAACAAACCTTTAGTAACGGGAATTCACGGAATTACTATTTTTAAGCGGAAAGGGGATTTACGAAATGAAACAAGATTTTTAAACATTAAAAATATCTCGGCATACATGTCATGAACCTTCTTCAGAACGGAGAAGTAAAAACACATTCCCCTTTAATTATATATTTTCTGGCTCGTTTTATCAAATTTTATACCGTATAAACGAATTTTTACACGTTATTATCGGATATCGGTACCAATCAGAAAATAGTAGGTATAAAGGCCCATGTCTATTAATGCACCGAACAGCTGTTTTGTTGTTGTGATAAGTGTGAAGCGTGACAACGAAACGGTTATTTTGTATTGCAAGGTGTGAACAAATGACGAATTCCTTGGATAAATTCCCGAAAGTGACATTATATGATCCCGAATTGTGTAGCCGCTATATATACTTCAAAAAGTCTAATGATATCGTGCTTGTCAAAACGAAACATAAATTTGCATTTCTCTGACCTACAGAATGCAAATTAAAACGTACAACGGAATAAGTTGTTTTTCGTTCTTTAAGTGCCTTCTCTAAAGCAGCATATACAACAAATTCGTCCACAATTTTTATATCGAAGAAAATTAAATAATACAGATTTTCAGTGTACAGTGTCATCACAGACTAAGCAAACCAAACTGGTAACTAAATCCCAAATTTTATCCAGATTACGCCTCCTTGTTTAGCAAATGAAAATATCAATCCTCTACCATCTTTGTCATTTTAGCTGAACGGGAGATGAGATGGCGCCAGCGTCATTTGAAATTCTTTGTTATGTTGTGCTTATACCGTTGATTGAGGCAATACATATTATTCCTTCAATCAATGTCATATGTCATTCCAAACAATATTTCAAATTTGACGTATTATTGCAATCCTTTCTTGTTGTACCTAATAAAGTAAGTTGATATTGATCGCGAGTTTATAATTAAATAAGTACAGAGTGAAAATTAGTGAACTGCAGTGTAAAATAAACTCGTACGAATATATTGCGTTAGAGTGATTACTGATTACATGTATGTGTGTAAGTTTAATAAACAGAGATTTCTATCAATAATAAAATCTAAGTACATATTCGTATTTTTTAAATGTATAAGTTGAAGGTATGTAATTTGTCCAATAGTTTTGTGTATTCTATTACATTAATAACGTATTAAATACACATATTCTAAAAGGAAGCTCGTTTCAAATTCCGCGCAAATATGCTGCTAGCACCATCTTCGTTCATTCATGTATGACAAGGATAGAAGATCTTGGATATTTTTCTATCAAGTAGTTGCCGGTCTGATTTGTTTAATCTCTGGTGTCATATTGCTTCCATTCAGCATACGGATCGGGAACCGTTCCCGCTCCAACCGTTCACTTCACAACAGTTGAGTGTTCACTGGACAGGACCGTTCATTTTTATGTGATAACCTTCCATTTGGTACTTTTCACTGCTGCTATATGTTAGAATTATACAGATTAAACCCAATAAATAATAATAATAAATTGTTTTCTGCATTAAGTTTCAGCGTAGTTTTTAATGTAAGGGTCGGTTTTTTGCAATCCCGCTTAAAATACCTACTCGGTTAACTCCAATATTTTAATACATTAATTTCTGCACATACCTTTAATTTGCTTATTTTACTTTTCTGGTAACTTTCTTCAAAATTATGTGTTACGTTGTTCGAATGCGTTAATAGCGCATGCGTACAGAATACGCTCACTAAGTGAGCGTAGAATTTCTCCGCTCGCAAAAATGGCGACCGCTGCTCAACATGTTCAGAGTGAGCGAACGTCTATTGGATATGATCACTGAACAGTTGCGCAACTGTTGTGTCTGCTGAATGAAAGCATTGTTTATGCACCATAGATAAAGTATGCACTCACTTGTCAATATAACCTACATCTGTCAAATTAAGCTTGACGTGCACCAAAAGCCTCGACTGTTTACAGAAACCTTTCGGTATTATATTCAATGGACGCATATAAATAATAAATACACTTCTAAAAAGCACTGTTCTTAAACAATTTATATCAAAGCAAAAATAAACATGAAAAACTTGACAGGAAGAATATACACAACGCACGTCTTTTTGACAGATATGATTTATCTGTCTACACCGAATTGAACTATTAGTCTATTAAAAATATGTAATAAAGAAATTTAATATTAAAACGGAAATTATGTGTTTATTTGCCATAAATGCGTATATTACGATCAATTTATAAATCTTCTATTTAAGCTAATGAAATAAATGCCCTCAAGTATAATTTAACAAAGTAACTTTTTTAGTTTCTCTAATACAGTTATGACAACATGTAAACGTCATCGATGACGTGCCACTGATCTTAACGCGTCTCCAGTATATATTGCCGGATCTATGTTTATTTCTGCCAGTGACATTTGATATCACCAAAAAAAATTTATTCACAATTCAATAACAATAATGTAATATATTTAATAATTAAAAAGCTCTAAGACTCCAGTCTTTCTCAACTTATTTATTATATATATTGATTTACATTGTCGAAAAACTTTATATGTTTAATAACGTATCCATAATAAAATTTAAAATAACCAATACTTACGCTACTCACATTAAATTTAACAGATCATTGTTAAAAAAGCTTGTAAAAAGCTTCGACTGTTTACACAAACCTTTCGGCATTATGCTCAAAGGAAGCAAATAATAATAATAAACAGGATGTACACTTCTAAGAAGAATTGGTTTTAAACAATTTATGTCAAAGCAAAAAAACACACGAAAATTTGACAGATATGATTTATCTGTCAACACCGAATTGAACTGTCTTTTTTAAAATATATAACAGAGTAATTTAATATTGAAGAGGAAATTATGTGTTTATTTGCCATAAATGCGTATATTTCGAGCAATTTATACATTTTCTATTTAAACTAATGAAATAAAAGCCCTCAAATATAATTTAACAAAGCAACTTTTTTAGTTTCTCTAATACAGTTATGACAACATGTAAATGTCATCAATGACGTACAATTGAATATAACGCGTCCTCTCTATACCTCTTTATTACTATGGTAAATTGTTCAATTGATCCTACCTTTATAAAATCCGTTGTCTCAAACCCAAATATAACACATAACCTGTGCACATAACACATTACACTTTTGTGTACTCCACAGTGAATATGGAGTACCTATACGAAATTGAAAAGCAAAATGGAAACACTAAGGCAATATTTTAGCTACAGATACTTTAGCTAAATTACTTTTTCTTCATGAAATAATTCCTCAATCATAAATTCAATAGTCAGGTTCAAATAAAAAAGTTTATAAAAGTTCTAATAGGATAACATATACATGGAAGAAAAGAAATTAAAGCATGTTTATCCCCATTATTTTTAATTTCGAGCATAGTATTTAACATATATTTTAAAAATCTAAGAAAATAAGTAAGGTAGAATTATGTAGAATAGAATAACATGAAATGATAATTTTTTCTTCTTTGTAACTGAAAATGATGGACGTATAGGAACCTAATTTTTATAATTCGATTAGCATGCTAGGCAACCTACTGCATGATAGAGGTCGCGCTTATAATTTCTTTTGTCTGTGCATGTGGTATATCTAATTAATTCTTTTTAGAAAGAATATTCAAGGAAAGAATCACAGGTAACAAAGTTCAATATAAAAACTTAAAGATTTATAAATATTGCATTTTAAATATTTTGGAATGTTAAATAAATTTAAGAATGTACTCAACATTCTCGAGCCAATTCTCCCAAACGCAATAGTTTGTCGTAATCCCGTTAGGGTCGCACGAATATTTCAGAATGACAAGACATGCGATCAGAGTTGTCAAAAATAATAAATTTTAATGTTAATAGAAGTGTCATCAGGAATCTTATCAGTGAGATAATGTTGTAAATAGTAGTTTTAGCCGGGAAACGATATCGCGGAAATTGTACAAACAGCATACGTTTATTTAACGCCGGAGCAACTTGTTTTCCGAGATCAGTTCTTTGCGTAGGCTGGGCTATGACATTGGAACCTGTGGGAAGATTTGTTTGCGATTTTTCAGTGAATGTGGAGTGCAATTGCGAAGATTTTCACGAAAAACGAAGGGGATAGTGCGCAAAGTGGCGAGGAAAGTGGAGGTGGTGAAGCACAAAGCATGGACCGTGGTCAAATGAGGAGGACAGATCTAGAAATGCAAGATAGTTACGATACATCACAGGTAGGATGAGCAAATAACCAGTTAAAACTATTCAATTTAACGCCTCTTGATATGAAAGTATGTAACCGTTGAAATGGACGGTCATTTGGTAGTATATTAAAAATGTTCAAACAATTACATTGCAAGTACTTCCGCAAATACCGTCCAAGATTCCGAACACATGAATCAGCTGACGAAAAAATATTGTGAGGTACATATATTTTGAAATTGAAATACTGTAATGTATAATATGCATCCCAAAAACAATCGATTTTTTTTGTTAAAAAGCAAATTCCTTTATCTTATACGAATTTCTACAGATTAAATATCTGTACATACATATAAGTAGGTAATTCAGTATTGCTTGTGATTACTATTGATTAGTCATTTATTGCTCGGAATTGATCATTAGAGAAAGAATAAGTATACCTAAGTATTCTTGTATTTTTATGTGTTAGTGAACAGGTAGTTCTCAGTTGCATGTAAAATAAACCAAACGAAAATGATAAGTGCTTCATTTTAATATCAATGTAGGTATCCCATCATCACTTGCAACATCTTCAGACGAGTATTTGAAATTTTATACTTATAAAATGGTTTCGCTTATAAATATACTTGAATTTATAAGAAAAAGGAAACTGGTTTTTCTGGATCAATTTCGAAAAGTCATAAAGTTGTCAAATATCTCATATAGGTATCTACACTCTACAAGTTAAGAGCAATAGTGTTACTATTTGAATTTGGCATAAGAAAGTTATTATATATATTTTTTTTTAATTAATTATTTACGTTTTTGTTTTTTTCTGCAATTAATTTTCTTAGTAAAGCTGTTCAATTATAGGTCCATGTGTAAGGGGCAGCATAGTATTTTCGCCAAGAATCAACTGTACCCATATAAAATAATGGGTAAAGTTAACCCATTACTTTCGTTAAACTATCTCATATTTATTTAATTAGTCTAATGTAGATAAAGCTCATGTAATTTAATCTACCATCGTATTTCATACCTTATATTTTATTCATGAATGGTAGAATTCTTTCTGCGATTAGGAATATTTTTCCTGTTTGTCTTTTGTGTATTTTATCCATATTTTAACTATATTTATACTTGATAATTTTATCGTCACAAAGTGTTTTCATATTTATATGCAAAAAAAGCTTGGTAAGTATATAAGAGCAGCATTTTATGAATAGGGGAACTTTATACAAAAGAAAAAGTAAAGGGGAAACTAACTCACAACGGATTTTTAGAAGCTTTGCAGCGGTTGAAAGGGGATTTGTTTTAAATACCGTTAACATAATTTAAAAATAGAAATACATACACTTAAAAGCTATGATTATTACGTAGTTACAATCAAAATGATTTGGTAAGGGAAATTACACACATAATCAGTTGGTTATTATTCTCCCATAGGAGGTGAATGCGAAAAATTATAAATTAAATTAAAAATTCTATATCAGGTTTAAAACAATTGACATATTGCTATGCAATATTAAGTGAAGACATATAGAATGCATAATTTACGACATATTTGCAAAAAATCGCTATGCGGTGAGAGTAAAAGTGTTACTTCCGGTCCGAATTTTGAAATTTTTTTTATACAAAAGGTATTGGAAATTAAGTTCTAAATACTTTTATACTCGCAACGTACCTGCCTAAAAAGCATGGCTTGCAAAATATTCGCAAAAAGCTGATTTTTGATAAGAGTAAAAGACATACTTCCGGTAGGAATTTCGAAAAACTTTTTTAATAAAATTCTTCTCAAATTTAATTTCGAGTACATATGAATTCTTTATAAATTTGTTTAAACTTAGTAGTTGACGAAATATTGGCAAAATTCAACTTTTTCACTGAAGTAAACTACTACTTCCAGTTTACCTATTTTACTGAAAAACTAATCAGATCTCAAGAGGGAGATTATAAACGTAAGTACAAAATTTGGAATTGATATCTACAGCGGTTTGACCGCTATCGTGGTCACAAACACACAGACAGACACACACAGAGAGACATTTTTTAAAAACCACTTTGTTGGTATCAGGGGCCTTCAAAACGTGGACATCTACAAAAATCTCGAGGTCGAAAATTTTCGTCATCACAATACTTCCTTATACGACATATAAGAACGTGAAAACGGATAAAGCCATTTAACATTTTTCCAGTTTCACTCTATATTAGTGAATACTGAATCTAAGACTCACTAAGAAAGTAGATTTCACGTCAATATTACGCACCCCAATTTCCGTGTTTTTGTGATCACATTCTCCTTTCTTTTTAATATAGATTAAGTTACACTGATTTTACAATAATTCACGTACATACATTTGATTGAACAGTAGAATTACTTTTACAGACATTTTTTAATTGCTCATTAATAGTCTGGATTGCGCGATTTACAAGAAAGATTTTTCTTTAATAGTAAATAACATTATTTTAATTATTTAATTTGATGAATCTCAATTTATTGGTGGTGAATCTGGCTAGTTGTCTAAAGTTTTTTAATACGCTCCACTTGATTGATACTGGTTAAATTCTAATATTATGGGGATAATGTCTACATTGAGATGTTATCTGCAAATCCGAACTCCTCCCACTGGAGGAGTCCGGATTCTTGTCATTTGCAATTATTCGTACTGTTTAGAATGGTGTGCAGCAAGATTTCATTTTGGGACCATTATTTGGTATGCAGACGGAAACAGATAGCATTTTTTGTATCAACAGAAAAATTTCAATGAAATCGAACTTTTATCTTTTCAAAATCAGTATAGTTGTATAGTATGTTAATCGTCAAGAATGTTAAAGTTTATTCATAATTAATTTATATAAGCAAAATGATCGATAGTGTAAAGATAATGTTACTACTATTGAGGCACCATAAATGTGTATAGGGAGTTCTTTTAGATACTTAGCGTAGAATCGTAAATATATTATGTTTTATTGAGGTAAATGAATAAATTCCCATTTAAAGAAGGCATTTGTTTTACATACGAGTGATGCTCAATATACGAGGTGTGTCCCAGAATTAATGAGAATGATTAGTTTTCAAGAGTTTTATTGAATGTATCTACAAATTAATATTGTTCCCTTCAAAGTATGTCCGTTGGGAATGCACACAGCGTCTTTAGTGAGTTTTCCATGCCCGGTAACAATTCTGGATGTCTTGTTTCGTTAGGCTGTTTAGAACCTGCGTCGTGACTGTTTGGATGTTGTTTATTGTTCCGTAATGGGAACATTTCAATTACCGCTTAAGCGTTGGAACAAGAAAAAAATCACATGGAGCCATGTTTGGAATGTAGGACGGGTGTGGGAGTACTAGAATATTTTTCTCTGCCAAAAATTCTCCAACCGACAATGAGCTGTGACTGGGGGCATTATCGTGATGCAGGATCCACGAGCTGGCAATGTCAGGCCGCACACGCAGAACTCTTTACCGAAAACGTTCAAGGACGTTGCGATAAAGAGTTTGATTCACCGTCTGGCCCGGCAGCACGAATTATTTGTGGACAATTCCACGCGAATCAAAATAGATGATAAGTATCGACTTGATTCAGGATTTGTTCATGCGAGCTTTCTTCGGCTGCGGTGATGCAGGTGTGTGCCACTCAGCGCTTTGTCGTTTCGTTTCTGGATCATATTCAAATACCCATGACTTATCACCTGTTATCACTCTGTGCATGAATTTGGGTTGGGTTGTTAAGCGATCCCGCAATTGTTGACTAATGGAGAAGCGATTTTTTTTTGTTCACACAAGTTCTTGGGCACCAGCTTTGCACAAATTTTCCGCATGCCTAGTTCCTTTGTCACAATTCGATAAACAGTGTTCTTACTCATGCCGACCTCATATGCCATCAACCTGAGTGTCAACCGTGTGCTAACGCAGAACGCACATTCGCCACGCTTTCATCGGTTTTTGACGTGGACGGCAGTCCGGAGCGATGGCCATCTTCGATGGTTTCGCGGCAATCGTTGAAAGCCTTGTATCATCCCAAAACTTGTGCTGACGACAACGTAACATCTCCATATGTTGTTCTTACCATTTGTAGTGTCTCTGAAGCAGTTCCCTTTTTTAACGCAAAATTTAATTGCATATCGTTGCTCGATATTTGCCTGCATTTTACATGTAACGTGGTATTGGAACTTAACGCTAAATACGTGACGCTCATGCCACTAACACTAGACTTAGTGGCCTGCGCCTGTTCTGGTTGCGTTCTTAGACATTCCACTCACATGTAGTCGACTCCAGTCGGCTGCAGTCGTTGTCATATTTAGCTTACACAATTCATTCTCATTACTTCTGAGACATACCTCGTATTCTCAGTATCAGTATGAAATAGTTATTTACGAACCAAGTGCGGGAAGACTGTTTTCCCGCATGAGCGCACATTGTAAGCATGAGCGACCGCAGGAAGCGAGTGCTTTTAATTCACGCAACATTAAATTAAAGAAATATTATTGATTGATGTCATTAGTATCATACCTAACCTAAAATAGATTACCTAATTAATTTAAGCATTTCATGTACTTAACTATTACTCACCTTTCCCTAAAATTAAGTTATTATATTCTTATACATGGCAAACATGAGGTATTTATTCTTATATTTATAAATTTATAGTACATTTATTGCGTCTTTTGGTTTAAATACAAACAATTCCGAACTGCCAAAATGAATGTCGATGTGGTTCTAATAGATGGCGCTTGAATCTTGCTTAAGATGTCTCTTAAAATGTCAAATAGATGGCGCCACAATTTGTTTTGTGTTTGTTCTGTAGCGGCAGTAACGGGGCGGGGTAGAATCGTGCTAAACAGCCACCACCTTTTCACGAATGATTTTTCGCCTCTTTCCTTCTTTTGTAAGGAATTTAATCACAGCGCGGTGTTCGATTCTCTTTGAAAGTCATGCTTTCAGTGCGATCTAACGATAATAATTTTGTTGAATTTGGTATTTATACCATCAGATAATATAATGATTTAATACAGTTAATTAGTTTATTACCCTGATACCGAGAATACATTGAACGCTCCTCGTATATAGACAGTGTACCTGCCCATAACAATGAATCTTGTAGAGTATAATTCAAAATGACATTTTCCTGCTGTACGTGTAGCTAATCGAATATTATATAAATACACAAACATACCAGCTGTGTTTACTTTTTATCATATAACAGCTTATTGATAAAAAATGATAATAATACCATAAAATAAACAATATACCTTCTAATTGAAAGTTACATATATTATGTTTAGTTGCCCAATGTGCATATAATTTACGTAGGTTGTGTGGGTCTGAAATTTTATGCAAATAAATGTCTATGTATACGTGCAAGTGTTAGGAGAAAGGAGGAAGCTGGGAATTATGGCATGGAGGAAAATAAATACAAATAATCTTCTTTGATGCGAAACGGACCAATCTTTTAACAAGATAATACGAATATCTTTCCGTTTGCACGTATAAATATAATTTTATATGGGCACGAAATAATTTGCAGACTGACAAGTAAATTAATGCTAGCGAGATAAATAAGAAAGTTTAATTTCTAAAATTTGGTATACTTCATTAAGACGCAATGAACTAACTGCTACCACTAAACAACACGTTTCAACCCTGTTTATAAAGGCTGTTCTGCCTTTTTAATTTTATGTTTAATGTGCTACCAGAGAAGTTACCAGAAGGGTTGAATGATGGTTTTCAGTGGTAACAGTTAGTTCATGGTGTGCTAATGTAATATACCCAATTTGAAGAATTAAACTCAAGTAATTTTTCTGGTAACACATGTTAACTTAAAATTTGCAAGAGAGCACGGCCCCTAAAATAAGGGTTGAAGAGTAATTTTTAGTAGTAACAGTTAGCCAATGGTGCATTGACCAAGGACACCAAATTTGAAGAATTAACTTGAATTTGTTTAAGCGGTAACGCCTTATTCGTCCAAATTCACAAGCACTACTTATTTAGGATTGTGGGCCGGTTTTACTTTCTTATACGTAGTATAAGGAAGTATTGTGATGAAAATTTTCGACCTCGAGATTTTTGCAGATGTCCACGTTTTGAAGTCCCCTGATACCAAAAAAGTGGTTTTTAAAAAATGTCTCTCTCTCTCTCTCTCTCTCTCTCTCTCTCTCTCTCTCTCTCTCTCTCTCTCTCTCTCTCTCTCTCTCTCTCTCTCTCTCTCTCTCTCTCTCTCTCTCTCTCTCTCTCTCTGTCTCTGTCTCTGTCTCTGTCTCTGTCTCTGTCTCTGTCTCTGTCTCTGTCTCTGTCTCTGTCTCTGTCTCTGTCTCTGTCTCTGTCTCTGTCTCTGTCTCTGTCTCTGTCTCTGTCTCTGTCTCTGTCTCTGTCTCTGTCTCTGTCTCTGTCTCTGTCTCTGTCTCTGTCTCTGTCTCTGTCTCTGTCTCTGTCTCTGTCTCTGTCTCTGTCTCTGTCTCTGTCTCTGTCGCTGTCGCTGTCGCTGTCTGTGTCTGTGTCTGTGTCTGTGTCTGTGTCTGAGTCTGTCTGTGTGTGTGTGCGCCTGTGTGTGACCACGATAGCGGTCAAACCGCTGTAGATATCAATTCCAAATTTTGCATTTACGTGTATAATCTACCTCTTGAGATCTGATTAGTTTTTCAGGAAAATCGGTAAACCGGAAGTAGCAGTTTACTTCAGTGAAAAAATGGAATTTTGCCAATATTTCGTCAACTACTAAGTTTAAACAAATTTATAAAGAATTCATATGTACTTAAAATTAAAATTGAGAAAAATTTTATTTAAAAAGTTTTTCGAAATTCCTACCGGAAGTAGGTCTTTTAACTCCTATCGAAAATTAGTTTTTTGCGAATATTTCGTAAGTGATGCTTTTTAGACAGGTACGTTACGGGTATAAAAGTATTTAAAACATAATTTTCAATATCTTTTGTATAAAAAAACTTTCAAAATTCAGACCGAAAGTACCACTTCTACTCTTATCGAATAGCTATTTTTTGCAAATATGTAGTAAGTTATGCATTCTATATATACTTATCATGAGTACAGAAGTATTTAGTAATAGATTTGCAATATTCTCTGTATATATGAAATTTCAATATTCAGACCGGAAATAACACTTTTACTGTTAGGAAGTAGCACTCTTTTTCGAATATTTTGCAAAGTATGTATTCTATAGCGATTTATTAAGAGAATAGAAGTACTAATAGAATTTTGACTCATTTTTGTGTAAAAAATTCTTAAAATTGTATAGTTTGAAACGCTCATACGTATAAGAAAGTCGTGTGGTGGCCACACCTCATTTTTATTTTTACCTTCTATCACGTCAGACACTTTTTAAAATGCTAAAATTGCTGGCAAATTATTAAAACAATGTGTGCATTTTGGATTAAAATACATTTTAGTAATTCGTCTATGATATATTTAAATTTTTTATATTCTTTCTCGTCAAAAGTAAACTCTTAAACGCTAACAAGACTTCAACAAATACCAGACTTTACAACATGTTTCAAAAAGCGCTGTCCCGTTTATGGACTTTTTTCACGCTAAATTGTGTTACTTTTAGATTATACAATATTCCCATACGGAGTTAGTGAACAAAGCATTTAGAATGTTTATTTATTTAAAAATGGCGCAAAAGTTTAAATTTTTGTGGTTCCAAAAACTCAGATTTTTCGGCCCAAAACAAAAGAAACTTTGGTCCAAATAAAATACCTTCGTTCACGAACTAGGCATTGTAATAAAAAAGAAGCACGTACAATTTAAAATCAGCTCCTCGAGATATCGTTCTCACCGCAACAATACTTTTCAAAAACCAGAATTCCTAGATAATCCCATAAATAGACTTGCATCAATGATATTCGCGGATAAAAAAATGTTCCGGCATACATGGAGTCATCTGTCCCAGTACCTACTACCAGCCGCCATCTTTCCTCCTTAGTGGCCTCTTGCGCGCGCTGCTCAGCAGTGGAAACGTGCTTCTCGTCCTCTTTCAGGCGAACTTTGGGCATGATGGCCACGAGGTACCTCCCAATATTTCGAAAATCTTAAAGACTGCAATAATTACCCTCGTTGAAAATGTGGGCAGATGTGTAAGCTGCAATTTTAAAAGTCAGACACCTCCACGAAGATGTTTTGGGCTGATTTTCCAGATGAGTTGTTTATACCTCTCGTTATTATTCTACGTGAATTCACCTACGCATCTTTCAAACAATTTTTGCTTCGTAAGACCATGGCAAAAAAAATCATTTGCCATAGCTTCAGCTGAATCAGATTGTAGCAAATAGCTAAGCCGTAGTATACAGTCAGTTTATCAACCATTTCACCAGGTAACTTGCTTTTATTTTTACGTTACGCAATCGAGTGTCCATTCTTTTTTGCACGTGTACAATGCTCTATATATACACGTGTCTTTCCGAAACCCAAGATTCAATAGTAATTTGCTTGCGAAGCGAGGCAGCAGTACTGTGCATCTCTTTCAGGTAGCGCGCTGAAAATAGCCGGAACTTTGATTCTACTGGTCAGATTCTTATGAAATTTTGAGCAAACATTCTTCAAAAGGATGTACTTGGATAAAATGTAATAAAACAGTTTCAGTTTATTTGACCGACACAAGTGGATATAAGACCATAAATTATATCCTGTAGGAATTTGTTTTTATAAAGCGCTCAATACTACTCTTTATTGAATGCGCTTAAACCGAAATTAGCACTTGAGACTTGATTCAATTTTTAGCGAAGTTAACCAACTTACTTGAAGCGGTCCAGAATTGATCGGTTATTCGAGGTGAATTGCTTGACGGACTGTGGCCAAAAAAATATTTTCTCTGGTGCGGTTAAAGTGAACTACAAACTAATCTGAAAATGCCATGGACTCACATTTAGGTTCTACGTAAAAAGCTACATTTAATCTCAAAATATTGTGGTATTTTTCGTGGGACTTTAGTTTATTTTGTGCTGTATATGATATATTAATGGCAAGTATACTAATTGGTGCATAATGTACTTTTTATGTGCTATCTATGTCTACCTACACTCATTCCATCACTTTTGTGTTGACTTTAGATATGGATTTTCGTCACCAACAGTAATGCCGTCATCAGCTAGTACTACCGCATTGCGTTGTCGCTATTACAGTCTGATTACGCACCTACGAGGTAGGCGCCATAAATTCTCGGCCTGACTGGCTTATACACGTTCAAACGTGTTCAAACTCCGTCACGTCATACGTACACATACGCGAGGTGTACACTACAAATATGACGGTTCGAAGCCTAGTAGTTTTTAGTAACCAGCCAACAAGCGTGACTAGCGCACGAAAATGTCTGAAGTAACGAAAATTGAGTACCGCGCGGTCATTACATTTGCAACAAAAGAAGGGCATACATCTTATCACATTAAACAACGTTTAGACGGCGTTTACGATGATTCACCTCCTTCGTATTCAACTCTAAAAAAGTGGGCAAAATGTTTTCGTTTGGGACAAGAATCCCTGGAAGATGCTGATCGATCGGGTCGACCAATTGAAGGGATAACGCCTCAACAAATTTCAATTATTGAACATTTAGTGCTAGAAGATCGCCGTTTGAAAGTGAAGGAATTAACTGTGATAACAAACATTTCTGAAACAAGTGTTCGCCGAATTCTCCATGACCATTTTTTATGAATAAAATTAGTGCTAGATGGGTACCGCGACTTTTTCTGCTCTCCAACGTGAACGTCGAGTCGAATGTGCGCAGTCGTTTTTAAACATGTGTGGAGACGACCCAAAACCGATTTTGGAGTCCACTATCACAGGGGATGAAACAATGGTTCTGTTTTACGATCCTCTATCGAAAAGGGAGTCCATGGAATGGCGGCGACCTGATGAACCTCGTCCAAGAAAGGCGAAAGTCGTTCAATCAACGAAAAAGGTGACGGCCACAATATTCTGGGATTGTGAGGCCATTTTGCTAATTGACTTTAAAGAGCACATTACAAGTGTGAACGGCACATATTATGCGTCTTTATTGCATAAATTAAGGGACAGTATTCGTGCAAAATGACGTGGAAAATTGACAAAAGGTGTGCGATTAGTGCAGGACATGCGACAGTGCTCCCGTCCATACTGCCGCCACTTCACAAGCTGCCATTCGCGAATGCGGCTTTCAAGAATTGGAACATTCACCGTATAGTCCGAATATGCCTCCTTGTGATTTTTTTTGTTTTCTAAATTAAAGAAAGACCTTAGGGGACGTAGTTTTAAGGACGATAGTGAGTTGCAAACAGGTGTTATAGAACATTTTGACGAAAAAACTTCAAATTATTTTTACAAGGGTATCGAATTATTAATTAATCGTTGTAATAAATGTATAGAAGTTAGGGGAGATTACATTGAAAAATGAAAATTCTTATATTGTTCCAAGTTTCTTTTTTGTATATCAGGCCGAGAATTTATGGCGCCTACCTCGTATATAGAATACCTAGAAACTACCAATTTAAAAATTGCATTATTCTTTCCATTCAGTCTATTTATTATAAAGTAGGTACAGACATTTATATTAATATTAACGTAGCAAAAAAATGTTTAGCAGGTTATTAATAATTTTATTTGACAAGTTGCTTCAGTAACTTCAATACATATTTACAGATTATCATTGTATGGCGTTCTCGTAATAGAACATAGGTTAGTAGATGGCAAACTAATGAAATTGATAATGGAGCTTCTGATTTTATTCACTAATCTGTTTCCTACAGATTAATTTCGAATTTAAAGACGGCTTTGTTCAGAATTAGGCAAACAATTTGAAAGTACACTTTTGTTAGTTATACACAGTTAGTAGCGTTCATGCTAATGCTAAATAGAAACTACGGTATTTGGTAGGAAACTCTATTATTGTGCTGAAACATTCATTGTTTTAGTGGTTTGCTAAATTATATAATAATAATATTCTAGATACCAATAAATATGCAGAATGTTGGTGAAATCAGCGAGTTCTTGATGAGTATACTTATATCATACTGGTTATTGTTGTATTAATAAATACTTAATTTGTTAAAATGCTTGATATATTTTATTTATTAGTGAAATAATTTCATTCAGTATGCTATGTACTGATATGTTTATAATGAAACTACTTATAAAAGATAATAGTATCTGTTAGTTAAATTAAATTACTGCTAGAGTATTTCTATGTTAATTATGCCTTGCGGAATATTAAATCTCGGACATGTTCTATTCCCCACTTTATTCTAGATTCCAATATATACTGTATGACGAAAAAAGCGAATCACCATGCAAACGTGATCTTTTTTAAATTAAATTTTGTACAGACGTTTATGGTGTTGAAAGTAATGAATGATAAAAAGAACAGATAAAAAACAATAAAACTTATGACTTTTTTTGCCGATCTCCAACGAAAAAATTCGATTTTGTTCTGCTTATTATTAATCGGTTTAATTTTGTTTTCTCATTTGTTACCCTTTATACCTGTCATTCAGATGCAAAGAAATGTTGCAACAGTTATTCCTTGTTGGAGAGATTGGTCTGAAAAAGGGAGGCAACATCGTAGAAGAGGTTCTGGATGACCTAGAACAGGGATGGCGAACTAATGGCACGCGTGCCATTGATGGCACGTGACAAAATATTTTGGGCACGCCACCTATCGACAAAGTAACAAAGTTTACTGCGAAATTTAACGAACGACGGGAGTGAGCCTACGCTACGGAGGCGCGCTGCGCGGGCGGGAAGCGCGCTTGTTCTTGTTTGTGGTTTGTGTCCAGATTTGTGTCTTGTCTTCTTAGTTCTTAGTTACGTCGTTGACTGCAATTGCTGATGACGCATAGTTTGTTTACGCATAGCATCATAGTCAATTTCGTTGACACAAGTGCATATGTGTTATATTTACTAGTGTTATTTAACATGGCTGGTTCAGCAAAAAAACAAAAAGTGCAAGATAGACAATTTCAAACTTGGTGGACTGAGAAATATGGCATGATTAGTAAAGGCGACAAAGCGGTGTGTGTTTTATGTTCTGGAACAGTGGTATGTAGAACATCGTCTGTAAAACGGCATTTTCAAACAAATCACAAATCCGTTTGTCAAAAAAGCGAACCAGAGCAAAAGGAATTAATTGCAAGTGCAATGAAAGACAGAAATAAACAGTCGACGTCTATGATTAAATATGTTGGTAAAAATTGTCATATGAGCGCCGCAAGTTTCTTCATAGTAAACCTTTTCAAGAGGGAGAGTTTTTGAAGGAAGCTTGGTTAGCATGCGCGTCTTCACTTTTTGATGATTTCGATAATAAAGATAAGATAATTCAGCGCATCAAAGATACTCCTTTATCTAGAAACACAATAAAAGAAAGAATCTTAAAACTGGCCGGAAATGTAACAGATCAACAAAAAAGTGACATTAACTCTGCTCCTTTTATATCTCTATGTCTTGACGAAAGTACTGACGTCACTAAATCTGCACGTTTAGCTGTTTTTGCTCGATATTGCGTAGTAAACGTCATTAAGGAAGAATTAATTGCGATAACATCGTTGCCAACAACTACAAAGGGCACAGATATTTGTACGGCTGTTAAAAAATCGCTTGCTGAGAAAGAAATTGATTTGAAAAAAATTGTTTCGGTAACGACTGATGGTGCTCCAAGTATGGTGGGCAAAACAAATGGTTTCATTAGTTTATTTCAAACAGACATAGGACATTCGATTCTTGAATTTCACTGCATCATTCACCAACAAGCCTTGTGTGCTAAGAGTGGCTTAACATCTCTTGAAAATGTAATGGCGATAGTCACAAAAATAGTCAACCTCATATCGTCGCAGGCTTTAAACAAGCGAAAGTTTGATGCTTTGTTGGATGAAGTCAGCTCGGTGTATAATGGCTTACTGATGTATAATAATGTTCGCTGGTTAAGCCGCGGAAACGTACTTCAAAGATTTGTTGACTGCTTGGAAGAAATCAGACTGTTTCTGCAAAATGAAGGCAAAATTGAACAATACCCACAGTTGTTGGATGTTATGTGGCTTTCAAAATTGATGTTTTTTACAGACATATGCCAGCATTTCAATGAACTGAACGTAAAGCTTCAAGGCACAAATAAAACAATTGTCGTCATGATAGATCTCATTCGCGCTTTTGACGCTAAACTGCATGTTTTCAGGAATGATATCATTACAAAAAACTACAAGTATTTCCCAAACTTGAAAAAAATTTTCAAAGATTTAGATGTGCATGAGAAACCAAACGAAGAAAAAGCTACTGAAGAATTTATTTCCGTAATCGATTCTTCAATCCAGGAATTTTCAGCGAGGTTTTCTCAGTTCAAAGAATTATCGGGAACACTTAAGTTTATTATGTACCCTGATGTGACTTCATTTGATAAACTGAACTTGTCCCAATTCTATTGGTTGGAAATTGAAGAATTTGAAATGCAGCTGATTGATTTCCAGTCTAGCTCAATATGGATTCAAAAATTTATTGAAGCAAGGAAAGAGTTGGAATTAATTGAAACAGAAAGATTGACAAGCAATATAAGCAAAAATGCTAGTAACAAAATTATGGAAACATGGAATTCGATTCCAGACACATTTAACTGTTTGAAGAAACTGGCTCATGCTATTTTAACTATATTTTCATCTACCTATGCCTGCGAGTCATTATTTTCAGAGATGAATAACATTAAAGACTCGCCTAGAAACCGTTTGGCAGATGACTCCAGTTCAGCATGTATTCTGCTAAAAGTAACATCTTACAATCCTAATATAAGTTATTTGTCATCTAATCTGCAACAACAGAAGTCACACTAATGTAATGTAATTTTAATTTGAATTACACCTAGGTATAACTGAAACATTATTATTACTATAATATAGTGCAAAATGTATTTTTTGGTAATAAATGAAGAGTTTTGAGTTGATATTGTTTAGTTCTGTTATTT
The DNA here is from genome assembly GCA_963170755.1 of Amphimallon solstitiale. Classification (NCBI taxonomy): domain Eukaryota; kingdom Metazoa; phylum Arthropoda; class Insecta; order Coleoptera; family Scarabaeidae; genus Amphimallon; species Amphimallon solstitiale. The sequence goes on from OY720679.1 coordinate 48,275,744, forward strand.
TCCCCATAATTACTAAGCAAAATTATTTGATGGCACGTCTATGGCCTCATTAAACATTTCTTTTAAAAATATGGCACGTTGATCCTTAAAGGTTCGCCATCCCTGACCTAGAAGAACCACAGAACGAGAAGGCAGGGGCTAAGATTGCTTGCCGTTAGAGATCGGTGTAGTACCTCAAGATCTATAGGAAATGTTTTTTTCGGCAGAGATAAACCACAGAATAACAATGCGTACAATATATCGCCGTATTTGATCGTTTGTATTGATTTCCTATCGTCCAAGATTAATACTGCCTCTCACCAATCAACATCGTACCCTTAGATTAGAATGGTGTAATGTACGGGCACCTTGGGATGAAGAGTGGAACAGTATCGTTTTTTCTGACGAATCTCGCTTTTGTTTGTGGACCCATGATGGTCGTAGACGAGTTAGACGTCGAGGAGGTGAAAGATTGTTTTTGAATTTTGCCGTGGAACATGGACAGCACTTACTAGAGGATTCATGGTATGGGGTGGAATTAGCATAGGAAGAAGGACTCCTTTAGTATATCTTCGAGGCCACTTGAATGCTCAAATGAAGATTAACGAAGTCCTGGAACCAATTCCTTTACCATATATCCGAGCGCTAAATAATGCCACATTCCAACAAGACAATGCCCGTCCTCATGTAGCAGCAGTTACGCTATGATTCCTACAAGGGGCTAACATCAATATTCTTCATTGGTCTGTACGATCGCTAGATCTGTCGCCCATATAACATGTCTGGGATATGATGGGTCGCAGGCTTGGTATGTTACCCAACCCTCCTATGAACATACAACAGCAACATGATGCCCTACAATTTGCTTGGAATGAGCTTTCACAGGAGTCCATAGACTACAACTAATTCGAAGCATGCCCAGGCGAATAGCAGAATGTATTCCGTTACGTGGAGCATCAACTCATTATTGAATTTTCATTATAACAAGTGCGATTTGTCCAATAAAAATTTAATCGTTTGTTACTCTCAACATCCTAAATATTCGTACAGTTTTGTTAAAAAATAAATACGTTTACAGGGTGATTCGTTTTGTTCTGACATACAGTATATTTTTTAGAACGCTAAATGAACATAGGTATTTAAAGTCAATATTTTTTTTTATTATTGTCGAGTGGAGTCTTGAAACAATATTACGTGATTTTTAAGGCCGTATTTGTATTTTTTCACAATATGTAATATGATGATTTTCTCTTGCTATTAACTCGTTAACATGCGGACCTGCTGTTTAAACGTTTGTCGATGTAGGTGAGCTGGGTTGAATTTCCATACAAGCCTCTTAGTTGCTGCAGATGTAAATCAATAATTATTTCCATTGACGGCGTTGATGTGAAATAAAATAGTCGTGGCACAGCAAGATCGTTAATCTAATGAATTAATAGCCGCATACCACAGAAGAGGCATTTCTATATCATAATAGTCTAAAATATATCTGATCCAGGTGATAGAGCTACTAAATGAAAATGTTTCACCCTACTAGGGCTTCATCAGGTGATGAATATAATAATACAAAATATTTGTAGACGTTCTTATTTATGTCTTTTCCTAAATGAAGAGGGGGGAGTTTGTGACATTAGGTTAAGAGCGGGAGTAACTTATATATTTAATGTAATATTTAATATATATATACATAACAATGTGATTAAGAATATTAAATTTTTTTTTTTTTGAAAACTGATTGTTTACTCTTATTATAAAATTAAACAATTTATAAATATATATATAACTATAAGAATTATTAAGTTGATTTTAAATATTTAAATTTAACAACGGTGAATTATTCACTTCTAGTTGGTCATTTAAAATAAGGTTTAATTTGTTTAATTTATTTATTTCTAGGTTTTCTAATAAATTTAATTTTTTACTCTTGTCTTGTATATGTAGTATGTCAAACTTATTATTGAATTTTGAGAAAGAATTAGATAGAATTTACACCATAGCTCAGAATAATGGTTATTCAAAAGAATTAATAAATAATCTCCTTCATAAAAAACAAAAAACAAAAATCATATCCAAAATTTATCCTATAGTTCCCCAAACATACTTACCAAAATTTGCCTCTGTGACTTATATAGGTACACCTTCCATAAAAATAAAAACATATTTACAAAAAACAACAAACACATTAATTTCATTTCGTACAAACAACAAACTACAGAATCACATTAAAAATAATAAAGATAAAACTGACAAAAATTTAAAATCTGGGGTCTATAAGTTAAATTGCGAGTGTGGAAAAGCTTATATCGGACAAACTGGTAGATCCTTTTCCACACGCATAAAAGAACATGAAAGAAGTTATAAATTACAAAAAACGGATTCCACATATGCAAACCACTGTATTGAACAAAAACATAAATTCAATAATAAGTTTGACATACTACATATACAAGACAAGAGTAAAAAATTAAATTTATTAGAAAACCTAGAAATAAATAAATTAAACAAATTAAACCTTATTTTAAATGACCAACTAGAAGTGAATAATTCACCGTTGTTAAATTTAAATATTTAAAATCAACTTAATAATTCTTATAGTTATATACACCGTGTTTCATGTAACTAGCACATTAGAAGTTTTTGTGCTTACAACGCGAATTTTTTCCAGAAGTTTTGCCTTCTCACATAATTGACCGCAATCTTTCAAGTTAAAATATTTTTAAACTCGTGCAACTTCCGGTTGCACCGGAAGTAGGCGCCATCTTTGTTATTTTAAATGTGACACCCTGTATTTTATTCGAGATTTGAATTGCTTATTTAAATAGAAGAACAGAGATACCGGGTTGGATTATGTCAAAGTCAACCGGTTCGGAGTTATTCAACTGTTTTCCATTTTTAGGGCACTTGAACGTAAATTTTAAAAGTTCTTTATCTGAGACATGAAAAAAGATAAACAATTGAAATTTGTTCCTGAGATAGTCAAAGTATTGGCCTATTCGAATATCACCAGGTTTTGCAATAATATTACACAGGGTGTTCTCTAATTAATTTACAATTATACACATTTCAAATGCAAGAAACTCAATTTTTTCAAATGAAACACCCTGTATATTTTCGCCTTTTCTGAAGCAGAAAAAAATTGTCTTTCGATCCACTATTACATTCCCTATACCTATCTCTAGAGGTTTTTGAGTTATTGGGGAGATCAGCCTGAAGGCCCGATATTTTGCCATTTATCACACACAATTTCAAGAATGCCTTGGAAGTAACAAAATGTTTAGTTGTCAAAATTTCGTTCGCTGTCAGTGTTATTAATTTGATGCTTGGATATTTTTTGTACTTTACTGAATGATTTGATTAGTGCATAATGGAAGGCTATAATAATAATTATCCAAATGAAAGTATCCTTAATTTATTTTACATACACGGAGAATGTAATCGCATAATAAGTAGAACTTGCCGTGTGTTCAATCAGAGATACCCTAATTTGCCTCCGATGAATCGATTCAAATTTGCAAAAATTGAAACACATTTTTTGCGACATTGGAATATGAACACAAAAAGAAATTGTACTAAGCCAGTAACAGGTGAAGAAAACAACGAAATTCATATTCTAGGATATTTCACAGCTCATCCCCATGCTTCGATACGTAAAGCAAAGGTGGATTTAGATATTAGTATGACGTCAATTCAACGCGTGCTAGCAAAGAACAAATGGCACCCATATGCACAAAGGAAAGTCCACGAACTGAGAAATGGAGACGCTCAGAGAAGAATTGATTTTTGTGAGTGGCTAACTATTCGTAAACAGGACGATCCGGACATGTTACGAAAGATTTTATGGTCGGATGAATCCAAGTTTACCAGGCAAGGCGTTGTAAATAATAAAAATTGTCATTTTTGGGCAGATGAAAATCCCCACTTTTCACGAGTAAGCCATTTTCAATATCAATTTAGTTTTAATGTATTCGCCATAATAGGGTGGGGAAGGGTATTTTATCATATTTATGATGAAAGGCTAACGTCCGAAAGATATTTGCGAATCATTAGGGAAGTGGTGGCAAACATAGTCAATGACATGCCACACCATAACTATTATTGGTTTCAACTGGATGGAGCTCCAGCTCACTCTACTCATGCTGTATATCAAGAGTTGACCCAGCTATTTGAGGATAGGTGGATTGGTCCAAATGGATGGTCTTTGGCCTGCTAGATCTCCGGATTTAACTCCAGTTGACTTTTTTTATGGAGTTACATAAAAAAAGAGGTCTATGCAACACCAGTTAACTCCAGGCAAGAACTAGAGGATAGGGTGCGAAGAGCATTTGACCAAATGGAAGTTCAAATGATTAAACGTGCAACGACTGACCAGCTCCAAACAAGGTTAAATAAATGCATTGAAGTAGGCGGTGGACATATTGAGCACTTGCTGTGATTTGGTTTTAGATTTGTTTTTGTTTTCTTTGTTTGACTTATACCGTGAGATCAAAAATGCTTTCGCAATTAATAAATTTTTGGTTTTGAACTAGAAGACTTTTTTTCCATGCCCATAACATGCTTACAAATGACTATTAATCCACTCCTCCTATACTTAATCTATTATTTTTTCAGTTTTATTTGGCAAAATATCGGGCCTTCAGGCTGATCTCCCCAATAACTCAAAAACCTCTAGAGATAGGTATAGGGAATGTAATAGTGGATCGAAAGACAATTTTTTTCTGCTTCAGAAAAGGCGAAAATATACAGGGTGTTTCATTTGAAAAAATTGAGTTTCTTGCATTTGAAATGTGTATAATTGTAAATTAATTAGAGAACACCCTGTGTAATATTATTGCAAAACCTGGTGATATTCGAATAGGACAATACTTTGACTATCTCAGGAACAAATTTCAATTGTTTATCTTTTTTCATGTCTCAGATAAAGAACTTTTAAAATTTACGTTCAAGTGCCTTAAAAATGGAAAACAGTTGAATAACTCCGAAACGGTTGACTTTGACATAATCCAACCCGGTATCTCTGTTCTTCTATTTAAATAAGCAATTCAAATCTCGAATAAAATACAGGGTGTCACATTTAAAATAACAAAGATGGCGCCTACTTCCGGTGTAACCGGAAGTTGCACGAATTTAAAAATATTTTAACTTGAAAGATTGCGGTCAATTATGTGAGAAGGCAAAACTTCTGGAAAAAATTCGCGTTGTAAGCACAAGAACTTCTAATGTGCTAGTTACATGAAACACGGTGTATATATATTTATAAATTGTTTAATTTTATAATAACAGTAAACAATCAGTTTTCAAAAAAAATTTTTTTAATATTCTTAATCATATTGTTATGTATATATATATATATATTAAATATTACATTAAATATATAAGTTACTCCCGCTCTTAACCTAATGTCACAAACTCCCCCCTCTTCATTTAGGAAAAGACATAAATAAGAACGTCTACAAATATTTTGTATTATTATATTCATCACCTGATGAAGCCCTAGTAGGGTGAAACAATTGTAGTAAATTGAATAAAACTGTTTTGAACTCAATTTGAATTTATTTCAATTTTTACTTGTAAATTATGGAGTTTCAACACGTACCTCCGTCTTCAATCAATTAAATGAAAATGTCTTTTACTCTTTCTTTCTCGATTTCCTAAAGTACTGAAGAGCCTCCCAATTCAAACTACGAGTATAATCATATTTTTCTCCACCTATCGTGTCCATATATGTTTGTTTGCTTTTAGTATGTCTTTTCATTTTTTCAAGTGTTTCCCTATATTGTTTCTTCTTTTTGCCTGATAATGATCATCTATTTTTGGACCTTCATCTTCCTTTCTTCCTCGATATCTGAAACATATATCTTGTTATCCTGTTGGTATCCAGCCATGTCTGCCCCCAATAATTAAGTTGTTCTTTCTCCAATTTATATAGGATTGCTTCTTGTGTGATCAAATCTCTTGTAAACTCCATACCGTATTTTTCAATTTTTTTTTCTGGTGTTTTCAGTTAAATTGTATTAATTTTTCTCGAATATTTTTCTTGCATGAGACAGTCTTCATTAGCAACGATGTGGGTAGCGTTGTACATCTTACTTTTGTCTTCTAGTCTATTTTTTTGTTTAGCGCATAGTAAAATTTTGTCGGTTTGCCAATTTTAGATCAATTTTCGGCAACGTGTATCACCTGGTGCCCAAGTTTTGATTATGGTTTAAAATAGTTGAAAGTATTTATTATATATTTTTTGAAATGTATGTAATTTTCTATTACGAAATATTAATATTTATTGCGATTTTTTGAATCTTCTTGGCTGACATCGTTACTTTTAACATTATTCTAGAAGACCAGCAGGACGCATACTATTACAATTTAAGAAGAATAGTCTAAACATATGGGTCTCAATGGTACGTCAAACTTGCGCTTAATGATATTTTGTTGTTGTCCCGACCTCTTAATATTTTCCTTGTAATATTAAGATCTAATTGATATCAACACTTTCTTCAAATTGAACATGTGAGTTGTGGAAATGAATGTTCCTGTATTTATAATGATGGTTTGATATTGTTGCGTTTTCGGGTTCGAAATAAACAACTCGTGCAAATGTTTTAAAACTGTCTGTATATTTATACACTTAAAACTAATCACAATATAAATATGTAAAATAAACGTAACGAACTTAAAACTACTACGAATAAATTAACACACGTATTTATTTCTACACTACTATTTATGTTTGTAATATTTATCTAATAAAACTGCACCGCTTATATTTATTTTAACAGTTCAGTAAATAGCGCGCGCGACTACTATTGAATGAATGAATGAATTCTTTCTGGGCACCGGCCGCCTTTTTATATCGGTATATAAAGGTGCAAATCCACAATGAGAATATCTCATGAGATTTTTGTCTCACGCAATAAAAATCGCTTGAATTTCATTGTGGAAACGGTCGGAAGACCAATGAAATTGGAGTTATCCTGCGATTTTTATTGCATGAGACAAAAATCTCATGAGATATTATAAATTTCATATTTCTCTCGATGTTTGTAGAACATAGGACAGACTTTCTGTCGCTTATACATTACATATATGTGGATGGTTTATGACTTATTTATGGTGCGCCAATGTTTACTTTCCTTTTGTCGTCGCCCGGATGTCTGCTTCTTTGTGGGCTTGTTTCGTTACAATATGTTTAGTACCATAATTCGGTTGAAAACTATTGACTAGTGACATTTTTCTCAATCAGTGAAAAAGATTTTATACTAAAGTGACCCGTTGTGTACGTTTTTGAGACGTTCAAAACGTGCATTGCAGCATTGCTTTTTATTTAATGAAGTAGGTGGCGGTTCAAATCAGAGATGCTGGATAAAGTTTATGGGAACTATCAATAAAGACTTTATTTTTGATCAACCTAACATGTATTAAAGATGAACCACGCGATAACAGTCCAATAATATGACTGTTATCGTTAAAAATATGTTGCTATTTGGGTGATGTGATTCGGTGATTACGACACCCGTTTCGGTTGTATAAAGACTCTACCGCACGCTAATTTTATGTTTTTGATGTTGGTAACAAATACAATGTGGAAACAAACCATAATTTAACTGTCAAAAATGAACGTTTTAATGTAACAACCATGTGAAGTAGAAATTGTACAAATAATAAAAAAGACATGCTAAAATGTTATTTGGACTTATTAACAATATAAATCATTTAATAGAACTGGATGATAAAATTTCTAATACTGTTATTGAAATTTCCTGCTCAATACCGTCGATATTCAAATATTGAAAATGCTTTAGTTAAAAATCAGTGTAACTAACTTCAAACTCGTCGTCCCGAACCACTCGTTTTCTAAACTTGAACGCGTGCACAAAAATTACGTCTTATGAAACTTTTATTTCAATGTCCCATTATGTCATTGTTACGGAAAGTGGCCTTCAAGTGTGAATGAGATTGCTGAAACTGATGGTATTTCGACTAAATGATTGCTTAGTAGTATTCTGTGCGAAAGAATATTTCAGTGTAGTATTTTATGATGTTTAACCATAATCCTCACTGATTCGTAACCGTAGACGAAATCTGGATCCATTATTGTACAGTTGAGTCGAATTGCCAAAAATGGAACTGTGAATATTCTCTCAAGGCGTTGATAACTCATCGGTCCTATAGAGTACGGATACTGGTTTTTGGGATCCCTGAGAAATGTTTCTGTTAAAATAATGGAAAATATAAAAACAATAGCAAAAACCTATTATGCTCCATTATTTGCCGTTGAGAGGAGGTGAAACATACATAGACGGCCAAGATTGGCACACACAATAGTTATTTATGTACCAAGTCAGTAAAGTGATACTTTATCGAGCGAGGCGAATAAAAGACGAGTCGATAAGGGATCTTTACGACGTGTTGCATACAAAATTTTATCGCCAACCCTAAAAATTCATAATTCAAAAAAAATAGAGATTATAACTTATCACATTTTATTATGACAGGGTAAACAGAAAAATAATAGCGAGTACAAAAATAACAGCATATACAAAACAAATTATTTGTTATATTAAACGTGAACGTACACCTGACGCATTATAAAAATTAATCCCCGAGGACTAAAGAGCTTCGAATTGAAAATGTTTGATTGTAAATCTTTAGTAGAATTATTAGCATAGGACTCTGCAATCGTGTCGCTTTTTCAACCTCCGTGCCGTTTCAAATTTTTCTTACTGCCGCCTGCGTTAGCAAAGAGAGTAGCGGACGTTCGACAAAAAGAATGTCCCGTATAAAGTGATGGTTCAGGCAAATGCAGATAGTTAGCAATTTTGCTCGGTATACTCCCAAAATTATGGATTCCAGCTGGCTGGACTGTACATTTGCCATTTCTATATGTTAAGAAAAATCGGTCGTGGGGCGTCTGCTTAGGACGCAGAGCTAAATATTTGTCAAATAATTCTATGGATTTTACTTTTCCTTCAAACTCTGGAGTGATCACAAGTAATCGAGGCCTGCTGGTCTTTCTTTTAGTTATATGAACAACCAGACTTGTTTCTTTGTGCTTTATGTCACTTACTTCTAAATTCAAAAGTTCTTCATTACGTAAAGCGCCAGCAATGCCAAACACAACACAAAAAATGTAAGTATACCTTCTTGTGAAAGAATTTTGGACTTTTTTTGGAATATAGGGTGTCCCAGCTAAGACTTTCGGGTCATATATCTCCATTATTATTGAACGAATTTTTTTGAAACTTAAAATGTAGATACTTTATTAAATGAGGATTGTTCTGTTACTTTTGAAATTAGTGAAAGTTAAAAAATGTAATTTTTACTCATTGTTCTTTTTTTTCAAATTCCACGAAAATATCTTTAGATGGTTAAGCACCAAAAATCAAGCCTCTACAGAAAAAATGAAGTAAAACACCCCCTGTGACTACTTCCTGTGGGAATACGTTAAAACAAAAGTTTATTCAACACCGCCTACAACTCCTGAAGATTTGCAGAACAGAATCCGAGAAGCATTTGCATCAATAAATGCTAACATGATGCGAAACGTAATTGATGATTCTAGGATTCGTTTAGAGAGATGTATTGAAGCGGATGGTGGTACATTCGAACATCTACTATGACATTTTCATCTGATTTTTGTTTTAGTGTTTTCGTTTTTTGGTCGTTCCTTGTTATCAACTTTTGCTACTAAATTTGACGTTTTAAAGACTATGGTTGTTTCAGTATAGCGCAACGGTTCTTCACTTAATAAATTGTCTATATTCCAAATTTTATAAAAATTCGTTCAATAATAATAGAGATATATGACACGAAAGTCTTAGCTGGGACACCCGGTATAATTTCTTCCTTTTTGTTTTAAAAAAGCCGTAAGTTTTTTATATTTAATAATGTCAACGTCATTTTTTGCAGAAAGGGTTGCTTTCACCATGGAATAATACGTCCACATCGTAGAAGGAGAATACTCTTTCGATAAATTGGAAAAGTATGCCTGTAAAACGTTTTCGCTGTAATTTTTAATTTCGTATTTGTTGCACCACTCGATGAATATGTTATATTGACGATTGTATTTTTCGATTGATTTTTCTGGTATAATTTCGAAAGACGTTTCAAATGACTTCTTTTGAATTTCAGGTGGCATCCACTGAATATCTTCTTCCATTATTTTCTATGTAAATCATTCGCAACAATACTTTTAATTATTGGAACCGTGACAGCGACAAACGATTTATGTTTAATGTCATACAATCACGGCTATATTGACAGACATTTGCTGCAGGTATACTTTATTGTACAGTACGATAAAATGTTTGTCCCATCAAAATCGTATCAAAGAAATGTTACGCGTCCGTGTTGCGCCACATGTTCGCATATCTGGATGTGCCTGACTGATAACACTGGTCAACAGTGAAATTGCTTCTTAGGTGAAAGTATCCAATCCCGAATGAATTCAACGTGCTGAACACGAATATCACATTGAAAAAAGTTGATTGGCTCACGTTCAAGAGATATTGACGTTTTGTCCATTGTATAGATGCTATTGCATAATGTAATGCAATTTAGTGAGAAATTACGACATTTTGCGTCGTATTGCATCACCCCTTCATGCAAAGAAGTTAATGCAGCATTTACTGTAAGTTTCCATTGAGAGTGTTGCGAAATTGATTGCGCAATATCAAGCAATAGCTAATTATAGTTTATTTATAAATGGCCGACGTGACAGTTAACTCGTGCAATGTCCGTTCATTCGCGCATATTTTTCGAAGCTCTAGCATACATAAGTGATTGCTATAGTGTAAAGTAACTAAACAGTAGCAATGCCTCGTAACTGTGTTAATAGTGCAAATAACTTCTGTTATATTTGCGGAGAAGTGACATTTGCTGCACAGAAAAAGAACATCAGTGCAACAGTTAAGAAAGCGTATCATTTGTATTTTGGTTGCAAGATAGGCGACCAGGACAAAGACTGGGCCCCACACGTATGCTGCCGCACTTGTGCCGTAAATCTTTCACAGTGGCTTAATGGCAAAAGAAAGGCAATGCCATTTGCTGTGCCCATGATTTGGAGGGAGCCCACCAATCACGTTGACGACTGTTATTTCTGTATGGTACGACCAGCTTCTGGAGGCATCACCAAGAAGAAGAAGTGGACAGTTGAATACCCTAACATACCATCTGCTGTGCGACCTGTCTCTCATGGCGAAGGACCCCCAATTCCAGAACCTCCTACAGATTTTTCTATCAGTTCAGACGATGAGGATGGCCATGCGTCGGCGAGTTCTCCTCAACGTGGCAGTAAGGATGATGACTTTTCTTGCTTTGACGAAACATCTGCACCACATAAAATTACCCAGGATGAAATGAACGATCTTGTTCGCGATTTGGATCTGTCGAAAAGCAAAGCGGAGATACTGGCCGCAAGACTTCGACAGTGGAATCTTCTGGAACAGAATGTCCGAGTGACTTCATTTCGCACTCGCCATCAGCTCTTCGAATCTTTCTTTAAGAAAGAAGAAAGCCTTGTGTTCTGCTGCGATATTGATGGTCTACTACAAGCTCTCGGTATTGCACATGATCCCCACGAATGGCGGCTGTTTATAGACGCTTCAAAACTGAGCCTAAAGGCGATTTTGTTGAATAATGGGAACCAGCTTCCATCCATACCTATTGCACATGCGGTCTACATGAAGGAGACTTACGGCAATCTAAAGCAGCTACTGGAGACGATTAACTACAGCAAGTATGGCTGGCAGATATGTTCTGGCCTGAAGGTAGTATCTCTGTTGATGGGTTTGCAGCAGGGATATAAAAAGTACTGCTGTTTTCTTTGTCTGTGGGACAGCAGAGCAATCGATTTGCACTACATCAAGAAAGACTGGCCTCCGAGAGCATTTTTTAAGCCTGGAGAAACGAATGTACAGCACCCACCATTGGCACAGCCACACAAAATCATCATTCCTCCTTTACACATCAAACTCGGTCTTGTCAAAAACTTGGTAAAAGCCATGGATAAGAATGGACCAGCATTCAAGTACCTGCATGACAAATTCCCTCGACTCAGTGAAGCCAAAATTAAAGAGGGCATCTTTGTGGGGCCTCAAATTAGACAGCTCTTCCGAGACCCCAAGTTTGAGGAACTTCTTCAAGGTAAAGAAAAACAGGTTTGGGATGCATTCTATCAAGTGGCAGCAAACTTCCTGGGGTATGACAAGGCAGAAAATTACAAGTGTCTGGTTGAGGATATGTTGGCTTTGTTTCATGAATTCGGCTGCAATATGTCCTTAAAGATCCACTTTCTTGATTCCCACTTAGATTTCTTTCCTGATAACTGCGGGCAGGTCAGCGATGAGCACGGCGAACGCTTTCATCAGGACATTGCCACCATGGAGCAACGGTACCAAGGCAAATTGTCTACGTCAATGCTAGCTGACTATTGTTGGACAATCAGTAGAGATGCTCCACAAGTCCACTACAAACGGCAGGCCAAAAGAAGTCGAAAGCCGGAAGCAGACTAATGTTTTCTTACCATGTATTATAATATTGACATAAGTACACTTTTTCTGAAATATGCGTAAATGTTTTCTTACCATGTATTATAATATTGACATACGTACACTTTTTCTGAAATATGCGTAAATGTTTTCTTACCATGTATTATAATATTGACATAAGTACACTTTTTCTGAAATATGCGTAAATGTTTTCTTACCATGTATTATAATATTGACATAAGTACACTTTTTCTGAAATATGCGTACATATTACAGAAAACCCGTAGCCAATTCAGCTTTTTCTTAGTCATTTTCGTGTTCAGCACATTGAATTCATTAAGAAATGACAATTTCCAGCTTGGAAGCATGAACTTTTCGAAAATTTGTTGCCCAGTGTAATGGGAGGATGGGACGGCATTATTTTCGCGTTGGATGTTACGCGACGACGATATGTTGCCCTCAAAATTTCATCATACCGTCACTTCGTCGAGCAGCAAAGAAAGTTGCGTGGTGGGGTAGCGGTGCGATGTTCTGTTGCATGTGTGTAAGCCACCTTTTTAAAAACTTAGAATTTCCTCGACGAACGTGCAGGAAATCAGGGCAAATAATGCTGTCGCTGCCGTCAATACATATTTTGCAAACAAGGAAGACTAGTTTTCCCACAGAAGGAATGAACTGGAAACTTGCTCGGAAGTGTGTTATACTCAATGGAATTACGTTCAAAATGTTTTTTTTTTTGTTTCATAAAAGGAACCCCGTTTGACTTTCATTTTTACTAAATTTATCAAACCACTCTCGTATAATGAAAAATATGTTGCACTGTCTTTTACTTTGATTTTCATTCAGGCTTAACAGTTTCTATCGACATACATAGATTTTGTATTTCAGATATGCGATTTGCTCCATAACAAATTATTACATTATCAAATATCTACTGTCTACTTATAGACGTGTGCATTGGACGTGTGATTAACATTCTCTGATTGCATCTTCTTCGTATATGTCTTTATGCATAAAATAATGACCAAATAACTTTTATTGCGTTTTAATTACTGTAGACGCTGTACTTAAGAAATCTATTGAACTCTTCTAGACTCTTTTACTTGTGCATAGATATTTGAACGCTAGAAAAGCATTCTGACGAGTTCTAGGCGGTGATGGTACACCTCTGCGTGTTCATCCGAATGAACTAGTTAATCGTGTATCAGTATCCAGTAGACCACGCTTTGGTACGTGCCGTATTTTAATAGTTGAAACGCGCGCTGCCACGCTGAGTCTGCCGAATAATGAACATTGTGTTGCTTATTATTCTTATTACTTAGTTGACATTCGGGATTGTCTGCGTGCCGTCATCTCCTTTTATTGTTTGTTGAATTGCTCCTTTTAAATGAATATGGTTCTGAATGTGACTGCTGTTGAAAACTTAAGTGCTTATCAGGAATACGATGAGAAGTCGTCTACTGTTTCTTTAATTACCTACACTGTAAGTAGATAAATTAAGTTAATGAGAGCAAGAATAGGTGTGTATATGTGCGTGTATTGTTAAATTAATTACGATGTTTAATTTGGATGTTTGAAAGATGTAGCGTGTTTTTAAAATGACCACATTTTTTTATTATATTGTGGAATATATCATGCAAGTTTATATTACTGAAAGGATTTTGTTATGTATAACATTTACGCTAATATAACATTTTTGCGTCTTTCCAAGCGTCCTGGAAGTATAATGACATAAATTAAAATTTGTATTATATTAAAAACAAAACAAAAAAAAATTAATTAATGCAGATTTGCCACATATTATTATTAAATTTTAGTAACATTAAATAATGTTGTACGAAATTTGCAAATATGAACTATCGGTTTTATTATTTCGCAAATATTCTTGCCGATAATATTAATTCAAAATAATAATTTTAATAAACTACTATGCTAGACTTCGATTATTATATAACACACATGCCAGAGATTACTATTTTTTTTTGTTATAACCGGATTTCCTTCTAAAAAAACATTAAGAAATCAATGCATATTTGTCAGGCAATATTCATTCTGGTCCTATAAGTAGCTTTAGAATAAATGCCTTAAATATTTAATAATATTAATTGGGGAAAAGACTTTGAAACTATTTATTATCATTAGAAAAACAAGTTTACATGTATGTATTTTACATTGTGCATTAGTTTATTTAGTAAATTTAGCACTTCTTTATTCAAGTTGCTCAGAACTATATACATACGAGGTAAGCACCATGAATTCTCGGCCTGACAGGCTTATATAGGTTCAAAATCTGTCACTTCATGCATGCACATACGCGAGCTGTACACTATAAATATGACGGTTCGAAGCCTAGTAGTTTTTAGTAACCAGCCACCCAACGTGACTAGCACACGAAAATATCTGAAGAAACGAAAATTGAGCACCGCTAGGTCATTAAATTTTTAACAAAAGAAGGGCATACACCTTATCACATTAAACTACGTTTAGACGGCGTTTACGGTGATTCATCTCCTTCGTATTCAACTGTAAAAAAGTGGGCACAATTAGGACAAGAATCTCTGAAAGATGCTGATCGGTCGGGTCGACCAATTGAAGTGATAACGCCTCAACAAATTTCAATTATTGAACATTTAGTGCTAGAAGATCGCCGTTTAAAAGTGAAGTGTGTTAACAAACATTTCCGAAACAAGTGTTTACCGAATTCTCCATGACTATTTGGGTATGAATAAAATTAGTGCTGGATGGGTACCGCGACTTCTATCTGCTCTCCAACGTGAACGTCGAGTCGAATGTGCGTAGTCGTTTTTAAACATGTGTGGAGACGACCCAAAACCGATTTTGGAGTCCATTGTCACAGGGGATGAACCAATGGTTCTGTTTTACGATTCTCTATCGAAAAGGGAGTCCATGGAATGGCGGCGAGCTGATGAACCTCGTCCCAGAAAGGCGAAAGTTGTTCAATCAACGAAAAAGGTGACGGCCACAATATTCTTGGATTGTGAGGGCATTTTGCTAATTGACTTTAAAGAGCGCAATACAAGTGTGAACGGCACATATGCGTCTTTATTGCATAAATTAAGGGACAGTATTCGCGCAAAACGTCGTGGAAAATGGACAAAAGGTGTGCGATTATTGCACGACAATGCTCCCGTCCATACTGCCGCCATTTCACAAGCTGCCATCCGCGAATGCGGCTTTCAAAAATTGGAACATACACGGTATAGTCCGGATATGGCTCCTTGTGAGATTTGTTTTGTTTTCTAATTTTAAAAAGGATCTTAGGGAACGTAGTTTTAAGGACGACAGTGAGTTGCAAGCAGCTGTTATAGAACATTTTGACGGAAAATGTTCTATACAGATTACATTGAAAAATAAAAATACTTATATTGTTCCAAGTTTTTTTTTTTTGTATATCAGGCCGAGAATTTATGGCGCCTACCTCGTATAATATAATACATAAGCTATAGGAGGTATATGTCAGCACATTTATTAATATATTTGTTCTGTGGATATTCATGAAAACAAACAACATTGTAAATAGCCGTAAATAGTGCTCAAGTTCCCATTAAAAGTGAATACTATCGATTAAGTAAGAAAGGTAAGGTACTAATGTGTATATAGTGATTTCTTAACTAGATACCTAGGGACAGTTAATTTGTTTTTGAAAATATTGATTTCTTAATTTTGTTTTTGTGGGATTGGTAGGTACATGGTTATAAATTCGGAAATGTTTGTACGTGACATGGTAGAGTACTGAATTGAATGCATTGCTGCCGGGAGTATAATTTTAGATATTTATGTAGTTAATATTTACTAATTCCATAGCAATAGAAGTAAATATTCAGTTAATTATTTCGCGAATATTAGAAGTAGAGGTTGAGAACTTCTGTATATGACATTGATTCCCTACTGTTTTATACTATTACTTTCTTATACGTAATATAAGAAAGTATTGTGATGACGAAAATGTTGTTGAGATTTTTGCAGATGTCCACGTTTTGAAGTCCCCTGATACCAAAAAAGTGGTTTTTAAAAATGTCCCTCTCTCTGTGTGTGTGACCACGATAGCTGTCAAACCGCTGTAGATATCAATTCCAAGTTTTGTATTTACCAGTATAATTTCCCTCTTGAGATCTGCTTAGATTTTCAGGAGAATCGCCAGACCGGAAGTAGAAGCCTACTTCAGTGAAAAAATCGAATTTTGCCAATACTTCGTCGACTACTAAGTTTAAACAAATTTATAAAGAATCCATATGTACTCAAAATTAAATTTGAGAATAATTTTATTATAAAAGTTTTTTGAAATTCCTACCCGAAGTGGGTCTTTTACTCTTATCGAAGATCAGTTTTTTGCAAATATTTCGCAAGTCATGCTTTTTAGACGGATACATTACGAGTATAATAGTATATATAACTTAATTTTCAATATCTTTTACATAAAAAAAATTTCAAAATTCGGAACGGAAGTAACACTTTTACTCTTAGCGAAAGGCGATTTTTTTGCATGTCATAAATTATGCATTCAGTATATATTTAACAAGAGTACAAAAGTATTTAGAGCGAGATTTGCAATGTTTTTTGTATAAATGAAATTTCAAAATTCGGACCGGAAGTAGCGCTTTTACTCTTAGCGCGACTTTCTTTCGAATATCTCGCCAAATATGCATTATATAGAGATTTATTAAGAGAATAGAGGTACCTAGAATAGGATTTTGAATAATTTTTATACAAGAAATATATTTCGTCTCTGTGCCGTTTCTAGCTTCAGTTCTCTCTATATTACTTATTTTTTATTTTTCTCAAATTTAAGATTTGTTTATTTGGCTGAAAAAAATTACCTTAGCAGTACTTTCAAAGTGTTGCCAATAACAACTATGTAAAATATGAAACAGCTGTTTCAAGTGATTGATTAAACATAAATACTACTATTTTATCCATACACATTAGAGTCATTTAAATTATAGTGTTCCGAAATAGAAGCATTTCAATCATTCGAGCATAACTTTTTCATTTATTTAATTTTTATTGTTGCAATAATAACACAGCTTTGTACAATGCTAGTTGGAGCATCTGGGCGTACAACGCAGGTACAGCTGCGGTTCGAAATCATTGTCTCCTTATAGATTAAAGGAAATTATATTTCTGTATCCCACTGCGGCGCATGTTTGTTCTGTGAATTTTATGTCTAGAGGATCATCATGTCGTATGATGATATGTTTTAGGTTATGGTTATGGTAAATGTTTTTTGGTCATTGAGCACTACCAAATGTATGAAATTTATTTCTTCATAAATGTGTATACGTATATATTTCTCAGATACAAATATCAATTTTTATACAATGAGATACAATATAAAAAACTTCAATTTGAATATATCGGAAATTACAATATAATTTCTAATTAGTTGGCAATTTGTTATAAACCTTTATAGTTGTATACATATTGATATCGCTGTTTGGAATAAAATCATTCTTATGCAGCTTTGCATAAACTGCACGTTCATACAGGAATAATTAAAGTTATGCGCTTACATTGTTATTCTGGAAAATAGCCCTGCACAATAAGTATTAATAAAAGGCAAAAATTGATCTCAATATTTTATTGATAATAAACAAAATATGAATATTATTCCTTACTTTATTTACACACTGTATATAGTCATGGGATTACAAACACAATGTATACAAACGCAGCAG
Source organism: Amphimallon solstitiale (assembly GCA_963170755.1). NCBI lineage: Eukaryota > Metazoa > Arthropoda > Insecta > Coleoptera > Scarabaeidae > Amphimallon > Amphimallon solstitiale. The sequence goes on from OY720679.1 coordinate 48,293,901, forward strand.
ACTTTGGAATATGTAGTTATTGAATAGCAGAAGAGCATACAATTAAATTAAAATATGTGACTTCCACCTATGTTATTACCATTATGGCAATTTGTTTCAGAAACGCATTTTCTTCGAGATTTCTTTCGCAAACAATACTCCGAGTTTAGATTTAATGTTATTAGAGTAGATAATTGTCAATGATTGCATACATTTATTCAGAAATCATTACGACTACTAAAGTATGTGATATGCATTTATAGAATTAATTGCTTGTGGTTGATATATTATAGATATATAGATACCTAGTAGTATTAGTTGTGGTTTTATAAAAGAATCTGAATCAAATAGAAATCGTTATTTAAACGTAATACCTGTGGTAATACTAACCACATTTATCAATATGTCTTAATTTAACATTGCTGAATAATTTATTATACATTCAAAGTATTATATCAATCGAATATTGTGTACACAATACTACTGCAAGAAGTAGACTTATTGAATCAAAATAGTTATGTATAAGGAAATTGAAGCTTATTGCTATATGTATTACTTTCTTATATGAAGTATAGGGAACTATTGTGATAGTAAACAGACTTTTTTTTATTTCGAAAAAACATCAGAAATTGACCATTTTTAAAAATCGTATTTTTTAACATTTACATCGTCCTATCTGCCAATTTAATTAAGCTATGAACTTGATTTTTTTAAAAATTAAAGCACATAAATAAGCGCTTCAAGCGATATTATTTCTCTATTGAATATTGTATATTAATATTGGTTTAAATATCAGTTTACCTGATATTTCGATACGAACACAATTTCAACAATCGTAGCAACAGGTCACATGGTACACTAGCCGGATTCAGTCAAACAGAGAAAATTATAAAAACAAAAATAAACAGATCGCACTAAATAGAAACAATGGTAAGTGAACAGTAAATATCTCAACATGTCTGTAAAATTGAATTAAGATAGAATTATCAAATTTATGGATTTAAATACTTAAAAACAGAAATTTACAAGTAACAGTTTTTATGTCAAAAGTGTCTATGACTTGCTAACGTACTTCTGAAGGCACGTAAAACCGTCGGTGTCCCTGCTATTTTGGTAGTCGTTAGGCCATGTTACAAGTGCTCGGTCTGCTTGAAATCGCGTAACTACAGCGTAACACTTGACCTTAGCCAGAAGGTATACGATATTTAGTAGAAGGGACAAGCACTAATATCGTCTTACTTTTGATATTGACCGGTATAGTGCATGTTTGTTATTTAATATAAATTATTTTTCGTATCTATTATAGTGCTTTACTGCCGTGTTTTTGTAAGAAATTCGTCTTTAACATTTTCTTTCCTTATTTGAATTTTTTACAATATTTAGGAAATTGAAAAACATAATATTTTTGCATATTAATATAGATTTATAATAAGGAACTCACATTGGGAATAATAAATTACAGTCATGAATGTAAATGGAAATAAATCCAATACTTTCTAGAAAATATTTAATTGCCCCTACTAGCCAAACGTTTCTTCTGTAGTTCGCATTTATTATTTATAGTACGTTTACCAATAATAAATAAACAGTTCTCTTTATTGTTAATTAATGAATAAATGTTTTTGTGCAATTCCCGATATTTTTTAAATCTAATATAAGGCACCGTCACAAAATGTCGATGCTAAAAATAAACGAAAGTATAAGCTAGCTCTACACTCATACAGCATGTGTCAATTTTCATTAGCCACAGGCGATTAATCCATACAGTACGTGGCAACATAGTACCCCTTCTTTCCTTTCCAATGCCAGCACGACCGATGCATGCTCGTAAATACAAGTTAGCATGGTCAGCAGTAACTATTCGACCACCGGCTTGGGTGTTTGTAATGCGTTCAGAAATAATATTTACGAGTTGCAAGGATTTGTTTTTCTTTTTCCTTTCAGTAAATGCAGAGAATTATTAAGCTGCGTTCACGCTGCATGACACAAACAAAAGCGTAATTTTAATAAAATTAAAAATAAGGTAAATAAAAAAGGATTCTGAAAATAATAATATACTACTAGATCAGGAGATCGCGGGGGCCATTTGATGTTTCCCGTTCCAGTAATAAGACGGCTTTTATTGCAGACTAGATCGCAACGTGTTCGCAGCTAAACATTGAATGTAAAATCTGGTGGAGAGGATTGGGAAGATCGGAGAAAATCGTTGTGATGTCGATTGTTGCCGGGATTGGTGACGGACAGTAGGGGTGCCACGTTGCCACGTATTACTTGTATACGTATAAATCGCACGTAAACATTTGAATCCCTATACCTAATGAAAATTGACACATACGGTATATTACCAGAACAGTATAGATAATTAAATATTTTTTTGTTTTGCAGATTGTTATTTAATATTTTCCTAAATTTATTTATGGGATACGCAGGAAAGTTTTTTCTATATGAAACATTTTGTTTTTCAATTTATGGAAACGAATAATAATTAGATGGGAAATATTTTTTTTATTTTAGCTATAAGAGTAAAGTCTATTTACATTGTGGTTTGTATATAATTCCATGAATTTACTTTTACTTGAATGTCATTTAAGTAGGTAAAAGGCATTTATTATATATTTAATTTATTATAGGAAGCAAGTATACAGAGAAGAAGCCTTTCTCATGCTTTTATAAACACAATTTACAATAGGAAGCATTTCACTAATGAGATTTTAGAAATCAGCCCGTTGTGTTGTGAATAAATAACTAGATGGATCATTCGCCTTAAAAAAGACACCCAGGACATCGATGCGTTTGTTTGTGTTCGCAGCCATTTTTTTCGGCTAATTTGCTTTCTATTCTTAGCATTGGAATGTGCGTTGATGCGTTTATGAGTAACTCTTTAATTAACAACAGATTATGTAATTAGGGGAACGCAGTATCTAACACAGCTGGTGATAATATATGTATACATAGTTCATAATTGAACTTGATTTGGATTCATTGAGAAACTCCATTTACATGATAATTAGTAGTGTTTACGAGCTAAAAATAATTTTAGATACGTCCTAAAATGTTTCGTTCGCATTTATATCTTTGTAAACAAATTATTTTGTCATTACATACATACTACCCAATATTTTTGCTAAAAAAAGTTTTTGGAACTTCGCATACAGAAGGATGATGTAAATGAAATAAAATTGTTTTCCGCAGAAAATATTACAGCAATTTTTTGCAAGTCTTAATTTGTGCACTGGCGCAGTGTCTCGAAGCAACAACACATTTTATGCGAGTGTTCTGTGCCTATTGCAGAATCTCTTAAGCCATGTATAAAATTAGCAAGGTACCTCGACAGTCAATAAATGATTACTATTGCCAAGATGGAGACTTTGACTTACCACTATCTTATTTTTATTCGGGGTCGTAATAATCCACGTTTTATTTCCAGTGACAAGCCTGTTCATATTAAATTTTGTTAGGTACTCATACATCGCCATAATTATTTACACGTATCTACTCATCCGTGGATTTGGCATCTTGCACTAACAAACTTCTCGTAATTTCTGAAAAAACTAAAGCTTAATTTGCGTATATTCAGTATTGATGTCTTTATTACCAACAATTTTTTTTTGAAAAACTGAGCGTGAGCTTATAAATACCGATGACAATGATTTTCGAGCAGATTTAAACTACTTTGACTTTTCGCGAACAGTTAAATTGGTAGTTTATTTCATTGCTTTTTAAAGACTTGTACATGAGGGGTCATTGACACAAATTAAAAATCAGCAATATACAGGGTGTACCACTTAAAACTCCCAGGTCAAATATCTCCGAAACGGATAAAGATATTTGAATTTTGTAAAAAGTAGTTACTAAAGAATGTGATTCACTCTAGTTTTCTCATACAATTGTGTTTTATTATGTGAAGATATAGATGGCGCTGCGATGAAAAGGATTTTTTTGATCGCCACAATCTTCATTTGTTTTTTATTTGAAAGAGTATTAACATTAATGTAAATTTTACTATTTGTGTTAGTTTCCAAAATTTAACGGTTTCTCAGATATTCGTGTTTAAAGAAAATAAGAGTAACTTTAATTTCTGTCTTTATTTTGTTTAAATACTTAAAATGATCAAATATAACTAACAAAGATGGTCAAAATTGTTGCATTCTTGATTGTTACATAACGTATATCGCCTTATTAGTTCTCTTCCACAAACATTTAACAATGAATTTCTACTAATTTTTTGAACATTTGCATAAATTTTATTATGAAGGTCGCCCATATCTGTTATGGGTTCCTTATGAACTTCAGTTTCAAGTAACCCCATAAGAAAAAATCTAAAGGGGATCCGGCGAACGAGCCGGCCACCTAAGCACGCCATAAGTACCAATCCAACGTTGTGGGAACATTTGATTAAAATAGTCAGTGACTATGTTGGCATTATGAGCAGGTGCCCCGTCTTGATGTAATCACATATTATTTCGCAGCTCTATAGGCACATGTTCCAAAAGCAGTGGTAACTCATTTGGCAGGAAATGTAAGTAGCGCACACCAGTAGTTAATGTTTCATGATAAAAGTGGGGACCTAGGATATATCCATTTAAAATTCCAGACCAAACGTTAACGCCAAAAACTGCTTGATTTCTTGTTTGCCTTATCCAACTAGAATTATCTTCTGGCACATCTTCCAAAAGTAGTGGTAACTCATTTGACATTATGCTTAATTCAAGTGCCATTGCTGTGACAACGACATTCGTCACTCCACATAATCTGATTCATTAAGTTGTTGTTTTCCACTAACATTACAGAAAATTCTGCCAGAAAATCGAGTCTGCGTTGATTATCTCCTATTCTTAAATGGTGCACTAAATGAACTTTATACGGAAAGTATTTATTTTCTTTTAGAATCCTACGGCAAGAGGTTACAGATAGATCATGCTGTTCTTTTAATTACTGTAATAATGTATGTGGATTATTATTAATTGTTTGTAGTACCGCTGCCGTAATTTCATCATCTCTTACTCTTTTCTGCCTTAATTGTTTTTGTTTTTTGAAGCTACCGTAATTTCTGAGATTTGCACACAGACTTATAAATGTTTTTGTGATCTGGTAAAAGGTCTGTTCGGAAAGCGTAGAGCATGTCATCGCATTGCTTCAGATGCATTTCTACGGAATTCTCCATAAATTAAAACCATATTCAGTTTGTCTTCATTTGTGTGTAAAATCATATTTTTAAAACAATCTGAACGTAAAGTGAGTAAATGTTTGAATGAAGCTAATTATAAAGACAATTAATAATTAAACAAATAACACTAATGTGTTTTAATGTCAAAAGATTTCCTAAATAATTAAAGCAAGCATACATACATACACACAGACATGAATGCTTTTCGGCCTAGATACCTATGCCAGTCTATGAAGTGAAATTTATAAAAAGGAACTAACTATAAACTTTAAATTGTGAAGTAACTATAATAGCAAGAATTGTGAATATGTTTACTCCTATTTTTCCCTGCAAATTAAATATTTAAACAAAATAAAGACAAAAATTATAGTTACTCTTACTTTCTTTAAACACTAATATCTAAGAAACCGTTAAATTTTGGAAACTAACACAAATAATAAAATTTACATTAATTTTAATACTCTTTCAAATAAAAAACAAATGAAGATTGTGGCGATCAAAAAAATTCTTTTCATCGCAGCGCCATCTATATCTTCACATAATAAAACACAATTGTGAGAGCGAACTAGAGTCTATCACATTCTTTAGTAACCAATTTTTACAAAACTTAAATATCTTTATCCGTTCCCGAGATATTTGACCTGGGAGTTTTAAGTGGTACACCCTGTATACAAAAATTGTGTTAGTGTGTATTTCAATAAACTACGGTGTGGCCCAGATAAGTATGTGGACGGTTATTGCTTGGTAATTAAAACGGTGAATTACTTCATGTATTGATAATGGTACAGGGACCTTCTTTTATACATTAAATTAATTTTTAAAATAATTTATTAGTTATTTGCTCTTTTTTATGCAAATCCATTCATTTAATGAATGATACATTATATAATTATTTAATGTAATAATTATTCAATGTGTCATAAATTCTAATAATTATTGTTAATAAATTTATAAAAGTAAGAAGTTCATTTTGTATTAAAAAAAATAATTTAGAAAAATTAAGTGAAATTGCTTTCACTCTATCCACTGCCATTTAAACCAGCATTTACTACAATCTTCGATACAAAAAAAATATACATCTTTATTAGTATTACAAAGATAACGTTTTGCTCAAAATTCTTAAAATTAAAAAAGCAAAAGTACTCTTATAAAAACAAGGCAAGTATTTGGACATTAGACATTAGAATCCACATTTTTGTCTTTTCAGGATGTAACAGTATTTCATGTAATGCAGTCCTATGCTAAATTTTCCTTGAAACAATTATAATATTCTTTATATTCTATTTATTTTCCTATACCGTAGTCGTCATATTTTAATTTCTGATCCGAAAGTAGAAAAAGGAAAAGAGCGCGACGAAATGAACTAAAGATAAACTTAAGCGAGGCTGCCAAGACAGTATACTCGACAAACGTTTCCTATGAAATGTAAGGCGTGAGGGTCCCCCGACACTGCGTTGCTCTCCCACCACTGTTAGCAAGCAGGCATCGCTGCATATTATAAGGTCATCTTCTGCATGGGATAGAAGTATAAACCGAAATTAAAATTTGACGACTACGGTATATCAAAGCACTAACATGTGGACCTTGTCTTTTACTGCTTTGTTTATTGTTACATATGATAATCCTATAATAAAAATATTTAGTAATGACAGAGTAACACTGAAGTTTGTTTTGTCTTTCACAACATACTGGTTACAATTATTTGACGCTGCCTTTTTCCCCACAAACGATTTATGATTCCGCAAGATCCAAATTATAATGTGATTAATTTTATTATCCGGATATTCTTGAACACATAAGATTACGATGCATTTCCATTTCACTTGGCCGGTGCGAACATGGATTCTTATTCGAAAAAATAGATATTGTTAAATTTATGTCTCTCCAATTTGACAAATGTATATAATCACTTACCACGATGACATTGATATGTAAAATAATAAATATGGTTCTGAATGACACTGATAATTTTGGATCGGAAAGACAACAATTTAATGATATCAACAAAATGCTAACTTCACATTAAAAAGTGGATGTATATTAACCTATTCATATTTGACAAATATCTATGTGTCACGTGGATCATTAAAGTACACCGATTATACTGTAAGCTCTGAATGAAGTTGACAGTGCAAAAGGAACATTGCTCTAAGGGATGCTTTAAGCTTAGTTATACTAACATTTTTTCCTGATTAATTTAATAGATGCCACCTTTGCATAGATTAGAAGTTTCAGCTAGTTGAACTCCAAAGAAGAATAATCTTCGTCGCATTAAACATAACACAACATGAAAAAATATAGAAACACCCACGCACACGTTATTTTCAATGTATTTTACGTGTCTACATTGTCCCTTACATCTAATAAAACGAGAATTGAAACGTGCCTACATTTTCCGGCGCGCATGCATCGGCGCTTGAGTGCCGATATAAGAGTGTGTGTCTAGCTGTGTATATTCTGTATGTAAAACATGACCGACCGGAAGTGTCGCACGTTCACTTTTGTCTAATAAATTTTCTCCACGTTAAACGCTCTTACCACAAACTAAATGGCTATTAATACTTCTACTTCTAAGGTAGGGCGCGACTTATAAGTTGATGATCCGGTTCGTTTTTCTTAATTGCCGTTTTGGAAAACCCGTTTCTAAAGTGAAATAGGCGTACTTACAGCTACAAAGGTTACTATAAAAATGATATTTATTAGTTTCTTTAATACCGGAGAGAAATTTTTATTAATGCACCTGCAAATGATTGCTTTGATGTTATTGACTGCTTAAGGAGGTTTCGCAGAGGTGCCGGGTAACTGCCGTGAGGTAGGACGTAAGGGGGTGGCGCCATATGCGCTAATGTAAATTCCGCCGATGTAAGATATTCGTTAAAATAAAACAAACAGTAGAAATTTTTCTTTTTCTTATTATGTTTTTGCATTAAATTGAATACAAAGGATTAATTAAGGCTTCGTTGGGAGTACTTTCTTATAGTTCAGATTAATTACTCCTACATTTCACTCTCAAAGTTAGCAAAATTTACAACATTATAACACAATTTCAGACACTTTATTTTAAAAACTAATTCCAGTCGAGCATGCATTGAGCCTTTGTTTATTTGTATTTTAAATTTCGTTTTCATATTTCGTAAATAAAAGCGGTATTATTGTTTTAAGGAAACCATCTTGAGTCCAGAATTTACATTAGCGCATATGGCGCCACCCCCTTACGTCCTGCCTCACGGCAGTTAGTCGTCACCTCTGTGTAAGCCCCCTTAATGTTGACAGCACACATGGGACATCATTTCCAGCAGTGGCAGCTTCTAAGTTATAATTATGTATTGGTTTTACAAAAAAGATATTTTATATAATCGTTTCATGTAGAATTGCTTCATAAAGTTGTTTTTTATTTATACTTATATGTTATTAAGACACAGATTCAATTACCTTTCATAAACTTCGTTTATTTAAATGAGTCTAAACATGTTCTTGGAAACTAAACCACATTTTTTACACCTTACTTTTTTAAATATAATTTACTTATCTGAACGGTATCTTTTTAATTATGATCGTGTTATTCAACAGTTTAACAGTTTAAAATTGATTTAATTCCTAACTGTGTTATGATAAATGTCCTAAAATATTTATCTGGTTTGGTCGTAAGTACATATGCGCAGTTTTGTGAAAATCGTCATTCAAATAACATTTTTAAAACACAATATCAATCAAATTATAAGGCAAACGGTGAAATTTGGAATATACTTTTTTCAGTACCTATTATTTGCATAAAGAACATATTTTTTAATGTGGGTCAGAAAATGATAAGGATTGTGTTAAATTTGGCCCTACGTGTATTTGTCTGGCTTTACATTAGTCCATTACGTAGGGCACCAAGATTAGCATATTGGTCTCAAACAATGTTACTTTGGCCGTTGCGTGGTAATGACGTGCAGTTTGACCCCATTATTATAACAAAACAGGTTAGACTTTTTTTGCACCTACATGATAGGTATGTACTTTGTTTTGTTTGTGTAAATCACAATAAATAAATAATTAGGTTTGTTTGTTATTAAGCTTGAAAAGAAATTTTTATTTAAATGATGTCTTCCTGGAAACCAAACCTCATTTTCTACACCTTATTTTTTTAAATATAATTTAGTAATTTAATATAGTTTAGATGGGAATGTTATGAATCTACATAACATTTTAATACAAAATTAAAACATTTATTTTATTCAAATGAAAGAACAACAGACAATAATAATAATTAAAAAGGAATAGACCATTGCTCACAAAAACTACATTCTTCATTATATTCCAATTCGGTCGGGCAAACATCGTTTTCATTATGCTTTAAAACTCGTTTAAAGTAGCCTACTTTTGGATGTAAAAAGGCGACAAAATTAATATCATACAACTTTTTTGGGAAGAGCTAATGGATATGAATTGTGCAACTTTTTTGTAGGTAAAAATGTTTTCCTTGTTGTGTCTTCTTCTTTTTGGTATATCCCATGTTTTAAAATTTTCCTCTTCAGAAAAACTATTCTTATACAATATTTTCCCTGGGTTTTCCTTGGCATAGCCACTGAATTTTATTAACACTATACTAAATCGCATTTGAGCCCTTCTCTACCCAGAAGCATAAATACGAAAAGAGACACATGACATACATAGGTCTAATATTTTTAAAGCTTATACAGTGCGTTCATGATGAAAGGAACAAATTTGTATAAAATTCAAGTAATTATTTTGCAGAAAAACGCTCGGACAGGTCGATTAATATTTTTAGTTGTGAATTTTTTCACATAAGAAAATTATATACAGGGTGTCTAAAGAAGAACATATGCAGCAATCATTGTTTTTTTAAATGGAACATACTGATATTATGCCATACAGTGCACTCGCGATAATATTAACACCCTAATAAATGAACACCCCAAAATATGAACACTTTTTCTCTGCCATTGATTACTCCAAAATATGAACTTTGTACAAAAGCTTTAAAATATGAACATTTATTTTTTTTATTTTGAAGCGGATTTCAGCTATATAATATGTATAAAAATTAGGGGAAACCCCGAGTTATTAACATTTGAATGCCAAATGTCAATGGTCAAACAAACAAGTGCACTTTTTAGTTAGTTTTTACATGTATGCAGACGCAAACGCATGTTTGGTTTTTAAGTGTTAATTAAAAGTGAATAATTTGTAAAATATGCATACAAAAAAACATAAATTTCTAACTTTAAAGGAAAAATATGAAATTTTGGAGAATTTACAAAAAGGTGCAAGTGTTACTAATTTAGCGAAGAAATATGGAGTGACAAAGTCCACAGTATCTGGAATAAAAAAGAATAAAAACGCAATTTCAAAATGTGTCTACAATACATTCATCGGACCTGGAAAAAGAAAAACTATGCGACCGTCGGAGTACCCAAAAATGGAAAAATCATTGTATAAATGGTTTATGCGTATGAGGGATAAGAAATTCCCCATCAGTGGACTAATGTTGAAAGAAAAGGCCAAGGAGCTTCATTATAATATTAAGGAAAATAACTCTGACTTCAACGCTAGTGACGGATGGCTGCAGAATTTCAAAAAGAGATTCGGCGTAAGATTGCTCCAAATTTCTGGAGAGAAACTTTCTTCTCAGCCCCAGTTGGTTGAACCATTTAAAGTGGCACTTAGATCGAAGATTGAAAAGCTTGGATTGAGTAATGATCAACTTTATAACGCCGATGAATCGGGTTTATTTTGGAAAATTTTACCAACCAAAACATACGTGTCGTCTCAGGAAAAATCAGCCCCAGGTACAAAGACTGAAAAACAAAGAGTTACTTTCCTGTGCTGTGCAAATGCTACGGGATCTCATCAGCTCAAACTGCTTGTTGTCGGAAAGTCAAAAAAAAACCGTTGTTTCCAGAATTTTGATTGCCCTGTTCACTATCGTCATTCTAAATCAGCGTGGATGACTGGTAACATTTTTAAAGACTGGTTTCATCGCTCATTTGTTCGACACATACCTATTCATTTTAAAATATTTTTTACATAATTCAGGTGGAACAATTTTTAACCAAAAAAGGGCTTCCAGTGAAAGCTATTCTCTTAATAGATAATGCCCCATCTCACCCACCTGAAGACGAATTAAAATCTGAAAACGGCTCTATTTTTGTGATGTTTATGCCACCGAACGTGACCCCACTCATCCAGCCCATGGACCAAAATGCTATAAGGATCACAAAGCTGTATTACAGAAATAGCCTTTTGGCTTCCATTGCTGCTAAAGGGGGTGGTTTGATAGAAACTATGAAGCAGACTACATTGAAGGAAGCTATCATTATTTTGGAATCAGCTTGGAGAAGAGTAGATTCAGCTGTGTTATCCAAATGCTGGAACAACATTTTAAATATGGTAGTGAATCAAGATGATCCCGAAGATGAAATTCCTCTAAGTGTTGTTAGAGAAAATTTGCAAATGAATTTACGTGAATTGGAAGAAAGCGCCGCCAATGTTTTATGCGTCTTACTACCCGAGGTTTGTATTCTCTGAAATGATGCTATTGAATGTGAAGATAATGAAGTAGAAGCCATATCCGATGAAGATGATTGTGTGGAGGAACCAAAGAGGACGATTAAAGTCGGGGAGGCTGTCGATATTTTCAATAAGGCGTTGGATTGGGCTGAAGGTGAAATGGTTGAACAGCGAGTTTTAAATGTTTTAAGAGACTTACGTGAGAAGGCAGTTTTAAAAGTTCTCCACCAAAAGAAACGGCAAAAGAAGATAACCGACTTTTTTGAACATTAGCTTTATATTTCTACGGGCTTATTCAAAAAAACTATACAACGTTTATTAAGCTCTTATTTGACATATTTCTGTGAAACATTTGTCATATAAGAGCTTATTAAACATTGCATAATTTTTATGAATAAGCCCGCTAGCTTTTATGTATATGAATATGTATAGAAATAAGTATATTTTTGTTTGCTGCAAACAAACTTAATGAAAAAGTTCCTTTTATGTTTTAAAATAAAACAAAAATTTAAACTATTTAAATTAAACTTTCATTTATACAGGAAAGAACGTTAGGTGGTAAGTAAATGACTTGGTTTTATTAAAATTTTGTGCCATTTGTAAATATGAACAATCCCAAAAATTTGAACAGCCCTTGTTTTCATTAGTTCATATTATCGCGAGTGCACTGTATTTGAATTGTATGGTAAATTCTAAACACTTTTTGTGTAACATACCATATCCCCAAAATCAGCGGTTTTCGGAATAATGACGTTTGAAATGTGATAAATTAAAAAAAATACATGAAAATCGATTAATTTGAAGTAGAGTTTTTTGTTGAAGATAAAATTTGCATTACCACGTTGTTTTTGTTGGCTTTTAAAAAAATGTTCAAGGTGTCCTTGTTCAATTTAAACATTTTATTTCATTACCTATGTGTATTTTAATTTATCACAAAACTCATTATTCCGAAAACCGCTGATTTTGGGGATATGGTATGTTACACAAAAATGTGTTTAATGTGTTTAGAATTTACCCTACAATTCAAAAATGGCATAATATACAGGCTGTTCCATTTAAAAAAACCAATGATTGCTGCATATGTTCTTCTTTAGACACCCTGTATATAATTTTCTTATGTCAAAAAATTCCAAACTAAAAATACTAATCGACCTGTCCGAGCGTTTTTCTGCAAAATAATCACCTGAATTTTAAACGAATTTGTTCCTTTCATCATGAACGCACTGTATATCACTTTTAAAGTTTATAAATTTCTTTATAATAGAGGAAAAACTAAAGTCCAAGTATTGGGAACCCAAACTTCCTTTTTTTCATGGAACTTATTTTTATTTAGGCCTTTATTACATCTAAATTTTTGTAATCATTAAAAATAATGAGAGAGAACCTTTGACGTTGGATAGAGCAGATTTACATTATTAAGATATGACTAATAACAGAATTTCGGACAAATTGCAGGCCCTTTTTCGACCGAGCCACATATTTAGTTTATCTTGTTACGTTATAAGTTTCACAAGAAACAACTCTGACGTTTAACATTTTTTTATGACCGGCCGGTCATAAAGATGTTTTTTTCTAAGTAATACTCGTAATATAATAGTATATTACATACCAAGGTTGAGAAGATGACTATTATTGCCCGAGTGGCGAGATTAAATTCCGAGGCGCAAAGCGCCGACGAATTTAAGCCACAAGGGCAATAATAGTCTTCTCAACCGTAGTATGTATACTATTTTTTGTACCAGTAGTCTAATTGGACCTTAAAACCTTAATAATTATGAATAAATTTACTCATATATGTAAGAATGCCCTTGTAATAAAACTTCATGTAAACAAATAAGTAGGCTATATTTTGATGTTTACAAATAAGTTTTGACGTAAATGCTGAAACTAAAAGTCAAGTATTTTTTAGATTATTTTTCATTCCATTTATAATGTCTAAAGAGTTTAGATGTACACCACCTGAAATGCGCGAGATTGCAGAACAGGCAGCTGAGAACTTGCTTCCGCATAAATCTAATCACAATCACTTATACATGAAAACATTTACAGAATTTAAAAAATGGTATAATTCCAAATATACAGTAGTAACTTCTGAAAACGTACTTCTGGCTTATTTTCATGAATATTCAAAAAATAAAAAAGCCTCGACTTTATGGGCGCAATATTCAATGTTGAAAGCTACACTTGGCCTAAAAGAGAATATTAACATATCAAAATATTTTAAATTAGTTGCCTTTTTAAAAAGAAAAACTTAAAATTATAAGCCCAAAAAATCATTAGTATTTACTCGAGGAAATTATAAAATTCTTTACTGAGGTACCCGACATATTGCTGTGACTCTTACAAATTTATAGATATATAAAATAAATTAAATTTACTTAATTAATACGTAACTGAGAGTCAAGCACGCATCCTAGTGCTAGGCCTTATGCTAGACTATGATACGGTGAACTTTCTGCTGAAAGGTAGGTTAAGCAAAGCATTCTACATGTAACTAGCTCAGTTTGAAAATAAATAGTTCTCTCAGGGGCAGAAAATATGACTTGATTCTCCTTCTCTTTAATCATATCCAGGTCAGGTAAAGAAATAAAATACAAAATAAATCTTAACATCTAATTTATTAAAATAAAATAATTTTAAATGAATTCAAAAGTTTTAATCTACAAATATTTACACATCAAAAATCAATATTCAGTCATAATCCCAAATTTATACATCCTAATCAATAAAATACTACAAGAAATAAAGAATAAATGAAATCATCATGTCGTGCAAGCTTATATCTAAAAATGTGAACGTGATTATTATTATTAATATTTGTCATAGATACATGTAAACAATCAAAATTAAAATAAATTAACCGTGATGAATTGTACTGGAATTTAAAAATAAAAATAAAAATTTGTGCGGTCTACAATTTGCTAACAAAATATAGACATTAAGGAAGTGGCTTTGCCCTAATTAGTCCTGTCCGGCGCCTTTTCTCGCTCCCAACACAGTACCATCAGATAACAAATTCACACCGAAGAGTATCCCAAAGTTCCACCCTACGAGCATGTCATTTTCAGCTCGTCGGACACAACCCGAACATACATCAACATGTGCACACTCCTTAAGGAATATATATATATTTAATTGAATAAATAAAGTGAAATAAAACAACGTCTCTGCGTATTCAATAAATTAACTCAGCCCTGATTAGTTCTGCCTGGTGCCTTTTCTCGCTCCCAAACGCAGTACCACCAAGACCAATTCGTGTATTTCAAATTCACCAGGACTCCATGCTATGAATTAAATAATGACATAATTCATTTCACACATCCCTGATGTATTATTCAACACGTTAATATTGAACACCCAAATACTACAAAACACATTTAATTCTCATATCAAAAGAAATAATATATATACATTAAAAGAAAATAAACTTTACCTTTTTCACGAAATTCCAATACAAAAAACACCACTACAAATAAAGAACTTTGAGACGCCACTATACACACATTTATAACAAATATTGTTTAATCACCTTAACTCTTCATACATCGTATTAAACTCTTCCATAATTCTCAATGAATATTTTATTCACTTAATATATAACCTATATACACATAAACAAAATTATTAATTCCAAATATCCTTTGTAGGATGAATAAATTTTAAAAGAAAAATAAATTATACGGAAAAGAAAAATGATTATGCTATTCAAAGTTATCATTACAAATGCTAGAAAGTTTTGTCATAACGTACGGCATAGTACCCTACATGCAAAACAAAACTCTCTAGAAAGAAGGAAATAAAATGAAATTAAATAAATTCAAAAACCGAGTTCATAAAATAAAAGTATTTCATACATAGGTAGTTATTCGAATACATCTAGACATTTTAATGTAATACGCGCTGCATGTTTAAAATAAAATTATTATAAGTGTAGAATCTTGTAAAAATTTTATAAGTATTGAAAATCTCAAAATTTTTCTAAGTCCGGAATTTAAAATAATCCTATTAAAGAGGAGGGAGGAAGTGGTTTTCACCTACTTTTAGACTAGTTAATATTGCGGTTTTCACCAAGCAAATCCCGGAAATTTTATCTGTCCGCCCTTTTATTCGTAAATCTCTTTATAAAAACATACGGCAACTTTCGTTAAACACGAATCCACCTCCAAAATTGTAAGTCGACGGTGCCGCTCCTATCGGTTGCATGGGGAAACAGCGTATTAATAATCCTTGAAAAAGGTAAACAAACATGTGACTATAAATCCGTCTATACTTTTATGATTCAGCCATGCACCTGATAAACAATACTTTTTGTGCCGGTCCACCCGGTCGATCCCTGCCAAAGCCAGACGTGTTTGTGCGAGAAACACCTGCTCGATCCTTTACCCGTAACATTTAATACGTCTTAAAATTATAACCTTATAAAAATTTACTAAGATTCTTTTATCGTTTTACTTAAATAAAAATAAAGTTTTAGTAAATTATCAATATAGTGAATATTTATACACATCATAGTAAAAATGAATAAAGTAAAAATTAATTTAAATAAAACTTGGGGTGATACGTTTGCATTTGTTATTTGTAAAAAGTTAAAATTGATATTGATGTAAGCAATAGTGAAATACAGATATAACGCACAGGATGCTATTTATCAAACATTGACCTGGTAAGTAAATAACACTATTTACAACTTTTAAATACAACTTAAAGTTCATTGCCACATTCTTATTATGTTGTAAATTTCTTGATTGTTGTTCACTTCATTCTTGAACCATCTCCTCGCATTGTTGGGAAGTTTTATTCGTATTTTCTTTGTCTTGCTCACATTTGGAAATAAAGGGAAAACATTCATCTGCTTTTCTGGTCTATAACAAATTCCATTCCCTATATAACCTGGTTACCAATTACATGTACTCCAAGTTATCCCTATTGATTGCTTACTTGTGTAAAATTTATTTATTCTGTCACTTTAATTTATACAGATCACGTTTACATTCTCTAGTTTATTATTATTCATGAGGAATTTGTTGACTTAAATAAATAAATGCCAATGTACATATAGATATAAATGTGAATAAATATAAATAAAGAAAAATTCTTACCTTTATTAAGCACTTATGTATATAATATGAACGCACACAATAAGAAATCCTTACTTAACTAAACATAAAATTGCAAGTGATCTAAAATTCATTTATTTACACATTATTATTTATTCAAGATCACTGCATAAATATCCCTATGGGAATATCTGTAATTTATAAGCGAGAATCGCTAATGTCAAAGGTATAAATTCAAGATTTCCCATAAATACCAGTTAATATACTTATACATTATTTACAATATTATTGATATTAAGCATAGAGACATGAAATTTCCCTATAATATGCTTATTCTATCTATATACAAATCAGAAGTGAATATGCAAAACTCTTGGAGTTTATTTTAAACTTTACTCCTTTCATGACGAGAAAGTTTAAACAAATGACATTTAAAACACCTAAATTAATTAAACTACCTATATCTATATATACAAAAGTGTACTTAAATTCTTTAAATTTTACACCTTTCATAGGTATTACAAATATTGTAATTGCATCATCGAGTTCCCTTAAAATGAAGTGGCAATTGTAGTCCACTATTTTGGGAAAACTTCTTAACATTTTTAAGTATCTGGGCTGTGGGTACTTTTCAACTGCATCCAAAACCTCTATTCTCGCATGGGTCCATTTAAATTTCACACCCTCTTGTAAAATCATTTTATCATTCACATGATGTGACACATTTTCATCATGTGAGTTTAATATGTGCTGTATGGGCTTTACATAGCCATAATGTAAAATATTTTGTTCCTTATGAACAATTTTATTTAAATTCACTAATAAATTTACCACTATTGGATATAGTTTAATGAAACATTTATATAGCTGTACCAACCAAAGAGAATTAACGTTTACAAACCACTTTGCATTAGTACTTATTAACAATAATGTTTCTATTAATTTTGGGAGTTGTAGCTGATGTTTTATTGATTGAAATAAACATAAACTTAATTTATTATTCTCAATGTTTTCTAAATAATCTAAATATTCCTTAATTACTACTGTGATGGGGTTCATTAAATTATATACTAAATTTTCAATAATTTCATCTTTTAACAAACTTTTAATTTTAAATTGAACACTTAATTTCTGCTTATGGGAAGATGGATGAGTCGTTTCTGTTTTAAAACAATTATCATAGTCTACTACTAAATCTACATTACCATTAAATAATTTAACATCTTTTGTCAAAGGATCACTCACATTATCATTATTAATCTGTTTGTTGCAAATCAAATTTTTGTCACCCATATTTATTTCCCGGTGTGAACATTTATTTATTATGTCACCCATATATTTCGTGGCGTCTTTCTTTTGAAGACCCTCCACATGGTGTGTACATTTATTATTTATGTCACCCGTGGCAAACATGGACTCTTCCCTTTGAAGATCATCCACATGGTGTGAACCTTTATCCTTGTCAATCAAACTATCATTATTTATTTTTAAAGTGAGGTCCCTATCAAAATTATCAATGATTGAATTATTAACTAATATTTTATCATCTTGAGCCCCTTTGTCCCAAGACATGTTTACTTTACTATTGTGAAGGGTTCTATTTTCCCTTTCCAATTTCGATGTATATAGACTCAAAAAATCCATCCCAAGTACGCAGCAATATTTTAATCTTGGTGTAACAATAAATTGTGTTACAAGTTCTACATCACCCATCTCTATATTTATACAAAATACATTATCTTGCTTGTAAAAACCTAATTTTTCAAACCTTTTATCAAATAATCCCCCATCTAAAAGTGACAATTCTAATTCACTATCTATTACAGCTACACCATATACATCCCCTACTTTAACATCTACCAGTGGAAATTTAGTGGTTATATTACTTAAATCTATAAAATTTTTCTTGTTACGCTGTTTCTTCTTTTTCCCTTTGGTTGGACCTACCAAAAATCCAGGTCCTTCTTTATTGCTCCTCTTGACGCATCTCTTGTTACAGCTTCTGTTTTATTTTCTTTATTTTCTATAATTACGTTATTGAATCCTCGGGTATCTTCTGTTTCATTTTTTTCGTATTTCCTTCCTACATGACCCTCCTGTCTCCAATTATTATTATTATTATTACTACTACTACTATTATTATTACCCATGTTCTTGTTGTTACCATTCTCCACCCTTCCTCCCTGGTAACTATTATTCTGATACCGATTACCATTGTTTCTTTGTTGGTTATTACCATTATATCTTTGCTGAGGATTATAATAGTTACCATTGTTACCAGTTTTATACCCATTTTTATTCTGAGGCACACTCCTATCTTCCACGTCGTCCAGACGCTTTACCAATTCCAAGAGTTGCTCAACGGTGTCTATACCCCGTAAAGCAACTGCTTGTACTACCTCATGCTCAAAATGATTGGCTAATTGGGTAACAATGTCACACTCCTGGATCACAGGTTGTATATGTTTCAAGAAAGAATATTTCCGAATAACATAATTCTCTCTAGTTGTAATGGAACGATATTTTCCAAAAGTAAGGTCATGTCTAATGCGTCTTTGTTGAGTTTGTCCCCAGTACTGCCTAATAAACATATTCTCTAATTCTTCGTACGTCTGTACCTCATCAATTACCATATCGTACCATAATAACGCATAATCTCTAAGACACCCCCTCATGAAATGTAATTTTGACATATCATCATTAATACCACGAATGTATGTCTTAATAGTTTTAAGAAATGCCATTGGGTTGTCTTTATTATACCCAGAAAATTTTGGTATATTTTCCGTACCAATTGATATCTGTTGCGGTACAACACAAGATGTACTTGTACCTTGTTCCACTCTCGTTTTCAAATTCTTAATTGTATCTTGACAATTTAATGTCATATCCTGTAGCTTTAAAAGAGAGTCTGTGCATGCACCATATTTAACCCTACAGTCTTCAAACTTACTTGTTAAATTTTTAACATCTTTCTGAACTGACATGGCACTACTGTCCACCTTCAGTTCCAAGAATTGTATTTTCTCATCTTGTCCTCCAATCCTTTCTTCTATCTGTCTAAAATTTTCTCTTGCTACACCGGCCCTCTGATTCATTTCATCTATTAAAAAATTACTGCTATCCTTGCACTTCTTTTCATTTGCTTCAATTTTTTCATTGATCTGTGTAACACTCTGTTTCACATCTTCTTTTAATTTATAGTTCATTGTAGACATTTCCATTCTACAAGCTTTAATCCTTTCATCAATCTTCTCATTCATCGACTTTACTACAGCTTGTATCTCTATTTTATTCTCATCCATTTTCTTGTTCATTTCCTTTTTGTTTCTATTCATCTCTTCTTTATTTTCTTGAAACTTCTTGTTCATTTCAGTTTTATTTTCATCTAACTTTTTATTTATCTCTTCTTTCATTTCTATCTTGTTCTCATCTAATTTTTTATTCATCTCTATCTTGTCACATTCCAATTTACAGAAAAGTTTTTCAAATAAAATATCAAATCTGTCTCCGCCTAGCATTTCTTTCGTTTCAATTTTTACATTTTCAGTTACATTTTCATCCTCATCAAGAGGTAGCGTCTTTTCTGAATCTGTCACAGAGGAAATGCCTTGTGGTTCCCTGTACGTTTCAAATAAATATTTGGTATCCATACTACTTTCAGGATTTTCACCCTCACCTTTATACTCAGACATATTTACTTTATCTGTCCTGGCACTTAAAGAGACTTATTTGTGGAGAAAAATAAATCAAAACTTGACAAAATTTTATTTGTGAATTATATTTATTAATTATTCAAATGCACTCAAAGGTGAAAATACCTCCCTCTAATTACACAGCTATTTGAATATTAAATAATCAATTAATTTTTATCTAAACAGTTTAAAATGTAAAAGCTTTGCCCCACTACGTTGGTCGCCATATAATTATGCTGTGACTCTTACAAATTTATAGATATATAAAATAAATTAAATTTACTTAATTAATACGTAACTGAGAGTCAAGCACGCATCCTAGTGCTAGGCCTTATGCTAGACTATGATACGGTGAACTTTCTGCTGAAAGGTAGGTTAAGCAAAGCATTCTACATGTAACTAGCTCAGTTTGAAAATAAATAGTTCTCTCAGGGGCAGAAAATATGACTTGATTCTCCTTCTCTTTAATCATATCCAGGTCAGGTAAAGAAATAAAATACAAAATAAATCTTAACATCTAATTTATTAAAATAAAATAATTTTAAATGAATTCAAAAGTTTTAATCTACAAATATTTACACATCAAAAATCAATATTCAGTCATAATCCCAAATTTATACATCCTAATCAATAAAATACTACAAGAAATAAAGAATAAATGAAATCATCATGTCGTGCAAGCTTATATCTAAAAATGTGAACGTGATTATTATTATTAATATTTGTCATAGATACATGTAAACAATCAAAATTAAAATAAATTAACCGTGATGAATTGTACTGGAATTTAAAAATAAAAATAAAAATTTGTGCGGTCTACAATTTGCTAACAAAATATAGACATTAAGGAAGTGGCTTTGCCCTAATTAGTCCTGTCCGGCGCCTTTTCTCGCTCCCAACACAGTACCATCAGATAACAAATTCACACCGAAGAGTATCCCAAAGTTCCACCCTACGAGCATGTCATTTTCAGCTCGTCGGACACAACCCGAACATACATCAACATGTGCACACTCCTTAAGGAATATATATATATTTAATTGAATAAATAAAGTGAAATAAAACAACGTCTCTGCGTATTCAATAAATTAACTCAGCCCTGATTAGTTCTGCCTGGTGCCTTTTCTCGCTCCCAAACGCAGTACCACCAAGACCAATTCGTGTATTTCAAATTCACCAGGACTCCATGCTATGAATTAAATAATGACATAATTCATTTCACACATCCCTGATGTATTATTCAACACGTTAATATTGAACACCCAAATACTACAAAACACATTTAATTCTCATATCAAAAGAAATAATATATATACATTAAAAGAAAATAAACTTTACCTTTTTCACGAAATTCCAATACAAAAAACACCACTACAAATAAAGAACTTTGAGACGCCACTATACACACATTTATAACAAATATTGTTTAATCACCTTAACTCTTCATACATCGTATTAAACTCTTCCATAATTCTCAATGAATATTTTATTCACTTAATATATAACCTATATACACATAAACAAAATTATTAATTCCAAATATCCTTTGTAGGATGAATAAATTTTAAAAGAAAAATAAATTATACGGAAAAGAAAAATGATTATGCTATTCAAAGTTATCATTACAAATGCTAGAAAGTTTTGTCATAACGTACGGCATAGTACCCTACATGCAAAACAAAACTCTCTAGAAAGAAGGAAATAAAATGAAATTAAATAAATTCAAAAACCGAGTTCATAAAATAAAAGTATTTCATACATAGGTAGTTATTCGAATACATCTAGACATTTTAATGTAATACGCGCTGCATGTTTAAAATAAAATTATTATAAGTGTAGAATCTTGTAAAAATTTTATAAGTATTGAAAATCTCAAAATTTTTCTAAGTCCGGAATTTAAAATAATCCTATTAAAGAGGAGGGAGGAAGTGGTTTTCACCTACTTTTAGACTAGTTAATATTGCGGTTTTCACCAAGCAAATCCCGGAAATTTTATCTGTCCGCCCTTTTATTCGTAAATCTCTTTATAAAAACATACGGCAACTTTCGTTAAACACGAATCCACCTCCAAAATTGTAAGTCGACGGTGCCGCTCCTATCGGTTGCATGGGGAAACAGCGTATTAATAATCCTTGAAAAAGGTAAACAAACATGTGACTATAAATCCGTCTATACTTTTATGATTCAGCCATGCACCTGATAAACAATACTTTTTGTGCCGGTCCACCCGGTCGATCCCTGCCAAAGCCAGACGTGTTTGTGCGAGAAACACCTGCTCGATCCTTTACCCGTAACATTTAATACGTCTTAAAATTATAACCTTATAAAAATTTACTAAGATTCTTTTATCGTTTTACTTAAATAAAAATAAAGTTTTAGTAAATTATCAATATAGTGAATATTTATACACATCATAGTAAAAATGAATAAAGTAAAAATTAATTTAAATAAAACTTGGGGTGATACGTTTGCATTTGTTATTTGTAAAAAGTTAAAATTGATATTGATGTAAGCAATAGTGAAATACAGATATAACGCACAGGATGCTATTTATCAAACATTGACCTGGTAAGTAAATAACACTATTTACAACTTTTAAATACAACTTAAAGTTCATTGCCACATTCTTATTATGTTGTAAATTTCTTGATTGTTGTTCACTTCATTCTTGAACCATCTCCTCGCATTGTTGGGAAGTTTTATTCGTATTTTCTTTGTCTTGCTCACATTTGGAAATAAAGGGAAAACATTCATCTGCTTTTCTGGTCTATAACAAATTCCATTCCCTATATAACCTGGTTACCAATTACATGTACTCCAAGTTATCCCTATTGATTGCTTACTTGTGTAAAATTTATTTATTCTGTCACTTTAATTTATACAGATCACGTTTACATTCTCTAGTTTATTATTATTCATGAGGAATTTGTTGACTTAAATAAATAAATGCCAATGTACATATAGATATAAATGTGAATAAATATAAATAAAGAAAAATTCTTACCTTTATTAAGCACTTATGTATATAATATGAACGCACACAATAAGAAATCCTTACTTAACTAAACATAAAATTGCAAGTGATCTAAAATTCATTTATTTACACATTATTATTTATTCAAGATCACTGCAATATGTTACATTGCAACTAAGATAGTATGTTTATATATTAATACTTTGAAATTATTGATAATTTATATCTCTGTAGACTGGTCTTGTAATTGGTGTTGCTGGTGCATGCCGAAGGATGATTTGTGTAATTTATTAATTTCTGATGTCATCATGAGAGATAGTTTAATTGTTATTCACATCCACAATAGCAAAAATGGTACGTCTCAAAAGTTTGTAATAATGGAACCACTTTGTAGCTAAAGGTTATATCGAAGATTCCCTAGTAAATAAAAAAAATATAGAATGTATGTTACAAGATCTACCTACATCTACTTACGCAACCACACCTGCAATATATACAGGAATTTTCAATATGAATTAAATAATTATTTGCATCTGTAATAGTTAGGTGATATATTGATTCCATATTATACTATCATACATATTTTATGTATTAATAGACAAATGCTTTTTTTTTTCATGTAAACAACAAAGTATTGTTAGAAAATATAAAATTAATAGCAATTGCTAAATAAACGTATATTATAATTCTGGTATTGTTAACCTAAAATTGTGCCTAAAATAGTTATTTATTTTGACGGTTCACAACTTGACATACTACTACTACTACAAGCATGAGTGCATGGTTGCGGCATTCGTTTTATTTGTTTTCATTATTTCCCTAGGTCAATAATGGCCTCATTATTTACCTCTTATTAGTTCCAGGTCGTGAAATGTCATTTCGTGGCGCTTTGTTACGTGTAAAAATGCTATGATTTTTTACTACTGGTACAAAAAAACGTTTGTACTACTCCTTTTTTCTAAGCTTAAAAATATGTATAGGTACTGGTCGTACAGAGAAGGGGAGGGAGAAATATTTTTTCTTCAAAAGAGGACGGCAAATCAAATATGGGAATCAAGACTCTAAATTTAAATGGTGTGCATGTGTAATTTATAATCTGGTAACAGATACGTAAACTTTCTTAATAACTTAAATCATTACTGTAGTAAATGAAGGAAAAGGAAGTACTTAATCACTTAATCAAATGAGCCCTTGAAGATGTGCGATGAAATCCTATACTGGCAACTAAGTAGGTCATTAATAATTAACCATTTACAACCCGAAATGCTTTTCTACAGCATAATTCACGCCGCTTACTAATAAAGTTAATATTTCAAAGATTAAATGCACCACTTTTCTCTTGTTACATAGCTAATTACTCAAAAACTGGAACGTCAGTATCAATGTTACAAGATGTTAAATTAGAGCGTTGGAGCGATACTTAACAAGCCGACAGAAAATTAGATCCTTTAGTAGTGGTTTTTACATTAGTAATTAATGGAGTATTTTTTAAAAAATGGTTATAATTGTGGATTATTTTCATTATATATGCAACGGGAGTTCTTAGGGAAATTTATTTAAATCCATGCAGTCAACGTAACACAAATAGTTTTCGTTTAATATTTATGGATAGTGCTACGTAACAAATCTTTTTTAATGGAAATTTATAAACATCATGAGAACGTCAGACGTCCGATAAAATAAACAAGAAGCTATACAATCGTCCCGTCTATCGTTCGATACTGGACATAAAATCCCGGTATGTTGTAAACAATACGATGTATAAACTACGTATACATAAGTAGTAAATGCAGTGAACAAAATAACAACCAGTGTATTTACATTTCAGTTAATTGGAGGTTCATTCACCTATAAGCTATTAAATTTTAATTGAAATTACTTATAGACAACTTCTAGGCTGTTGTTATCTAGTTTTTATATTTTTGTCATTGCAGAATAAAACTTTTTTTTTCTTGATTGATATTTTGTTTTAAATGGGTAGATATATTTTTTGAACGAAAATGAGAAATATGAAAAAGTTTCTTCCTGGAGATGTGAAATATTTAATGCATTTTGTTCTAGGAATATAGTATAATGTTTTTAAATTATATTTGGACCCAGAATAAAATACTTGTAATTTATATTTTTCAGTTTGGTACGCCAAAAATATTGATCCCATTAAATTTAGTAGTTTAAACAAAACACTCAGTATATTTTTATATTAATGTATAGTGCCCATTTTTTAAGATCGTGTGTTCAGTATTTTACTTATTTTAAAAAAAAAATATTAAAAAAATGATATAGATAGCAACCAGGCTTCAAAAATCTCTTCGTATAGTTTGCTTTGAATTTAATTTTGGTATTTATCGTAGTTTCAAACTGGTATGGGAATAGTAATCAATTACCCAAATGTTTGGAAGAGCTGCTTTTTATACTGATCTGTCATGTGTACACTTAAGTCAGGGATCGTTTGTAAGTATTCATATGAGCAATATAATAATTGTTGCCTTTTTTTAATATAATTTTTTTAACAACACAGTATTTTGACACTTATTTAGTGGAATTTAAATATGGGATTTTGCAAATCGTATTTAGATAATATCCTTCATATGCGAGTCAATTAAACTATCACGATACAAAATGATCATAAAACTAGAGCCTGGCATCCGGCTATGAAACCTGGAGGTGCACTAAAAACAATAAATAAAATGTGTTGTGGAGACGAAAGTAATTAGTACTTCGAATTTTATAGGCTTCTTCAGTTAATTAGATATAATAAAATGAGAAACTATACAATTATTATATCGATAATTAAATGCATGTTTAAAAAAACCATAGTCGGGATTGTTTTGTCACTTTGACAGTGAAAAAAGTTTACCTTTTAAATCAGCAAAAATGTTGTTTACCTTTGGTGTTTTAAAAACAATATCTTTTAATAATGTAATTAATTACTATGCAATAAATGTTTCCATAGTTGTTTACACATTTAGTAAATTATCTTACCGAATTACATTCAAGCTGTCTGTTTATTTCCGGATAAATTTTCCTAAAATTGCCTTCGGTCTGGTTTTATCGAGGAGGCAAATTTGTTTCGTACAGTTACTGCAACTAAAAGTTTTGTTCAAAACTGAAAATTTTTCCGGAAAAAAGAAAGCTCTCTTGTAATTATAAGTGAACAAGAAAATGGGCGTGCTTAAAACCACACGGCAGAAGTGAAAACTTCATCAAGGCGAGGTTAATAATACGAAATCCAACTTTTTTTTTTTCGTTCTATATTACATTAGGGTCATCCTGCATCGACGAATTCAGTTGCTGAGATTTAGTGTGTTTCTTTTGACGATATTTCTTCACGCGCGCATTAGATAAGTCTCTTTTTCGTTTTAATTTGTCATCAATTTGATTTTCTTCATCTATCCTGTGTAACAGAAAAGAATTAAATGCTTATAAATGCGTGTATAACGAGCAATTAAAACAATGCTCTATTCTCAACGTTTCTGTTTTGCATTGACGTTATTTAACACCCGGAATATACCTACTGATCAATTTCCGAGTCATCCATATCATTTTAATAAAAATGCTAAAACTTACCTGAGCGCGAAATATTATATTATATTATAATAGAGATAATGTCTCATACACACACAACAAATTTTTTGGTTAACAAGTAGCGAACGCAACACAGTCCGCTATGGACCTACGCGATTGTATTTCGCGGCCGTTGCTATGGCAGCGGCCGCGAACGTTTATGGACAGCCCTGAAGATGTTCTCAACCCTGAAACTGAGATCTACATTTAAAACAAGAAAATTAATAAAGGTTGAAAAGTAATTAATATTAGTGGATCTCAGGGATAACAAGTCGGTTCAAAACTAAACATTATAAAAGTAAGTGTGGAAAGTATCTGACTATATGTATACTTTTCGTGTGAATCTTGGGCAGTTCAAAAATGTCGGCGGTTGCCATTGTCTCTGTAGAGGATACTGGCAGATAGTGGACAGTTGGACAGAGCTTGGAATAAAGGTGATAGAGGGCGTTCATAAAGAACTTGTGCTTTATGAAGTCATTGGAGAGAAGACCATAAGGGTTCTAACAAATGGAAAAAATGAGGTGTGGGCACCACACGACTTTCTTATACGTATGATCGTTTCAAACTATACACTTTTAAGAATTTTTTGCACAAAAATTATTCAAAATCCTATTCTAAGTACTTCTATTATCTTAATAAATCGCTATAGAATACATACTTTGCAAGATATTCGAAAAAAAGTGCTATTCTCTAAGAGTAAAACTGTTACTTCCGGTCCGAATTTTGAAATTTCATTTATACAAAAAATATTGCAAATCTAGCACTAAATACTTTTGTACTCTTGATAAATATATATAGAATGCATAATTTACGACATATTTGCAAAAAATCGCTATTCGATAAGAGTAAAAGTGGTACTTCCGGTCTGAATTTTGAATATTTTTTTATACAAAAGATATTGAAAATTATGTTTTAAATACTTTTTTTTACCAGTAACGTATCTGTCTAAAAAGCATGACTTGCGAAATATGTATTCGCAAAAAAAACTGATTTTCGATAGGAGTAAAAGACCTACTTCCGGCAGGAATTTCGAATAACGTTTTAAATAAAATTGTTCTCAATTTAAATTTTAAGTACATAGGAATTCTTTATAAATTTATTTAAACTTAAGTAGTTGACGAAATATTGGCAAAATTCGATTTTTTCACTGAAGTAAACTACTACTTCCATTCTGTGGATTTTACTGAAAATCTAATCAGATCTCAAGAGGGAGATTATACCCGTAAATACAAAATTTGGAATTGACACGACATTAAAGAAAATGAAAAGAGTCAGTATAATTTACAGATCACTATATTAATTCAAGTCACCATCAGAGTGCAGATATTACGTAAATAAAAATGATATCTAGCAGTAGGTAAATCCAACAACAGGTAAGATAATTAGGGGATACTGAAGGTGTCAATTACCTGAGACAGTCATTGAAAATTATCTGCTCTGGCCTAATGAAAGGGGATTAATGTAATGATAATCATGAAATTAGTCTGGATTAAAAATAAATCCAAATATTATAGTTTTGAAAATATAAATAAAAATCAAACATTAAGATATATTGTGTACAGCAAAGAAAGGTTTTTGTTTTATTGTATTGCTTTGTTATGAATACAAACTTTATCTTTATTTAATGGAATATTTTTGAAATTGATTTAACAGGACCATATTTTAAAACACTAATTTAACTTGTTGTGTTGTAGCAATATTTCTGAATTAGACCTTCCACCTTGTTTAGAAAGAGCTGCAATTTTAGAAGTTTCTTAGTGCTGATGTCTATGTAATATAACACTGACAACTACCAAAAAGAAAAAAACTAAATATCATTATGTTTTAATCCGATTCGAAAGGAACCATCAAATATATTTGCGCTCTAATTTTCTTATAATTATGTGGCTGTCTACATTTTGCTACTGTATAAAAACTGATGCCAACTAAAAAAGGAGGTTACTTATACAAATTGAAAAAAAGACAGGTTAGAAATATCAAAAGTGATAAATATTCCATTCATTTTATTTACTTTTTCTTCTTTAAATCTTGCTACTATACTTACAGCCATAAAGAAAATGTTAATTACGAACGATACAAATTAAGAATTAGATCTTGCCTATACAAAAAAAAAAAACTTGTGATGTCGACTCCGGTATAGCATAAACTAAATCGAATTACAACCGCTGCTGCTACGTTCGTTCAGCGATGCGGAAACGTTGGGCGATTATAAATTTTTGTTTCATTCCACTATAAAGAGTGAAATATCTAGGAAGCAGAACAAAGAGAAAAAATAAGTTGAAATTGGATTGTTAGTGTTATTTTATTAGACTCCTAACCATAGTCGTCTGCAGTTATAACTAAACTACCAAAAATATTCCTCCGAGACCCCGGAATGTAACAAATAACACAACATAAATTAACCCTCTTAAAGAGTACAACTATGTACAAATTGTTTCTATATATACAGGCTGAGTCATCTAAGCGGGTAAGGCCAATTATGCCTTTATGAGTAAAGATATTTCGAAGCGGTTTTTTCCTTGTGATAGCTGCTCATTAGGAGCACATTTTAAAAATATTTTGTATTATACAGAGTGTTCCATAACTTGCTGGCTAACCATAGTTATGGTTTTTTAAACGGAACACCCTATATATTATTGCATTTTTGTATTCCCCGTATAATTTTAAGTCAAAAAGTAATAAGATAGTATAGGCCTAAAATCTAAGTTTTTGACTTATTCCCATTTAAAAAACTATAAGTATGGTTAGCCACCAAGTTATGGAACACTCTGTATAATGCAAAATATTTTTAAAATGTTCTCTTAATGAACAGCTATCACAAGGAAAAATCCGCTTCGAAATATTTTTACTCATAAAGGCATATTCGGCCTTACCCGCTTAGATGACTCACCCTGTATATAGAGGCTGTTTCAGGAGGAAAAGGAAGTATTTCAAGAGTATATTAAGAGGGTCAAAATAAGTAAAATAAACGATTATATTTAAGTCCGATTTTTAACCATTACAGAAATAAATAATAATTTAATATTTAAAATTGAACATTTATTTAAAATAAATAATAAATAAATCAGATGTTATTTTCGAAAATACCACCATCAAATTCAATGCATTTTCTTGCTCGTTTATTAATTGTCCGAATTGCATGTTTAATTGATCGGCGATTAGTTTTTATGGTAACTAAAGATTTTATCCAGTCCCACAAACAATAATCTAAAGGGTTAAGATCTGGTGACCTCGGTGGCCAATTTTGTGCCCCCCCCCGATCCAACGTTTGGGATAATGAAGGTTCTAAAAACTTCTAACATGTGCACTAAAATGTGGTGTCCAACGTGTTGAAAGTACAACCGTTGTCTAACATTTAATGCTAAATTATCCATAATTTCTGGCAAGTGAACTTCAAAAAAATTCAAATACAGTTCGCCATTAAGGCGACCATCCAATACAAATGGACCAAATAATTGACCGTCCACATACCACACCATACGTTGATACTAAAACGATTTTGAAAGTTTCGCTCAACATCGCGAGTGAATTGAGCTTCATCACTAAATAAAATGTATTTCTATAAATTGCGATTTTGAAGTATCCAATTACAAAATTGCAACCTTGCAGCATGATCACCTGTGTGAAGAATTTGAACAGGTTGAATATGAAAAGAATGCAAACCATTCTCTTTCAGCAATCTCCAAGTGGCCGTGTGTCCAGTTTGAAATTGGGTTGCAAGACGCCCCCGCCCCGTACTTATATCAGGATTCTCTTCCTCCATATCGAGAATATTTGTTTCAAGTTCCACATCTAAGGCGCTATCCCTGTCAGAAACAATCTTTGCACTTGGAAACAATCCTCTTTCTCCAGCAATTACAAATACATTTTGAAACACTTTCCTGTTTGGAATTCTTCGAGTCGGAAACCGACGTCGACATTCATCCACTGCATTAGTTGCGTTACCATTACAATAACCATTAACGAAAACCATGTCGTCTTATTCTTTATGACTAAATGTTAGTGACATTGTTTGCTTCTAATCGTCTACAAAAGATGTATTATGTCAATTAAGTTTAAATGACTAAGTAAACGTCAAACTAAATTGTCAAACGTTAACAAATAATATTATTTCAATGCTACAATGATTAAAAAATAGAAAATAAATTATTTCTATAATGGTTGAAAATCGTACTTAAATATATTGGTTTATTTTACTTATGTTGACTTTCTGAATATATTCTTCAAATACTTTCCTTTCCTCCAGAAACATCCTGTATAAAGAGAAAGATTTAAGATCATGTATGGTCATGGAGAGATTCAAAATAAGTGTTTATGTCGGTCTGATCGTATGTGCCGCATTTTTAGAATAATGTTTTAAATTTACGCATAAGTAAGATACTTATCTATAAATTTAGTTTTGTCACAAACTGGTCATAACATGGATGTAGGTTACATCTTCTTTTTTGGTATATTATATAACGCATAATAAAAAAGAGTTAATCTATAGTACTGTACGTGAAGTAATTTTTTTTGCAATTAGTCTTGAAGAAGGGAGATATTTTAAGTTTCAGTAATAAAGTACATTATTACAAGAATATATCGTTTAAATGTGAACTACTTCAAATACGTTGCTAATGTAGAGTATCTTACTTACCGACATTCGTCTACCTACTATTTGAAAAGAGGGGGAACCTTGCTTAATGGATCATCACAGTGTGACGGGTCGAAAAATAACTGATTTTTGCGATTTTATTTTTGACGATTAAGATATGCTAATCAATCTGATTTTTTTGTGT
The DNA here is from genome assembly GCA_963170755.1 of Amphimallon solstitiale. NCBI lineage: Eukaryota > Metazoa > Arthropoda > Insecta > Coleoptera > Scarabaeidae > Amphimallon > Amphimallon solstitiale. The sequence goes on from OY720679.1 coordinate 48,325,631, forward strand.
CGTATCAAAACACTCACAAAGAACAGGAAATAAATTTTCAAAACGTTTATTCACATTTTTGATAACATTTTTTCAACGGACGAAAATGTCTTGGAAAAAATGGAGTCCTCACGGTGTACACGATTGTAGCCGCAAATCTCATCTGAAACGAAATCTGGAAAAAGATTATTAATCAGTATGAAAACCGTTCTCTTGCTAATTCAACCTATTTTTCTGACAGTTTTTTCGTTATGAAAAATAGAAAAAGCTTCCATAGCAAGATAAAGAGTAACGTGAAGAATGTTGAGTTAAAATTTGAGATCGATAGCTTGAGAACTCTTCCTTTGAGAGTGTACACCGTTTTGAAAAACTACATTTCAAGAAAAACGCGTTCAAAGTTTCGAGGGCAGAGTTTAGCTGCTTGATACGCAAGGCTGTAGTGACCAAAATAATTCTAATTTCACTCCAAAATTTGAACAGCATGTTTATAACCATCTATACTATCTGAAAATACAAAAAAAAAATCGAAAATTTGAAAATTTTACACTGTGATGATCCCTTAAGATTTATCACGCATTAATGGACTGGCAAAGATGCCAGGATGGATATTCTAATAATTCTAATGCAATGGAAATGTGCAATCATTCTTGATGACTCTTTTTTTTCTAATAGTGACATAGTAGAAATAAAATTGTCTCGAAAATAGTAGCCACAATATTATTATCTTATACAGAGGCTACAGAGAGCACTGGTTTTAAATTCTGAAAGAAAATTTGTCGAACTGAACTAAGGCAGCACGATCGTTAATCACCAATTTTGACAATGCTGTGAAAATGCTGCGAGACTACATTGTTTCGGCCACGTCTGTAACCCATATTTCAATATTATTAAATAGGTACCTTTAATATAACCACATGTAGTGATTCTATTTTAAATAATCAAAAAATTAGTTCACTTAACTTTTACTTCATGGCAATACCTTGCAATCATTGTGAGCTGATTTCTTGAGAACCATGCTCACACAGGGTATACTTTTGCATTTTTAGGTTGAAATTATAAAGATTTTAATATTTATAGGTGTGCAAAGACATTTTTTAAATTCTAATGGAAAAATTGCCGAATGAAGTGAAGCAGCATTGATCATGTTATATGATCACTAATATTGCTACAGCTTTAAAGAATATATCAGAAGAGAAATAGGTTTATTATGAATGTTTTATCATTTTTTTTCTGTAACTAGACTTATATATGTTGGATAAATAAAGTTGCTATAATTATTATTAAAATGCTGTAATTATTATCCATAATGCGCCTTGTTATCATCGCAAAGTTGAAAAGTTCCAACAAGAAAACGATTAAAGCAAATATTCTTCTGTATTGAAATGTGTGCATAGAAATTCGATAGACTTGGTACAGGCAGCACCAAACAGAGTGTAACTATAAGTAAGAAAACTAGCAAATTGTAATACTGCCAAAGAGGAAAAAGTACATCAAATATGTAAAAATATACGAAGAAGAAATTAATTTAGAGAATATTACATTTTGAACAGGATTTATTTGGAAATATTCTATATTGTTTTTAATATGTATATGTATATATATTATTATTATATTAAGGTTAGGGTTTATTTCGTCTTCACAAAATCATTTAGTTCCGATGCTGTAGAAGATTTGTTTTCACATGTTAGGCTTAAAAGAAATTATTCTTTTTGGGTTTATTCTACTACTAAATGGCTTTACTTAGGGGCAGTAGCGGCTGGATGAGTTAATTTATGTGGGACAATTACATAGACAAGACTGATTCGTTTATTATCGGTGATATACTTTGCATCTGAGAATATATCAGTCTTGTCCATGCACTTGCCCCACCTAACCGAACTGACCAGCGGCTATTGCTTAAGGGACGATATTTTGAGGTTAACACAATGAATTTCAGCATTGTTTATCGAAGTTATGTTATGGCCTTGATAACGCCCAGTGGTAGAGAGCTGACGAGATCCAGTTGGTCATGTATATGCTGCCTTGTGCTACCATCTGTTAGAGTGCTAAAAATTAGGAAAACAGTTCGAAGGTCCTCGTAAGCAATTTCAGGAAAACCCTTGTAGAATTTGAGAGAACTACAGATTTATTTTTAAATCGATATATAGTATCCTGATTGAATATTTTGTAACATGACTTATTTGGGCTATTAAGAAATTCGTAGGATGTTATATGTAAAAGGCTTTGTGATTAGAAGTTTCTCATAGATTTCGTGTTATTCTTCTCAACAACTTTACTTGCAGAAAATAATATATTTATATATAATCATGAATAATTGACAAGGTAGAAGTCCTTTTGTTTCTAGTTTACTGCTTTGGAAATTATATGTTAAATCAATATTCAAGTTCAACCAATTTTATTTTTTGCAATATAATACATTACCATAACTATAGAAATGTTGCCCTACTGGAGTTATATTAATTCATTTACTGGAATTTTTCTGCGCAGTAGGTTATGTACAATTTGTGGAACGCGATAGATACAGGAATGGAGTGCATCAATTATGGTAAATGTCCAATATTACGTTAATGATATTGTGATGCCGATACACGGGAATTAATGTATGAATTCCATAATAGAAATCTCTACAATATGCTGAACTTTTACGTAGATCGATAGCGTTTCAATTTGGCGGCTCTGTTTCCACCATTCTGAAAGAGTTACCGTGAACTCAAATTAAATGACAAATCAATTGTGTACTTGTGTTTTCGTTATAAAATCCGCGATGCCGCTGGAATTCTTTCCTGAGACTATAATTAATAATTGACGAAATTAAAGTCAAAATACTTCGAAGCCTCATTTTCATCCGGTGATATTTGTAACTTCATTTATTTTTCATTTCGTGTTTTTTTATTCCAATATTGTGCAGACTTTTCCTACTTATTGTTGAGATGGCGTAATTACAACTCTTCTTTCAGTGAAATGTCTCAAGGATGGGTGGGTATTGTGTATAACAGAGATAAGAATGAGACGCTAAATAGCAGATATTTTCATCGCTAGCCATTCTTGGAAACTTGTTTCAAGGCAATATACATATTATGTTTTACAATAAGCAACGTACACATGCGCTAATGCATGCCTACAAGATTTATTTTTAAATATTTGTCATTGCTAAGAAAAATATTTCACTTGCTAATGTGCAATTTTAATAATTATAAGACTAATAAAAGGTCTTAATGTGATTTTAAATATCTTATCATTATAAGCAATCGTTCACATAAATCCAGCCATTTAATACCCAACTTTTTAAAAAATATGAGTATAATCTAGATATTATATGTAATAATAGAACGAGTAATAGAATGAACTTAAACCTCTATTAGTTTTTACGGCCGATACATTGACTAATAATTAATAGTCTTTGGCATTACATTGTATTAGCAATTTTGCTGCATTGTTGTGTACCAACGAAATATAAGCTTAGGTATATTGATAAATATTGTTGATTTACTTCAAAATAGGAACAAACGTCATAAAATCTCATGGGGAATTAACTCTGCGAACTTGATTGATATTAAGCCCATGTATGGTGGTACAAAATTATGTATAATCTTTATTTAATTAATATTTTTCCAATTATAACTTTAACGCATTTTTTATTTTAAAAAAATAATCGTTGACGAAGACAAGAGGTGATCCTAAAACCTCTGATCTGCTAGATCAGCCTTATTAAGGTATCATATGTAGTACGGCAATGCATGCACAAGTGTATCTTCTTTAGATAGTGTGAAACACATTTATTTGGAAGTATAAAATACATTTGGGGAAATCCAATGTACAATACAAACTGCATTTCTAATATACTATACAGCATGTGTCAATTTTCATTAGCCATAGGCGATCAATTCATGCAATACGTGACAACGTGGCATCTCTACTTTCCTCTCTAATGCCAGCGCGACCGATACATGCTCGAAAATATAAGTTAGCAGTAACTATTGGACCACTGACTTGGGTGTTTGTAATGCGTTCAGAAATAATATTTACGAGTTGCAAGGATTTGTTTTTCTTTTTCCTTTCAGTAAATGCAGAGAATTATTAAGCTGCGTTCACACTGCATGACACAAACAAAAGCGTAATTCTAATAAAATTAAAAATAAGGTAAATAAAAAAGGATTCTGAAAATAATAATAAACTACTAGATCAGGAGATCGCGGCGGCCATTTGATGTTTCCCGTGCCAGTGATAAGACGGCTTTTATTGCAGACTAGATCGCAACGTGTTCGCAGCTAAACATTGAATGTAAAATCTGGTGGGGAGAAGTGGGAAGATCGGAGAAAATCGTTGTGATGTCGATTGTTGCCGGGATTGGTGACTGATAGTCAGGGTGCCACGTTGCCACGTATTACTTGTATACGTATAAATCGCACGTAAACATTGAATCCCTATAACTAATGAAAATTGGCACATACGGTATAATAAATGAACTACCTATACAATTTGAACTATGGTACGTACCAACCACGATTGAAAACTTTATTTCAACATTGTTCATTGAGCAAACTAATTTTTTTAGCGCCCATCATAGTAGAAGAACGCGAAAAACAACTCAGAAACTTGTTTTTTAATTTTGAAATTAAATTTAGTTGTTTTAAATGGATATTTTTTCTGTTAAAATTCAAATTTAAAACAAAAAAGTTTATAATAAATTTTCTTCTAGATTCAAAAATAATGTCTATATTATAACTTCTAAATATTTATAGTATAACTAGCTACCCGACAGACATCCTGTCTAAATTTCAATAAATTTGCGTGTGATCTTTTGTGAATTTGTGAAAAGGTAATGGAAATATAAACAAAGTAATATGAGAAAAAAGTATCTCTGGGTGATCATTTATCTATTAACGATTGTGGCCATGGATATTCAATTTGAGGAGGAATACATTCAGATGTACGCCAATGAGAAGTTTTACATGCGAGATGAATTCTATCGGCCTGGAATGTAATCGACTTAAATTTAAGTCACAGTTGAATTAAGTCAGAACTTCATGTCAACCATCAGATGATTTATTTTCGTCAGGTATGATCGCGAGAGTCGATACAAAAATTATGATTTTTATAGTTTGTCCGAATTTTCCACGACCATAACGAACAACACAAAGAAAGAATTGCGCATATCCATCGTTCGAATCGTGACTTATGGTCTTAATTGCACATTATGTTTTTCCCGAGTTTTTCTTTTTTTTTAAAAACCATATTGGGACTATTACGAACATTTTAAATGAAAAATTAGCCAATTTGGTCCAGCCGTAAGTGGTGTATTTTTTCCCCCAGGCCTGTCTGACCAATGTCTCCAGTTTGCACCGCAGCCAATAAGGCTTATTGTGCTCAACCTGCGTTATCTATGTTGTCCAGTCCAGCAATGTTGTGCCCTGTCCGAGTTTATACAGGTCCTTTACTGGGTGTCTCTTGAGCATCTCTGGATCTACATTCGGTTGCCCAAAGATGCGTTGCCTCTGTGATCCAGTGCCTCACAGTTTACCAGGATATGCCTGACTGTTTCCTTATTGCAGAGTCTACAACTAAGGTCTCCATCATACACGCCTATCCTGTTGAGATGCATTTTAACAGGTGCATGACCATTCAAAAGACCCGTTGTTGTTCGCAGCCATTCCCTGCTCATGCGTAGTAGTTCTGCGGCTCTTTTGTTGCATGGTTGGCCAATAAATTCCTTGCCATGATTTTGTCTTGGAATTGATGCGCAGTGATGCTTATGTTTTTCATAAACCCAGTCTTTAACGTGGTTTTGGGTCATACAGAGCCGGTTCTGGGCCTATGAATCTTGCTTTAGATCCTCTACTGGCGAGTTCATTAGCTTTTTCATTGCTCTCAATCCCTTTATGCCCTGGGACCCAGATCAGTTTTACCTTATTCCGGATTGCCAGCAGTTTGAGTTTTTCGGGGCATTCCCAGACCAGTCTTGACATCTTTTGGCTTGATATCGCCTTTAGTGCCGCTTGACTGTCAGATAATATAAGAATCCGCCGGCGACTGACGTCATTCCTATTATTTTCTATAGCACATTGGAGTATGGCATACGCCTCTGCCTGAAACACAGATGCGTACCCCCCAGTGCATAGTATTTGCTCTGGCTGGCAGAGTACCATGTCTGATCCCGCCTGCTGATACCTGACATACCATTCTCCCATTCGAGTCTTTCTGGAATGTTTACTTCGAATGGTCTGTTTAGGCTATATTGCTTTATCATGTGGTCCGTTCTCATGTTTAAGACATTTCCACCCACAAGGTCTACAATTGTCATGTGTCCCGCTGTTTTATTAGTTTTAGCGTTTTTCAACTGTAGCCTAAAGGCCCCCATCCTGGCCTCCCCCTGTATCACAAGGTGAAGGGGCGGGAACCCTGAGAGGGCTTCCATAACTGCATTTGGAGCGGTCTGCATTGATCCGGTTATGCCCAAGCAGGCAAGTCTTTGTACCTTGCCTAGTTGTAAAATGGCCTTTCTTTGTTGTGTCTTGGTATCGATTCCAGGTAAATTTCGAGTCTAGCGTTACTCCTAGATACTTTACCTGCTTCGAAATCTATGTGTTTTCTCCCCTTAGGGTAAGCGGTCAAAGATCCCCCAGCTTACGCGTTCGGGTAAATGTAAGTGGTGTATAGTACAACTAAAGATCAGTAGGCTTTGGAAAATAACTCTGTCTATTAAATTTTGTGAAATCAGTTTTTAATTTAAGTAAAACACTGATTTTGTTTCCGCATTGGTGAAAATCAGTGTCAAATGTAGGGAAGTTATTTAGTATGCAGGAAATCTTCAAGGAGAACATTAGAACCCTACGCTAAATAATATCAACTTCACATTCAATAACACTAGAAATATTTTCTACGGAATATTTCATAATAATGGAAGCCATAGAAATTGCAGTTTTTGGATATTTTGAAGCCTAGCGCGAGAATTGTAGGTAACAACAACAGATGTGCTTATCAAAGTATTTTAAAATAATCAAAGGATAGGACGCCGATAACGTTCACAATTTCAAGACTGCGGTTGAGCAATAGGTAAACCAAAATGGATGGTAGGATCATAGTTAAGAATTCAAGAATGTGAATATGGTGGTATTATTTTGTTTAATGTGAGTTGAGGTGTAGTTTGTAAATCTAACGTAATTCTTTCAGTTTGAGCTTTATGATCTCAGTCAATTCATTAAATATTTTTTGTGCTTTACATTGAAATAAATGAAAAGTGTAATATAAAAGTATAATGAAAATACAGAGCTGGAAAAAACATTTTATCAATGATGGAGACTTAATTTGGAACTCTGTCTATATTGGTACTTCCAACAATTATCCAAACCAGTAAAATTCTGGGAAATCTATAAAGCCTTACAATCATACTAATTGCACTACAACAAATAGACCACACATATTTTAGAAACTGTTTACATAAGAGTACAATGTTATTATTATCATCATAAATACAATACAATGTTCAAGTCGAAATAACACAGATGTATTGACAACGTCCAGTGTATCACTGTAAAATGGCGTCTGTAAGAAAACCTCCAGCTATCGTTTTCAGGAACCCTTGATCCTTCTAACCTCTTCCATGCTGCTACTTGATATTGAGAAAATATAATAAAAAAAAACATCAAAAGAAACAATGTACGTAAATTGACAGAATTTTTGTTGTGGTAAAATTGTGCAGAATTATTACTAATACGGTATATAATCCAAACATATAACGAAGTCCTGGAGTACATTCTGTTTCGACATACTGAACACTTGGTATATACATATGGAACAGGCTGGATATAGAAACTTGTATGATTGGCCTTGCTTTTTAGAGCAAATGATTGCATAAAACACAGTCGTATGTTTTGTCATTAGTCTATACAAAATTTGTGAAAAAGACGCCATATAATAATTTAATCGCATTTTTTACGTTTAGTGAATAGATATGATATTTTTATGGATGGTAGCACGGTAGCAGTTTTAAAATGTAAGCTATATACATTTAATTTTAAAATCATACTGCCAGCTGCCTCTATACATGATCTAGCACAATACAATATACTTGCTCGTTATCACTTCTTAGCCAGATATTTAATAAATAATTTCAGGATTTATTATTGACTGGTCACAATTATTGTATATGATACACGAAAATTTCTATTTATATTAAAACAAAGTTATTTCATAACGGATTGATAAAAATAATATTTGACCATTAAAAAGGAACGTAAAATTAGTTTGTTGTTACAACAGCATAGAAGTAACATTAATGAAGAAATGAGTTTAGCAATGTGCTGCGCTAGTTTGAATGCAGTTAGCTTACTTGATATTCATATACTTTATACGTTCATGTAATTAATTAATTAATTAATTGCTTTCTTTTTTTGCAAAAGCGGCCCATAAATTTGAGCAAGACTGTTCACAACATCACTTTTTTCTTGCTCTCACGTGTATATTAGGTAAATCCTAGAGTATCAATGTCGGAATACACCTTTTTTTATAAACCTTTTTTACTACCTTGGAATATTCCTGCAATACGTGCTTAAATTGAATTAAATTGAGCTGCATGACGAGACAGATTATTCAATTTCGTCTGGTGAAAATCCATAATCGTACTCGATGAAGAATCGTCCTAAATACAGATATACATACATACATACCTAACACTGAACAAGCTAAGCGAATCAAGCGCGAAAATTATGTCGTCATCTTCTTTACGGTTAATAATTTTTCGTCATCGCAATGGAATCCACGCAAGACGAGATTATCTGTATAACATAATATGCAAATATGCACATCAGACTGAAGGCTACACGTGCCTTTACATGACTTAACAGAAAGTATCTTTCGCATAAATGCGTATTTTAAATCTATTTTTTTGTTCCTGACATTATAATTTTCTGTCATTTGTTCTTGTTTAATAGTCTGTTTCGACTGTTGCATTTCATATGATATGCTTTAAGTAAAAAGAAGATTGCTAAAACCGTTTAATCTGACGTTTGAAATTGTTTTCTAGAGTAACAACAATAACAATCCTGAAATATTTATTTTTAGTCCCGCTACCACTGTTGTGAAATTTGGCCTTTTACCTTACTGGATTTAAACAATTTGAGATTTTCAAATACGTATCAATAAAGTACTCATTGAATGCAAAACAAATGTTTGCTACTGTGAGTGTGTTCACAAGCACTTCTGGAAGAGGAGATCCCGTTTAATAAAACCTATTTTCACTTAAATATTTGTCTGCATTGAGTGCCTTTTTTCAAAATTTTCTGGATAGAATCCTTCTTCAAATTCCTTTTGCAAAAATTCCATTACTTCCTTCTGCCTCGCATTTTGAAATAGTCCGTGACTTGACATTTTTAATTACTGGAATAATTTGTTCTTCTGATAAGCAGTGTTGCTACATAGTTTGTGGAGGGAGAGTTGTAGTATTGCCATTTTGTCAAAGCAAACATAAGAACACATCATAATATTTTCAAATAGATATATCTATTAATAATAGTAGATACATATACAAAGATTACTACATACATAAGTTTTACAATAGTGCGTCAATTTTCACAACCTTTGAAAGATTTTTCTATTCTTCGAAACCACTTTTCAATTAACTCTTCTACGTTTCTTCTGAAAGCTGAACACACTTCCTTTGTTTCCGCTTGTTCTTCACACGGAGTTTCAGTTACTATAGTAACTGTTGTAAAGTAAATGTTCAAACACTTTCAGTCCAGTTTCTAACAAATATCGGAACAGAAGTTGGGGCAGTGTGCCGGAATGTTGTGAAGGAAGACTATGTATGTGGTCTTGAATGAAGACAAAAGGTTATGAGTGCTTCAACAACTCTGAACATAGACTCCTTAGCAATTGCGTGATCCACAACTTCATTTACCGCAGAGAAGACGGGCACCATTTTCTTTTTAAGTGATGGATGACGATATAATTCTTACTTTCACTCAGTGAATTTCTAATATATGATTCATGAATTTGGGTAATACGTAGCACGCTTTGTGTGAAACGCCGCACATTCAATTATTTGCTATAAATTACTTTAAATACATAAGGTGAAGTGGGGTAAATGGGGATCTGGGGCAAGTGGGTGTTCTTTTTCTAAAAAACTAAGGAATGTTGCATTTAAAATATAACATTGCACTACATGTTTTTGAACTTATCTCTAAGCGAGAAAAAAATGTTTTTTATTCTAAGATTATTGTTAGTAGGTTTAATGGTTGATTTAAAAAGACCCTTCAAAAAGTCGCAGAATCGAAGATCCCTCAAATTTAAAAGAAGCCACATATTTCTAGTATTGCTTACACTAGGGTTGCGCTGATTAAACTCCCGAAATGGTTATCATGCAGGCTACATTTTTGTTGATTTTATTTTTTGTTTTTTGCAGGTTACCAGCTAATGTACCCTTAGTCCCCACTTGCCCCGCCATTTTTATAGGCGGGGCAAGTGGGGACTAACACCCCTGGGGTAAGTGGAGCCTAGTCCCCACTTGCCCCTATAAAATTTTGTTTGTTACAGGTGCCATAAATCTATGAACTAAAAGAAAAATAACAAACATAAATTAATAAAACTACAAGTGAAACAGACTTTGCTAAAAAAACTTTAATGAGACAAGTGCCTAAAAATAAAAAAACTTTTTAAAACATAGTGCCTAAATAAATAAACTCAGTACTTTTTAAAACATAGTGCAAGTGAAGTGATACACGCAACAATGGTGCGTAACTATATAAGAAAATCCGCAAGAGCTACAAATTATTCTAAAGAAGACCTACAAGAGGCACTGAGAGAAGTTACCGCGGGAAGACTAACAGCCTTTGCAGCGTCGAAACGTTATAATATTCCCACCAGCACAATTCACAACCACAAGAGAGGGGATAGAGGTCTAATTAGTAAAACTCAAGGACGAAGTACTATCCTTCCCATCAACGATGAAGTGAAACTGGCCGAAAGTCTAAAGTGTATGGAAAAATGGGGCTTTGGTCTTACAAGGAAGGAAGTTTTGAATTTGGTGCAACAATTTGTGATGAGAAACCGTTTGAAAACTGTTTTTACCAATGGCCGCCCTGGAGAAGACTGGTTTTTGAATTTTAAACGAAGACATGGTTTATCATTAAAAAAACCTCAAGCCGTCGAATATGCGCGCAAAAAAGCCGTTGATCCCTTCCCGATAAACGATTACTTTGATTTGTTGGAACAAGTAATTAATGAACACAGCTTTGGCAACAAGCCACATCTAATTTATAACTTAGATGAATCCAGTTTCTGTCTGGACCCTACAAAGTCCAAAATTGTAGGCAAAATTAATGCACCCGCCTCCCGTACAACCAGCGGACCAGGCAAAGAAAATGTAACGGTGCTTGTAGCGGGAAGCGCTTCAGGCCATAAACTACCTCCAATGATTATTTTTAAGGCGAAATACCTATGGGATGAATGGTTAGCAGCAGAAGACAAAGCCTTCCCAAAAACAGCATATGCGGCAACGAAAAATGGATGGATGGAGGCGGATGTTTTCCTTCGCTACATGGAGAAAACATTTATCCCAAATGTACCGAATGAGAGACCCATATTATTAATTTATGACGGCCATTCCACCCATATTGATGAACGCACAATACAACTTGCCATTGATAATGATATTATTATCCTCAAATTACCGCCTCATTCCAGTCATTTGCTCCAGCCGCTTGACCTGGCTGTGTTTAAACCGTTAAAAGATGCCTGGGATGCGAAACTTGTTGCTTGGCAAAGAAGGCATGTAGGACAAAAATTGTCAAAAAAAATGTTTTCACAATTCATTGGCGAAATATGGCTAGAATCAAATGAAGCCAACATAATTAATGGATTCCGAAAGGGGGGCATCATCCATTCAATCGTCATGTTGTTAGTCGTGAAAAATATGACCCTGAAGCTTTGCGTAGATGGGAAACTAGGCAAAACGTTCCTGACATAGCTATCCCCGACGCTATCCCATCTACGTCTGGAATATTACAAAATGATCATGAAAACCTGCATAATGATCAACAGCCTGGCACTTCGTTTGAAGATTTAATGCTCCAAGAAATCAAACAGAAAAATCGGGAAGAAAAGAAACGAAAAAAGAGGGTAGCTGCTGGAGCCGAGGTAATAACTACACTCGAAGTAATGGAAAGATTATCGGTAAACAAGGAAAAGAAAAGCGATAACCCTAAAAAAACTAAGAAGAATGCAAACACGAAACCAAGTAAACCCAAAGACCCAGAGACTTCTGAAGAAAGTGATGCGTTAGAGTTAGAAATGGATTATTGTGAAGATGACAGTGAAGAGGAAACTTTAGAAGAATTACGTAAGAGGTATGAGCTTGAAGATAAAGAGAGGGAGGAAGAAGAAGAACATGCGAGAATTCATCAGAATATTAAAGTTGGTGTATGGGTATTAGTAGAATTTACTACAAAAAAAAACATTTTGTAGGACAGGTAATTGATATTGCTATGGAGTGAAATTTACAAGAAAGAAGGTAGACACAGTCAAACCAATATTTTTCTGGCCACAAATTAAGGATGAAGGTGCAGTCACAGAAGATTCCATAATGATGATCCTCCCGGAGCCAAATCCTGGCAGAAGGGGAGAACTCATATTTTCAGTGGAGTTTTCCACCTATAATGTCCAATAACTTATATTTTAAGAATTAAACATTTTGTATTAATAAATACCGTTTTTGCAAATTTACTGTTTGTCTATCGTAAAATTCATTACTGCTTATCAAGTTCGAGCTCCTTATCAAGTTCATATCTCCCGTATTTGTAAGAATTTTTTAAGTCTCAAAAAAACGTTTTGTAGCTAAATCTGCGTTCTATGAACCCACTTGCCCCGCTAAGGTGTAATGCTGTCTAAATAGGATTTATCAAGAAAACACCCACTTGCCCCCCAATAGCCGGGGCAAGTGCGGACGAGTGATCAGATTTCAAAAAAAAATTATTTTTTTTGGGAAAATAAATTATCTAAAATTTATACATTTATGGGGTATGTTTAGAACATAACCAAGTATATCCTGTCCAAATTTCACTTCAAAATCTCTGTTTTTATAAAAGTTATGTGATGCCAAAGTGAACCTTATATATTTTTAGTCCGCACTTACCCCACTTCACCTTAACTAAATAAATTTTTCACGTTTTTATAGCAATAACCTAATCATCTTCTGGTTGCGCACTTTTTGGGGTTTTGAACATGGTACTTTATTATTTTCTTTGTGCCACAGATTAATCTTTGCGAACTGTTTTCGTAGATATAAATTCAATACGTTCATTATTTATGTATTCATGTATTCACATTCTAGTAATAATATTTAATTATAAGTAATTTTTTAACAAGTAAACTGACAGTGCGGTATATTATACATTTTCATAAATTGTAGGAAACAAGCCATAAAGGTAATTAGTCCTTCCAATGCTGCTGTACAGCAAGATTTTAACTGCACCTCAAAAACAGGAACTTACACAAAATACAGCAAAAAATCCGATTTCGTGTAGAAAATTATTTATAAAAAATATTTGCTACTTTTTTTTATCTTACACATGCTCCTAGTAAATATGTATTTTCAAAGAAGTTATACAGACTGTTCTAGTGTAGTAGGTAAACGCTAATTGAGTTTCATTTTTACAAATTTATTATTAAGAGATATTAATCTTAATTAAAATGTATAGGTCATTGGATTTTCAATTATACACTAAATTAAATAAATGTTCTTTCTGTTACGCAAAAATGATGAGATACATTTTAATTATAATTGTTAATAACCGTTTACAATACATATGCATACCGATTTCATCAATTGAGCTTAGGTTGATTATTTTATATTGCAATACATCATCCAGACGATTGTTCAGTGGAATGCCCATGCAATACCACCGGAGTCAGACTAAGACATTTTTCCAGCGTAATTAACTTCGTTCCGTTCATTTACCATGACCTTCTTGTTCATCGTGCAATGTATATTATTTATTTCACTAACGACGAACACCTTTTAATTTCATTTAATTAAATATTCACCCAACGGAGTTCATTTATCGATCCGAACATTACGTCATAGGAAATTATGGGCACACTGGTATTTTTAATTGTACATATCAGTCGAAATAAGTCACGGTCGTTACACAGATTTATACTTGAATAGGCGTCGGGAGAATTCTGATGTTATGAATGGTCAATTTTGGCCCAGATGTGAAAATCTCGAAGGCGTTGTTCGCCCCACGCTAAATTATGTTCAACTTCTAAAATAAAGACGTACCAAGTGTGATAATAAATTTCAAGAATGGTTTTATTTTTTCGTTTTTTCTTTACCTAGTCCGATCCTGGCCTACATTGAATGCTAAATGCTAGTCATAATTACCAGTTGTTTCGTTGAATCCTAGACTATTGGTGCCATCTAGTAAAATTATTGTGTGCCAAAAATGCTTCGTGGCTTTACTAATTCACCTAGACTTAAACCAACAGCCTCAGGACTGGCGATTCGAATCTGTTGAACTAGAGAATGCTCGAACGTTTACTTCCTGTATCTAATAATGTTCTTTTTTGTCAGTGAATTAGTATTACATATTAAAATAATAATAATACAAACATTTGCGCAAAGTAACTAATATACAGTGTTTGTCACTTGTGATATCTTTGCGTTCAAAGAGGGAAGAAATATCGTGTTCGAGTAGTAGGCGGAGTTACATATTGAATAGATATGATTAGAAAATTGCAGACCGTGATCAAATATAACTCCGAAAACTCTAATTTGTGTTTGGCTACAGGGTCAATTGCATATTTGTCGAATGAAAGATGTATGTGCAAACAAGTATTTGCTAACCGCAACCAAGAAAAATTTCAGAGTTTCACGTTTAATTTTTTTCTTCAAGCATGTAAATCGTTAAAAGCAAATAAGATTTTGCTTGATTCAAAGAGAAACCTTTCTTTTCGGAAAGAAAGGATTTGTTGACACAAACAAATATGCTTAGTGAAGAGGTTTCTCTCTGAATCAAGCAGAATCTTATTTGATTTTAACGTTTTACATGCTTGAAGCAAGAAATTAAACATGAAACTTTTTGGTTGCGGTTTGCAAAATACTTGTTTCATTCGACAAATATGCAATTGACCCAACAAAATTTTTCTTTCCGTGTAGGAACAGGAGTTTGATTTAAGTTGTACGCAAATATTAACGGCTCTTTTCTTGTAGTCTACTAAATAAACGCTGATTTGTATCTTGTTCCTTTGGCACAAGTCTATGATAACATACAGGCTTTAGGGCTTCACAGACGTAGATTGACGAAATCCTTGAAAGAATCTTTAAATTATCACCATAAGTTTGGTCACGACGGATGAGAATAGGCCACAGACCGATAATATAAACATTGGAGAGTGGGCCAAGGTTTGAACCTTGTGGAACATAATTGAAAGGATTGTCAAGGTAAGAGGCTATCAGATTAATGATAGGTGACGAAAGACCGAGCGAACTTATATTTAAAAGAAATATTGTGGGATCGATAGTATCAAACGCCTTGGCAAACTCTGTATACAGAAACACGGACCAGCTCTCGAGAGTTGATACTAAAATATGTTTATTACATAATACATAGTTGTAAATACATATATCAATACTTAATATTACATGGAATGTATTGTCATTAATAAATACAATTTTTACCCCGAGTTTAAAAATGAACTTGTGTTCGAATTAATACGAGCCTTTAAGAAATTGAACGGGACCATCTAATTGTCCTAATCAATCAATCATATGGAATGTTCTTGACTCAATTTAATTGTATTATGTACAGTATAAGCAGTAGCACCACATTGTTCGAAGTATTAAATTGTATTGAATTTCATTATTATTGAGATGTACAATAAATGGATAATGGATAATCTATCTTAATTTATAAATTTTATACAGCTTGTCCCATCTAAAAGATATAACAATAAATTATGTTGGTCTTGAATAGATTGACTAACATATTTTCATCTTAAAAGTTTAGATCACTTATTTATTTATTAATAAAGATCATCTTAGTTTTCAAGAAATAGATGTCTATATACTGAAGTTGATAATTATTAAATTTTTTTTTTAAAGGGGTAATGGGTCTGCATGGTCCAATGTTACGTCGTGTTTGTTCACGCACTTTTCATATAAAACATTCTTACTAATTATCACAAATAACAGAAATTACATTAGAACGTACATCTTTTGACTATATAAATAATCTTACTTCTTTATTTATATTCTTTCAGTAACCTTTGTTCCTTATTATAAGTACTAATATCGATTGTTTATGTCGACATCTAGTGTCCTGCGGTATAGAATATACACATTGTTTTCTTATTTAACAAAGAGAAACTCAGTTGATACATTCTTTCTCTATCACCAAATGCCTCATCCACAACTCGTGCTTAATCGGTCGGTCAACTTAGAGTGAAGGTGCATTTGGCCTTAGTATAATAAAAAATCAGACTTTTCTAGTACGATCTCCCATGCCATAGTTTTTAGCTGGTCACTATGTAATACTAAATATGTATACACTGTGTCTGTAATTGATTCATGTCACCGCCATTTGCATTTAAGCGATTTTCCCGTTTTACAATTTCCACGCTGCCTGAATTTAAATTATTTGTCAAATTGGACATTATAATCCCATAAGTGACGTTTAAAGGTGCGGTTGCGGTGATACAGAAAATTATTGCCTTAAACATCTTTAACATAATATGAATTCGAAATTGCACATTCTTAATGCTATTCAGCATATAGGCAATGTAATAGTTATATTTAAGAATGATCATATGGTTATAAAATGATATTTTTATTGTAAATTAAATATTTAGGCACGGCACTGGTGGTAGAAGAAATGAAGGAAGAAGAAGTTGCCGATTTAAGAACATGAACATTTCTAAGTGCAAGGCGTAAGTCAATTATAGACACCCCCCATTACTATCATCTAATCATTATTTTAAATTGTATAAACTTCTTTAGATCTGGATTTTATATTGTTAACGAACTTTATTGTCACACCTCATAAACTTGAGAATACATATTTGGTTTACTCTCTCCTTAAGTTGATTACATGTCCTGTTTTTATATTCCTTTTTGTTGTTTGTCGTGTTACGTATTACATTAATTAGCAGACGTCACGTGTATGCATAAATGTATGTTATGCGTGTGTGGGCCAACTGTGCTGTTGGTTTAGATTTGCGTTTTGATATAGGTACACTGCTGTACAAAAAGTAGGTGTACAGAACTAAAATAGTTCAAAGTTCATTTAACAAATTGTACATCTTTTGATAATATGTGTATATTTTTATGTAGGGACCATGTAGTAAAATAAATGATAAAATGTTGCAAACTATAATAGATGTGAAATTAAATAACAATTATGAGTAAACATGTAACAGCATACAATTTTTTTTTAATGTTCTTTGTAATACAAATCAAAATTTATTTGAAAATCTGTTATTTTTAAGTAAATGTAAAATGTTTCAATAAAATACTGAAAATAATCTTTCTCTTTACACCGTTAATTTGAAATAATGTGAACTTCAATGACAACTTGAGAACATCTAGGTGCAGCACGTTGACCAACTCGCTAGAGGTTTTGCGAGAAGGGAAGGGATTAAGTTAAACGTACAAAAACTAGATATAAAGAATAAGTACATACGTATGTAAAATTAAATATAGCAGATAAAAAGAAAACTGAAAAGAAATGTGTTACTTGCTTAAATGTGGTAATTTTGATATAATGGTTGACACCTGCTTTGTCAACCTATAGGTCTTGAATTTGACTTCCAACTTTAGAAATTTTTATTTATAAAAAATTCTATGAGGTGTAAGGGTGCCTCGGATAGGACCCACAATGCCGTCAATTTCAGTAATCAGCTATTTCAGTAGTTATGTGGTCATTTTAGCGTAGGGGGCGCTTGCATCAGACCTTTGCCAGGTATAGGATTATCTATTTGTTTTTACTTGTCATTGATATAATATAATTTTCAATCGTAATTATATCCTTGGAATTTTCATCTTTATGTAGACTCCGAAGTTTTTGCCTTCCTTCTATTTTTCCATACAGGCTGTAAGGTTCTGTTCCTTTGTTTGAACATAAGCTACTTTGTCTTATGGACAGGTTAGATGTCTTGTGGTTAAGAAGACTAACTACTTTTATATGAACATAACACGCTTTGCAGGATGTTGCATTTTGTTAGTCATTTGTGGATTATGGCAATCACGCATAAATAAAATTCGCATATACTTTTAGTAACCATCAGTAGCAGCTAGTTCATAAGTTGCATATATGATGCATATTATCTATATTATTAACCCTACATATTTCGATTGCTACTTCTAGCTGCTTTCTGAGAAAATGAAATTTGAAGAAGTTCTTAATCTACATCTTTCGAATGTGTAGAATTCGCGAACATGTGAGCCTAGACTAGTATGTGACATAGAGGTGACCTAAAACACATTTAATGCATTTTATACACCAAATATACACTAGATATGACTAGCGGTTTTTAATATAACAAGAATAAGAACTCAGTGAGTTACAGTAAAAATGTTTTTAAGTTACCAATTTTACTATATTCATTTGTATTATGAAGGCCTGAGACTCATGAATACCCATTATGGAATATAAAGTTGCAAGTTTTAAATAATATCCTGTGCAAATGACGTTATATGAATAGTAGAAAATAAAAATTTGTTTGTTCAAAAATACAGAAGAACATAATGTAAATGCTAATTTCGACACACAAGACGCAATCTATTGTTACTACAAAAGGGCTATTCAGATTTAAAATTATATTGCGGATAACAAGCCCATTAAACAGTAAAGTAAAGTTAAAATATACAAAACCAATACTTACTATGCCGCTGAAACTAAGAAAACTAAGAACTTTTAATGAGATATAGATCGATAGTTGGAGTGAACTTTCGGAGGCAGAATTAGAATTAATCACACAAGGGAAGTATTTGCAATTCACATAAATTCACTCGAGAAAGAAGAAGTCATTCGAGAAAAAAATTGTTTATAATCTCAAAAATAGCAATTACTCAAAAACTAAATATGTATTATAGAGCTCGGAAGACATGCCTTGGAAGTTGAAGTGATTATAGTGGCAAGACGAAAATTAAGAGTATTCATTCTGCAATATAAAAGTGCATGAGAATAATGTTAATTAAATTTTTTACGTTCTCATGTTTAAAGGAAAACTCAATTTTCACTATTTCTAAACTACATGTCAGGAATTCTTTTTAGGTTCTTATACGCAGTATTAGAAGTACATATTGTGATGACAAATTGTCCACGTTTTATTTCCTGATACCAAAAAAAGTGATTTTTGAAAAATGTCAGTCTCTATGCCTGTGTGTGTATGACCACGATAACGGACGAACTGCAATCAAGCTATCAGTACCAAGCTTTATATTTAAGAGTATAATTAATTATCTCCTTATGAACTGATTAGATTTTTAGTAAAATCTGTAGACCAGAAGTAATAATTTACTTCACTGATTAAATCAAATTTTAACAATATCTCGTCAACTACTAAGTTTAAATAAATTTCTAGGGAATACGAAAGTACACAAAACTAAAGTTGAAAATTTTTTGAAATTCCTACTGGAAATAGGTCTTTTATTCTTGTGGAAAAAAAGGTTTTTTGCGAATATCTCACACGTCATTCTTTCTAGGCAGATACATTATGAGTATAAAGGTTTAAAACTTGATTTTTAATGCTTTTGTATAAACAAAATTCTACATTCAGACCGGAAGTAACATTTTTACTCTTATCGAATAGCAGTTTTTTGCAAATACCTGGCAAATTATGCATTCTATGGAGATTTATTAAGAGTATAGAACTACTTAGAACAGAATTTTGAATAATTTTTGTGTGCAACATTTTCAAAACTCGGACCTGAAGTAATACGTTTACTCACAGGTTTATTCTTTAAGAAGATAAAAGTATTTGAAACTTAATTTGGAACAACTTTTGTATTTTGAAATGCACATACGTATAAAAAATGTCGTGTGGTGCCCACACCTCATTTTTGTTCTTGTGTCTTCATTTTCAAATTACAAATAGAGTGTTCTGTGTTTTACTAACTTCTTAGCACTATTATTTTAACTGCGTATGTCTTCTATATTAGTTTTAAAGTATTTTTAAAGGTCCAAGAGTCACTGTATGTATATACCTGTATATAATCTCTTTTAAAGCAATATTTTTGTGCTCTTTAAAAGCATATAACCAACTTTATTCTATTATTTTTGATTTAGTAGATTTAGTTTTACTGTTAGTTGTTTTTGGGGGCTGTTATGGCATATGTATATAAACGTGTCATAAAATCATTTTAAGTCCATGTTTTCAGCATGCACGGATATTGATATCGCACTAAGTGATTATGCGAATAACGGCTCGTACAGGTTTATACATTAATAATAATAAGACTCTTTCGAAATGGCTTTTGCGTCACCAGATATTTTCGGTTGAGGACATAAACGAATATAAACGGTGGAGGTACAAGTGCCGACCCACCGCCGGGATTGTTAAAGTAGGCCATCGGCCTAATATATGCATACACATATTTCGCAATGACACAAGTTATGCGAACGCAATGTTTTAGTCGTATTAACACTAATTATAACCATATTATATCGATTCTAGTAAATATGTGCTTAGATTTGAATATCAATTATACAGTATGTCCGGATCGATTGCACGAATTTGAAGAAAATAATTTTTTTTATTAATCTTCTTTCTTAGACCCATAAACTTCTTCAATCCAATGAATTCTTCCGTATTTTTGTAGGTCTCCCTACTTGCAGTTTTCTGTCTTGAGAGGTCGTTGCTTTATTAAATATATTTATCTCTTCTGGATAAATATATTTATTTATTTAGTCTCTACTTGAACTGAATTATTATGTTTAGTTCTTTATTTTATTGAGACATTTACATACAACAATTTTTTAAATACCTTATTTTACTACTTCTTTCTTCTTTCTTGGATTCGACGGAAATTTTCTTATTTTTTGATGTGTTCACGTTGTCTTCCCATTCAACAAACAAGACGCTGAAAGCTTTCAATTGGCCCTTCTACCTTCGACAAATAATACGTCGGAATTTGCATACACTGCCAATTGCAGAACAAAAGCTTTTTTAACGGAAGATATAATATTTTGAACACTTAAACTCGAATACTTAATACGCGGTCGATTTCACAAGGTTCTACTTGTAAATCTATACTTTATTGACCGCTGTTTATATAACTGTTGGAGCCGATACACTTTTTAGGTCTATTTGTCGACCTTCTGCTTGAAGTCTTCTTGCAGTTCACTTGTCGACTCCCTACTTGAAGTCTATTTGCCGACTCTCTGCTTGCAAGTCTTGCAACACGTATTTTCGTTCTTATAGTTTGAAACCTGGGATTCCCCTTTTTCTATATTGTTTGGGCATTCCCGTTGCGGCACACACACAAATTCACTTATGCCGTGAGAAGTTATAGACATCGCGGCGCTTATCTTACACTAACATAAACGTTCGGCGCCACAGTGATTACACATACTAAAACTTATTTACATACATATGAATACATGGGAATTAAGCTTCTAGTAATATATATTCATTGATTTCTAATATATACAAAATTCATAAAATATTATTTATCGCCAACCGTTAGTAAAGCGATGCGTTACCATAGCGTTTTACGAAGGTAAACAAACTCTTTATCGTACTGTACAATAAAGTACTTTTTCTATTCCGGTGCTATAAAGTTCACTTTACGACACCCGTTTTGGTTGCATAAAGTATTACTTTATCGCACGCTAATTTTATTTTTTTGAAGTTGGTAACAAAAAAATGGAACCAAATCGTATTTAAATGTCAAAATATAAGCCTTTAAAGTAACAAAAATGTGCAATAAAATTGTACAAAGAATAAAAAGCACAGATGCTAACATTTCACTTACTAATTAGCAATATAAATTGTTAAGCAGAGTTGGATGATAAGTTTTCGGATGCTACTATTGACATTTACTTACCATGTTGAATAGTACAATTGTTATAAAAGTTTGTTTTGATAAATATGTAGAGAGTTTGTGGACGAAAGATTTTGTAAATTGTCTTCTGCTATTTTGCGAATCTCTGGGGGCGTACAGTTATTTATTTCGTCCTTTTTGTTGATAATTTGAAATAATTTATTGTATAAATCAGTCTGAATTTTAAACACAATTACATATAGCACCACCGATATTCAAATATTTAAAACGTTCTACTTAAAAAACAGAGTAACCAACTTCAAAAAAGCAAAATTTCTAAAATATTCGAACAAAACATGTCTCTTATTTTAAACTTTTTTGAACTTTAAATAACCGAAATAGAAAAAATAGTATAAAATACACGTTTCATAAGACATTTTGCGCACTTGCTCTTTAGAAAACTCGCCTAGCGGCTCGTTTTCTAAACTTGAACGCGTGCGCAAAAATCGTGTCTTATGAAACTTGTATTTTAATATACTATTACCTGCCGCTAATATCTGTCAGTGTAGCCATGACTGGTGACTTTAAACATAAATCGTTTGTCACTGTCATAAACTGTCAAAAGTTATTATATCTTTATTTCTTAAATTAACAATTTTCACGGTTGGCGATAAAATTTTGTATGCACCACGTCAGTAAAGTACCTTTACCGAACTCGTCTGTTACTCGCCGCGCTCGCTTCACTCGCTTGGCTCGTAAATCAGACTCGTTCGATAAAGTATCACTTTACTGACTTGGTACATAAATAACTATTATCTGATTATTTAATATCATAAAACTTATAAAGAAAATAAAAATAAGCTGGGCCATTACAATTGTTACGTCAGAAAAATACTTACAAAACCAAATGTTACATCCATTCCAGTCTTTCTTTAATATTTTTTTAGTTTTGTTTTAAAGAAACGAATGTAGTTCTTTTGAAATAGTATTTCTTAATTATTTTGAAAGTTTGTATCTGGTGTTAAGAAAAATACGAAATCAAGTAGGTGTTGAACAAAAAATCGTATGTCCTAACTTAAGTCTATGATTTGTATTAAATATTAAATATCAATTGTTCTCTGTCAATAAAAAGAAATCTATCTCAGACATGGCTTCAAATTTTCCAGGATTACTTTGATTTCGAATTTTTCTGAATACCCGTTATATACAAATCTTTTCTCTTCGGAAGTACATTCAACAGCCGTGCATAGTTTAGTTCATTTAACTTCCGTGCAACTATGTATAATTCGACATGATTGTATATTCCGAATACGTTGGTAAAACCGAGGTCGTGTTCGAATGTAAAAATTAAAGGTTAAGTTCACTTTCCATTTCTTCCGCTAAATGCAATTAGTGCTATTTTCGGTCAGTGAACAAGGTAAGTAGGAGAAGTCACGCAAACGAAATTATAGGCCACGATAATTAACACTACTTGTGCAAAACAATGATCATTTACTTTAATTGTTAATAATGTTAGTGAATTAGTAACATTTATCCTTTACAAGAGTTATAAAGAAATGTGTTGTCTAGACATCATGTCATTTTATAGCAGAATTAGAATTTCCCGATAGGCAGACTATTTCCAGAGTATCGGTTTCATGCTCACGATAACGATAGGTATAAAACCTGAAAGTAAATTAATTGAGTAGTAATAAACAGAATATTAAAACCTTGTGCATGTGGAAATTTAACATTTCGTTACCCTCATAAGAAAACCTCGTAACTCCATTTTTTATCAAAATTGAGATTTTGATGCCATTTGTTAACAAGAAAATGCACCAACCGGCTGTGCAAACCTTGTATCTCGAAATTTGCTTAAAATTTATATACAGTGAAGAAAGAAAACCTCGGAACTCCATCACATGTTATTGTTGCTATGAAAACCTCGTAACTCCGTTAGGAGTTTGGTTGTTTTGACGTGTCGCCTAGCCGGTTAAGCTTTACGTATTAATTGTTGTTGTTTAAAGCGATTACATTACTGTACATTATTAAGGGTAAGTTTGTTTTTGCTTTTATGATTTATAATTACATGTTCAATTAGTTTGAAGTACTACAGAAGTGGTTTTATTAACCTGCGTTCTAAATTCTAACCTATAATTTGAGGTTTAAAATATTAAGTATGTAAATATTTGTAAATTAACGATTCTCGCAGTAGTAGTAATTAGAGTTAATAGTTAGATTGTAGTGTTCACAAATGGTCTAATGCATTTTCCCAGACAACTTTTTTGATTAACGTAAAATTTATACAAAAATGTGTTAAACCAAAAATTACAAAACCTTTAGATTTTTTTTTCTGTTACTGTCTAACGAAGATTTTTTTATTATTTAAGATGTCGCGCGGTAAAAAAATTCTTGAAATGGCGTTGCAAACGGACATTCTCTTGCAACTTCCAAAAATAGGACCTGTTGATTTCTTAGACAAACCTCCGGATCAACTTGAGAAAATAACTTTATTAAGTACGACTTATAATAATGGTATAAACTATGATACGGTGAATTTGTTAAATAATGAACCAACTTACATTGATTTATCAGTTCCTGTTACTGAAGATTATGCTTTACAGAATGTTATAGACCAACAAAACTAAAACACAGATTTTTTTCTTAATGATATTGAACCAAATTTGAACTGTGATGGTACTGAAGTTGCAAATACTGGTCATACAATATCCAATTCTTTGAACTTTGAAGACGGTGCAAGTTCAGACTCAGAGTATATACCAGAGTCAGATGTCCGTGATTACTCTGATAATGATGATGATTCCACAACATCTGTTACAAATAATATTGTGGCTAATCCTGAGACTGAAAATTTAACAGAAACATCGATAGAGGCCATCAATGAAGAGTTAAGAGTAAGGCGAAAACGACGCCATGTAGACCAGACAGCATGGTTTGCCAACAGCAATAGGCTGAAAAAAGAAAGGGGTGACAAATACTACGGGAAACAGAAAATTGAAGATAAATGGAGTTATAAAATTCCAAAACCGGAAAAGAAATTGAAAGAGAGATGCCAGCACTCACAAAACTCAAGTTCGTTAAAATGTCACGAAATTTCAGAGGAGGAGAGAAAAGAGATTTTCATCTAGTTTTGGAAAATGAAATCCGGGGAAAAGAAAGTGTATGTTAGAATGCTTGTAGCCATTGAAGACACAAAACGACATCGTGGGAGGAAGGAAGAACAAAAGTCGAGGCGAGCTTACTCTTATAGCTATCGTTTATTGAAAGCAGACAATAAATTGCGAGTATGCAAAACTATGTTTTTAAATACATTAAATATTGGTGAATGGACTGTTCTCTCCTGGAAGAAAAGCAAACCAATAACGGGAAACGATGAAAATGATGATGAAGTAGAGCAGATGCCAACTGAACGCAAGCAATCTAGAAAAGTAGCATTTGAAGAGAGAAAGAAAAACCTATTACGTTTTTTAGAAGAACTTCCAAAAATGGAATCGCATTATTGCAGATCCAGAACTTTAAAACTCTATCTGGAACCTATATGGAATTCGAAATCCCATCTCTACAATATTTATAGCAAAGAATGGAGCACGGAGAAGAACATTAAACCACTATCTCAAACACCTTTTATGAATATTTTTGATGACATGAACTTAGGTATTTTCTCACCAAAAAAAGACGAATGCAGTATATGTGCAGCAAGAAATACGGGCAATTTAGATGAAACTGTCTATGCTCTTCATCAAATGAAAAAAACTAGAAACGAAAAAAATGTAGATAAAAGTAGTTCCGTTAACAAAGTATATACTATGGATTTGCAGTCGGTTCTATTATCTCCAAAATCGAATGTATCAGACCTATATTACAAAACAAAACTTGTTGTACATAACTTTACTATTTATAATATTAAAACACAAGAAGGTTTCTGTTACATCTGGAACGAATCTGAAGGTGGTGTAGGGGCAAACGAATTTTCCAGCATAATTTGCAGCTTCATTGAAAAAGAAGTTAAAAATCTGCAAGCTAATGAAAATTTAATATTTTAAAGCGACGGGTGCACCGGGCAGAATCGGAACAATACACTCGCTATACTATATTAAATTTAGCGATTGAAAAACAGGTTACAATAATTGAAAAGTATCTTGAACGTGGGCATACACAAATGGGGACAGACTCCATGCATTCCTTGATTGAAAGAGCTTTAAAGAAGAAAAATATTAATGTACCTGCCGACTATGTTGACGTATGTAAACATGCTCGACAAAATCCACAGCCATATTCAGTCAAATATTTAAATCATACGTTTTTTAAAAATTATACTTATTTGAATTATTTCAATTCAATCAGACCAGGCAAAGAAGTAGGTGAGATCCTACTGTACAAGGCATACATACGTGCTTTACGATATAATTCCAGTGGCACTATACAGTATAAGCTAAGGCATCCTCAAGAATGACAAGAATTGCCAGTAAGAATCAATAAAAATATAAATAAGAATGTACCGCAGTTGTATAAAGAAAGAATCAAGATCACCAAAAAAAATTTTGACCATTTGCAATGTTTGAAGGGCAGTCTAGAACAGGACTATCATCAATATTATGATAATCTGCCACATGAGTAATAAGCTCGAAAATATTTATAATGCTTATTTTTTCAATGATTTGTTAATTTTTAAATACCTAGTTATTATTCATTTTATTTACTGTATTATGTTAAAACTGTTAAATGTTCAAACTGTTAGAACTAACTTAGTTTGTATTTGTTCAGACACCAGGGACGTATAATAAATAAACGATATTGTTTTTAAAATTATTTGTTTAATTTTAGCCAGAGACAATACTCGGTAACTCCATAATTCTTCAAAAGTTAAGACAGAAAACCTCGTAAGTCCATTTGTTTTTCTAGTAATTAAAAAAATATTCAAATTGCATAGTATGCTCCTTCCTGTTTATATTTTCATCAATAATTGAGTATTACAAAATGTAGAATGCACACGTTTTATTTTTGATAACATTATTTGTGTCTCCTGTAAAATTTGCTTTTTTGGAGTTACGAGGTTTTCTCATGAGGGTAACGATTTGTTAAATCTCTTGTTTGACCGAAGATACGAAGACATTGAAATGTTGCAAAAGTCGGGTAGGCAGGGTTTGACATATTGAAGAAGTACCTAATATTTCATACGGACATTTAAAAAAAACTATGATAGTAACAATGTTCGTCAGTATCTCAGATGTTCTAAGACTGCGACTGGGGGTTGCTTAGAGGGGGCACCCGCACATCTAATTATTTCCATAATACCATCCTCGAAAGAAACACTGCTATGTCCCCTTCATACTATACAGAGTGTTGAATTGGTACAGTACGCCGTTCAAATTAAATTTCGACAATTGTTAGAAGGATACATGTTTCTAAAATATAAATCATAATAAACGAATTCTACGTGTGTCTGTAAATAAATTTCGAAATTTGTTTTTGGTCAGTATGTTAAAAGCAATATTTACAAAATAAATTATTGTGAACAATGTCAATTCTGTAGATACTAAATAGGAATCCCAAACCGATACTTTTTCGTTACTATACAAACTGGCTTGTTCTTATGCAGTGCACAGGGAAAACAACAAATCAAAGTGGAATAAAATTTGCTTTTTTCAAATTAGTTTCTAGTTCTTTATCAAAATGAATCAATATTTGTACTAATCCATCCAGGTTGGTCTGGCGATGTCTACGTGCATGATATTTTTTATGTGTGTAGTGGTATCACTTTACTCAACATATGACACTGGAAAATAGTTTTAGTACTTCCAAAAACAAACAATTTTTATCAGGTATCTTTATTAATATAAATCACGAATTGTATATCCATTTTCGTTATCTGATTCATATGAGATCATCTACGAGGAAAGAATAGAACAGGTGAGATAATAAACTGGTGGGGGAATAGGTATTATTTAGACGGAAGTTACCACTTTAAGGCAGGTCAGTTACGGCAATATTGACCAATCCTAATTTATAAAGTGAGTATTTTGAATACCTTGTCATATCCGGTATGTTTGATTATGTGTTCAGTGGCGTAACATACATACTCTAGGCATGTTTTTACTTTCTTATACGTAGTATAAGGAAGTATTGTGATGATGAAAATTTTCGAACTCGAGATTTTTGCAGATGTCCACGTTTTGAAGTCCCCTGATACCGAAAAAGTGGTTTTTAAAAAATGTCTCTGTGTGTGTCTGTCTGTGACCACGATAGCGATCAAATCGCTGTAGATATCAATTCCAAATTTTGTATTTACGTGTATAATATCCCTCTTGAGATCTGGTTAGTTTTTCAGTAAAATCGGTAGACCGGAAGTAGCAGTTTACTTCAGTGAAAAATTCGAATTTTGCCAATATTTCGTCAATTACTAAGTTTAAACAAATTTATAAAGAATTCATATGTACTTAAAATTAAAAGTGAGAACAATTTTATTTAAAAAGTCTTTCGAAATTCGTAGGTCTTTTACTCCTATCGAAAATCAGTTTTTTGCGAATTTTTCGCAAATCATGCCTTTTAGACAGGTACGTTACGGGTATAAAAGTATTTAAAATATAATTTTCAATACCTTTTGTATAAAAAAGATTTCAAAATTCAGACCGGAAGTACCACTTTTACTCTTATCGAATAGCGATGTTTTGCAAATATGTCGTAAGTTATGCATTCTATATATATATTTATCAAGAGTACAAAAGTGCTTAGTTCTAGATTTGCGATATTTTTTATATATATGAAATTTCAAAATTCGAACCGGAAGTAACACTTTTACTCTTAGGGAATAGCACTTTTTTTCGAATATCTTGCAAAGTATGTATTCTATAGCGATTTATTAAGAGAATAGAAGTACTTAGAATAGGATTTTGAATAATTTTTGTGTAAAAAAATTCTTAAAATTGTATAGTTTGAAACGCTCATACGTATAAGAAAGTCGTGTGGTGGCCACACCTTTTTTTTAATGTTTTCTTTAATACAGTTAGAATAAATGTTACTATATTAAAAGGAATAAAAGGATTGAATTATTATTACTTTAATTATTATTGTACTAAGAACCTATTTTAAATGATTTTCGAGAACATACGAAGAGTACTTACAGTGCGTTCTTGATGAAAAGAACAAATTCGTTTAAAATTCAAGTCATAATTTTGCAGAAAAACGCCCGGACAGGTCGATTAGTATTTTTAGTTGTGAATTTTTTGGCATAAGAAAATTATATACAAGGTGTCTAAAGAAGAACATATGCAGCAATCATTGTTTTTTTTTTAAATGGAACATACTGTATATTATGCCATATTTGAATTGTATGGTAAATTCTCAACACTTTTTGTGTAACATACCATATCCCCAAAATCAGCGGCTTTCGGAATAATGACGTTCGAAATGTGGTAAATTAAAGAAAATACATACATGAAAATCGATTAATTTGAAGTAGAGTTTTTTGTTGAAGATAAAATTTGCAATACCAGGTTGTTTTTGTTGGCTTTTAAAAAAATGTTCAAGGTGTCCTTGTTCAATTTAAATATTTTGTTTCATTACCTATGTGTATTTTAATTTATCACAAACCTCATTATTCCGAAAACCGCTGATTTTGGGGATATGGTATGTTACACAAAAATGTGCTTAATGTGTTTAGAATTTACTCTACAATTCAAAAATGGCATAATATACAGGCTGTTCCATTTAAAAAAACAATGATTGCTGCATATGTTCTTCTTTAGACACCCTGTATATAATTTTCTTATGTTAAAAAATTCAAAACTAAAAATACTAATCGACCTGTCCGAGCGTTTTTCTGCAAAATAATTATCTGAATTTTAAACGAATTTGATCCACTGTATACCCTATATAAAATATTTATGCACGCCTATGCATTCCGGCCGCCATATTGAGTTGCCACTTTGGACAAATATTATTATTAAGGAGACTCTCTCATGTTCTCTTCTTTCCTCGCAGGGGATCATAGATTAGAATCAGATGGCGCAGTCAAGACAAAATTTTTATCCGCGTTTTGTATTGCCTGCGGGCAAATATACGTGGCGTTGACATCAAAAAATGACAGTTTTCAATAACACTAAGCAAATAGCGGGCGATTCAAAATGTATTTGGTAGCGGGAAATTCAAAATAAAGCTAATTACAAATTAGGCTTTAATACCGCGAGATCAAAAATTATATTGATAAACGTTTGCCATGAAATGTAAAACGTCTGTCTGAAGTTATATCATTAGGTGTCATACTTTCTAGTGCTAGAAAAGATATTTTTCTTAAGTATCGTCACAGTTTCTTTCTTGCCAATACGTTTTCACTCGCCATCTTAACTATAGTTCTGAGCGGATCCTACTGTACATATTTCCGATTGTTTTCTACTTTTTTTAAGAAGCACATAATTATTTTTCTGTTAGTGTCAATGAACCTTAATCAATTTACTTCCCAATTACTTAAAGGCTATGTACTTAGTTATGCCATTCATTCATTGCACTAAGTATTTTATTACTATATCTTTAATTAATACGTTAATGTTAACTTGTCTGTATTTTACGTCTGTTAGACGTCTAACTATTTTTAATTGCATTTCCTTATCAACATATTGTTAGCATTAAAGAAAACAAATCCGCTCATATTCCATTGTAAGCAACAAATGCCTCTGAGTAATAATTACCACAACAATGCATCTTTGTTTTAAGCAACAACTTTAATCGGATACAAAAGTTCAGAAACCATTCGAGAGGCTGTACATGTAGTACATACATATTTATTCTGCTCTCATATTTCCGTGATCATCTTTACGTTGTATTGGCACTAACGATAAGTTAGGCTACATTTCATGCAATAAACGTCCGTAACCCGATAAAGATGTGTTGATTTGCGCCGTGGGATGTGAAAGTATGTGAGGTCGTCTCAGTATCTCTGGAAAGCCAGAAATCGAAACTGACATATTTGTTGAATTGGAAAAGTGCTTAGAACAGGTTTTAATGTTCTTTGAGATATCGTTTGCACTTACAATTAAAAACAAGGAGATGGTAGGTATACGTTACAGTCAGGTAACAATATGTTACCTACCTATATTCATGAAAATAGAACATTTTTGTTTGATTAATTTAACCGCAAAAGCATACCGCCTGAAAGTTGTCAATAAGTGATCATTTTCAAAAATGGTAACTCTCTATAGATATTAGTTTTATATTAATTTACACTTAAAGAAGATTGTAATCACAATCGAAAATTTAATATTTTCAAAAATAAATTAATAAATGGACGTGTCGTGTTTAATTTTAAACGCTATTTACGCGTTAGACGTATGTAAACACATATTTTTTAAATAACATCTCCGTAGTTTTTAGTGTACATATTTCATTTTTTGAAGTTTGTTATTAAGTTCCAAATTTTGTATAACACTATCAAAATTAACTCCTTTATTATTATTTAGTTATGTTATTTACGTACTTAAATGTTCATTATTTGTTTGGTTTTATATTAAAAAAAAATTGAAAACTGTTTTGGTAGTTTATAATAAAAAAGCTTCTATGAATCCATTTAAATGATTGCTCTTATTTTTAAATCATTGTTGTTGTAACTATGTATTTTACGGCCAGTAAGATTACCACCACGGTAACAATTTTCCAAACCATTTTGTTTCTTGTATAGTCTTTGGCAAACATCGAACTAGGATTGTACGTACATACATAGTATTGCCTAACTGCATTCAGTTGAACTATTTCTTATTTAAAAATATATATTAATAAACACTCACTTAAGCACTAATATAATATAATAATAAAATATTCACAGATATATTTAGATTTAATTATTACTTGTCTCTTTATATAAATACATATAGAAATTGCTTTTCTGTGTAAAGTACATTTTGGACTGTCAAAACCTGTAGATAGGTTTAGATTGTCTCAATCAGTGGTGTAATACCAATAACTTACAACTCAACTTTAGTAAATGTAAAATTATATCCTTTTGGAACGGTAGGTATGAGCCGCTGATTTATTACTACATGCACGAGAACACTTCCCTTGAACGTGTGCAAACTATTAAACTTTCGATGGATCACTAACATTCTATTAGTTTTGTCTCCGGATTTGCGGTTTCATTAGTCGACAAACACAAGAGTTCACTAAAGTTTTTGGCATTGTTCATGATAGAATCCAACGTATTCAGCATCATATCATTAATTACCTTTTATTAAGATTAGTTCTGGACAAATATACATATTTGTGACGAAGACTGCAGTTGCTGGGTTTTCATTCTCATCAGCTCGTAGGAGAATTTCACTGATGAAATTTGGCTTCAAATTATGAATCACTACTAGAAATACTATTCTATATATATAGAGTCTCATCACGCACAATATGGAAATAAAAAGAAACCGGAACTCCATCATAAGAGAAATAAATTGAGTGTCTCATTACGTGGATATATTCGACTGCTCTATGTATTCCGTCTTACGATATGTTAGGTTCATATGTCATGATAATTACTTATTTTTAGTTATATCTATTTTCTGATGATTTAAGGATAATAAACTATTAACATGTAAGTTACTTGTGTTCTGTAATTTACAGTGATTGTTTTTTTGCTTTTTTACATAATATGTTTTTTTAAAGTTGTAATTATTTTTGCAAGTTCTATTTGGGAGATGCCCGTGAGTCTAAATAAATAATAAATATCTTTCACCCCTCCAATGTACCAATACCATCCTCTTATTTAGGCATTGTAAATATGATTTTTGTTCAACACATTACAGTTATTACTGTTATATATACAGAGTGGTTGGATTTTCATTGTACACTCAATATTTTCATTGAGAGTATAATATTTAAAAAAAAACAAAATGTGTCTGATACTATTTTTTGCCCTCTTTCTAATCCTGTGAAATAGGATAATGTCGTTTGAAAAACAAAAGATAATCTAATTTTTTTTTTAAATTGAACACCTATATTATTGGATATTTTGATAGCTTATTCAATTCTGAATATAATATCATTTATTTTTTTTTTCGTTGGGCAATGAATAACGCCATAATAACAAAAAATAAAAAAACACATTATGTATTGGTTAAAAAAAAACAATGGAAAAAAAATAACACAAAAAAGCAAATATCCTATTGAAGAAATTGTTCAAAATGGCCACCATTTTGGTTGATACATATCTGAGCTCGGTGCAATAAATTATTTTTGGATTTTCTTAACATATCCGGGTAATTTCCGGTGCTGCCAATTGAATTTTATTTTTCAGTTCTTCTAGGGTATTCGACAGAGTGCAATATACCTTATTTTTTATAAATCCCCAGACAAAAAAATCTAATATTGAGAGGTCAGGTGATCTCGGAGGCCATAAATGTGGCCCTTTATTCCCAATCCACCTATTTTCAAATTCTAATTGTAGAAAATTCGTCACTGATTGTGCATTATGCGGTGGTGCGCCGTCATGTTGGAACCACATTTGTGTCCGGATAGCTAAAGGCAGATTGTCTAAATATTCTTGAAATTCAGTTTCAAGAAAGTTTAAATATCGATTTTGAGTGCCGTTATAAAAATAGAGTCCTAATAACTGATCCTCTATCACACATATCCAGACATTTGTAGAAAAACGTATTTGGCATCGAGTTTGCTGAATCCTACGAGGATTCACGTCATCCCAAAAATGACAATTGTGTTTATTAAACACACCATTCCTATGGAAATTTGCCTCGTCCGTCCATAAAATGTGTGACAAGTACTGCCTTCCAGCATTTAATACCCAATTACAAAAATTCATCCGTTTTTGCAGATCAAGCGGTTGTAAATTTTGCACTGAACCAATTTTATAGGGTTTCATTTTGTGTTTTTTAAGGACTTTCATGATTTTATACCTGTTGATGCCAAGCTCTTGTACAGCAATTCTAGTTGAAGAAGTGGGGTATGCTCTAAAATACGCCAAAATATTTACTTCATCATCTCCTTCTGCATCGTTTTGATTTATATTTCTATTTCTTACATTTCTTATTTTTTTAAAACTTCCGTACCTCACTAATGAAGTGTGTAAATTTAGAAATGTATTCCAATGCGGTTGCTTTCGATCAGGGTATTGATTAACATACATACTTGCAGCTTGACGGCAGTTATCATTTGATAAATAAAAGCATCGTAACATATCTGCTTTCTCTGCATTAGTAAATTCCATTTTTAATAAATAATCTAGAGAAACTATCACTAATGATTCACTAATCACTAAACTGTGTCACCTCATCAACTGGTATGCGAACTGACATTTAAATAATATTTTGTTTTTTAACCGGCCATATTTTCAAAGCATACTTTTTCTTTTTTATTTTATTATGGCGTTATTCATTGCCCAACGAAAAAAAAATAAATGATATTATATTCAGAATTGAATAAGCTATCAAAGTATCCAATAATATACAGGGTGTTCAATTTAAAAAAAAATTACATTATCTTTTGTTTTTCAAACGACATTATCCTATTTCACAGGATTAGAAAGTGGGCAAAAAATAGTATCAGACACGTTTTGATTTTTTTTAAATATGATACTCTCAATGAAAATATTGAGTGTACAATGAAAATCCAACCACTCTGTATATATTAATCTGTTCTAATTATATAGTAACTAATAGAATTAAATTAATACTATATTTATTTATTTCTTTCTTAACTACAACTATATATAAACTTGTTTTATTTCTAGGGTTTGTGGTTCGTTTTAATTAAAACTAATACATTTTTCTAACAACGTTTCGATGTATTTAACATCTTTTTCAAAGTGTATACAATAGATTACTTAAAATTCGTTTTATCAATCATTAATATTTTATGGGCTACTTTCTCATATATTCATTGCTAATTTTGTAATATTGAATAATATAAATTTGATATATTTGCAATGACAGATCTGACATTGCAAATCTATCAAATTTATATTATTCAATATTAGAAAATTAGCAATGAATATATGAGAAAGTAGCCCATAAAATATTAATGATTGATAAAACGAATTTTAAGTAATCTATTGTATACACTTTGAAAAAGATGTTAAATACATCGAAACGTTGTTAGAAAAATGTATTAGTTTTAATTAAAACGAACCACAAACCCAAGAAATAAAACAAGTTTATAAATTAATACCTTAATAACTAAAAACATCTCACTTCTTGTTTTTATTAATAGGTTAGCTGACAAACTAAAGAACGCTATTAGACTGAGACACCAACCCAGCACAAAAGCACCCTAAACAGCAAAATTCTATACGATATAGTTAGTGCAATAAAAAAAGGTGCTTTTCTTTTGCACGTGAAATGTGACTTGGAAAACTCAGTTAAACGTAGATTTGTTACTCTGAGTTAAAATCCTATAAAAGAAAAGTAATAATTCTATCTAGATCTTGAACTAAGAACACAAAACATTCACATATTCTAAAATGTTAATTACTCCTTGATGGAATTCAATGTAATATTATGTCAAAGATTATCAGTTTTGAATAACTTTATACTCATGCTTTGATGAATGAAATGTAAGGTTGTGAAAAATGTTATAGTTTGATTCGTTAAATTCATATGTCAATGCACTACCAACGCCATAAAAATTAACTGAACTAACTAGAAATAGTAGTAAATTATATCCTCGCGAGGTATCTAGCTAAGATCTAATCATTTGACGAAAAGGAACGCAATAAACGCGTTAGTGAGCTGATACTGACAATGTTCTCTTTCCGCTGCGCCTATCTAGTAGACGATAATTTTTTGCGAAAAAGTTTTTTTGACAATTTCAATCAGTTGTTTACAAGTTTTAGTTATAATGGCAGTTGTCAAATATACCTGATTGTATGTAGGTTACATTAGTTTAAAGAACCCCTTCTTCCAATAAATCAAGGTACTGAACAAGAAACATCGAGCGGTGATTTTTTACAATTTAAAGCGTGGCTTAAGCCGCAAAAGAATGTTTTGAGGAAGTCAGTCGAATGTTTGGTGACAAGTCCTGTTGCTTCGCTACCGTAGAGAGTTGATACAATGAATTTCAACGTGGTCGATTTTCCTTAAATGACAGTTTTTGAGCTCCTAAGTTTTCTTCAAGATTGGGTTTTAACGATGCAGAAATGCATTGTCTGTAGAGGAGATTACTTTGAAAAATTATTAATAAAACTTTTTTGTAAATAATTGTATTTTACTTTACCAAGCTCAAAGAGAACAGCCCTCGTATTTTCATGTACGATTTGCCGTAGTGTTTGAAGAAGTTTATACCGAATATTGGGAGAATTGCATGTGATGATGTACTGGAACAGCTGAAGAAATCAAAGAATAGCTTTACCTCCGGACATGATAATATTCCCAGCTTCCTGCTTCGTGATTGTGCGTCTATTTTTGCTCAGCCTCTTTGCAGAATACTTAATTTATCTCTGCAGACATCTGTCTTTCCTCAGTCCTGGAATGTAGCTTGTACCGCGAAATTAAAAATTATATTGATAAAGGTTTGCCATTGTAACGGTAGGCCCTGTATATAATGAATAAAATATAAATATAATATAACATCCAAAATATTTATATTAAGGTAAATAATGAATCAACACAGATCGGGAAACATGTATTATGCATTTATATGTATTAAATTATTATATTCCTGTTTAAAATGTTCCTATATAAATGCTGTATATGTAAAAGAGAAATAGTGCGTAGGTGTATCGGTGTGAAAGAATGAAAAACATAAGTGGCGTCAATATTATCGCAGCCAGCCAGGAAGTTATGCGACATAAATAAGAAACCGTTTGTGTGCAACCGACACGTGGAGCCTTGAATGTGATGAAGAAATGTAAAGTACATAGGTGGCCCGGGGAAACCCCGAGTAAGAATACGGCGTGGCGTGCCTTAAGCAAGGAGTAGGCAGACAGACGTTCCCTAGTCGACGCATGAAGTGGTTCGCAGGTCGTGTAGAATAACACTAGACCGCACCCAACAAAAGGGAACGATTTCACGGGCTAATAATGCGTATAAGAATATAGAAATTCTGCGCATTAGTAATAAGTAAAAGAAAAAGCCTAGTGAAAAAACAGTTATAAGTTTTTAATAAAACCAATAGTGTACTACCTGAGGTAGAAGTTTTGTTAAAAACAAGTGTGTGCTCTAGTACGAAACAAAGAAGACGACGATCTGAATCTACCCTAGGAAAAGCTGCCCGGTGAAGACCCTGTGCCAGCGCCACAACGTCGTATCAGGTACCCAACGTTGTTTGAATTAAAGGCCTATATCATGCATGTTCTTTTTTAAAACAATTAAATTAGCATTTAATTAAATCCATGGTATACTGTATAGGTAAAGCGTCATTGCACTATTGTTAATTGTATTTGCTCATGTTGTACCATTTGAATTGTGTTGTGTTTCTATAACCTTTGTTTGTAACCTGATCTGTGTTGATAGTGTTTTTTTTTATCAATATATTAATAATATTTAAATATCCTTTTGCGTGTTATTTGTCTACCTCACTCTACGAAATTTGGAATATAAAATAGAAGTAATAGTACGTGCAGGACAATAATCTTAGTGTCTAAATACCTGAACCGTCTTGAAATTAAGAGTCTTATGCTAAACCGAACTATTTAACTGAGCTGAGTACGAGGAGGGTTCATTAAGTTTATTCATTTCATCAATAAATCAGTTTTATTCAATTTAATTTCACTATTAAATTTAAGTTTATATTATTTTATATTATTTAAATACGTACTATTACACCATGGAATTACATAGACAAGACTGATTCGTTTATTATCGGTGATATGCTCGGTATCTGAGAGTGTATTACCCATAATAAAAGAATCAGTCTTGTCTATGTAATTGCCCCACCTAATCGAACTCACCAACCGCCACTGATTTCAGGACGGAAGTACTCGAAAAACTTAATAGTTATTTAAATGCATAAAGATACAAACTCATTTAACTTACAATAAACAACAATTGTGTCATTATAGAACTGAAAAATTACTAGAAGATTTCAAAAAGGCGCTCCTAACAAAGTAATACTTTAATGGTTCGAATCTGATTTATTAGATATCGGTTTCAATTTTCTCTCACTCCATGTGAAAATTTCTGTATACCAAACATTTTCTGAGCTTCCTACAGTAGAACTTCTGAGAGCACATAAATCTGTCGATTCCGGCTGCTTAGTTTGTCATTTGTGTGCTGCCCGAAAACTCCAACACCTTACCTTTCCAGAAGATACATGATACTAATTACTATCATATTTTTTTTTTTGAATGCACAGACGTCTAAATGCGACCTTCATACTCCATTCATATCGCAACATGTGACCAAATTTTATTGTTTGGCATATATGAGAGCCATCTCAATGGTAGTTACACAAATAAGAACAGCGATATATCTACGCCGGCGACATTTTCTAATTATACACCTTAAACATTATTTTCGTAGTAAATATATAGTTCTAGTTTGGATATCAACTATTTAGAACAGAAATAGATGGTATAGTAACCATTAACGTGGGAAAATAATCTTTAGGTTGCACAAATAAATAGAAGGTATCGCCAGTGTAACCAAGATACCACAATAAATTTTGTCTATATTATTTTGCCAAATTATACAGGTTGAGTCATCTAAGCGAGTAAGGCCGATTATGCCTTTATGAGTAAAGATATTTCGAAGCGGTTTTTTCCTTGTGATAGCTGTTCATTAGGAGCACATTTTAAAAATATTTTGTAGTATACAGAGTGTTCCATAACTTGGTGGCTAACCATAGTTATAGTTTTTTAAATGGAACAACCTATATATTATTGCATTTTTCTATTCCCCGTATAATTTTTAGTCAAAAAGTAATAAGATAGTATAGGGCCTAAAATCTAAAGTTTTTGACTTATTCCCATTTTTCTGAAAAATTCAATGTTTGTATAAAATTATATTTCTCGAAAACGACGTATTAGATGGACACAATTTTTTGCAGTAGTGTTTACAATAACAGGTCCTAAGAGAAGCATGTTTTATTTTTTTACAGTTACTAACTGCATGTGCAGGAAACTGGATTAAAATTACGTGACACGTTTTTGTAAAAGTAAATTTTTTAAATGGAAGACCCTATATATCAGTTCATTTTTGAATTGTCTATTAAATTTCATATCAGAAACATGTCAGACGTTAATACTTTAAAAGTGACTATTACTGAGCTACTGTCGTTTTTTGATATGCTTTTATTAGTTTTTGCAAAAAAGTCAATTTTTTCAAATGGAACACCCTGTATATTATTTCATTTTAGAATTTCTTATTAAATTTCACATCAAAAACATGTAAGACGTTAATACTTTAAAAGTGAGTATTACTGAGCTATTGTCTCTTTTTGATATAATTTTGTCAGTTTTGTGGTTTTAATTAATTTAGTATAGTACTGACAAAATTATATTAAAAAGAGACAATAGCTCAGTAATACTCACTTTCAAAGTATTAATAATAGTAATTTAATAAGAAACTCAAAAATGAAATAATATACAGGCTGTTCCATTTAAAGAACTATAACTATGGTTAGCCACCAAGTTATGGAACACTCTGTATAATACAACATATTTTTAAAATGTGCTCCTACTGAACAGCTATCACAAGGAAAAAACCGCTTCGAAATATCTTTACTCATAAAGGCATAATCGGTCTTACCCGCTTAGATGACTCACCCTGTATATTCTTTTATAAGAAATTGCTAAAATAACGATTCTCGAATATTTTGAATATGGAATGTCGCATCATAGGAATGACAGTAGCATTACTTTTATTTATACTCCTCCTAAATAGTTTCCGTTTCGCCCACTCCTAAACACGTAACATGCTCCATATGCTTATAAATATAGGCGCTAGCAATAACTTACGTAAGCACAGAACATACGAAAGAAACAAAGAGTCTTAGCCTCAATCGGGAAACGAACTAACGAAAATTAAATCAAGCAAAAGTTTATTTGAATAAGGAAAGAGTTAGTTCGAAATAGCAGGTGTTCTTTTATGGACTCGACTACTAAATGGCCTCGGTCTGATTTATTTAATCGGTACGTAGTCACGTTCTTGAAAACTGTGGAGAAGAAGACTTAAATTCAAACAAAACATTTAAGTAATGGCCGCCTTTAATGAAGCGTGACCATTTAATTTTACTCTGGACAGAAAAACTAACTTTCAATGAACATTTAAATTGCATCTGTGTATATACAATTAATGAGACTTATTATTTAATGCACATAACAAGATAAGTATAGTAGATATTACTTTCAATATGTTTGGTAATAGATAAACGGTTAATATTTATACTTCAATATATCCCTGCATATCTTGAAACTAGAAATAGTGCTATTAATTATCGGATAATACAAAGAAATTATATTATGTAAGTTCTTAGAATCCCACGTATTGAGTAATGTAAAGTTTAACATATTTTTAGATTAATAATTTTTATTTGTTAGTTACTTTCCAAACATAAATCATAAAGTATGGAGTAACTTTCAGGCTCTTAACCAAAGAAGTAGACTATACAAGCTATCATTCTACATTGGTACCCATAGTCTGGAGGCCTGAGTATGAATTTCAATATCTTCCTTTTGTATTAATTTTCCTTTATTTTTTCCACACTGCTTTGGTGAACACCAACTTATGTCACTGATGGATTAAGTAAAAGTTTGTAATTTATTGTACAATATAACACCACTAACAAAAACGCTTTTGCAGTTTGTTTCTTGTTATAACCTTTTATGAAGAAATCCTTTTTATTGTTCGTACAATAACTATGTAATGTGTAATTTTTTATTAGTTAATGTAAAGCATGTTCCTATAGTATTTCCCAAAGAAGTCTTAAGCAGCGGAGATGTTGCTTATATAACTCGGATTAATTAAAAATTCTCTAATTATATAAGAAAGGTGATACGTTCAAGTACTTTAAAGACATTTTGGCAAAGCTAAATGCAG
This sequence comes from Amphimallon solstitiale, assembly GCA_963170755.1. Taxonomy (NCBI): domain Eukaryota; kingdom Metazoa; phylum Arthropoda; class Insecta; order Coleoptera; family Scarabaeidae; genus Amphimallon; species Amphimallon solstitiale. Next base: position 48,366,548 of record OY720679.1, read on the forward strand.
CAAAGCTTAAAGCACCACAAATCAGAAAAACACTCAATAAGAGTGTTCACTTTGAATTGCGAACTCAATCGAACTTTATATTTAAGGTCTTTTAAAAACAGTTGTTTGAGGAAAGAAAGTATGGACATTTTCTGTATTAATTTTTTTCCGTAAGAATTTGACCGCTTTTATAATGCACACAAGATAAAACGTTTCTCATGTTTCTGAAATTGTGGTATTATTTACGAGGGCGTATTTTTATGTTATCTTAGCCATGAAACAAAGAAGTGACGATCTCAAACAAATTATTGAAAAATTGCTATCACTGTTAGAAGTACATGTGCTAAGTTGTGTTTATTTATGCTGTGTATAGAGATTTGAGACGGTCCATTTCTCGATAAAATGAGTGAAACTAAAGTTGAACATCGCAGCGTAATAAAATTCCTGACAAAGGAAGGCAATGGTCCAAAAGCAATTCATGAAAGAAACAAATGTTCTCAAAATTTTACATGACGATTTGGGTATGAAGAAGGTGTCTGCACGGTGGATACCCAGATTGCTTACACCAGAACAAAAACTGTGCAGAAAAGAAGTTTCTCAAGAAAATTTGGTCAAGTTGGAGAGGGACCAAACATTTTTATCTCGAATTATTACCGCGGATGAGACTTGGTTATATTACTGGGGCCCTCCTACTAAACAAGAATCCATGCAGTGGGTTCATAAGGGCTCTCCACCACCAAAAAAGGCCAAGGCACAATTTTCTGGAAAAAAACTGATGGTAACTGTTTTCTAAGATGCTGAAGGAGTTTTGCTTATTGAATATATGCCGAGAGGGTCTACCATAAATGGAGAGGCCTACGGAAATACAATAAAAAAATTAAAAACTGCTCTGGAGGAAAAACGCCCGCATTCTTATCCACAAAAAAACTTGTTGCTGCACGACAGTTGTCGGGTTCATAAGGAAAACAAAGTTCAGCAGATAATCAATGACTGTCGGTTTTAGAGTTAAGGCATCCACCTTATAGCCCCGACCTAGCTCCGTCAGACTTCTTCTTATTCAAAAATTTAAAAGAGCATCTCAGAGGAAAGCGTTTTGCTTCTGATGAAGAACTCGAAGAAGCTGTTGAAGAATATTTTGCGGGGTTACTGAAGCAATTTTTTGTTGAGGGTATAGGGCAACTGGAAAAAAGATGGAATAAGTGTATTAGTGTTGAAGGGAGTTATGTAGAAAAATATTTTTTTTTGCTCTTATGTGCTTTTTTTCATGGCTAGGTAGATAACATAAAAATACGCCCTCGTAACATGTGTTTATCGATTCAAAAGCATTTCTTTGTGAATATTTATAAAGCTGTAACTCAATTTAAGTGTAAATTTCTGATATTGGGTTGATGTTTTTGAATTTAACTATTATTAAAATAAATTAGATGTGCCCACACTTTAATTGACTATACATGTATTTCAGTATAGATTCTAAAAATCAATCAAAAGTCTAATATTTAAAAAAATATTGTTGTCTGTTCCATTTCCTCTGTATTATAATTTTAGTATTTCCATTTTTTTTTGTACATTCAATTATGAAATTACGAAATAAACATTCTAAATTCTTGATTAATCAGCTAATGACAAAGATCTTGTATTACATGATTTTATTTATATAGAAGTTTCTACAGCAAACTTGATAAGTTACTGTGAATCCGCAAATTGCGACAAACATTGAACGTGTATTAACAAGTTGGTATGTATATTTTGCTGTTTTTACAACTGGCCGAAGTTTATCCTTTAATCCAAGTCTTCAATGAACGTTAATTCAGACATCGTGCTGAAAAAATGTAACCGATTTTAGGATCTAGAACAGTCTAGATTCTTGATCTTTCATTTCATTTCATTTCAACTTAAGAATATATCAGGTAACCAAATAAGTTCATGCGGTTTTTTATGGTAAAATATAAATATTTATTAAGAAACAATAGTACAATATTATTCATCAAAGTAATCACCATCACACTCAATGACCTTTTGCCAACGTGACACCAATTTTTTTATGCCGGTATTGTAGAACTCTACGGATTTTGAATCAAAAAATTGACGGACTGCGTCTATTACATTAACTCGAGTTTTAAACTGCCTATGTCTCATACAGTTGTCAAGAGACAAAAAAAGATGGTAATCACTTGGCGAAATGTCAGGGGAATATGGAGGGTGTGGCAATATTTCCCAGCCAAGTTCACAATTTTTTTCCCGGGTCACTTTTGCAGTATGCGGTTTGGCGTTATCTTGTAAGAATATCACTTTCTTTCGATTGATTAAAGAAGGCTGTTTTTGGATGAGTGCTGCTTGTACTCGCTGAAGTTGTTCACAATACAAGTTCGCAGTGATGGTTTGGCCCTTTTCCAAAAACTCATAATGGACTATTCCATTTGCTGTCCACCAAACACACAATAAAATCTTGTTTGGGTGCAAGGAAGCCTTGGGAGTGTGAGGTATTGCATCAGTAGGCGACAACCAATGATACGAACGCTTAGAATTTGAGTATAATATCCATTTTTCGTCGCAGGTTAACAACCGATCAAGAATGGTTCATTATCGTTGCGTGAAATGTTTGCCGAACAAATGGTAAGACGACTTAATTTGTTATCATTTGACAATTCATGTGGAACCCATTTGCTCAACTTCCACGTCTTTCCTAGCTGATGAAGATGCAAACGAATGGTTTCGTCACTCACATTGAACCTTTCTGCAAGCTCTAGGCACGTTGTACTGGAATTTGCCTCCACAACCTGTTGAAGATCCTCGTTGTTAATGATCTTCGGTCTTCCAGAGCGTGCTTCATCGGTTAAGTTGAAATCTCCCGAAGAAAATTTCTTGAACCACTTCTGTGCTGTTCGATCACTTACGACATCATCTCCGAATGCGGTACATATTTTTCGCGCCGCCACTGCAGCTTTAGTACCAAGTTTGTACTCATAGAGTAAACAACCTCGAATTAAAGTTTTATTCGTTTCCATTTTCAACTATTCAAATTAATAATTAAATAATTGTCACGAAATGTGTATGTATTAAATGACAGAAGGATTGATACTAAAGTGGATGACAGATAACAGACAAGTGCTATCGATCAACAACTTAAAGAATATTCATGGCACTCTGCTGTATACAAAAACCGCATGAACTTATTTGGTTACCTGATAAATTGAAATAAAGGAAAATGATGCACGCTTATGTATTGTTTACACCTTATTTTTGTTAAATTAGTCTTCTTGCCCTCGTCTCTTACCCTATATAGATTTTATATTATCTGCGAGTCTTGTCCTTATGGTCGTAGATATGTTCAAAGCTATAATAGTGTACAAATTGTTTAAACGGGGCTACAACATACACTCCAGTATAGAATGTTAATTATAACCATTCTAATTTTAAACAATTGCTCTTGTTTCGCATCTGTTAATTATTATTAATACGGTACAACTGCAAATAAGATTGTAGGTACCATGCGGTGTGGTACAGTTTTGCTCTATTGATGCCTTGCATTGTATACAGATGTAAGTATTTAGTTAAACAGTTGGGTAACGTTTACATCTATTTAAGATTTACTCATTGAAATGAAATAGTAAGCTTCCTATTACTTCTGTAGCTAGAATTTCAGATGGATATTGAGGTATAGTATTTTGCTTTAAATTAATGTCGTGAGATATACAGTGGGTAGAAAAATGAATGAATGTATTATTATTATTATTATTATGATTTTTATATTTTAAAAAGTACAATTAATATATTTACTTACTTACAATTCTCAAGAGCTGTACGCCAATTATAGGAGGCTTCGGTTGCCTTGAGTTATTATTAAGCCAGAACCTATGGTTGGAGTACCGCTCTGCATTCGTCAAGGTTTGTCGAAACCACAGAAAAAACACTCACAGAGAAGGTACCGAGAGTTAAGTCCAGGACTCCCGAACTACGAAGCGAGCGTTCAAGACACTGTGCCAATAGCCTGGAAAAGATATAGACTATACTGTGGACCAGAAATGCAGACTCAGCAAAGATAACCAGAGATGACTCGGAAGAGTTGAATTGAATTGGAACCTAATGGAAAGGAAGCAGAGATGACAGTAAATACAAAAAATGTAGTCGGCGTACTCTTAAAAATTATTAAATGAAAATTAAATGTAGTCGTTATCATTGTAAAAAATATCAACTGAAGCGATACTCATGAAGTTTCAATAGACCAAACATTTGTACATTACAAAGGGTAAAGGAATTATAGGCAAAAATTGTAATGGAAATGCTCCCGGTAACCATGAAATGAATGTAATACTATTGAGAAGTTGGATTTTTTTTTTAAAATAAAATACGGCGGGAACAGAATATACCAATTCAATTTGAAGTAGGTCAACTAATAATTACTCATAAGAAAGAAGATCAGTAGGAAGTAGGAATTTCACACAGAGCAAGTAATGAACACAGCAGGCGAATACAAAATAGAAATAGAGCTACTATTTGACAGGCGTGGAAGACTTGGAAAGTGGTGCAAGTCTATGATTATGACAGTGAACAACAACCCGGTTTTGAATGCGCATGCTTAAGAGACTTTTACTATTGACATGTTCTGTGGTGGTTTGTATTGTGCAACGTTTCTTCAACTATTCATCTTTATTTTCAGTTTTCTCGCTTATGCTGCATGTGCGGTCGAAAAGTCATCCAGTAGACTCATATGTTGAACATGAAGTTTATTTGAAGTGAATCACGATGTGTTAAATAAAGATGAAGTATGTTACGCATCTGTTTAGCGGAATAATAGTTATTTATGTAACAAGTCAGTAAAGTGATACTTTATCGAACGAGTCTGATTTACGAGCCAATCGAGTGAAGCGAGCGCGGCGAGTAAGGCGGCAGTCCCACTGCATACACAACCATTGAGCGCCAGTAACTGACATCGACATACATCGACTAAAATTTTGTGGTACGGTCTCACTGGGAAAAGTATTCAAACAAAATTTAAGTTTCGCGCGCAAAAATTTCATTCAAAAAAACTGGCAGGACATAAACTATAAACACAAACATAACCTCAGACGTCATAACTAGGATCTTTTTCCTACTTCTTTAATTACAAATGTCAACTAATTCTTCTTCTTCTGATACTGAAAGCATAACAGCTTACCACTGGTATAAGAAAAACTGTAAAAAGCATAGAAAAGTGTGGGTACGTCAAATATTTGCAAATAGAGAGGATTTAGAATTTCACCGTTTAATCCCTCAACTTTTAAATGATACAGAAAAATTCTACAATTATTATAGAATTAATATTCAATGTTATCGTATGTATCTTAATTTCAAAAGTAGAACCATTGTTTCATATTTCTGTTTATATTTTAAAAAAATAAACCAAAACACAATCAACAGCCTTTCTGCGCATGTGCCCAGTCGTCGATCATCAACTAAAATTAGAACCTGTCGAAAATTATAAACCGATGCATGCCGGTTGTTGTTGAACGATCGCCGTTAATCGATGCAGTCGGACTGCTGCGGATACTTTACTCATAACCTAATTTTAATCGATGACCGTCGGTGGACATCGCTTTATCAGTGGGACTGCCGCCTAACAGACGAGTTCGGTAAAGATACTTTACTGACGAGGTGCATACAAAATTTTATCGCCAACCGTGAAAATTGTTAATTTAAGAAATAAAGATATAATAACTTATGACAGTTTATGACAGTGACAAACGATTTATTTTTAAAGTCATCAGTCATGGCTACGCTGACAGATATTAGCGCCAGGTAAAGTACTTTATTGTACAGTACGATAAAGTGTTTCTTTACCTCCGTAAAACGCTATGGTAACGCATCACTTTACTGACGGTTGGCGATAATAGTTATTTATGTAACAAGTCAGTAAAGTGATACTTTATCGAACGAGTCTGATTTACGAGCCAAGCGAGTGAAGCGAGCGCGGCGAGTAACAGACGAGTTCGGTAAAGGTACTTTACTGACGTGGTGCATACAAAATTTTATCGCCAACCGTGAAAATTGTTATTTTAAGAAATAAAGATATAATAACTTATGACAGTTTATGACAGTGACAAACGATTTATTTTTAAAGTCATCAGTCATGGCTACGCTGACAGATATTAGCGGCAGGTAAAGTACTTTATTGTACAGTACGATAAAGTGTTTCTTTACCTCCGTAAAACGCTATGGTAACGCATCACTTTACTGAGACGGTTGGCGATAAAATATATTACGTGTTACATCCCTTTCTTGTTTGTCAAATAAAAACTTATTTGTTCTATTTTGTGTTTACCCCTATGTAAAGCTTGCATTCAACCATTTGGTATTCTAGAGACTCTCATAATAATTAAGGAACTGCAGTTAGAAATAACATTGCAGGCAAAAGCATTTAGAGCTGCATTTGAAAAGAAAATGTATAAATAAATTTCGAAATTCGGACCGGAAGAAACACTTTTAATGCCACGTTTATAAAGAGAGTGCTAGTATTTAAAATGGTAATTTAGAGCAACTTTTGTATAACAAATTCGTAACGCACTGTATAGGAAAGTTGTGTGGTGTCCACGCCTACTTTATTTTATTTACCAATATACATAAAAAAATCATTTTTTTTTACTTCTGTGTCTGCATTAGCTATCAGGACGATCCTTATCGAATTCCTAAACATCTCTTCTAATAATAGACGAATTATCGGCCCATCATCTTTAGCTTGACACAATAAATCAGTCATCCGACGATGACAGTTTCAATAGTATAATATGTCTCGTAATCGATTATCAACACTAGTAATTACATAATATCCCAAATCCCAGAACCTCACTTAAATAGAGTCTTGACAAAGGGCAAGAGGGAATGAACACGCGAAGAAAAAGAGAGAGAAGGAGAAAGATGGAACACATTTTACTTTACTCTTTTGTTTCTGGTCTACATCAGTTTATAACAACGAGTGGTGAAAATATATGAATGTATTGGATTTTAATTCTGTCAGAAAACTGTGAGGGGCGAGTGATTCCGTTGCCATTGCCCTTTTAAACGGATTACCCGTAACTAATACCTACTTAAGATAAATACGGATGGATGTGGCTAGGTAATACCGTTGGAAAAGTGCATATTTCATGTAACCTGATACATCGTATTTGCTTTGCTTTATTTTTACTTATTTGAGAGAGGTTTTCATTGGACTAAAGCAATTATATTGATTTGTAGCATATACATAAATAGATAGCGATACTTGGCGGTGAATAGAATATATGAGGATTGAATATATAAACTTTTAATAAAACATAATCTATGTATGTGCAACACAGGCAGTAGTTTTAGAATAGTAATGGGGACAAGGTACAAGGGTACTGTACAACTTCATATAATTTTTTATATAGTCGTGGAAAATATAGTATTGCGTTGAGCAATAATGCGGCCTCAATAAGAAAGAATCACAGACAAGTCAAACAATTGAATTAGATTTTATGCGATATTGTTCGCAACTTAGTTGTAAGAATAGGGTTCAAAATGAAAAAATGTTCAAACAATTGGGACAACCTTTTCTAATACGAAATCTTGGAGAGTAAAGTGATCCACTGCTTGTATTATTTGAAAAACATACCCAGGTACTACCTGTCATAAATGTTGATATATTCATTTATTTTCTATCATAATCACCTCTTACTTCCATACATTTTAACATAATTAATTAATAAATAATCTAATGCCTGCGTAAAGATAATTAGGAGCTTTGCTCTGAAAATGAGCCGTTACAAATGTCTACACCTTGTTATGGTTTTGAAATCGTTTTCAAGATGCAAATCCTTGAAAGCTTAGTTTTTAAGGCGGATGGTCTATTAGTCGAAGGAAAGTCACAAATTGCGCATTAAGCAATTCCACGGTAATCCCAAAACGTAGTCACCATATTTTTTTAGTGTTATCATTTATTTGGCAGGGTCCATAGCTTTTATTTTTGGTAATAGTGGTAAAGAACCATTAGCTTCATTTCGTTATTAGTAATAGGTGGTGTGCCGTCCACTCTACACTACTGTCAGTTGCTTTCGTCGCTTAGACAGAAGTTTCAGAACATGTTAAGTTCGAATTTTATTTATGTTTCATCCGTAGTATTACAAAGAAAGAACATTAAATCAAACGAGTGTGTTTGCCAGTGCAAGTTTATTACCTGACCCACAAACTTGCCTTATAATGCGATAGGTTTTTTCTAACTTCAACTACAAGCATCTATTGAGACCGAAATTTATAAGAATATCTATCTGTATGCACATTAATAAGTAGTGCAAATCATAAAACAAATATAAAATAGAAATATACGTATAACACTAACGTGTGGTTGAAAAGCACGTTGAAATCAATGTGTGTGTATAAAGAAATATATACAGGGTGCCCCACCGAAAACGAAACAGATTGAATATCTCGAAGGAGAAAACTTTTTTGAAAAAACGCAAAAACAGGCCGATTTTTTTATCCAAGGGGGACACCCTTCCATCATATCTTCAACTGTGATACGTCATTCCCCTCCCCTCCATCACTCTAACCATTACAATTTAAATAGGGAAAGTACTAAATACGATACATTACTGAAGAGGTAATTGTACGGAGAATTCAGAAAAGTGATTTTTGGGTGCGCAATTTTTGATTTTAGCGCCCTCTAGCGAAAAAAAACCGGTTACGTATTCCACAATGTGACACATCATTTCAAAGCTAATTTTATTAGCAATTTAATGCACAATTGAAAAAAAATATTGAAAAACCTTGCAGAGCTCTAATATTAGAAACTACGAACTTATTACTTTACAAAACACCCTGACAGTCTGTACTTGACAATGATGACAAATAAATGTCAAAAATATTACGTATTTAGTTGCTAATTAAATTAGCTTTGAAATGATGTGTCACATTATGGAATACGTTACCGTTTTTTTCCCGCTAGAGGGCGCTAAAATCAAAAATAGCGCGACCAACAATCACTTTGCTGAATTCTCCGTACAATTACCTTTTCAACGATGTATGGTATTTAATACTTTCCCTACTTAAATTGTAATGGTTAGAGTGATGGAGGGGAGGGGAATGACGTATCACAGTTGAAGATATGGTGGAAGGGTGTGCCCCTTGGACCAAAAATCGACCTGTCTTTGCGTTTTTTTCAAAAAAGTTTTCTCCTTCGAGATATTCAATCTGTTTCGTTTTCGGTGGGGCACCTGTATATGTACTTACTTGCAAAATAAATATTTATATACAGTGTATCATTAGAGAAAATGTAACACTATATTCATTTAATCGTTAACATGAAAACTTAAAAATTTAGGAATAGTGCATCTATATTTATTAGATTATGTTTATTTCAACTTGAAATTGTTGACAGATAAGTTGTTAATGAATTTAGACGCATTCAATTATGTGTGCTTTGGTAAGATGTTTTAAATTAACTAGTCTTTATTTCTAGTATTGTGATCATATTGTAAAATCGCGAAATTATGTTCTATTATTATACTCATTATTATAAGTCAGTACATTTGTAGTATAAAGCACAAAATATAAAACTATAAAAGGTAGAGAAAATACAATATTTGTATTTACAAGATAAACTAACAAATAACAGAAATTCAAAAAATGTATTTATTAAAGTAACCGTTAGAAACATGCATAAAACCTTCTTTTAATTTTAAATTGTGTGAAGAGAGGTGTAATACAATACTAATTGCATCTTATTATACGTACACTGAAAGTTAGTGTTACGTTGTTTAATGTTCTAACAATTTTTTTACGAATCATCATAATTTAGCTTTAAAATCAAGGAAAACGGAAATATAAATTGAATCAATCATTCTATCCTAGACCTTGACAAATCGTGGAGCATGGCACAAGGATTGTGCACGTACAAAACAATTTAATATATGTATAAGCGGAAGGAACATTTTTCACAGGATATAAAAGCCGAAATCGATTTGAATACCAAGTGGAGGGTGTTAGAAGGACTATTCTTTAAGGTTAACGATGGTGTAAATATATAATTTACAAGGTGCTAAGAATGAATTTCTACTTTTCGCATCTTCTTAATGCATTATAGAGTTTGAAAGACAGCTTTAGTTCTTTAAACCTTTAAATGTTCAAATTAATTGTATATGATTATGATGTATTTCTTATAATAACAAGAATAATTGTAAAGTGCATTATCAAGCAGAAATAAAGAGTGTGTGAAGTTAGCCCCCCTTTTTTCGAATATCGGAAATCTGACGGTTGTTCCAGGTTGTTCTAGGTTTGTTCTAAATTGTTCCAAAGTATTTCAAAAAAAAAGTCAAAATTGGCCGAGTAATTGAAAAAAACGACTTTTTCACCCAGCCCCCCTTTTTTCGAAAATTGAAATTCTGAAGGTTGTTCCAGGTTGTTCTAGTTGTTCTAAACATTGTTCCAAAGAATCTCGAAAAAAAAATCAAAATTGGCCGAGATAATCGGAAAAAACGAGTTTTTGCCAGCCCCCCTTTTCTTGAAAATTGTAATTCTGATGATTGTTCTAGGTTGCTCTAGGTTTGTTCTAAATTGTTCCAAAGTATTTCATAGAAAAAATCAAAATCAGACGAGAAAATGGGAAAAAACCAAAGCCAAAAGTATGAAGTCGGACCCAGTTTTTGCAAAAATTAAAATTTTGACGGTTGTTCTAGGTTGTTCTAGGTTTGTTCTAAACATTGTTCGAATACGTCAAAACCGTATCTCTTATATATCAAAAGATATGGCAAAAAAACCAAATCCAAAAGTGTGAAGTTAGCCCCCCTTTTATCGAAAATCTAACTTCTGACGGTTGTTCCAGGTTGCTCTAAGGGTGTTCTCAATTGTTCCAAAGTATTTCAAAAAATAAATCATAATTGGCCGAAAAAACGGCAAAAAACTTTTTTTTTCTGGCGGCCCATTTTTCGAAAATCGAAATTCTGACGGTTGTTCTGGGTTGTTCTAAGTTTGTTTTAAATTGTTCCAAAGGATTTCAAAGAAAAAATCATAATTGGCCGAGATAATAGAAAAAAACCATTTTCCCACGGACCCCCTTTTTGCGAAAATTCAAATTCTGAGGGTTGTTCCAGGTTGTTCTAGATTTGTTCTAAACATTATTCTTATACATCAGAACCGTATCTCTTATATTTCAAAAGATATTGCAAAAAAACGTTTTTAAAAAAAGTGTGAAGTTAGCCCCCCTTTTTTCGAAAATCTAACTTCTGACGGTTGTTCCAGGTTGCTCTAGGTGTGTTCTCAATTGTTCCAAAGTATTTCAAAAAATAAATCATAATTGGCCGAAAAAACGGCAAAAAACTTTTTTTTTCTGGCGGCCCATTTTTCGAAAATCGAAATTCTGACGGTTGTTCTGGGTTGTTCTAAGTTTGTTTTAAATTGTTCCAAAGGATCTCAAAGAAAAAATCATAATTGGCCGAGATAATAGAAAAAAACGATTTTCCCACGGACCCCCTTTTTGCGAAAATTCAAATTCTGAGGGTTGTTCCAGGTTGTTCTAGATTTGTTCTAAACATTATTCTTATACATCAGAACCGTATCTCTTATATTTCAAAAGATATTGCAAAAAAACGTTTTTAAAAAAAGTGTGAAGTTAGCCCCCCATTTTCGAAAATCTAACTTCTGACGGTTGTTCCAGGTTGCTCTAGGTGTGTTCTCAATTGTTCCAAAGTATTTCAAAAAATAAATCATAATTGGCCGAAAAAACGGCAAAAAACTTTTTTTTTCTGGCGGCCCATTTTTCGAAAATCGAAATTCTGACGGTTGTTCTGGATTGTTCGAAGTTTGTTTTAAATTGTTCCAAAGGATTTCAAAAAATAAATCATAATTGGCCGAAAAAACGGCAAAAAACAATTTTTTTCTGGCGCCCCTTTTTTCGAAAATCGAAATTTTGACGGTTGTTCTAGGTTGTTCTAAATTGTTCCAAAGGATTACAAAGAAAAAATCGAAATTGCCCAAGATAATAGGTAAATCGATTTTACCTATTATCTATATTTTAAAATGAATAATAATACTCATTTGTGATTCAGAATAAAGCAGAAGCAGTAAATATACATATATTTTCCCAAGTAATATAATTCATTTGTTTGAAAACAATATTGTTACTAAATGCTGATGCTCCTAACATAAAATAATATTAGAACAGTGACGTTAGTTACATTATTAATGTAGATTAAAAACTACCTCATGAACATATTGAGAATGATTATACCTTGCTCATAAAAAGATTAGTGTTTTTCTCATGAGCTGCTAGGTTGATGTTTCTTTGTTTATTTTTATTAGAGTTCATGCTTTAGTTTATCCCTAAAATCTAAAATATATATTTTTTCTGTAAAATTTATTTATTGATATTATTATATTATTTGATAACATTGACATAAATAATATATTTTTTTATCAATTTGGTATTGTAAAACAGCCTTTCCCAAATCGGCTACTCTTTGACGGATATACTATCTTATATTATCTAAATAGGTACCTATATAATATTTTTTCCAAATAAAGTAATAGTAGCCTTTGAATCGTTTTAGTGAGAAAATTAGACAACATATTTCAACATGTTTACGAAGAGGGGCTACAAAAAATAAGCATACTTGATAGGAATGTCTACACGTGATTGCATTCCCGGAGCAAAAACCATGAAAAAAAGTGGCCAGACCACGGCTAGACAAAATAACGTTGTAGTGGTTTACTATAATTAAAATTTTCAAACTTCAAAATCAGTATTTTATTTTTATTATTACTAGACAAAATAAGATAACAAAGGGAGCCTGATAGACTTCCCCATTTTGTTTGATTTTAGTTGGGTACCCATATCCAGCGCTTTTTTTTTTTGAAATACTTTGAAACTGTAAGAATTTCGATTTTTAAGAAATAGGGACTGGGGAAAAATATCGTTTTTTCATAACCGGTTTTGATTTTTTCTTTGAAATAGTTCATCAGCATTTGGTAACAATATCGTTTTGTAATAAATGAACATTATATTTCTTGCGAAAATATATATTTATTGCTATATTAGATGTTTATTTCTTTAAATAGAACTGCATCATACAAAAACTTCCTTCAACACAGTAATGTTCGGAAAGTGCATTCCGCCCATTGTAAAATCGTTTTTTCCTATTATCTCCGCCAATTATGATTTATTTTTTGAAATACTTTGGAACAATTGAGAACACACCTAGAGTAACCTGGAACAACCGTCAGAAGTTAGATTTTCGAAAAAAGGGGGGCTAACTTCACACTTTTTTTAAAAACGTTTTTTTGCAATATCTTTTGAAATATAAGAGATACGGTTCTGATGTATAAGAATAATGTTTAGAACAAATCTAGAACAACCTGGAACAACCCTCAGAATTTGAATTTTCGCAAAAAGGGGGTCCGTGGGAAAATCGTTTTTTTCTATTATCTCGGCCAATTATGATTTTTTCTTTGAGATCCTTTGGAACAATTTAAAACAAACTTAGAACAACCCAGAACAACCGTCAGAATTTCGATTTTCGAAAAATGGGCCGCCAGAAAAAAAAAGTTTTTTGCCGTTTTTTCGGCCAATTATGATTTATTTTTTGAAATACTTTGGAACAATTGAGAACACACCTAGAGCAACCTGGAACAACCGTCAGAAGTTAGATTTTCGAAAAAAGGGGGGCTAACTTCACACTTTTTTTAAAAACGTTTTTTTGCAATATCTTTTGAAATATAAGAGATACGGTTCTGATGTATAAGAATAATGTTTAGAACAAATCTAGAACAACTTGGAACAACCCTCAGAATTTGAATTTTCGCAAAAAGGGGGTCCGTGGGAAAATCGTTTTTTTCTATTATCTCGGCCAATTATGATTTTTTCTTTGAGATCCTTTGGAACAATTTAAAACAAACTTAGAACAACCCAGAACAACCGTCAGAATTTCGATTTTCGAAAAATGGGCCGCCAGAAAAAAAAAGTTTTTTGCCGTTTTTTCGGCCAATTATGATTTATTTTTTGAAATACTTTGGAACAATTGAGAACACACCTAGAGCAACCTGGAACAACCGTCAGAAGTTAGATTTTCGAAAAAAGGGGGGCTAACTTCACACTTTTTTTAAAAACGTTTTTTTGCAATATCTTTTGAAATATAAGAGATACGGTTCTGATGTATAAGAATAATGTTTAGAACAAATCTAGAACAACCTGGAACAACCCTCAGAATTTGAATTTTCGCAAAAAGGGGGTCCGTGGGAAAATCGTTTTTTTCTATTATCTCGGCCAATTATGATTTTTTCTTTGAGATCCTTTGGAACAATTTAAAACAAACTTAGAACAACCCAGAACAACCGTCAGAATTTCGATTTTCGAAAAATGGGCCGCCAGAAAAAAAAAGTTTTTTGCCGTTTTTTCGGCCAATTATGATTTATTTTTTGAAATACTTTGGAACAATTGAGAACACACCTAGAGCAACCTGGAACAACCGTCAGAAGTTAGATTTTCGAAAAAAGGGGGGCTAACTTCACACTTTTTTTAAAAACGTTTTTTTGCAATATCTTTTGAAATATAAGAGATACGGTTCTGATGTATAAGAATAATGTTTAGAACAATTCTAGAACAACCTGGAACAACCCTCAGAATTTGAATTTTCGCAAAAAGGGGGTCCGTGGGAAAATGGTTTTTTTCTATTATCTCGGCCAATTATGATTTTTTCTTTGATATCCTTTGGAACAATTTAAAACAAACTTAGAACAACCCAGAACAACCGTCAGAATTTCGATTTTCGAAAAATGGGCCGCCGGAAAAAAAAAGTTTTTTTCCGTTTTTTCGGCCAATTATGATTTATTTTTTGAAATACTTTGGAACAATTGAGAACACCCTTAGAGCAACCTGGAACAACCGTCAGAAGTTAGATTTTCGATAAAAGGGGGGCTAACTTCACACTTTTGGATTTGGTTTTTTTGCCATATCTTTTGATATATAAGAGATACGGTTTTGACGTATTCGAACAATGTTTAGAACAAACCTAGAACAACCTAGAACAACCGTCAAAATTTTAATTTTTGCAAAAACTGGGTCCGACTTCATACTTTTGGCTTTGGTTTTTTCCCATTTTCTCGTCTGATTTTGATTTTTTCTATGAAATACTTTGGAACAATTTAGAACAAACCTAGAGCAACCTAGAACAATCATCAGAATTACAATTTTCAAGAAAAGGGGGGCTGGCAAAAACTCGTTTTTTCCGATTATCTCGGCCAATTTTTTTTTTTTTTCGAGATTCTTTGGAACAATGTTTAGAACAACTAGAACAACCTGGAACAACCTTCAGAATTTCAATTTTCGAAAAAAGGGGGGCTGGGTGAAAAAGTCGTTTTTTTCAATTATCTCGGCCAATTTTGACTTTTTTTTTGAAATACTTTGGAACAATTTAGAACAAACCTAGAACAACCTGGAACAACCGTCAGATTTCCGATATTCGAAAAAAGGGGGGCTAACTTCACACACTCAGAAATAAACGGAATTAAATTACATCAGTGTTCGAGGGGACCTGACATTGCGATGGCGTTAGAAACTGTGAAATCGAAATTGTAGTGGAAAGTTCGATACTTTATATAAACATACTATGTAAAATTTTATTACCAACTTATAATTCATTCGAGTAGTAGCAACTGTTTAATACAGACGTATGTATCATTGTTTTTTGTGAAAATGAAAAAATTGAATATTGCTCACTTGTTAAAAGTGTATAAAACTTTGAAGAAATGGGTTGCTCTTTTTAAATCTGTCGTACAAAATGATCCACGTGAAATTCATCCAAGAACTACTCCAATACCACAAATCATTCATCATGTCCTTAGATGATCGACAAGTGAACGTGTGCGAAAAATATTTTGCATGAAGAATTACATATAAAAAAAGATTATGCAGGATGGGCGGCGCATTTGCTGAAAAGATACTAAAAACCCATTCGAATGCGCATTTCTCAAGAGTGTTTGGATCGTTTTATGCAAATTAAAATGAATTTTAAAGGTCGTTTTATAACTGTTTCTACAACAGTTATAAAACACTACACAAGAGCGAAAAGAACATTCGAAACACTAGATTAAAGCCGGGGAAAGTGCACCAAAGAAGGTAAAGACTGTTCCGTCAGCAGTTTGTTGGGATAACAAAGGTGTTGTCTTGATCCGTTATCTTCAGTAACGTAAAGCAATAAACTCTGAATATTACTGTCACCTTTTGGATTAGTTGGATGCGAAAATTCATGAGGAGAGCTGCTTTAAAGAAGAAAAAGATCGTCAAGATAATGCACTTGTTCACACGTGTTTTGATGATAGCAAAATTCTACGAATTAAAGTATGAATTTCATCTAGCGTATGCACCAGATTTGGCTCGCTCTGAACTGAGACTGAAACAATTCTTGATTGGAAAACGTTTTATATCAAATGAAGAAGCTATTGCAACCGTAGATGGATATTATGCAGATCTTCCGAAATCACGCTTTAATGATGGTATTGAATTATTGGACAAATGTTGGCATAAATGTATTGAAGTTTTAGGATATTATATTAAAAATAAAAATGGATTTTATGTAAAAAAAATTTTCTTTTATTGTTAGGCCGAGAACTTTTCAGACAACCCTGGTAATTAGTGAATTATAACAGTGAAAGAAGGTGTAATGTAACTAAAAAGTTATTTTTTGTACTCTCATAATATAATGTACTACAATTTTACGAATTCAAATGCATGTGGAGAATTTTATTTTGAACACTCGTGATTAATTTAATGACATTTAAAATCATAAACCGCTAATCCTAATAATACGCCGGTCAGTTCGTTGTTTTGCTATGAAAATAATAAAAGACAATGTAATAGAAATTGTTATATTTCATAGGTATGTAATTAAATGTCAGAACAGTACTAAATTACCATTATTAATTCTTTTCAAAAATTGAAACCGAAACAATTATTAAAAATTTTGATAGTAGGTACAGTTTTCACAACCAGATATTGATACTCCAGGGATTAACTGGTATGTTTCAATTGATCTCGATTGTGAGGGCAAGGTAACATTCATATTATTAGATACATCTTGTTGTATTCAGATATCGAACAAGTTGCAGGAGGAATCAACTGGGTCATTTTTTTAGCCAATTGAATTCTGCCATGCAGAGAATTTTCCACATATTTGCCAACAATGTAGCTGAACTCCTTCGGAGACACTGACCTGTGAAGTTCTTCTACGTCTACATGCTCCAAAAATACCCATTATATTAATACAGCCTCTAAATACATATAGTATTGATGAATTTAAAATATACAAAAATGACTACCTTCATTAGTAGGAACAAAGAATCTGGTGCTTCAACAAAAAATTTAGTAATTTGTCCTTCGCTTAATACAGCTGATTTTTTAGACTGAAGGTGTTTCGTTGCTTGTTTAAGTATGCTATAAGTTTTGCATATTTAGATATATCCGTATTATCATATATTATTAAGCATGATTTTAGCCTAGAATAGGTAGACCATAATGATTTATTTGATTGTAAACTTTGAAATTAAACTAATTGAACAGTTTTCTGAGTAGGTATGTAATTCTTTATATTTTTAGATTTTGCCCGTGTTACGATTTTACCATAAATAGTTTTGGTTTTATAGGTAATAAATTAACCATTGCAATGTTGGCAGTTCACGAATTTCAGGGGGTGTACATTGTATTTCTTTATCAGAATACATGTTTTAATGGAGATTTAATTTTATATTTAATTTTTTGAATTTGACAAATTTTAAATTAAATGTTACTTCAAATAATCAATACTGCCAACTCTACATTTTTGAATTAATACGATCAGATTTGTAGTGTGTCATAAATGTTAACGTATTCGACAGTAAGTATTATTATTCGTTCAAAAGATATTGTACAAACTTCGTGAGGGAAGCATTCTATACGTGTTCATAAACTTTAACTGGCCACTCATTCGCGAAATATGTTTTACCCGGCTTCGTTCGTAAATAACTATTAAATGTCTACAGTGATATCAATCGTATTACTGATGATCAATTTTAGGTCCGCAATCGCAAGCTGAACGGTGTTGACTTAGTGTATGACTTAGTGCAAAAATAATTTTAAAATGAGACTATTTGAAAAATACCGAGTTGAAGTTGTCTACGTTATATTTCATGGATGTCAGTGGATGGTGACGCTGACCGTGGCTCAAACTGTAACACCAGTATACATGATATCTTCTCATTAATCGAATCAGCCTAATGTTATGCCTGCTTTCGTAGCTTTACGTGAAATAGCTTCATATAGTGTTAGCCTTCAACTGACTGCAAATCTTTCATCAAAATTGCCTTGCATGTACACAAAATGACAGGAATTTTGCCATTTTATTATAATTTAGTAACACAAAGCATAAATTGCAAAAAAAATTGTTACGTAAGATATAACTGTATGTCATAAAACCCTTGACGAATACTCCAGTTTTATTTATTTGTTGCTTTACTCACAAGGGTTGCTTGACTATAAACAAAAATTTTTATGGTCTCCCAAATACACACACCTTCGCACATACATAATTGAAACGTGTGGAAGAAGTGAATGTGCTTAGCTATATTATATCAAAATAACAATGACGTGATTTATCTAAAAACATATGCATGAACATTTAATTATTTAGAATAATCTATTTATGAGTCTGTTAAGTATTTCAATTTTTTAATATAGACGATTTCAGAAGAAAAGGGAGGTAATATTTAGAGAGTGATGTTGATGTGTGACGGATGAAAAATAAACCGATATCTTCAATTCCAATTCTCAACCATAACGAAAATAATTACTGGTAAAATATTTTGCACTGAATAATTTATCTTTTTAATGTAGTGTCGCGAATAATAGTATCACTAAATCCCCTATGAAAAAAGTATGTTCAAGTTACATTTGTTATTTGATATGGCGATATCTACTCAGACGTTTAAAGGATTTGCGTGGATAGTTCGCCTGGTGTTCTTATACATGAAATACATTCGACACCACAAATGGAGGTGTGAAAAATGAGGTGTGGCCACCGCAGGACTTTCTTATACGTATGTGTGTTTTAAATTATACAAAAGTTGTTCTAAATTAAATTTTAGATACTTTTATCTTTCTGAAAACATGACCCAGTTTTTAAATGTGTTACCGTAGGTCCGAATTTTGCGATTTTTTTTTATACTATTCACAATCCTATTCTGAGTACTTCTATTCTCTAAATAAATCTTTGTAGAATGTATACTTTGCGAGATATTTGCAAAAAAGTGTTACTTTCGGTCCGAATATTGAAATTCCTTTTATACAAAAATTATTCCAAATCCGGCTCTAAATACTTTTGTATTTTTAATAAATTTATATAGAATGCATAATTTTCGACATATTTGCAAAAATCGCTATTTGTAAGAATAAAAGTGTTACTTCCGGTCCGAATTTTGAATTTTTTCATATACAAAAGGTATTGAAACTTACGTTTTAAATACTTTTGTTCTCGTAATGTACCTACCTAGAAAGCATGACCTGCGAGATATTCACAAAAAACTGATTTTCGCTAAGAGCAAAAGACCTTCTTCCGGTAGGAATTTCCAAAAACTCTTTAAATAAAATATATCTCAAATTTAATTTTGAGTACATTTGAATGCTTTATAAACTTGTTTAAACTTTCTTGACGAAGTTGACGAAATATTGGCAGAATTCGATTTTTTGACTGAAATAAACTACTACTTCCGGTTTGCCGATTTTACTGAAAATCGTCAGATTTCAAGAGGGATTGAAGGATTATAGCCGTTTGACCGCTAGCGTGGTCAGAGAGAGAGAGAGAGAGAGAGAGAGCTTTTTACTTTCTTATACGTAGTATAAGGAAGTATTGTGATGATGAAAATTTTCGACCTCGAGATTTTTGCAGATGTCCACGTTTCGAGGTCCCCTGATACCAAAAAAGTGGTTTTTAAAAAATGTCTGTGTGTGTCTGTGTGTGTGTCTGTGTGTGTGTGTGACCACGATAGCGGTCAAACCGCTGTAGATATCAATTCCAAATATTGTGTTTACGTGTATAATCTGCCTCTTGAGAACTGATTAGATTTTGAGCAAAATCGGCAGACCGGAAGTAGTAGTTTACTTCAGTGAAAAAATCGAAATTTGCAAATATTTCGTCAATTACTAAGTTTAAACAAATTTATAAAGAATTCATATGTACTTAGAATTAAGTTTGAAACAAATTGTCTTAAAAAAGTTTTTCGAAATTCCAACCGGAAGTAGGTCTTTTACTCTTATCGAAAATCAGTTTTTTGCGAATATCTCGCAAGTCATGCTTTTAAGACAAATACGTTACGAGTATAAAAGTATTTAGAACATCATTTTCAATATCTTTTATATAAAAAAAATTTCAAAATTCAGACCGGAAGTACCACTTTTACTCTTATCGAATAGCGATTTTTTGCAAATATGTCGTAAGTTATGCATTCTATACACGGTGGCCAGAAAAATGCGGACAAACGCCAGGTAGAACGATTCTTTGTTCAATTCTGAGGCGATAATCTTAATCCAAAAAAGTTATACGGTCCTTCCTTACGGCATACGAGACCATCAAACATTAAGTTGTACGGCTAAAATTTAGCAAAATTCGTCAAATTTATCTATGTAAAATCATTGTGGTGAAATTTAGCAATGGAATTATCTCAAATGCATTTATGTAACTAATCGATTAATACCAATGGTTTACAAAAAAAAAAAAAAAAAAAAAAAAAACACTGTACTACTTTTTTCAATTAAGATTGTCAACTCAGAATTAAACAAAGATTTGGCCTGCGTGGCGTTTGTCCGCATTTTTCTGGCCACCGTGTATATATTTATCAAGAGTACAAAAGTATTTAGAGTTAGATATGGAATATTTTTTGTATAAATGAAATTTCAAAATTCGGACCGGAAGTAACACTTTCATACGTATACGTATGTGGTGGCCACACCTCATTTTTTTTTGTATCAAGGGACTTCAAAACGTGGACATCTATTAAAATCTCGAGGTCGAAAATTTTCGTTATTACAATACTTCCTTATACTACGTATAAGAAAGTAAAAAACACTGCTATATTGCGGATCTGCCCACAACAAAATTCTAGTAATGTACCTAATACCCATTGTATAAGAACGCTTGTCTATTGCGCACCTCAACGTCATCTTTCATGTTACATTGGTTGGTGTGTATATCCCTTTGGTAGATTAATGGCAGATCACAGGAGTCTGATTAACTTGATGTTCGTTCGAATCGTCTTTCTGTGGAGATTTATATAAATAACTTGTTTTTATTGCATTACTAGTTTGATGTAAATTGCCTTAATGTCTGATACTACATGACAGCGCAATTAAAATGCTGAGTAAATATCAACAATGCACTTTTTTCTAGTAAAAGAGTATTTGTTAGCGTTGGAGAAATCGAAACTTGCGCGGATTCATGAGTGCGTAAAACTTTAATATGATACTACATGACAGCGCAATTGAAATGGTGAGTAAATAACAATATAACCGTAGCTACTATGTGAAAGAATCACCTTTCAAACTATTATTTTAGAACATTTTCTTTAAATTATTGTTATTTGTTTGCTAATAAATATTGTGCTACTAATATTCAAAAGTGCTTGAGGATATTAATGCAATATTAGGTAGCTAAGAACAGAAAGGTTTTATTGCTGTACCCGCTTTGACAAAGGAAAGGAATTTCTTCTTCAGAAAGTACACGGGGTCAAAGGTCGTCTTTTTGAAATAAATGTAAAATATTTAAAAATAATTTTAATACTTAGAAACGAGTAATGCAAATGGTAATAATTTTTATTACAATTTATCATCTTTTACAGTATTGTATACCACAATCCATTCATAGTCTTGCGGAGAAGCAAGAACTGAAATCGCATAGCATAATGACAAAACATGGTCGATAGTACTCAAAACAATTAGATATGTACTCGTATATAGATATGTTCATTACTGGTGTATGTACACTTAATTATGGAAATTTAGTGTCACTGGTCCATTATGTTCGTAATGGTTCAGAATTGAAGTTAAACATCTTAGTTTTTTTTTGCTTAAGTTGACTTTCAAAATATATATTCCAAGAAATTTTCTTTCATCTTGAAACAATTAGTATAAATAATATTCATGACATTTTTGCATTCACGGGGTCACTCTTGAAGTTGGCCAAATTTACAACATCAAAACACAGTTTCAGAAACTTACTTTAAAAATTAATTCCAGACCAACATGCATTGAATCGTTGTTTATTTGTGTTCCGAATTACATTTTGATATTCATAACTGAAAGCTGTACTATTGCTTGAACGAAACCTTTTAAAGTAGTTAGTTTCGTTGTTGCGTTGGGCCCCTTAACGAAAAGACACTGCTGTTGAAAAGCGACAGACAATATTATTTTCTTCTGTATCGAATATATTTTGTTTATTTATATTTTAATAAATCCAATGTAAATTGTATTATTTGCACGAAATTGTATTTAGAATTTATTCAGAAATAATTAATGTGTTGCTTAATATCTGATTTTTGTCAATGTTACATCAACACAGTTGAGGCATTGTATACTTGATAATTTAACAGTATGCTGTCTCTCCAAACATCTTTTTGGAATGCGATCGTACATAGAGAACTCTGATGAGTCTTAAATGGCGAAATGTGACTTTGCAGTTATATCACGATAATTTACGAATGTATTTCGTAAATTATCGTTTCCAGATATTGAAGTCTAACCGATCCTTTCTAATTTTTTCTGCGGGTATTATTTTTACCATTGATAAAGTTTTATTCTGGTCAAATCCATAGAAGCATTTGTTTTTCTTGATATACAGCTTGAGCGCGCGGGGTATGATCACCCGATACCAGTCGATATTCTTCGGACGTATATTCGGAAAATTGATCTCCGCCAGCTGTGTATTAGATATTTAGTTCAGTTGCGTACTGGCTGCAAAGAGGAATGCACGTAGGTTTTTGTGTTATTTTATGGTATTTCTGTTATACTTATTTATAGTTTTTTTTTACCATGAAATTTCTATTTATTTATTTTTCTCTAGACATCTTAGTTTATTCTGCAGATGTTTCAGGCGGGTTGTTTTTATTTCATTCTAAAACCCAGTTGTACTGCTATAACTTTTTACACAACTACATTATTATTTAATTTCATAAGGATAATCATAATTACGTTATAAGTATTACAATCTTGGCGTTATTATCGACTTAGTTATCTAAGCAATCGTCATCACTTAAAGAGAAAATTTAATTTGTTCTTTTTGTCAATCTGCGAAAAAATAATTAGATCACTATGAGTTCGAATATGAGCAGGCAATGCTAGTATGTTGTGCCGTAACTCTAATATGTATTATCGGACCACGTTTAGATGCGAGTTTACGTATACCATCGGGTGATCATACCTCGCGCGCTCTTGCTGTATACGTACATGTCCGGCTTTCTCAAAAGGCTGAAACTAGTTTCATATAGAGTTATCAGCAACAGTTGTGGAGTCAAATTATATACTCTATATTACATGTTAATTTATAATCGATATAGGAGACATTGGACCCTATAGAAATGTCGTATAAAACGAGACCTCATATAAATATGTAGAGGTTACTTACTAGAGTAATAAACAATAATATTTATTATGAGAATTTTACTAGCTCTTTAACATTTATAACCTCACAGCCCAACGAGAAACGAAAAATGTTAATGAATAACTATCTTAAAATATAGTAAGAAAATTTAGGCACCGCCTGTTAAAAATCGCAAAGTTTAGAACTCCTAAATGTAATACTCTTGAACTTTTCAAAACAATTTCGAAGAGATATTTGAACTTTTTATAATTTTCCACGGAGATATCTGTATTTAATGACAAGAAATTAAACAAATGAAGTGAGAAGTTTACATCTAATGAAATTGAAGGAAGAGTAGATTTTTACGATTTTAGAAATTAAAGACGAAATTACTCGCTGTTTGCGCTAAGCAAATAATGACATCAGTATTGAAGAATTATTCATCAGCTAATTAATAAGATAAATATAGCTTTTCTTAACCTATTGGTTTACTTTTTTATATACCTGTCTCTGTGGCTGTTTATATTTTCAGTCTAGGAATATTTATTTGGTTCATAAAGTTTGTAAACTGGCGAAGTTTAAGATTTATTTCATTTAGTGTTAGCACAATAATACAGTAAGTTCCGAAATATTGTGACTTGTGGTAAGTTGGAATTGCATATGTATTAGGAAGATTATAATTGTCAAATAAGAGATGACTTTCTCTTTTAGAATACATATACCATTTAATTTATGAACCTGTCTAGATATATCTATTAGTTTTAAATTTATAATTTGCGAATTTTGTTGTCTCACCTTTCTTGTAAGTTGAGATCCAGTTAGCTGATGGATTCATTTTCTAAAATTGTTCTTCTGTTCATTGTACATCTGTTTTTCTCGCAATTTACTTGTTTTTCTGATGTTTTCTTAAATACTGTTGAGTTGGAAATACAGTTTCGGACTAATTATTAATTTTTCTTTGCTTTCCATCTACTGTATTGTATGTTCCATTAGATGCGCGAATATCGCACTACTTATAGTCACACAATATATTTAGCTTATTCCTTTAAGCTGCTTTGTTGTTAACATACTGTGTATTTATGTACCAGAATAGTGTTTACATTTAATAGATCATTTACACAATGCGTTTGAAACTTAGAACATTTTATATTCCATTACGTATTATTTTAAAAAAGAATTATCTTTAAAGTTAAAATAACTTGCTTATTTTTCTTATCAATTGATGTGGCGTATCAAAAAGTTTTTTGCATACTAGGTACTTTGTATATTATACCTATGCCTAAAATTAAAACAAAATTCCATGATTTTTTAAATTTATTTTGATATAAGAGGTATATACGTATGGAATAAATACATGCAGCAGAATATGTTGAGATTAATAATAATAAATGGACTTTGGCAAGGCCACTCGTTAAAAAATCAAGTGGGCACTGGTGTATACATTTTCCTTGTACCAATGACTAATTTACCAACATTTACGACGAAATGTCGATTTAAATTAATATGAATAATCCCATTTGGGCTTCGTAGTTCCACATTATGATTAATATTATATTAATAGTCATACGTATATATCCATTAACATACATAGCTTGAGGCAAGTTCTAATAGGCCACGTTCATAAGTTTATAATAACAAGAGTTAGGGATTATACAGATGGTCATTTAACGAAAAAAAAAAAAGGTACCAGTATAATAGAAGTAAATTTATAATTTCGGGAACATTAGAAATATTCAAATTAGTTGTTGACCAATTATCTACCAATATATGTATGCTCTTCATGTGTAGTACTTTATAATAAAAAGTACCATGCATGTACAGCTGGGAACTTAATTTCATTATTCCAATCGGAATAGGGAAAACATATTTCAAAGTAATTTTGTCAGGTTATGTATCCTTGAAACTTTTTTTCCCGTTGAATACAATATCCTTTTTCTATATAGATGGCTCTTCAAAGGCGAATTTCCTCAGGCGTCATATTTTAAGTAGTAACAAATATTTTGGCTTTGATAAAATAAACCTGATTCTATTAAAAAATGCATTTACACACCTACATACATACGTCAACTGTTTTCATTATACTCTTTATTTACAATTTTTTTTTGTTACAGGCGAAACAGCGTGCCGCGGTCAAATGGCTTTTGTCGAAGGCGTTCAACAACAAAGTGCCGAAAAATTTATCTGAACCATTCTACCGAGATCACGAGGTAAAGAATCCGATATTATCTGCAATTCATTACATTTGCAAAATAAATAAAGTTCATCCATTCAGCTATATTAATGTTACCAACTCAACTAAAGATGTTTCCATGTTTTCAATGAGTACCAGGATCTATAATTTTGTGGTAATAATAGGTAGGGACTTCATGCACTACGATAGCCATATTACCACTCTATTTATTCATTCATGTATGATGTAATTGTGCATCGTGCCTTCTTGCACCCCCAATGCAACTCTCACTTTCGTTCGATCATGCCTATGTCCTCCATAAAAGCCAACTTGATCAAGGTAAGTTTGAGTATTCTCTTAGCCTCCAATAGATCCTTGATGAAGTTTTTCTGTCTCAAAGGTTTCAATTTCTTACAAGTGCAAATTACATGCAGACTGCTTTTTTCCTGCAATTTTTGTAAGGTTGTATCAGGTTAACTAATAATTTGGCATAGAGCTTTCTAAATAGTTTCTAAGTCTGGCACTTGATTTCCGTTAACTTTTATTTCTTTACATGCTCTCTTTCTGGCCATATATAGATTTCGTCTCTCGTGGTATCATTGACGATTTCGCATAAAGCCTCGAAATTTATGTAGTCTTGCTTTCGAACTGTTGTTGGCTAGTTTATCAGATTGCCCATAGCATAATCTCTTCTAAGTACTACTTCAATGTACTATAAGACTTCATCAAATATTGATAAGTACTTGAATATTGAAATGTTATACCTTTATTTCAGAACGATTCGTTTTCGAGCTGCCGAGGTATAATTTCACATATCCGTATTGCTGCATTTTGTTTCCTTAAACTAATAAAGAAGAATAACAAAGAGCTTCTTACAGTATAATTCGTTTCAAAATACAATAGAATACAGTCAGCGCTCGATAACTCGTACTAAATGGGGCGAAGATCTTTCCGAGTTACGAAAAGTCCGACTTTTCCAAAGGAAATAAAGTTGTAGGTACGTTAGGAATTAAAACTAACACCAAATTTTATCTATACAGTAGCAATATTATACTGAACTTTAATACAACAAGGTTATCAATACATATCAGGTAAAACTGAAACAGGTACTATAACTATAAAATTGATAGAAACTGCACAAAGTATACATTAATCAGAGTCTATTTCGGTTGGTGCATTATAGGAGCATGATGGCAATGGTGATTGGTCTGCCACTGTGTTGTTTTCCCCAGCAGATACACGTTTGAAAAAGTGCTCATTCTTTTGTGAACACTGTTGATGTTGCTTGCGAACAATTATTTCACGTGCAGTCCTAAAGTGTCTATAGAATGGCCGCAGTTCAGGATCTGAAGTAGAGTCTATAATTCCAATGAGTACGTCCAGAGCTTCACGAGCATTTGGCAGCTTCGATTTAGACAAGGGTTGTTCTTCCTCTTCCTCGTCCGTACTATTCTCGCCCGTGGTGGTAGAAGCCAAAACATCGCAAGCCATATCTTCATCAGTCTGGATCTGATAGCCTGGGTCTCCATCTTCTCTATCTAACCACTCATGAATGTCCTCTACAGTGGGTTCTGTTTCACCGGCCGCTAAAAGTATCTGATAATAATCATTGGTCTCACAACCCTCGAAATTATACTCTACAACTTTGTCAAAAAAAAGTTTGTTCCAGCAGTTGACAAGCGTAGAAGTTTTTACTTCATTCCAAGCAGAAGCCCAGTTTAAGATTGCTGACTTGATGTTGTAATTGCGGATGTTCTGCAATGTCCTTAGTCCTCGCGTGTCCTCTTCTTTGTCCTCAGGTTCCTCTAGTACCACCATTACTTCATCGAGAAACTTCCTCTTATACAACCTCTTACATGTCAAAATAATACCCTGATCCATTGGTTGGATAAGCGAGGTGGTATTGGGAGGCAATACCAGGCACTTTATTTTCCCATCACTGCTACACATCTTCACAGTTGGATGTCAACGGTCGTTGTCTACAAGCAAAACAGCCTTGATGTCATTAGGGGCAATTTTTAGAACTTCTATTTGGAATCGTCGCACTTCAGGAACAAATTGTTTCTGAAACCAGTTTATTGTGATTTCTTGGGTGAACCAAGCATTTTTCGAATTTGTATAGTGCACAGGTAGGGTATCCATTATGTGCTTTAGCACACGAGGCTGGAGTGATTTGCCGACCACCACTGATTTAAGGCGGTGGCTTCCATCTGCATTCGCACACAATAAGGCCGAAAGTCTCTCTTTGCAAAGCTTTCGACCAGGCACAGTGCCCTTATGCTTAGAAGCTTGCGTATTTTCAGGTAGCGAACGCCAAAACGACCGGTCTCGTCAGCATTATATAATTGAGCGCGTGTTAAACCTTCTTCCTTAATTAGAGTGGCAAGTCGTGTTCTAAATGGTTCAACACTATCTTGATCGGCACTTGGAGCTTCACCAAACAGTCTCTTGTTTACAAGACCGTGCCGGTTTTGAAATCGATAGAGCCAACCATCGCTAGCACGAAATTCAATGTTCATATTGTAACGTTTTCGGGTTCCAATAAACAACTCGTGCAATTATTTATTTAAAACAGTCTGTATATTTATGTACTTAAAATTATATAACAATATAAAAATATATAACTAACGTATCACACTTAAACTACTATTAATAAATTTAAATTAACACTTGTATTTATTTACTACTAATATGTCCGTATTTATGTAACCCTTCTATTTATTTAAGACGGCACTACTTATTTATTTCTTTGGCTACCACGCACTCGAGACTGAACCCCGCAATGAATCATGCCGCCTTATATACGTATGTGAAAACATCTCGAAGCATTCTCGTAAACTCCATCTCCCTCTCGAATGTCTGTAGAATATTCCTAGACATTCTGTCTCCGCTGGACTATGCCGTACAGCGTGGAGATTGATTTATGGTGGTGTGTAAATAAGAGCGTTTTTATCGCGCCGAGAGGTCTGCTTCTTTTATTTAATGTAAACTCATTTCGAATGTCTGCTGGTTTCGTTACAATATGCTTTGCAAGTCCTTCAGCTGATGCCTGAAGCTCTATACCACGAACTGCAACACCACTAGACCGTTGCTGTACGTACCATTTATGTACAGCATTTTCCAGGTTCGTGTTACTAGGCAATTTCAGTCGTTTTCTACTGGAAACTGTTGTTTCAACATCACATTGCAGAGCAAACGTCTTCAGCTTGTCTTTGTTCTTTCTTATTCCTGACACTGTTTGTTTTGCGATGCCGTATTCTCTACACACATTTGCCACAGAAGTACCTGATTCTAGCTTTTCAATAAGTTTTAATTTCTCTGCAACACTCAAAGAAACAGTTCCTCTTGTTCGACGCCATTGTTACACACGGGCTCGTCTCAACTGACTGGCTACTCGTATGTGTCGATGCTGTGTTTAGCGCGGTGGTGGGTTGAGAGAGGTACACACTAGCGTTGTGTTGCGATAACTCCGCCGTCTGTTTGCGGCACCAGTAACATTTTAACCTATCAGAATGTGGAATGTGACACGTTTGTTAATTTGGTCCGAGTTATCCGAAGTCCGAGATGTCGGGGTCCGAGTTATCGACCGTTGACTGTACTAATTACATTTATAACACTTCTTAATGATATTTTAATTTTACGAATTGAACCATTGCAATATTTATTTACGACTATAGTTTCTATTAAAACTGTTTTTATATCATTTATATTTGTTCTAGCAAGAACACCTGAAGCCACCAATAATTGGAACTTTAGCTAATGCGGAGATGTACTGTATGGCACTGGGTAACATCTATTCGGATCCAAATTACCACAACCTCAGTCACTGGTCGATACTCCAAACGTTGGCCCGGAAAGGGGTCTGCGTAACGGAGCCGTCGAACTCGGCTCTCACCGAAACCACGCTCATCCAAACCAATCCACTTAGACTGGTGAGTCCATCGTTATCCACAGATCGTAGTGACGGGCAATGTAAGGGAAAACGATTACATTTTCTGTGTTATTACATAGGATCGTGTTTTATCGACTCATGGGCAACGCTTACCGGTTCCACGAGAGTCGACAAAGTCTAATCTCATGAAATTGTACTCGTATTCCTCCATCTTGCCCATCACTAACGGATCGCCTCCACGTGTCTACCTGTTGCTTTTCAGTTTTATATGAAATTCAAATTATAACCCATTCTAAATGCAATGCTTTTTGCTACGCTAAAGAAATGTTTTGTTATTCGAATGATGACTTTGATGCACTGCTTTCGATTTATAAAATTTTGAAAGATATAACATTTTAGTTATTTGAAAGTAAAATTATTCTAAAACATAACTATTGTATAATATAAAAATCATTTAGCATTCCCTAATCACTCTTAGGGAAAGCTAAAGATAAAATTGAGGTAGATCAAAAATCTGGTATTTATGAAATAACCAATGTGTTCTTTGTAACGAGTTGAAATTGAACGCCTAGTTTTCCCTACATATTTTTGATTACAATCTTTACAGGTTACTTCATACATACCAGATTGTTGATCTACCTCAATACTATCTTTAGTGTTCCTAATCACTCTTAGGGAACGCGAAAGATAAAATTGAGGTAGATCAAAAATCTGGTATTTATGAAATAACCTGTAAAGATTGTAATCAAAAATATGTAGGGCAAACTAGGCGTTCAATTTAAACTCGTTACAAAGAACACATTGCTCATTTCAGATACAACAGACCGGAAAAATCAAGTGTTGCTCGACATATTTTCGACACAGGCCACGGCATGCCTACAGATAGTCTTAGATTAGTTAAAACTAAATAATTTTAGAGAATTAGACAGTTGCGAAAGTATTTAGATACATAAAAATAGATGTAAGTTAATGAAATCTGACAATGGACCGATACCCGAGTCCAGTGTGTACGGATTATTGTAGTTTTAGGTGATTAGTCTGTCAGGCTTCACGATCCCGTTATGGTCGCGTTAGATTTAGTATATATGGGAATGTCGTTTGTTAAGAAATCAGTGTTATCCCACTGGTGATTTGGTGAAGAGCATATCTTCTAAGGTTACACCTTAGCCAAAAATACTACGTTTAACATTTTTTCTTGTTTTATACAGATTTCTACTGAACATGGAAATACGTGTATATAGATTTTTTTTATATATTTTTTGTGGTAAGGGATTTTTCCTTTTGCATTTTATTTCGCTCGTGATTAATAAAACTCGACCAAAATGAGGTTTGATACTTAATATATCTGCTATTAAAAGAAAATTAAACATTATACAACACAGTTGCATATGCTACTACTATTAGTGTACTTAATTATGCGCACATACTGTTTTCAATTACTATATTTCTGACCAATCTTGCCATAAGAAAGAAATACTCTTTACATAGTTTCTTTATGCTTTCTTGTGTACGCGAAAAATGTTTGAAAGAAGATGAGTTAATCATCCATATTTGTTTCGTGCAAGTCTACGATACCGGCTAATTTTAGAGCTTTATCGACATTTCACCTCTTATTTCGCACGATCACTATATTTTGCTTATTCGTCAGTGAGTAGCAAATGAAAACTACTTTATACATATATGTATATTAAATTTTATAAAATTAGTAATGTATTACTACATATTATAATTCTACATACATTTAAATGTTGTACATACTTGTATTTAACACTAGAAATCACTTAATTTCTTTTTGCAGAGATTTGCATTTTTTTATTTTTTATGTATGCATGTGTGTTATTTTAATGTATGTACAAACATTAAGTAGACTCAAGACGTTTCTGGACCATTGAAAGGGATTTTCATTGAAAAAATTCACGTAGTAAACTAGCCAAACATTTTTGTTTCGATGCATCTGCCTCTCGATCAAGAAACTTTTCCTTTCGGATTATATTTTCTGTTTCAGAATCAAAATTTCGTATCCGTTTCAACGACTTGTACTTGCAAAATATAATTCTTGAAAGTATCTTCACATGTATGAAAAACAAGAAATTCCGCTGTCTATCTCAATGCATTCTGATATAAACGCTTCATGTTTGTAGTAACAATTTACTCGTATGTACATATAAAGTATATCTATTAGCACGCTCTACCATTAGATTAGTCCGCAAATCAATTCAAAAATTATCAGATTTTGATTGGATTAATTCTGCTGTTATACGCGCAAGATAATGATTTTCTTAACAAGCGACATATTTTAATCCAGAAAAAATCCTTTGAATCCAATTTTCAAAACATTGACAACTTTCGAATCTTGTATCGCTTAAAGATTTCAATCTCAATTTATTTCTCATTGACTGGAAAATCTACAAATGCAAACCTGAAAACGATCTCTTTTAATCCAGAAAATATCATTTGATCTCAATTTTCACAGCATAGATGACTTTCGAATCTTGTATCGCTTAAGGTATTCATCGTCACTTTACAACGTATTGACTGGAATATCTAACTATGCAAACCTGAAAAAAAATTTTTTAGGTTATTTAACTGGTGGAAATTAAAGTAACTGTTTTAGTATTTAAATTTACAGAATTTTGAATTTAATCAATAATGACCAAATTTATAAAATGAAGACGGCTGTTGTATTAATATAAATAATTGCTGACTACATACTATTTGTTTAACCTCCCTAGCATATCGGCTCAAATTCATAGTCTTAGCCATGAAAATCCTTAATAGGCAATCCATTATGAAGACTTATTTAGAAATATAAAAGTGAGCTAGAAGAAAAAGTTAGAACTAGTTTATTTAACGTACGCAAAATATAAAACGAAAACAGTAAAATTACGTTCTTTTGTGCGTGTAACTACCAGCAGCGGGAAATTTCGCTTAAGCACATTTTTTTTGGAAATTATTAAATCAAGTGTGAAAATCTATGACCAAGAAAAGGGAAAATGACTTCAAATGTATAAATCCTTGATTATTCAAAGACTTGTTAACAATCATTTGAATTTAATCAAAGATTGTAACAGTGCAATTCTTTTTAGTTTATTATGTTTTGTATATACCACAATAATGATATAATTACTTATTACGATAATCAAATAAAATGTAAGGCTGTCTGTCATATTTACAATTCTATACAATCTGCAACAGAAAATGTGAAATTTGTATAGCAGATTACCATTTTTAAACTATCTGGTTTCACGTTCAGCCAGAATATTAGAATTTGTACATTTTGATATATGTATGTAGTTGAAATAGCGTCTTATACCGGTTGTCAACAAGCATTAGCCATAGGGACTCTCATGCATACGTATGTACGATGTATACGTATGTATATGTATGCCAACCCGGTACCTACTGCGTACTACGTATACATTGATTTTCTATGGCTAATGCTAATTGACACAACCGGTATATGTTAGTAGTAAACTGAAAAAAAGAATATGTAGTCGTACAATGTTTTACATATAAAGAATACTCTGACAGTCGGAATTTAAGTTCTAAAATTAAGCTTGTTTCTATTATTATTAACATTATCAAACAAGAACTTCAAACCAATATTATTCACGCCGTCTTTCAAGCGAAATAAAGTTACAAGTAGGGTTAGGTTTCCATCCGGAAAACCATAAACTTTAATCATTGCAAAAATACCACTAAACATAACGCTTCCATTCAGAAGACACAACAGTTGTGCTACTGTTCAGTGATCATGTCCAGTAGACGACCGCTCACTCTGAACTGAATGTTCAGGAGCGGCCGGCATTTTACATAATTTTGAAGAAAGTTACTAGAAAAGTAAGATAGAGCAAATTAAAGGTATTGTGCAGAAGTAAATGTATTATAATATTGGAGTTAACCCAGTATTTTATTCGGGGTTGGAAAAACCAGCCCTTACACTAAAAACTATGCCAAAACTTGTGCAGAAAAACAATTTATTATTATTGTTTATTCGGTTTAATTTGTATAATTTTAACATATGGCAGCAATGAAAAGTACCAGATGACAGACGATGACATGAAGGTGAGCGGTCCTGTCCAGCGAACACTCAACTGTTGTGAAGTGAACAGTTGGAGCGGGACGGTTCCCGAACCGCCTGCTGAATCAAAGCAACCTACTTGTGGCATTTATGTATGCGGTATCTAGTTAACCACATAGTCTAAGATATACACTGTAGTTTTTCCGCGATCCTTAAATTTTTGTTCGTAGTACTGTCTCAATTTTTTTTAGATCGTCGGGCTATATACAAGGTTATATACCGGTAAGTTTTCGGGTGAAGCAACGACAGAGGAGTGTCCAAGTCCCCACTATCACTCGCTACAGTTATCGTATTCCCCGACGCGAACGGCTGTAGTATACTACTACCACCGCTCTGGTTAACGGAGGGGAGTACATATACGTAGTCGTTCAGTTGTGGGGACTGATACATGCGCTATACAATCGTTGCGTTACCAGAAAACCTACCGGTATATGTTGTCATTATTACTGAAGTTATATTATAGTACATACCCTGTGTTGCATCGTCGACCTGAACATAGGAAATCCCATGTTAATTTTAAACGTGGTGTATGAAAGTTTCCCAGTTTATTTTAGAGAAAAACTTATTGAGAATTTTTTAAAGAACTCATAAAAATGAAGCGAATTGCAAATTTCGAATTGTTTTTGTCAAGTATTTTCTTAGATATGAACAATAATACACTAGTAAAATAAGCCGAAATTGTAATCCAGTCATAATCGAAACAACAATCAATTCACTTGCAAATTCAAATAAATAAAAATTAACGTTTCGCGATAAGTCAAATTGACGTTTCGCGATAATTTTGCTCAAAGTCAATGCTAAGTTAAGAAATATGAATTATTTTGCCACAGAAGAAAAAGTTATTATGATTAAGTGGTATTATGGAGGAAATAGTCTACAGGGCATAAGAGATATGTTTTCCGTGCATTTTCCCGATAGGCCGATTCCAAGTAAGGCGACCATTAAAAATGCCATTGAACGTTTTGAAGCAACGGGCACAGTAATTAAAGATTGTAAATGTATAAAGGAGAATAATGGTAGGGTTCATCAACAAAGAAACGAAAATGAATTAGATATCTTGCTTCAAGTCCAAGAAGAAAAACAAGTAAGCACGAGAATTCTTGGAGAAACAGCGGGACTACACCATACTACAGCTTGGCGCATTTTGAAGAAACATAATTTTAAATCATTTAAATATGCGAAACATCAAGAACTGTTGGTCGGGGATAGAGAGCGTAGGGCAAATTTTGCCTTTGAAATGATGGAGAGAGCAAATAACGATAGGGAGCTTTTAAACAACATTTGCTTTACAGATGAATGCACGTTTACTCTCAACAATGAGCCAAATGTTCAAAATTTAAGATATTGGAGCCAGGAAAATGAGCACCTTTTTCTCTCTACGAGGACTCAATATCCACAAAAAGTTAACGTTTTTATTGGAATTTTCGGACATCATATTATTGGACCTCTTTTTTTAGAAGAAAATCTTTCTGCTGAATATTTTCTAAATTTATTACAAAATCAAAATGAACCTGCTTTAGAAGAAGTTGTTCGTGCAAGTTTGGTTCCAGTTAGACGGATGCCCTGCGCACAACGCCAGGATTGTAAGAGAACACCTTAAAATGCCTTTAATGGAAATGTGATAGGTCCTAATCAAACAATATGCTGGCCCCCCAGGTCCCCTGATCTTTCACCGAACGACTTCTTTTTATGGGGACATTTAAAAAACGCTATTTATAAAAGTGTACAATATGAAAACTTGGATCAGTTAAAAAATGCAATATCTCTGGAATGTAGGAAAATTAATCAAAATCAGCTGAGTAACGTACTAAGGTCATTTTATGATCGCTTAGGGCATTGTTTAGCAGTAAACGGTGGGATATTCGAACATTTAATTTAGTTTGTTAGTTGTTCATTTTTTAATAATGTTTTTACTCCAATATGTAATGTAATAGGTATAACTTCGTATGTATTTGAGTTCTAGTGTAAAAGATATCGCATAATGTCAATTTGCCTTTTTTTTTAATTTGAATTTGCAAGTGACTTGATTGTTGTTTCGATTATGACTGGATTACAATTTCGGATTATTTTACTAGTGTATTATTGTTCATATCTAAGAAAATACTTGACAAAAACAATTCGAAATTTGCAATTCGCTTCATTTTTATGAGTTCTTTAAAAAATTCTCAATAAGTTTTTCGCTAAAATAAACTGGGAAACTTTCATTCACCACGTTTAAAATTAACATGGGATTTCCTATGTTCAGGTCGACGATGCAACACACGGTATAATCCTTGATTAAAGAAAATGGGAATGGGATTAGAGTTTTAATTATTGGCGATTTTCAATAATTCAAATTTGCTTGAGCTTGTACCTTTTACGTCAATTATTTAGTATATTTTCGAACACGAAACTCATTTTAATCAAACAATTCAATCAAATAATAACTAACTATAACTTAATTTAATGAACTACATTACATATACAAGCAACGAACAGAACAAATACTCGGGAAGTGAAGGGTTGGTGCTGGCAGCGTAATATTCCAAACTATAAATATACCCAAAATTGCGTTAGTGTAGTTAGTCTACACTTTAAAATTAGTGTAGCAGTAACAGAGAAGGCTATTACGAGTCTTATCTGTTTTTATTCTCTTATACGTCGTATAAGGAAGTATTGTGATAATGAAAATGTTCGACTTCGCGACTTTTGCAGATATCCACGTTTTCAAGTTCTCTGATATCGAAAAAGTGTTTTTAAAAAATGTTTCTCTTTTTTTAAGAATGACTGGCAATCTCTGTGTTTTTGTGTGTCGCTCAATATGTGTATGATCATGATAGCGTCCAAACGCTAAAAGATGTCAATACTAAACTTTATATTTAGGAATATAATTTTTTCGGAAGATCTGATTTGATTTCGGAAAATCGCTACAATAAAAATGT
This sequence comes from Amphimallon solstitiale, assembly GCA_963170755.1. Taxonomy (NCBI): domain Eukaryota; kingdom Metazoa; phylum Arthropoda; class Insecta; order Coleoptera; family Scarabaeidae; genus Amphimallon; species Amphimallon solstitiale. The sequence continues at coordinate 48,403,167 of OY720679.1, forward strand.
ATTAATAGCTCGATCTCAGCGCCACCAGACTGTGATTTTTTTTTATCACTAAACCAACATATATTTTGAATATTAATCATGTCACTACAGCGGAAGTAGTTGTTTCAAGTTTAACCAATATCTCGCCAACTACTAAGTTTAGACAAATTTTTATGCATAATGAAAAATAATCATTATTTAAATAAAAAATCGAAATTGCTACCGGAAGTAGGTCTGTTCTCATATTGAAAATGAGGTGTGGCCACCACACGACTTTCTTATACGTATGAGCGTTTCAAACTGTACAATTTTAAGAATTTTTTTAATACAAAACTTAATCAAAATCCTATTCTAAGAACTTTCATTCTCTTAATAAATCGCTATAGAATGCATACTTCGCAAGATATCAAAAAAGTGCTCCTCGCTAAGAGTAAAAGTGCTACTTCCGGTTCGAATTTTGAAATTTCATATATAGAAAAAATATTGCAAATATAGTTTTAAATACTTTTGTACTCTTGATAAATATATATAGAATGCATAACTTACAACATATTTGCAAAAAATCGCTATTCGATAAGAGTAAAAGTGGTACTTCCGGTCTGAATTTTGAAATTTTTTTTATACAAAAGATATTTAAAAGTACGTTCTAAATACATTTATACTCGTAATGTACCTGCCTAGAAAGCATGACTTGCGAGATATTCGCAAAAAACTGATTTTCGATAAGAGTAAAAGACCTACTTTCGGTAGGAATTTCGAAAAACTTTATTAATACAATTTTTCTCAAATTTAATTTTGAGTACATTTGAATTCTTTATAAATTTGTGTAAACTTGGTAATTGACGAAATATTTGCAAAATTCGATTTTTTCACTGAAGTAAACTACTACTTCCGGTCTGCCGATTTTGCTCAAAATCTAATCAGTTCTCAAGAGGGAGATTATATTCATAAATACAAAATTTGGAATTGATATCTACAGCGGTTTGACCGCTATCGTGGTCACACACACACAGACACACACACACACACACAGACACACAGACATTTTTTAAAAACCACTTTTTTGGTATCAGGGGACCTCAAAACGTGGACATCTGCAAAAATCTCGAGGTCGAAAATTTTCATCATCACAATACTTCCTTATACTACGTATAAGAAAGTAAAAAACCGTTTTTTATCTCCCAAGTATTTAAAGCTTGATTTAGAATAATTTTTTATATATTTTTTTTAAAATTCAGACCAAAAGTAAGACGCTTACTCTTTTCGTGGGGTGTCCACGCTTCATTTCTTCCTACATTTTAACCGTACATACATCTATCGTTGAAACTTCCGATTTTGGAAATATCTTCTTGTGAAATAAAACACAAATTGCATTCAAATACATACACTTTCATTTAAATAACCCGATGTGTGTCGGCATATGGTAGTTGCTTTTACAATGTTATATACAGTACATACATATGAAGACAAAGACTATTGGCTTCCAAGTGAGCGCAAGTGTCCGACATTGCTAACCGTACATAGATGGGAGTAGGTCGGACTTGCTCAATATGATCTCTCTCTGGTCGGACAGGCAGGCATGACTCTGCCGCTAAGATCGTATATAAAATAAATTTTCAATGCATAATATACAAAATATGTTATTATTAAGAGCCGTCTGACACGACACTGATTTTAGTACTAATTTCAGTACTTAAATTGCGCGCGCAATTTTAATTTGTGTTTTGCTACAAGAAAATAGAACATGTGTAACGGTACATACCAATCCATTTATTAATTTTATAAATTTTTAATTTTTTAAAATTTAATTATTAATTATAGTATATTCTGTTATTCATATTTTGAAGAGAAATAATATTTAAAATCAATGAATATGTTATGGTATTATTAAGTAAATATTAGTCATAAGCTTAGTGTGTATTTAGTTCTAAGAACCGTATCGCCGAATGTTTACAACAGTGAAATAAACGCTACAGTTGTGATAAACATTCGCCTACGTAAAAGAGTGTGTATGGGAAACTTAAGTGGAAATCACCGAACTATATAGAGACAGGGGAACCACAGACACTTTTATATAAAATAAAAACACGCGCTAAAAACGGGAGAGTCAACAGCTAGACTTCATTCGAGTCGGAAAGTTAACTCCAAAGTCGGAGGGATTTGACTGGCTGGCTTCATAAAGAAGTCGTCAAACCCCGACTATCAGAAAATTAAGTAATATACATTAAATGTTCTATAAAAGGAGAACCTAAAACTCCTATAATAAATTCGATAACAATCATAAGAACTGTTATTTGAAAAATAGTGATTAAAGTAGCACTTAGAGAGTAAATGTGCTCAGTGTTAAAAGTTTATAATAAATATATTGTGCTCCATTAAGCAGAACAAGGAGATTCGTCACGTCAGGATTGTGACCACTAAGCAAATAATGCCGATGAAAACATCGCAATATAAAGAAGATTTTGCTGAAGATAGACATCGCTGAAGAGCGAAGAAAGAAACTTTATTATAAGGTATTTTTAAAAAGATTATTGTAAATAAAAATATTGTTGATATTGAAAAGTTAAGGATTACGAAATAAATTTTAAATTGAGATTAACATAATAAAGTTGATAAATAAATATCATCTCCGTTCTATGAAGGAGAATGTAATTTGATCTGTATTAATATTGTTGTGTATTTATATAATAGTACACAAAACCAGCCGACGTAGTAAATTCTGGCCTCCGTTGTTTATGTTAGACTACGTCGAACAATATACATAAAAAAATCTATGGCCATTAATTATTTGTAAAAATGTATTCAAATTGTCTTTAAATATATTTTATTTCTTTTGTTATATGTAAAAAATAGTTATATATATATAATTCATTGGTTTTGAATATACGAATTGTTTAAAGTTTTACAATGGTATTTTTTTTTATTAAATATAATTAATGTTTAGGAACACCGTAATCATTTCTTATTAATCCCAATCGCCATGAGATAATCTGATTTGAGTTTAGCCGGCAAAGCAAGTTATTTAAATTTTATTTAGATTTAAACTCTACAATGTTATTAAATTAAATATAAGGGGGTTCCTTTACATTATGGTGCCCAACTTTGGGGCAGTTTTATCCATTTTAATTGCATTGTAAAATGCATGTACCAGTACATTATGGCGCCCAACTTTGGAGAATTTTACTCATTTTAAATTAAATGTAAACGCGGGTACCGTTATATTAGGTCGCCCAATTTTGGGGCAATTTTACTCATTTTAAATTAAATATAAACCTGTACCATTATATTATGTCGCCCAACTTTGGGGCTGTTCCAGCATACATGTTGATGAAAGCTTACTGAATTCACGCAGTAGATATGCTCGTATACTCATTTCGATGCTTGCGTGTCAGACAGAGATTCTGTAATATCAACTGATTTTGAAACTAAAATTGTGCGCGCAATTTAAATACTGAAAGATCGTGATTACAATAAAATATGGTTATAGAAAAATATAAAACTTCTTAAAATAAACTGAATCATTTGTCATAAAATAAGAAAGTTAATTACAAAAAGAAATAGAGTAAGTGTTTCTTCAGACTTAAGTCCTTAGCATCTATTCTCTATGAGTTACTTCAAGATAGGCCACAATATTTGCAAAATGCAGGATCTCTTTTAAATTTATTGAAGAAACATACCGAAGCACAAAGGAAATAATTCAAATAAAATACAAATAAAAACGAAAGTAATTAAATTTCAAAAAAATTGAAACGTTAAACTATGACTGAAAATAGCAGACCATCTTCGGATTCTATGATCAGATTCTGACTTAAGAAACCGCTTCTGAATATACTGACAAAAATTGATCCAAATTGGCGTACACAACCACCATAACGGAATCACAAAATATATAACAGGTCGAATTGAGAACCTCTTCCTTTTTTAAAGTTGAATGCTTATTCTTTTGATTGCCGATCACAAAATATTATGGTTAAGATCTGTTAACTCGTATGTGTAAAGCCATGTTCTTGCGTAAAATGCAATGTGGTAAATGTACTGCTTTCAGACTTCTTAATTTCTGTGTACTTTATTTTCGCTACTTATTTTTTCAGAACGCACACATGGCTGTAATAGAATCGATAATGACGCTGTACGCTAGAGAAGTAGTAACACCTGACAGAGTAGTAGCCGCAATTCAGAGGTTTAGCCACGACAAATCACCTGCACCGTCCACGTCCGAAAACCACGAACAGGGCCTCCTCATGTGGATCTCCCACACGTGCGAGGCCCTTCAGAAAAAAATAGAACAAGAACTGGAATCTGGTGTCACTAATGGTGGCGAGGTATTGAAACACGATCATTGCTTGTATTTTTGTACCATTAAATTCAATATATAATTATAGGGCGATAGGTTAAGAGCACCAACTTTTCAACCGGTGAAAGAACTGAAGGATCTCTGCGATGGTGTCGCAATAGCAGCACTGATAGCCTATTACTGCCCGGATGAGTTGTCGTGGAGCGAAATAAAAGTTTCACGTCTGCCGACGGTCTCCGAAAGTCTGCATAATTTAGGTCTTGTACAGGATTTTTGTAGTAGATGTTTACCTAGTTCCATATTTCACATGATGCCTGCAGATGTAACATATATGAGAGGGTAAGTTTCTTTTGAGTTGAATTTAATAGATTTCTCTTTAACCGTTGACTTCATAATATATATACTCAATTTCAATACTTTCTGAATAACTGAATTTGCACTACCTATATACTTACAATATAATGATAATTGAAGTAAAATATATCAGACTTATAAGTAAACTAGCTAGCCTGGCAGACGTTGTTCTGCCCTTTCTGGTAGGTGGTGCGATGAGTTTGATTTTATTAAAGTCTCTGTATACGAAAGTCTAGACAGAAGAGGTCGTTAGTGCGATAGACTTGGTTTCCGAAAATTAGCCTTTGTCGAAATTCCGAGAGAAATGATGTTTATATGTCAAAATTCCTCTGTTGACCACGCAAACATATTGTGTAGGTACATATAAATCATTTCTGTTTATAAATATAAAATTAATTAATAGCTCGACCACAGCACCACCTATCGTGTCCAGACTGTGATTTTTTTTATCACTAAAACAACATATATTTTGAATATGAGTCATGTTGGTCCATAAATATAGAATTTGTTAATAGTTTGACTTTAGCGTCACCTGTCGAATGTTTTGATAGCCTATTTTAACCTCATTGGTCTAAGAATATCAAGAAGATTGGTTGAGCCATTAAAAAGTTATTGAATAACATACAGACCCATCCTATATTATATTATAAATACGATTATAAATAATATAAAGACTATTCTCAAAAAATCTCGAACTGACACTTGTTTAGAAAAAAAATGGGTCCTAAACGATAATAAAACAATGATATTCTCGATAAGGAAGCCCATTCCAGACCTAGACAAACACACAAAGTTTGTAAGTTTGTATGTTGATAGTAAACTAAAATAGCAAACACATTGTGATTATTGCAGACATATAATTTATGTGCTGCAGAGAAAGTCATTTCGTTGCGTATATTAGCAAGGAAGACTCTTACACCAAAAATTCGTGTTTATCACTGTTTGAAAATGGGCAAATATTCTATTGACTACAAGTCCCGCCAACTCTGATAGGAACAAATTATTATTATTGTATTCAGGTTACAGATACAATATGTTGCCTGCAAATATAAAAACCCTTAAAATATGATAATTATATTAAAAAAGTGATTTTAATTTTTTTTATGTACATTCTTTTGCAATTTTTATATTTTTTTGTGTTACTTGTTATATGATGTACATTATGGTTTTTTTAATGATTTTTTTTGGCCCCCTTACTGTGATTTAAGAAAATAATGCACTACGTTTGGAATAATATACGTATCTATATTATTTTGTAATTTTATTTCCTACGTGTTTTTTATTTTTTATAAATTCTTAGTGTGACCAAACTTTCGCTTACTGTAGTGTGTGTATAATAAATAATATGTATAGCTACTACCGAGTAATTATATACCTAAACTAATTATATTGGAGTGTTCTCAGCAAAATGCATGAAAACGAATAGGCAATATTCATGTTATATGTATACAAAGTTATTTTTCCGGTAACAATTCTTATTGTATACCTTAAACATTATTTTCGCCATAAGTAGAAAATACATATGTAGTTTTGACATCGAAGAACTAATAATATAGTAGTAGAACATATAACAGGTCACACCTTTTCAGACCAGGTTATGCCGGTTATGGTTAGGTATGGCTCTGAAAAATAATAATCTTTGCATTGTACTATTAAAAAGTGTCGTCAGTGTAAATATTTTAAACTTTGTTACCTGCTATGTATGAGGCATGCTTATGATAGGTAGATAGGTACATTTATTTATTCTTTTGTCAGTGTCATGTAATATAAAAATATATAAATAATAATTCGTCACAAGGGGTAAATGTAGAATTACTATACAATGCAATACAACATTTTAAATGCATTATATGAATTTATAGTAATTATATATTATAATTCTAAATTAATAATTTAATTTCAATTGCCTGAATATTCAATCATCGCTTTGACATTTACATTAAATGTAAATGGCAAGATAGTGACAAGGAATGTAATGTAAGTGAAATTAAGTGTCGCACCATAAAACTCAGCGATTGAAAATGGGAAAAATAATATTACCTGCATATTGAAATGCAAACATTATTTGATATCGAATTGATTTGGCAATACGCAAGTAAAGTACTGTATAGTAGAGCCGAAAGTTAGTTGCAGATAAGATAATGTAATTTTATTAGGTTAGTTTGTGTATATAGAACCACTGTGGAGTGTATGTGATGGAAAATGTGTGTAGGAAATAATTCCAAACTCTGAAACTATAAACATGAACAGAATTTGAATAATTCTTCTAAGTTTTTCTTTTGTATCAAGTGCCTGTTTTTTATTTAGAGTGATTTTATTAAGCCCATCGCCCATGTATGTATCTCGCGGCATAAAGTTTTGTCGGGTCCTAAGACGAACTATATGGAAGGTATCACTGGTCAACTTTAGTAATCCGATATTTCCGACTAAATTTTAATAAACCATAAAGAGAGATTGTGATATTTTTGTTTATACTTGAGAGATGAAATATTAAATTTCGTCAAAACAACACCTAGCATAATAAAGCAATAAATAAGCAAACAAAAAATTACACAAATAATCTTTTGAAGACAATATATTTAAATAATATTCCAACATTTAAATACCCCCAACAATTGCCTTGTAAATAATCAATATTAATCAAGAACTTTGAATTAAATTATCATAAAAATACCTTATTTTTTTGTATTTATTTTAAAATAAATAGAATGTATATTAAGGAAAAAAATTAATGACAGATACATACTCGTAAATATCATCAATATATATAATTACAAATTCGATAAAACAATTCACAGATCTTAATAAAGCATTCATTCTCGCCCTTGAAAAATAAAATAAATAGGGAAAGCCGAAAACATTTGTAGAACACAAAAAGATTTCTTTGTATTGATGACACATCAATGTTATCGTGTCATAAATCATTTGTGAAGATTATTTGAAATATATTTACTTCTACATATATGCCACTTGTATTTTCTTTTACGAAGCAGTATTTACTCAAACTTAGCTATCATAATTCATAAACATTGAATATAATCCCTCTTTATTTCGTGTTAGAATTTACTAGAGTTGACCAATGATACCTTCCATATAGCTGTTCTTACGACCCGACAAAACTTTATGCCGCGAGTATACATATAAAGTACAAAATAAATTGCTAAGAACACGAGTATACGGCATTTCACCATAATATATACTCTTAATCATATCACGTGTAGTGATGGTATAAAATTGATTTTTTCTAATAGTAGATTATAAACAAACCTTTGTTTTATAACATTTTTGACGTGTAATAGATAAAACTTCGAAGTATTGTAAAATCGCAAAAGGTGGGTGTATAATTATTATTTCGTTCTGTTTTTTAACATACACTTCTGTATAGAGATGTCAATCAAAACAATGCTATTGCTAAATGTAATTTTTTTTGTTCTCTTATGTTATTCGCAGCTCCGAATGTCTATGGAATAGATCATAAAGCTAGTGCATTTCGATAAAAACCATCACATCGAGCAATTTACTGAAAATGTCTTCACTGTGGCAAGAAACTGTAATAATTAAACAGTACAAGGTACAACTGAGCCGTCTCTTAAATAACCCGTTAGTGGTGCTAATTATAATTTTCTGCTTTTAGCACTGATTGGGTACATTTTTAATTTTAAAAATTACTCACGGCTAATATTCGAACCCAAGTCCTCCCGATCTCTAGTTGGTCGCGCTACCATTACACGACCGCGGGTGTCTGAGTTTGAGTCTTTAAATCGTACTGAATTATTTCAAGTAACAGATAAATAATGTTGTGTCGGCAGACCGAAGTACTACTAAATCAAACAGCACAAATACAGCGTTAGTAAAAATTCCCGGAACGGTCGAATAACTTTGTTATTTGAAAATTATGATTTCTGAAATTTGGTATGGGAGTATAGTTAATATAAATGCATTTTATGCAATACAGTTAATATTTTTTTCACTTCCGGTTTAATCGGCAATACGTCCTTTTTTTTTTAAATGGAACGCCCAAATTTTTTTAACAGTTTTGAATGCAAAATAAGAAACTACGTTCAGGAAGTATTAAGATGTTTATTTTTATTCACAAGAAAACAGTCAAAAAATTAAAAAAGTGTCCTAATACAGAAAAATCAAGGTACTTTTGAAAAAAGTTGTTGTTTAGTGTTTGCATTCTTTTTGCCGTCACATTTGACAATTTTAAAAGCGTTTTAACTTTTGCATCGCTATAAATTTACTTATTTTAGACATTGACACATTTGAAAATGGCAGTAAAACTTACTGAATCAGAACGAATTGAGATATTAATGATGCGTGGGTACGGTGATCGTCAACGTTCTTTTGAAGAGGTTCGTATTTTGTTTAATACTGTTTATCCGGATCGTCACATTAGTAAAAGTACGGTATGCCGAACAATTCAAAAGTTTGAAGTCTTTCGTCAGGTGAAGGATTTACCTAGAAGGGGACGTCCATTAACAGCAACAGATGAAGAAACTAGTTTGAATGTGTTACTTACAGTGGAAAAAAATCATCACGTGTCCACAACAGAATTAGGTCAAATTCATGAGATCTTTCAAAAATCTGCTCATAATATTCTTAAATCAGCAAGAATGAAAGCCTATGAAATGTATCCCGTCCATGAGTTAACTGAAGATGATCCAGATCGTAGACTACAATTTTGCGAAACAATGACGGAATTGATCGAGCAGCAGCCTAATGTTTTAGATCACATCATTTTTTCAGATGAGGCAACGTTTTGTCTCAACGGCACTGTGAACAGACATAATTGTCGCTACTGGTCAATTGAAAATCCGCATTGGATTGAAGAAGTCCATACACAGCGTCCTCAAAAGGTGAATGTCTGGGCTGGTCTTGTTGGAAACAACATAATAGGACCATTTTTTATAAGAGGAAATTTAACTGGCAACGTCTACTTAAATTTATTGCGAAATGAGGTTGTTCCAGCACTTGCGGCCCTCTTTTCAAATGCAAGCATAGATGATCACCCTAATGCACATTTTTGGTTTCAACTAGATGGAGCTCTCCCCCATTTTGCCCATAATGTCCGCGATTATTTGAATGAAATTTTTCCGGGACGTTGGATCGGACGTAGAGGAGCAATCGAAAGGCCAGCACGTTCGCCAGATCTCTCGCCATTAGATTTTTTCTTATGGGGTCACTTGAAATGTCAAGTGTACAAAAATCGTCCCCATAATCTTGAACAATTGGAAGAGAGAATAGTTCAAGAAGCCAATCGCATCACTCCAGAACAAATACAAAATTCAATAAGAAATTTTACTGACCGTTTACATTTTTGTCAAATTGTAAATGGAGAGCATTTTGAACAATTATTGTAATCGCAACCTGAATAGACAGGTATCTTGATTTTTCTGTATTAGGAAACTTTTTTAATTTTTTAACTGTTTTCTTGTGAATAAAAATAAACATCTTAATAGTTTCTGAACGTAGTTTTTTATTTTGCATTCAAAAGTGTTAAAAAAATCTGGGCGTTCCATTTAAAAAAAAAAAGTTGGACGTATTGCCGATTAAACCGGAAGTGAAAAAAATATTAACTGTATTGCATAAAATGCATTTATATTAACTATACCTCCATACCAAATTTCAGAAATCATAATTTTCAAATAAAAAAGTTATTCGACCGTTCCGGGACTTTTTACTAACCCTGTATAGTATGTATAGTGCTAAATGATGAATATTTTGCGAAAGCCAAGAAAAGTAATGGAAACGTTAAGTAAATCTAGTAAAATAATTTTAACTTTTTCGTATTTTTTTATATGAAATCGTGCAAAAATCGTTAATGACGCAACAGATAATCAAAATATAATAAAAATACTGAATACACATTAAAAGTAATTAAAACAGCTTAGATACTAGAGTATGCTTGCTAGTAGCTGTCAAACAAATTTCACTCAAATGACAGAAGAATGAAAATTGTGCAAAAAAAAATCGTAGGGAATGAGATATCACTAACACAAAAAGTGTATAACATCGAAACTGAAACAATCAAAAAGAAAGCAGATAGGATAAATAAAGAGTGTATTCAAAGGTGTAAAATGAAGTTAGAAATAAGAAATATTGACGTTTTAGAAATACATATACAGTGGCGAGCAATAAATTCTGGTCGTCGATGTTATTCTTAATGCAGTTGACAGCGGCTCTAGTGTATATCTGGTTTTGGTATTAATTCTTTCAAACGTTGTCATTATTTTCCATTTGTCAGATACTTGTCAAATATTATAAATACTGATATATTAACACAATAAAAGCATTAAATAATAAATGCAACATAGTTTATTAGACTAAAAAGTAAATAAACAAAATCTATGTACTTGACCATTTCGCCGTGTATTTGTATAATTTTATTTAATCGGTTGGTTCTGAAATAGCCTTGTGGAAGATCATTCCAAGCTGTAGGTATAGTTCCTCCCTGTTTTAAAAATGTAAACGTTGGTGTTGTATACTTTTGACCAACTTTCGCCAAGTTTTCTATAGGGTTCAAATTAGGACTGAAACTCGGCCACTCAAGCACATTTATATTGTTGTTTTGGAATCATTCTGTTAGCCTATGAGCAGTATGGACTGAACAATTGTCCTGTTTTAATATAAAGTCGCCTTCTGGAAATACTCGCATCACTAGTTTATTAGACTAAAAAGTAGATAAACAAAATCTATGTACTTGACCATTTCGCCGTGTATTTGTATAATTTTATTTAATCGGTTGGTTCTGAAATAGCCTTGTGGAAGATCATTCCAAGCTGTAGGTATAGTTCCTCCCTGTTTTAAAAATGTAAACGTTGGTTTTGTATACTTTTGACCAACTTTCGCCAAGTTTTCTATAAGGTTCAAATTAGGACTGAAACTCGGCCACTCAAGCACATTAATATTGTTGTTTTGGAATCATTCTGTTAGCCTATGAGCAGTATGGACTGGACAATTGTCCTGTTTTAATATAAAGTCGCCTTCTGGAAATACTCGCATCACTAGTTTATTAGACTAAAAAGTAAATAAACAAAATCTATGTACTTGACCATTTCGCCGTGTATTTGTATAATTTTATTTAATCGGTTGGTTCTGAAATAGCCTTGTGGAAGATCATTCCAAGCTGTAGGTATAGTTCCTCCCTGTTTTAAAAATGTAAACGTTGCTTTTGTATACTTTTGACCAACTTTCGCCAAGTTTTCTATAAGGTTCAAATTAGGACTGAAACTCGACCACTCAAGCACATTTATATTGTTGTTTTGGAACCATTCTGTTAGCCTATGAGCAGTATGGACTGGACAATTGTCCTGTTTTAATATAAAGTCGCCTTCTGGAAATACTCGCATCACTAGTTTATTAGACTAAAAAGTAAATAAACAAAATCTATGTACTTGACCATTTCGCCGTGTATTTGAATAATTTTATTTAATCGGTTGGTTCTGAAATAGCCTTGTGGAAGATCATTCCAAGCTGTAGGTATAGTTCCTCCCTGTTTTAAAAATGTAAACGTTGGTGTTGTATACTTTTGACCAACTTTCGCCAAGTTTTCTATAGGGTTCAAATTAGGACTGAAACTCGGCCACTCAAGCACATTTATATTGTTGTTTTGGAATCATTCTGTTAGCCTATGAGCAGTATGGACTGGACAATTGTCCTGTTTTAATATAAAGTCGCCTTCTGGAAATACTTGCATCACTAGTTTATTAGACTAAAAAGTAAATAAACAAAATCTATGTACTTGACCATTTCGCCGTGTATTTGTATAATTTTATTTAATCGGTTGGTTCTGAAATAGCCTTGTGGAAGATCATTCCAAGCTGTAGGTATAGTTCCTCCCTGTTTTAAAAATGTAAACGTTGGTGTTGTATACTTTTGACCAACTTTCGCCAAGTTTTCTATAGGGTTCAAATTAGGACTGAAACTCGGCCACTCAAGCACATTTATATTGTTGTTTTGGAATCATTCTGTTAGCCTATGAGCAGTATGGACTGGACAATTGTCCTGTTTTAATATAAAGTCGCCTTCTGGAAATACTCGCATCACTAGTTTATTAGACTAAAAAGTAGATAAACAAAATCTATGTACTTGACCATTTCGCCGTGTATTTGTATAATTTTATTTAATCGGTTGGTTCTGAAATAGCCTTGTGGAAGATCATTCCAAGCTGTAGGTATAGTTCCTCCCTGTTTTAAAAATGTAAACGTTGCTTTTGTATACTTTTGACCAACTTTCGCCAAGTTTTCTATAAGGTTCAAATTAGGACTGAAACTCGGCCACTCAAGCACATTTATATTGTTGTTTTGGAACCATTCTGTTAGCCTATGAGCAGTATGGACTGGACAATTGTCCTGTTTTAATATAAAGTCGCCTTCTGGAAATACTCGCATCACTAGTTTATTAGACTAAAAAGTAAATAAACAAAATCTATGTACTTGACCATTTCGCCGTGTATTTGAATAATTTTATTTAATCGGTTGGTTCTGAAATAGCCTTGTGGAAGATCATTCCAAGCTGTAGGTATAGTTCCTCCCTGTTTTAAAAATGTAAACGTTGGTGTTGTATACTTTTGACCAACTTTCGCCAAGTTTTCTATAGGGTTCAAATTAGGACTGAAACTCGGCCACTCAAGCACATTTATATTGTTGTTTTGGAATCATTCTGTTAGCCTATGAGCAGTATGGACTGGACAATTGTCCTGTTTTAATATAAAGTCGCCTTCTGGAAATACTTGCATCACTAGTTTATTAGACTAAAAAGTAAATAAACAAAATCTATGTACTTGACCATTTCGCCGTGTATTTGTATAATTTTATTTAATCGGTTGGTTCTGAAATAGCCTTGTGGAAGATCATTCCAAGCTGTAGGTATAGTTCCTCCCTGTTTTAAAAATGTAAACGTTGGTGTTGTATACTTTTGACCAACTTTCGCCAAGTTTTCTATAGGGTTCAAATTAGGACTGAAACTCGGCCACTCAAGCACATTTATATTGTTGTTTTGGAATCATTCTGTTAGCCTATGAGCAGTATGGACTGGACAATTGTCCTGTTTTAATATAAAGTCGCCTTCTGGAAATACTCGCATCACTAGTTTATTAGACTAAAAAGTAGATAAACAAAATCTATGTACTTGACCATTTCGCCGTGTATTTGTATAATTTTATTTAATCGGTTGGTTCTGAAATAGCCTTGTGGAAGATCATTCCAAGCTGTAGGTATAGTTCCTCCCTGTTTTAAAAATGTAAATGTTGGTTTTGTATACTTTTGACCAACTTTCGCCAAGTTTTCTATAAGGTTCAAATTAGGACTGAAACTCGGCCACTCAAGCACATTAATATTGTTGTTTTGGAATCATTCTGTTAGCCTATGAGCAGTATGGACTGGACAATTGTCCTGTTTTAATATAAAGTCGCCTTCTGGAAATACTCGCATCACTAGTTTATTAGACTAAAAAGTAAATAAACAAAATCTATGTACTTGACCATTTCGCCGTGTATTTGTATAATTTTATTTAATCGGTTGGTTCTGAAATAGCCTTGTGGAAGATCATTCCAAGCTGTAGGTATAGTTCCTCCCTGTTTTAAAAATGTAAACGTTGCTTTTGTATACTTTTGACCAACTTTCGCCAAGTTTTCTATAAGGTTCAAATTAGGACTGAAACTCGGCCACTCAAGCACATTTATATTGTTGTTTTGGAACCATTCTGTTAGCCTATGAGCAGTATGGACTGGACAATTGTCCTGTTTTAATATAAAGTCGCCTTCTGGAAATACTCGCATCACTAGTTTATTAGACTAAAAAGTAAATAAACAAAATCTATGTACTTGACCATTTCGCCGTGTATTTGTATAATTTTATTTAATCGGTTGGTTCTGAAATAGCCTTGTGGAAGATCATTCCAAGCTGTAGGTATAGTTCCTCCCTGTTTTAAAAATGTAAACGTTGGTTTTGTATACTTTTGACCAACTTTCGCCAAGTTTTCTATAGGGGTTCAAATTAGGACTGAAACTCGGCCACTCAAGCACATTTATATTGTTGTTTTGGAATCATTCTGTTAGCCTATGAGCAGTATGGACTGGACAATTGTCCTGTTTTAATATAAAGTCGCCTTCTGGAAATACTCGCATCACTAGTTTATTAGACTAAAAAGTAAATAAACAAAATCTATGTACTTGACCATTTCGCCGTGTATTTGTATAATTTTATTTAATCGGTTGGTTCTGAAATAGCCTTGTGGAAGATCATTCCAAGCTGTAGGTATAGTTCCTCTCTGTTTTAAAAATGTAAATGTTGGTTTTGTATACTTTTGACCAACTTTCGCCAAGTTTTCTATAAGGTTCAAATTAGGACTGAAACTCGCCCACTCAAGCACATTTATATTGTTGTTTTGGAATCATTCTGTTAGCCTATGAGCAGTATGGACTGGACAATTGTCCTGTTTTAAAGTCGCCTTCTGGAAATACTTGCATCATTGAGGGCAACATCACATCTTCCAAAACCCTAAATATACACGTCACTTATGAAACGTTCTTCTAAATGCAATTATGCCTCAGCACTTTTTGCAGAAATTCATGCCCATATATTTACCGAAAATAAGCGCTGATTTTAACCTTTTGTGCATATTTTGCATCATACCGCCGACTTCTTGGTCTATATAGTTTTAACGTGGCCAAAGGGGAATGACTGGAAGGTTTCTTCATTACTAAAAATTACGTTTTCCCAAAAGTTATTATCATTCGCAAGGTACTGTAACGCAACGTCCAATCTGGCTTCTTTGTGTCTAGATGTAAGTTTAACCTCTCTAGCAGCAACGTAACTTTTAAGTTCGCTTCCCAATACGCCGTTGTGCGGTGAAAACGGATGCGGGGAAGTTAGGATGAATGATTGGCTCTGTTGCAATTAGAAAAGGGTTATTTTTAATATTTTGGATTAACATAAAATAGTCCACCGCAGTTGAGAACGTCGTTAAGAACCCACTTGTCATCAAGAAATCCTCTCTGTCTCTTCACCGCTGAACAATTAAATTTATCGGTCTTTGCCATCCCTAATTAACCTGCTACAATAGCTTCAGATGATCAGATTCTACTAGGCAAATGGCTCAAACTTTAATCGTAGTAAGAAATTGATGCCATGATGACAACTTGAAATAAAATGTATATTTGAGAGCTTGTTGGTAATTATGGACAAAAAAAAGATACAATCAGCTGAAATTTCTAGTTTGTCAAAATATGACTGAATTTTGTATGACATTGACGACCAGAATTTATTGCTCGCGACTGTATGTAAAAAAGAATTAGTTTACTTTACTTGTTAATTAGTTAAGTTTATTTGAGTTGGGTTGAAAAACTAATAAAAAAAACTTATAAACTATTAACTTTTATTATATTTAATACTATACCAAATGTGCTTAGGTACGTAATTACTAGATGTCATTATAATACGTGGAATTGTGCAATAACATGAGCAATGAGCTCTTCCATGTTTATGGTGCTTCTAGATAGTACCAATTATTAATAATAGACTTGAGAGATCAAGTCATGAACATGTGAAGTTCAAAACAAAGATGAAAGTTCTTCATCCAATTCTTAATTAAAATACGTTTTACTATATTTTCGCATTTTATATAAGTAATCTGCTTGTCTATATTTATACCCTAATATATATCTTTTTGCACGTAAATCTTATGATTTTACAGGTCGATGAAACAAAATCTCATTGTTTTTCTTGCCGATCTGTTCAACGTATTGGAAATACATCCAGTGAAATGTGTCAGATATCCTGGCATGGATAGAACAGTCACCGGTAAGTGCAGGTTAATTACTTTTTCAGTAATATTTTCTTTTTCTGTTTTTTTTGTTGCATTTCGTGCTTTTTACTCCTATTTTTTCTTTTCCTTTCCAATTTTAATTTGGCGTAAGTGCTTCATTTTTACTCGTTAGTTAGATTATATTATAATTAATTACTTGGACAATTTTTGCCAAAAAATGTTTGAGTTTATATGTACATATATATGTACTTTTATATTTTTCGACCTAATTAAAGTTGCCTGCAATATTTATTTCAGAGCCGAGAGGTCAGTTTTTGAATACATTAACATACAACGACATTATTAGCGTTTTCTTTACCCCTTGTACTGCAACGCGCTTACGAAAAAGCCGATTGTCAGGCATAGTGAGATATGGATTTCTTCTTACCTATAACAAAAAAAAATATATATATTATATTATTACCACCGCGAACTTTCTTTTAACTTTTGTGACATTATTTAAGCTGTTGTGTATGTATAAATTGTTATTTTCAGTTTTATTTTAGATCTTTTTCTGCACACTCAGTTTAATTTACCTTTCCGTTGCTTTTCTTGACTGCGGTTATTTTTAGTTTAGTGTAACATTGGTTGTGGGGTTATTGTGTTACTATGATCAGTATTGGTGGTTGTTTTAAATGTGGTGGTGGTACTACATCGGTAAGCAGAATCCTCTTTGTCTGTTTTACATGGTTAGAAAATGATGTTTACGACTTTTTTCTAAGTAAACTAATAATAGCTATAATGTTGAACTCTCTTTTAACTGATAAAAATTATATGAATGGACAAACTTTTTGATGAAATTTACTTCTTAAAAGGAAATGAATATAGAATAAAAGCAGGGCAGTATAAAGCGTATATTATTAGAAAATATCTTTATTTAATTAGCTACATCTGTTTTAATATGATTTCAATTATTTAAAATTATGTTAGTGATTGATAATTGATGAAAGGTAAATACTAACAACAATATAAATATAAGTCGGCTTATTTTAAACTATTCAATTGAACATGTTGAAAACGCATATATATTTTTAATGTGTATAAATTTCATAATTTAAAATTATTCTAAATTCATTTGCAATTAATAAAATAATCATCTACCTACCTACATCTAAATGTATGAATATTATTGTACAGTCATTTATATTATATTTATTTGATAATAACATATGGTATAAAAGCTAGAACGTATCTATATATAACCATTACACATGGCTATAACATGTGGAGAAATTCGAAATGAATAATCGGAAATTTAGAATCGAAATAGATGACAGTACGCGGGATGTTAATTTGCTAAGTTGTATTCCTTTATAGCCGGCCTATCAAGAAAATTAAATATCTCAAAAATCCCCAGCAATTGACATAAAACTTGTCTTAATATAATGGAAAGACGATTAAGTGCCGGTTTTTCCAACAGCGATTAAAGTGCCTGGTTAACTAATCATTGATTAAGCCTAATCGTTGATTATCTCTAACCGGCGTTTAACAGTGTTTAAGGATTTATTGTACAAAGTTGGCAACATATTTGCTAGTATATTTGATCTAAATTAGCATATTTGTTCTAATAATATTGGCACCATTACCTACGTTTGAATTTCTTTTGTGTGCTTTTTGCCTTTATTTTTTTCTTAAAGATTTTCTATATAATTAAAAATGTCATATAGTAAACTGTAGGCATTTATTTTGTGAATATTGCATATGAGAATTTCTGTATACATAGCACATATTTAAAATTTCTATTATGAAATAAGTAACAAAGTGCAAGAAACACGGAGTAATACTGGAACAAATTTATTATTTACATACTGCTATTGAGAAATAGAAAAATATTGTGAAAAAAGAAAAATCAGCATCTAGGGTCTTACGCTGGTTTATCAATCACATTCTAATGGTATAATATATTGCAGTTTTCATTGCGGCTGAGACGATTTAACTTTTATCAATTTCCTCTAGGACGAAGAAACCCAGATACTTTACTGAAAGATCATATATCAGTTGTTTATTAAAAACAATACATTCTAACCAATTTTATGTCCTTTAATTAAAGAAGATTGATTGAGAAAACCTTGTTTCCAAATTGGTTTACACGATTTCATGTTCTGGTGGAACTGGAGTCAGCTTGATAGTGACAGTAATAATTATTAGTGTAGTTATTTAACTGCACGTCAACTTCACAAGCATTTACGAAATATCTAAACGAAATTTAAAACACAAATAAACAAAAGCTCAATGCATGTTCGTTTGGAATTAGTTTTTACAATAAAGTTTCTGAAACTGTGTTGCCAACTTTGAGAGTGAAATGTAGGAGTAAATAATATGAATTATAAGAAAGTGCTCCCAACGAAACCTTAATTAATCCTTTGTATTCAATTTAATGCTAAAGCATAATAAGAAAAACCAAAGTTACTGCTGTTTGTTTTATTTGAACGAATACCTTACGACGGCGGAATTTGCATTAACGCATATGGCGCCACCCCCCTTACGTCTTACCTCACGGCAGTTGGTCGATACCTCTGCGTAAGCCCCCTTAAAGTGTCAGCATAAGCTCTCAACGTGAACCTGCCAGCTTCGCAGAATTTCGTCGCATGTTTCCAATTTCATATGTAATTCTTTAATATAGTTTAATATGTTAACATTAGAAGCGCCGGGCTTATCTTCATACCTATTAGCGCAGCAGGGGGTCATTTGACCCCATCACTTTCCTTTGTATAAACATTGCTTGCTAGGTAAAAATTTAAATACTGCATTCTTTTTTGTCTATTTATTGAAGGAAAAACAGTTTAATACTTAGTGGCTTAAGGTCTATTTGTGGCAATTGGCAAAAGTCATAGTTTTAACTATTTTCCCAGAACATTTTCTGCATATAATCTTGAGACATTTTTGACATTTACTCATTGACTTGTTTCCTTTGCAGTGTTTTCCAACCTGACATTTATGTCTGATTTTTTATGGAACTTCTTCAGTTTCATGAGCAACATCAGGGGTATATTTGTTATTAAGATACACTGCTCGAAGTTCTTCAGCAAGTTTTCTCCAAAAATTGGTGCCTGCTTATATTTTCCCCTGCACTTTCTTTATATAAGACCCATCTATTAGAGCTAAGTCGTCAAGTGTATTGTAAAAAATCTGAACGGGCCAACGACGCGAACCAGCTCTGCTGGTGTACTGCCTAGCCATTTGGTCAATAATGTCGACTCCATATTTGGTTTTATTATAAAAGCTAATGTTTTCCGGTAGCTTTTTCTCAGTTGAGCCAATTTATATGTTAAGAGTGCATGGTATTCAGGACCAGAACGTTTTTCTGTTTCTTTCCCTGGTGTATAGTCAATGTCGAGCCTTCATACTGCATAAAAAGTTTTGTATCGTAAAGAGGTGCTTTGCGGGATTTTACCTCAACTGGAATCTCCTTTCGAATCCTATTTACTGTGCCTACGATGGTAGTTTTAGCTTATTTTAGGCGCTTAGCTAATTTTACAGATGTGAAAAAATTGTCTGCCTTTGTTTAGAAATGGTTCCATAAGACGCCATACCACATATTCAGGGAGACTTTAATCTGCGGGGCGATTTTCATTTTCTCCCAAGTAGGGAGAAAATGAAAAATGCATTACACATATACTATTTGGATTTGGGGTCGCCGAGGAAATCCAATTGCCGTTATTCGTCCCCTCTGGACAAGTCTGAGTTCTGACTATGGATAATCTCTCGATGTTTATTCAGATATATTTATTTGTCAATTTAATCAAATAAATAGTCAATTTATCATGATTTTTCGCTTTCTAAAATGTAGAGGTCAAAATGACCCCTCTCGGCGCTAATAGGTAGAAGCTATAAAAAATTAGGAATGGTATGCCAAAGATCGCTTAGATGCCTTGTACATGTGTATAACATATAAAAAATAAAAGTCAAAAATACCCACCCCTATAGGGCCCTTGAATCAAAAGATCCAGACAAATTAATTTTGAAAAGTGTCAAAATGACCCCATCGGCGCTTCTAGTGTTAAGGTGCCGACTGCCGTGAGGTAGGACGTAAGGGGGTGGCGCCATATGCGCTAATGAAAAATCACTGTTTAATATTTTATCAGGTACTTCAAATACTGGTTAAAATTTGGCCGACTAACGAAGTTCTTAATCATTAATTAGCGCTAACTGGCGCAGCGTTGGAAAAACGCAAATTTGTTCTAACCGGTGTTTTAATTAACGCCATTTTAATCGGGGTTGAAAAAACCGGCCTTATCTTATTTCCGATGACTCAGTCATTGATCTATATAAGTTCTGTGTCCCTATTTCATGACATTTTGCTTTAGTATATAACAGTAATTTTTATATTTAACACTAAGTACGAAAGCAACCCAAAGCAGTACGTAATTCTTTCAAAAATAAGTAAATAAGTGCAACTTCGAAGCGACCAAACTAAGTCTGAAATTTCTTGCGGAATTCGAGAAATGAAATATATGTAGGACGTTCCATTAAAAAATCGAAATTTATGTATGATAGTTAGGAATTTTTGTCCTTAGGTACTATTTGCGAAAAAGTAGCAATTACTTACAAATTTTTAATTAATGTAACATTTTCTTTCAAAAAGAAACACCGTATTTGAATATAATAATAAAAAAACAAGGAAAAGAGGCTATTACTAATGGAATAGATAAAACCCATGGTCCTAGTTGGGGGAGAACAAAAATAAATAGCAGTAAACACTAGTTAGGGGAGGGTGGGGACAGTTTAGACAGGGGGAGACTCTGGACACAGTCAAATTTCGCGCTCTTCTTGTAGGAAACGTACAAAGACCGCTTGGGTGTGGTACGTGCCTTTTTAAGAAATAAACCTATCAATTTCCAGTGATACTAAAGAAAAGAAATTTTGCGATCCGGTTCTAATATTATCTAGACAATTGTTCAGTAAATTGATACATAGAGTGATGTATTTGTTTAAATTGCTACATTATTAAGCCATGGAGCATTAATAATTGAAGTTATGTACCTATAAAGTCAAAATATAGATACTTACTTGAAAATATTGGCTTGAGTATTTTATGGGACATTGGCAAACAGTGGACAGTAACTGCGGGGACACATTGGAATGTCCAAAATCTCCCCATTATCATTTATTGAATGCCTAGAACGTACAAGAATAGTACCGCCGGGGAATTCTGCCCAGAAAATATTAAACGGGCGGCAATAGATGTTATGAAAAATAATATGTCTTACAGAGACAGTGCTGAAAGAAATGGCGTTAAAAAATCTAGTCTCTGCAATTATGCAACAGTAGCACTAGAAAAGGGATTAAATAACGTTGAGTTTTCACCAAACTTCAAGAAGTCTCAAATATTGAATAGACAAATGGAAAATGCTTTGGACAATTACTTATTACAATGTTCCTCTCTGTTTTATGAGTTAACACCAAATGCAACAAAGCGCTTGGCATATGAGTATGCGTTACATAATTCAGTAAATATGCCCAATGCCTGGAAGAAAATAAATTAACTGGCAGAGATTGCTTCTGGGCGTTTCTGAAACGGCATGTCAAAATTTCAGTAAGAAAGCCTGTGGCCACCACGTTGGCAAGAATGACCAGTTTTATTCCCACCAACGTAGGCATATTTTTTCATCTTTCCGTCAATTGTATGTTTCCATGTTTTAATTAAAACACTAAAATGAATTATATATTCTTAATTCTGATGGTTTTATTTACTATAATAATAATAATATAAACCTTGTCCATAGTCTCCCTTCAGAGTTTGGACAATAATATTGAGTTTTTGAGAAAAACATACATTAAGATTTATGTAAAATATTTGTTACCTTGTTGAAAGTCACTGCTAACAATAGTATACCGGGTCTCCCGTAAAAAACGCCAACAATAATAACTCCGTTATTTATTGTCCGATTTTATTGAAACAAAAAGTCGGTTAATTAGCATCAAAAATACTACATACAAGAAAGTAGTGTTTTAGTTGTTTTCAGTTGTTTTCATTAATGTCAAACGATAGTCAACTTTTTTAACTTAAATGGAAACAGATATATTTTTGGCAATATTCGGATTGGATTTTCTTTTCTGAATTCATCAATGTATAACATGTCTATTTTTTTATAAACGATTATTGAAAGAAAACCATTTATTAAAATTGACCATGTTTTTAATAAATTATGTATAACATTTCGAATGTGCTATGAAACATTGAAAACGTAAGTATTATAAGTATTATTCTAAAAAACAAAACAAAACACTTCACAATAATTGTTCAAATTGCCCGCCACCTTGTTCAATACATAACGCACATCTCCTAATTACTCCACGAGTCGCATTTAAAAGACAAACGGCAGGTATTTCTTGACAAGTGTTAATAATTCTTTGTCTTAAAATGTCAACATTTTCTGGAGGTGTCAAATAAACTCGATCTTGTAGATAAGCCCACAACCAAAAATCTAGGGTCGAAAGATCGGGTGAACGCGCAGGCCACTCGATAGGACCGGATGTTCCTATCCACCTATTTCCAAATTGGGTGTTCAACCAATCAGTATTTACTCTGGCGTTGTGAGCGGGGGCCCCATCTTGTTGATAAAATATTCTATTTAAATTTGCCAAAGGTAATTCATCTAAAAAGTTTTGGAGATTTTCGTTTAATAAAGTGTGATACTTTTCTTGATTTAAGCAACCATCTATGAAAAACGGCCCAATTTATTGATCGCCTAAAACACCACACCAAGCATTTAGGCTGAAACGTCTTTGAAAATTATTTTCAATGACAAATCTCGGATTGTCTTGGCTCCATTGTCGATGTATGTTTCTATTAAAAATACCATTGTTGCTAAAAGTTCATTCATCAGACCAAATTATCATTCTGTAAAAACTCCGGTCTTGTTCTAATGCATTTAAAAAAAGTCGACACAACTGTTATTCTTCGGCGTTGATCATTTTGTTCTAATGCATTAACTTTTTAGCTATGTACGGTTAAATTTGTGTTTTCTTAAAATACTATGGACTGTAGTTTTTGATACCCCAATATTATGTGCAATTTCGCGAGTCGAAGTTCGTGAATTTTCTTGTAGTGCAAGAAGAACATCATATTCCGTATCTTCGGAGAATCTACGTCGCTGTGTTTTAGGTTTTTTAAATGATCCATAATTTCTCAAATTCGTTTCAATTCTCTGAAATATTTTCAAATCTGGAACTTCTCTGTCCGGAAAACGAACGCTGTAACGCCGAACTGCTTGAAGACGATTTTTATTACATTCAAAAAACACTTGCAACATGTCTGTTAACTCATTGTTATTCATTTTTAAGAATATACTTTTTTTTGTGGCAAAACGTTCAAGCAGAACAATAAATATGACTTAATAGACACTCACACTGACGTTTATTGACGTTTATCGCATTTTTATTTTTTCATGGCACATTCCAAAATTTATAAATAATGGAATACAAAGATGAAATTTATTAAGTGTTTTATATTTTTTTCAATAATTGTTTATCAAAAATAGACATTTTATACATTGTTGAATTCAGAAAAAAAATTCAATCCGAATATAGCCAAAAATATATGCGTTTCCATTTAAAATAAAAAAGTTGACTATCGTTTGACATTAGTAAAAACAACTGAAAACAAACAAAACACTGCTTTTTTGTAGCATTTTTGATGCAAATTAACTTTCTTTTTGTTTGAATAAAATCGGACAATAAATAACAGTTATTATTTTTGGCGTTTTTTACGGGACACCCGGTATATCAGTATTCCAAAAATCACAAATGCCGGGATAAGAAATTATAAAATAAAAATTGTCCAAAGTGTCCCCACCCTCCCCTACAGAGTTGCGCTTGCATTAAAGAATGTGCAAGCGTTTGAGGGCAATCAAGAAAAAATAATAAAGAAGAAACAACAAAGAACGAGTAATGCTCGAACTTAACAAATTACTAGTAGTGTTCAAATTCTACATTAATTAAATCTTTAAAAATAACGGGTTTCTGTAATTGATTTATGCATTGAGATTTAGTTATTTTCATTTTATTAAACACCCACTTGGAATCGTCTTCCCTCATTTGTTCTACCGCCAATGTCGTGTCTAAATATTTAATTAACAATATAAATATAATTTTAATTGCTAATATGCTGAAATAGTATTAATAACCAGTAATTTCAAGTTCATATCACGTTAAAGTTGATTAGTTTACGTCGATTATTTTCAAAATCAGTGTTAAAAATCCTGCAAACCGCGCTAAATTTGACAATTATATTAAAATCAAGCAGAGGCAGAAATTGTAAAACTAACGAAAATGCAATGGCCGATCAGTAAAGTAATTAGAAACACATTTTATTTTATTTGAGATTATTTTATTTGCTTACTAATTTTCATTAGGAATTTCTTAAACAATTAGGTAAACTTCAGATATAAATTCATTCAAATAAATTATGAAACAATAAAGAAATTGAACGTATTTAAACAAATAATTTTTTCTCAATTTTAACTCTAAAAGTTAATAATTTAATTAAACATCTAATTTTCTTGAATTGCCGCCTGTTTACAATATTTTTACATGTTGCTTACAAGTCATTGAGTTGCATACAAAAAAATATAATTGGACATACTTTTTGCATTTGCGCTCGTGTTATTAGAAGTTACTTTATTATTTATTACAGTTGTTTACATACGTCAATATTTGTTTTCTGTATGCTTTACCGGTGTATTAAAATATGTGGCAATTGTATGTGCTGAGCTAAATGAATTTTATTGGACAAATTTAATGAACAGAAAGTAGACTGTCTTTCTGAATTCAGGTTTCTGTAAACGTCGGTTCTTTGTTATATGTTGCTCAGACCCTATACAGCCAACACTATTGGGTGTATTTAATTGATGTATGCTTTACCATCTAGAAATTTTAGTGTTAGTAAATCGGTTTGGAGATGCCTTCTTTCATTTCGTCTACCACCAATTACTTAATTTAGGAAAATAAATACCATTGTATAATCGTATGATCATGCAACTATAACATTGTCAATATGAAGAGAGATAATCAATAACTTGTAATTTTAAATTCATATCATATTAAAGTTGATATATTTATACATTTTAATATCATTGCTATAATTCTCTTAATCTGCGGGTGTGGGTTTATAATGTAAAATTTGACAATTATATTGAATTCGAACAGGGTCAGATCGGTAAAACAATTAAATAGACCCATTACATGTATGCATATACATAATAATTCAAATTCAAAAGTTTTAGGCACATTTGTAAATGTGTCATTAAAGCCACCATCTTGGTCACAGTATTCTAAAAATGAGCGAGTAACACATACATAAAATCACTAGACCATTTATTATATCAGCTATGTTATTATTGTTTTAGATATTTTCGTTTTGAGTAGACGTAGTTCTTTTGAAATTACATCTGACTTTGCTGTTTTATCAAATATTGAAATAGGGTAAATTGATTAAAAAGTCTGTAATTTTTGATGTGCCATGTAGAGGTGTTTCCTCCGCGTAATGCACATGGTGTGGTGCATAAACGTAATTTGCCGCAGTCAGTGATGGCACCAATACCGGACCTAAGAAGCGGTCTGGATGACCCAACGGTGCAAACGTTTCAAGGTAACCCTTACAGCAACCATATTATAGTACACCTATACTCTACATATTTTTAAAAATGAGAGTATAATAGTATTTCAAACATTGGGCAACGAGTTTTTTTTAGATATCATAAGTCAAAAATTTTAAATTCTGATATCATGTGCTCACTTTCAAGCCGTTAGTTAAACGTGTGTTACAAAAATTAATTTTTCCTTTTGGTCGTCGTAATACCTGACAAATTAGCACACCGGTGTCTGCATCTATTTTTTGCACTACTAAAAATATATACATTATTACTTATATCGTAGTCGTCAAATTTTAATTTCGGTTTACACTTCTATCCCATGCAGAAGATGACCTTATAATATGCAGCGATGCCTGCTTGCTAACAGTGGTGGGAGAGCAACGCAGTGTCGGGGGACCCTCACGCCTTACATTTCATAGGAAACGTTTGTCGAGTGTACTGTCTTGGCAGCCTCGCTTATGTTTATCTTTAGTTTATTTCGTCGCGCTCTTTTCCTCTTTCTACTTTCGTATCAGAAATTAAAATATGTCGACTACGGTATGTATAATAGTACAATATTTGATTAGATGTCTGTACGTTTTTATGCATTCAGGAAAAATATTTATTTAAATATTAGCTTCACTCGCATTGGTAAATAGATTGTAAAACTTGTAGATAATATATTTTATGCTTATATTATTAAGGAAGTTAGTCAATTTATTATTATAACAACGGAATATGCAAAATATATCGAACCAACTGTAATCTCCAATGCTTTAACTAAATCTTCAGCATTCTGCCGATGCAAGAAAAGTCTTCTTGTCGCCTGTTCAGAAGTTATTTTTAAACACTTCGTTATTTATTGAAAGAAATGAGCCAATAATTAATTCAAATTCTGAATACTATATACTTTTTTGAATTCTTGGGTAATTAGTAAGATTATAATGAAATATTATACATAGGTATATGCTTTAGCTACTGAAGTAAAAACACTTCCTCAATCTGGAAAATTAAATAAAAAAATCGAGAAAACCGCATATATCTTCATTGATCTAAAAACGTTTAAAAAGGGAAAGCACGCGCATTAAGAACCAGTTCATAAAAACATCTACAGATCCGCGAATTTAAAAATCGTATTAATGTATTTCAGAATTATTGATCATTATCAAGGCGACTGCATCATAGAATATGATGATAGTGAAGCCTGAAACACATGAATGTAGATACTAAATTTGCGAATGTACCTAATAAATCCTTTTCTGTTTATTTTTAACAATATGTTTATTGGCTTCTGACATTGATGAAATTAATATTTCTAATAATAAAAGAAAAATATAATACAATATATTATGACGTAAAGTGAAACGGGCTTGAAAATTTACATTAAATAAAAAATAAGTAGTAAAAAAAAAGATTGACTATCTTTGATTCTTAACCATAACAGAAGGAATTTTATTACTTTTCCATTCTAATTTTTTTAAGGTAACACTGAAAATATAGAACATTTTAGCCGTTGTCCCTGAAACACCTGTATAGTACAGAAAATTGTTATTTTACATATAGTTTTTTTAACACAATATCGTGCACTAATTTTATTGGCTTTGAATATATTGTAGATTTTGTTTGGGTAATAGATCGACCGTAAGACTATAAATCCAAAAATCTAATAGGCGAAACAGATTTGCATTACTATGAAGAACTATTAATATTATGTTCAATTCATACTTATTAAAAATGAAAATGAAAAACACCAATATTTGTTATATGAAATATTTGTTGCCCAATGTTTAAATGTTTGAAATCACCATAGAACTTTAGAATCAACCTACCTCATCATTTTGACCGTATCGTCATTTAATTCGTTCATTAGTTTTTTTTTTGTTTTATTTTATTTGGTTTCGACGTCATGGGTCTCATTTATACACGATTTAATGCGTCAGAATTAGTTGCGAACTTATTGTTTTCTATGCATCTTTTGATATTTTACTATGCACCATGTTACATTTTGCGTTGCGCATTATTATCCTTGCGTTATGTTGTGTTTTGTTTTAGTCCTTTTTTGTACACCAAGTAAATAATATATGAAGTCTAGATTCGAGCGAAATCCATTTCTGATAGAATGTGCACAATTGTGAAGTGTTTCGTCGCTTTTGTATGGTTATGCGCCAATATCTTTTAATTCCATTAGATTCGAATATGCTTGGTTTTATTGACCATTGTAGTTAAACACAGTTTATATTTTGATATGTTTTGGTGTAGATATAAATCTATTTTAAATCTATCGAATCCTTATTGTACCTACTAGCTTGTAAATATTGCGACATTTGCTTGACATAATTCTTATAAATGAAGTTGTTCCATAGTAAAATATTTATTTACATAATTAGATAGTATTTAAGCAGTCTTTTTGATTGACATTATAACGGCTTAATACTGATATAATACGTCACAGTTATCATTGTTATTTTCAAATCCAGCATAAAAAAATAATTACAAATTTATAATTAGCATAAGAATTAATTACTAATAACAGATTGTTTTAGACACTTTGAGCTAGAATTTTATGATTTCACATGTTATTGTATTGTAAATTTAACAATGAAAAATAATGTTAGAAAAAAAAGGAGTATTAAAAGGTGTGCAACATCGTGCGTGTTAAAGATTTCGAATTAGTTAATTTGACAGCAGAAAAGTTACAATCTGTTACCTCATTCAGAGTTAATCGGTGCCTAAAACAAATGTATACAAGGGCATAAAAAAACATGAATTTTACTTAAAAAGTATTTCAAGTGATGTTTTAATATCATATTTTATTTGGGAAAAAAATGTCTTTTATTCTAGGTAACATTTTGTGATAGGTTTGATTTTTTCTGTCAAGTATTTTGATTAGAAATTTGTAATGCATTTTTGCATAAAATTCTTATAATTTTTAGAAAATTGTTAATGACATCATTACTTTAACGTAAAACACTCTGTATACGAATATATATGCCTAATAATACTAAATGTTGCATTTCCTTTTCCTATATTGTACTGGGTTAGTCAAAGTTATGTTGACAATTGAATGTGAAAAATATATCTTTTTATGAGAGTCGCGGAAATGATTCAGTTCATGAACAAAGAAAGCAAGGACTGTTGTTACACTTTTTTAATCACTCATATATCAGGGACGACTGAATTTTTACTTTCTTGATTTTTTACTTTCTTATATATCGCGCATTTTGTTCCTGTTTACCACTTTTTTAATCACTCATATATCAGGGACGACTGTCCCTGATATATGAGTGATTAAAAAAGTGGTAAACAGGAACAAAATGCGCGATATATAAGAAAGTAAAAAATCAAGAAAGTAAAAATTTTGAAGATTAGCTAGATTAAGGGCCGAATTAGAAGAAACGAGGGAAATAATACAGTTATAGTTTAGATGAAATGGAGATAGGACTCTGAATCCTATAGTTACAATGTCTCCTATTTAGCATAATGTTGAATGAGATCCTTAAGAACTGTAGAATAAGACTCAACAACAAATTGGATGCTGGAAAAAAAATAAAATAAATGTGAAAGAACTTTGGGACGCAGAAGATACGATTCTAATAAAGAAAATGGACAAGAGCTACAAGAGAATGTCAAAGTATATATTATATATATACTAATATATTATAATGAAGAATATAACAGGAAGAGTATAAAAGTAAACAAAAGAAAATATAACGTCAATAGGAAACAGAAGAGAAATACAATATAATTAATGTTTAAGAGGGGCGTTTACCTATCGAAAATTAAGGCATCGTCGTTTCGCGTTTTTTAAACTCATTTTGTAATTTTAGAATCTCAAATTTGGGTTGGTGATGTAAAAGGCATAAATACATAACGTCAAGGTCAGTTTTTGTACTAATTTATTTTCTTAAGAAAGTTATGTGTTTTAGAAATAACCACAAAAATGCATGAATTTGATTAATGTCTACTAACTAAGGCTGGTACACAAAAGGAAAAAAACGACCTCTACGCGCCAGCTGCACATTTGATGTACGATATAAAGAAAAAATCAAATTTATGTAATTATTTTTAAAGATAAAAAACAGTAAACAGTAAACATTGTCACACACATTTTACACGAGGTTTTTCTCGTCGTCTATCCCCACTTTACGGTATCTCTACCGGTCCTATCTATCGGAATCGGTCGGCTATTACAGACTTAAATGCGAGTGACAATTTAATTACAAACTGTCACTCGCATTTAAATGTCATATATACCTATAATATTCGAGTGTATAATAATATAACAGTTATGGGCAAGCGAAAATTGGCTTATTATAAAACATCAACAACATCAACAGTTCCGTAAGTACTCATTCTTTGTACATTATGTTTCCCATCTATAGTATTCCTTTATATATGACAGAATCTGTGAATAAAACCGAAGCGCTGTGACAACCGAATATCGTCTACCTCCACCTACTCACACCCCCTTGCGTCTACCCGTCCCGCGTGTAATATAAGTTGCATAAGTTTCTATTTGTTGGTAAACGCCACTCTTAATTAAAAATAATTTCCTTGGTTAAAAGAGTCCTATATAATGGATCGGAAATGTAATATTGGTTGCATAGCACATAATTTAATAAGCCAAGGTTGTCCGAGTACTTATTACACATAGGGAATATATAATAAATATTTGAAATAATAACTCAATATCTAAGCGAATAAAAATTAATTTATGACCAAATATTTACACATTTGTAACCGCGGGAAAGATGATCATCAGAATAACAATTCATTGTAATGTGGGTTGCCTAATTTTAATTTATTTTATATTCATTTAAAACAAAGTAAAGAATAATTGAACGAAAAATAAGTGCAGAGCGGGGTAGCTTTTTATTCAATTTATAACGTGAACCCAAGCAAACAAATCTCGGAAGGATTTTTGAGAAAAATTGTTTTTAATATTTTGACATATTAATTAATTTTCTTTAATCGGATAATTTTTTTCTAAATTTGATTATTTAGCGGGGTAGATTACTAAATTCTTCACAAGTTGACGTTGAAAGGTTTTCATCAAAAATCTGCTATTTTTCCATTATTCACAGATCCACTATATAAGGACCCTTAAGAGAACATATCGAGACATGCAAAAGTTGAAGTGATAAGAAGAGTTAAGAAACCGTCATTGCATACTCAAGTGAATCTTGGACATTAATGAAAAAGCACTAAAATTGAAACAAAAGAATTGTGATGAAAGAAATGTAATAACATTTATTTCTGAGCGAATTACTGTCTAGCCCTCAATGCCACACTTATCCATTTGTTTTTTATAACAGTGACCAACAGGTTGATATACATTGAGTAATATTAAAGAGGGGTTCACACTGATCAGGAAGTACAAGCAATTTTTCACAAATGCAATTTTTTTTTGTGGTTCTACCAACATGAAATAATTATATGTCGTCATTACATTCAATGTATAGTGATGAATAATAATACATGTGCTTTGGTACATTTCATAAGACAGGTTGGCGGCGTAAAAGTTACTAAAAAAATTGAATGCAATTTCTTCAGAAAATAGAACACGCTCTAATACGTGCAACTTTTCACATGCGATAAATTGCTGCAACAACTTGCATAGTGTGAACGCGAATTTTCGTGCAACTATTCATAAAACTGGAATCACTGCAATAAATTGCATCAGTGTGAACCCCTCTTTATACGTAGGGATTTCATTAATGAATAAATGTTTCTCCCATTTAAGTGTTAACATAATTTGGCCAATCTTGCACTCTTTATTTTGGTATTTATACTTGTCGTGTAAAAGATGAGAAAGAGAAGGTGACATTGTGACATTAAGAAGATGATCAGTAAATAATACTGATAACAAAGACTTTTGGTTTAATGAATAGCGTTTTTATCGCAAGATCTTTTTTGACATAAATATATTATTAACAAAACATGTCCATATTATTAATACAAAAATATTTTGACTGTGGAACAACTATTTGCGTAGACATCTATTTTATTTAGTAACACCATCATTTTAATTTAATTTCGTTGCATTTAATTGATATTACTATATTCATTGACATTCTTTTCTAACAGTATTGCACGTTAAGCTCTAACGAGACTATTTGCGTGGCTATTGGTAAATAATGCAATATGGATTATTTTCATATATATTCAGATCAGTTCGCTCAATTAGGCACCTATAAAAATACTCTCTTAATAACAACTAGTTCAACGCTATCCAGAAATTTAATAGAAGATATTAAATTAAATAACCTTTATTAGGGATACAATTCAGGCCATTTATTGACAAAATTTGAGTTATTTATGTAATTCACTGCTTAAATTTTCGATTTGAATATTATTTATTTCAAAATGCATTTTATTTTTGTCATTTAACCACAGAGAATTATTTTAAGCGAGAAAATTACTGCTTAGCTTGTTAGTTACTTATCACATATGTATTTGCATACTTATACAATTTTTCTAATTAAAGTATACACCTTAAATATTTCGCAGAATATTTTTCTATATAGCGGTCTGTTCGTGTTTTTGTTATCCTTATTACGCGGATTCAGTATTATCTTCTACATACTACTTTCAAGAAAGCAAAAATCTTGTACAACTCAGAGGTATGGGAAGTAAGCAGAAGGCAAAAGCACTAATCGCGTGAAGTTCTTGTAATGGTTACACTCAAAAAATCTATAAAGGCTCAAAACTTCAACACAGTCGTATTAAAATTATTATAGATGCGATAAATGTTAAAAGATAATAATCGATTGAATGGAACAGGAGGGAGGGAGGAAAACTACAAAAAGCTGTTAATGCTGTTCCATTCTTGTGCCATTTTTCTTGGTATCAAAGGTAAGGTGTCGGTGCCAGTTTCGCACTCAGTCATTTTTTTAAATTTTTGTTTTTTGTATTGTTATTATTGAATTATTGATTCTTTGCAAATTAAAAAATTGCTGTTACTATTTTTATTTTCGTTTTTGCTTTCACTTGATTCGCACGAAATTTAAACGGGAAAAAATCTGATATTTTTTTTCTTATTTTCTTGAATCAATATATTGAATCCGTTTTATGATAATTAATACTTTAACAGAACTAATCATAAAGCTTCGAAGCATAAGAAATACCTAGCGTCATTTGCACGAGATATTTCAGGTTTCTATACTTTTTTTTTAGAAAAACCCTGTTTTATTAAATATATTATGTATAACTTTGAATCCTTGAAGTTTCTATTTGCGTTCTGTTGTTACGTACAATAAATACAGTGTGGTTTTTAATATCCGACGTGCGTTTGGATTACCGCCCACAGGAAATTTTTGAAGGGTTGGTGACTAATCTGATTTATTATTTATGACTGATATTACTAATAATTTAATTTTATTAGTTATTACATTATTAGATAATTTCAACAGATTGGTATACATTACATTAATAACTATTGAAAACAAACATATTTGTAATAATACCTGAATAACAGAAACGGTGTTCGTACGTAAATGGAAGATATTTATTTTATTACTTTTATTTGAAGTGAACTGTGATTAGAAACTCTAAATATAAATAATTGTGAACTGTGCATTTACAAACAAACTCAAAACATCTATTTTATTAAACGCACAGTCTAAAAATTCAAATTTATTGGCAATAGCTGGTGGCAAATCATTTAAAAAAATGATATATGTGCTGAACACTTTTAGTTTTTCAGAAATCGAGCAAATAAAAATCAACTGAATTCTTGGTTCACAGTAAATAAGTAGTAGTTGTAGTATGAGGTAATGTTGATTGCAGAATGCTAATATACTAAATGAATAATGTAACGAAACAAGCCCACAAAGAAGCAGACATCCGGGCGACGACAAAAGGAAGGTAAACATCGCCGCGACGCACCGTTAATAAGTCATAAATCAACTGCATTCATATACTACGTCAGCAAGTCTAGAATATTTATAAATGCCGCCGGTGGAATAAGGCATCCATTCATTCAGTAGTATTTGTACAGTGCAAATAAACAAATAAGTGAGCGGTGCAGTTTTTATTACAGTGCAATAAATACATAAATATTACAGATATAAATAGTAGTAATATAAATAAATACGTGTGTTACTTTATTCGTAGTAGTTTTAAGTGTGTAAATACAAGGTGTGTATAAATTGGCGGACCCACTACACGCGGCGACGTTCTTCGTTAAATTCGGAGTCCAAAATCCTAATACGAAAATGTTGTACCATGCTCCATATCTTTGCACGAGGTTCCTAAAGTTCGGACTTTCAGTCTTGAAATAAGCATTATTACTTGATATTTGTTGACAGAAAGAGCTACAATTTAGAAGAAAGAAGAATGGTTGTTATTATCCTTGCGTTAAAGTTTTCTTTTTGATTTTAAAGTTTGTTTTTAATATTTGTTTATTAACTTATTTTGACGAAAAACACATCTGACAACGTTGTAAAACAAAAAGTAGGCAGCCTAATGTTGTTCTAGTCAAATACATTACTACTGTCACAGACTAAACAATCCAGACCGGCAACTTAATCCTAGATTTTATCCAGAGTACTCATCCTTGTTTAGCAAACGTAAATTTCAATACTCTACCATCTTTGTCAGATTCACTGAACTTGAAGATGAGATGGCGCTAGCGTCAATTGAAATGTTTGTTATGCTATGGTTATATGTCATTCAAAATTACATTTCAAGTTTGACACGTTTGACATATTTTTGCAATCCTTTGTCGTACATCGTATTAATTATATGTTGATACAAAT
The DNA here is from genome assembly GCA_963170755.1 of Amphimallon solstitiale. Classification (NCBI taxonomy): domain Eukaryota; kingdom Metazoa; phylum Arthropoda; class Insecta; order Coleoptera; family Scarabaeidae; genus Amphimallon; species Amphimallon solstitiale. Next base: position 48,437,936 of record OY720679.1, read on the forward strand.
ATGGTGTCCAAGTGTTTAGTGTGCGGGTTTGGGCACGATGAAGTTAACAAAATGCACAGGTTTCCTGCAAATATCGACTAGTGAGTATAAATATTGTAAAGTTGTGCTTTAAATATGCATATTACAAAATTTCTTAGTGATCATATTATATTATATTACAAGATTTGTATTATTTTTGTCTTCTCGTTACTGGTTGTGTAATTTAATTTTACTATGTATTGTATAAGTATATGTATCAATAAAAACTATTATTATTATATCCCTATGTTTTCCTTGACAGTTTTCACTTGATTATTATATTTCTTTTAATCTTAGTCGTTTATTGTGTCTAATAGGTCTCCGTAACAACGATGTTATAATACATGTAAGTAAAAGATTAATATTTATATTTCGTATCACATATTTAATATGTAACACCACATAATTACACATAAGATGCTCAAACTATGGCTATAATTGTTACAGTAAGTAATATTTATTACCATAGTTTTAGTAACTTTTGTGTATATTTCTGTTACATAAATAACGTATTTAATAAGCGTATTCTAAAAACAAGTTCATTTCAAATTCCGCGCCAATATGCGGCTAGCGCCATCTTCGTACCAAGTTCACTGATGTGTGACAAGGATAGAAGATCTTGGATATATTTTTTTCAAGTAGTTGCCGGTCTGGGTTGTTTAGTCTGTGCTACTGTCAAATTTTGACACTTTGTAATCTACCTATTTCATTCGAGTTGCTTATTTTTCGTGTTTATTTGTATAGTTTTAATCAGGTTTCGGGTTTTCGTGTTTACTAGTTGTTCTGCTTGTTTATTATGAATTTTACGTTCAACTAATATGCCGATATGTACATGATATACGGTTTCTGTCGTGGAAATGCTAGCATGGCAGGGCAGGAATATCGAGTGCGTTTTCCAAATCGGAGGCATCCAAGTAAAAATGTATTTCGAAGGCTGGACCAACGACTTCGTGAAACAGGTTCGTTTATTCCAAGAAATGCAAACGCAGGTCGACCAAGGCAAAGGCGTACCGTGCAACTAGAAGAGCAAGTTCTAGCCACAATACAGGAAGATCCCTCTGCGAGTACCCGTCAATTAGCTTCTACACTAAATATTCCCAGTAACAAGACTGTTCATTTGGTTCTACGAGAAAACTTGCTTCATCCATACCATGTTTCTAAAGTTCAGCCTCTTTACGGAAATGATAACTTATTTCGAATCAATTATTGCAATACAATCTTAAATAGAATTCAGGAAGAAGGTGACTTTTTAAGACGTATTCTTTGGAGTGATGAGTGCATGTTTACCAGAGATGGTGTGTTTATTACTCATAATTTTCATCATTGGGCAGATGAAAATCCACATGAATTTCGCGAATACGGTCACCAAAGAAGGTTTTCTGTTAACGTTTGGCTGGGTATAATAAACCACAGGGTAGTTGGACCAATTTACTTACCAAATCGCCTAGATGCCGGTGAATATTTAAATGTTTTAGAACAAGTTATTGATGAGATACCGCTGAACGTACGCCGTAATATGATTTACATGCATGATGGAGCTCCTGCGCACTTTGCTCGTAATATAAGAGACTGGTTGACTGAACACTTCCCAGACAGATGGATTGGTCGTGGCGGTCCCCTTTTGTGGCCTGCGAGATCCCCCGATCTCAATCCATTAGATTTTTTTGTTTGGGGTTTCATTAAAGGTAAAGTTTACGCTACACCTCCACAGGACGCTGACGAAGTTAGAGCCCGAATTGAAGCCGTAGTATTAGAAATCACACCAAAAAGACTCGAGCGAATAGTACAAACGATACCACAAAGATTGCAGCTATGTCCACAAACTGATGGATTTCAATTCGAACAATTATGTAGGTAATAATGACATTGATTTCTATCAAGAAGATGTACAAAAATTAGTCAATATTATCAAAAAATTTTTAAACTTTGTAATATTTTCGTAATAAATATGTAATCTAAGAAACCAATTTTATTTCGTTTGTTTCTTTTTTAAATTTAAAATGTAAGGTTCACATGACGACGTGTAAAAATGTTCCGAAGATTATAACTAGCACATGCGTGTTCAATGTTGCCAAATGTATGTTTCTTTCAAATTCATTCTGAAGACAAAGGAATCGTTTTAGGATTAGGACTTTTAACTCAAAATTTGACCAAGAATGTCGCCACGTGTAGTGGGTCCGCCAATTTATACACACCTTGTATACAGACAGTTTTAAAACATTTGCACGAGTATTTTATTTCGAACCCGAAAACGCAACAATAATTTAAATTAAATGACTTTTTATACATTTACAATAAGTTATAGTTATTTACAAATTTAGTTATCCTTACACGTATTCTTGAATGCTCCAAGTAATTGGTACTCATCCCTTCGACTTTATTATTTAATACAAACTATACAATGAATTGAAAACATCAGTCATTTCTTTTTAACTATTATAGGGTATTTAGATGGATTTTTAATACATATTTCATACGCTAAATAGGCAAATGTTTTTAATTTGTTTTTGTCCTTCTCTCTTGCATTTAAGTTATATGAGATAAGTTGAATGACGTTTAATATTATAGTTACATAATTTAACGAAAGAGAGGTACGTTTTTTACTATAATGCAAATAAAATTCCTAAGGAAAGTAATAAGATAAATTAAAAATATTTATTTATGAACCTGTGTGTAGTTAATGTTCGATTTGATTTGTTTGGGCTTATCTCAATTTGCATTCTAATATTAACGACATTTTCTGTTAAAACGAAATTTATTGTTTCTGTCTTTGCATATACAATTTTTATTTTCAAATCGTAGTACAATAATCAAACAATACGCTGCAATTTTGAGAGTGACATTCAAAATGTGAGCATAACAGCTAATTTCAAAATATGAAATACACTAAAAACTACAGCGGCAAATTACGTACCTCAGACATTGAAGATCACACTGTATATAGACTGAATACCAAGTATTCATATTTCCTACCAGGTCGGTGCGCTGAATTTGTATGACTGATCATAATAACTAGTTATAAAGTGTTACTCTAAACTTTGGTAAGGCGCCTTCACTGATTCTTTTCGATATTTGGCAGCTAGCAAATGTGAACCTAATGCCACTTTAACAAACTTACGTGTACTACAGCACTGCCCAGAACTAAACTCCTTATCAATATGTCGGTTATTTTTCACAAGGAATTCCTATTTGACTGAACTGATCTTTATTTAACATATAAACAAAAATAAAGATTCTTGAAGATTTTCGCAGTATTCAGCAAATGTGGTGTTGTGTCCGGACATGCTCTTAACTAACACACAAACTAATTTCACTTTTTAAATATTCTCAATCATTAAAAATAAGATAATAATTTGGGTTTTACATACATTTAATAGTTAAGAGAATCTTTCTTTTTGTTACTAACACTAGAAATGATTAGAACTGTATACTTGTTACATAATCTAAAATTCTTGGTCTGTAAATCATCTTGCGACATTGATTTCTTCACATTTTCGTCGACTTTATAGTCCCTCGTTCGACACCTACACACACTCCTCTGAGGAAAACCAACTCCTTCCAGCAAAGCGTTTCCGAAATGAGCGAGGACAGTCTGCGGAGGGGCTCGGACGATTCCTTCGTGGTTCATAGGGGGAAAAATATTCCCACTTTGAGCTCGATCATCAGCGATGATCAGAGAACGAGGACCGTGAATAAGGAGTGGCAAAACAACGACACTAAGGCTGACGAACGGGGAGAATCTAAGGCTGCTGGCAAACCGAGCAATTGGGAAGAGTACAAGAAGCCTTCTTATGCTGGAAGACGATCGCGGAGGAATTCGATGACTGAAGATTCACAACTCACGATAGAAAATTTCGGCGGCAGTCAAGATAATATAAATTTTATAGGAAGAAATCCGGATAAAGATGTAAGTTTTAGCATGCTTAACTTAATTCCTATGAATATGAAACAAGTACATACATCAATATATGGCAAACCATGTGATAAATTGAATAAATATCATTCGAAATTAAAGCAAATCATAAACATCAGGCACATATAAAAGAAAGCCAAATATTAAAGATTCGAATCCATCTATAGTAAGAGTTTTTTCCTCCTAAGTGTCATCTTCAATTACATTTATCTTCTGTGTGTGACTAATTGAAATTGATTTTTCCTCCTGCTCTATAATATATAGATATTGTAGATATAGTAATATCTACAATATACATATCGTTGTGTTAAATACCATTAGCCATAGGTAATCAGTTTATACGTATGTATGTAATACGTCGCAGCGCGGTGTCTATACATCGTACATACATACAGCTCGCAGACCGAGAGCTGACCAGTGAGATGCCCCTCCTACAAGATGCGCAGTGGATCCTTATAGTATTAGGATAAGCACGAACAGTCTGGAAAAATTGTCAAGCGTTACACATATATGTATCTCTTTTCAGTATATTTCAATTTCTTATCTGCATTTACTCGTTCGTCCGGCTAATGTATGCGATGATGAACATTTCTTTTTACCGAATACTTTATCTGTTACACACTGATCTATAAATCTGCACGACTTATAGGTCGAGGCTCCTTCCATCGGTCAGGACTCGGTCTGTGTACTGTACATACGTATACACAGATTCCCTATGGCTAATGTTACTTGACACATACGGTATAAGTAGTCTACATAATAATGTCTTATGGCAAATAGCGCTGTAAGATATTTAAACATGTATTATTGTTTTTACATTAAAACCATACAATTTTTGAATTTCCATGGTCTTGACAGGATTCAAACTTAGGTTCCAATTGCTGAACAAACCGTACAAGTATTGCAAATAAAATATGACCACAAATGCTGTTAACTGCTTATGCATATGTGTACTATTCATGTCAGTATATTCCACACAAAAGATGACAAATGTACACATATGTCTGAATATTAAATGAAGAGAAATTTTTTAAGGGCGGATGGGGTTGCTTTCATTTTATTATATTGTTATAATAGAGGTGTAATAAATAAATAAAAAGTAGATTTTAATATACAAAGTTTAGAACTATCAGTACATCATTAGAAGCAAATGGAAATTAAGGTGGTATATGTTTATAATCCCTTGTGTACAACTATGGGATACAACTTGTGATGTCATCGATAGCTTCCCACTATATTTTTTAATTGCGCGGGTGTTTTAAGTTTGCACTGGACGAATAATAATAATAATAGAATAACATCTAGAGGTGTACTTGCTGATATTTTACCGCAAAATTGGTGAATAGAAATGTAATTTTATCAATAAATGTTTCTACATCTATTTTTTTTCCAATCTTCAGCTTGGGTACACCATTTGTCTAGTAATCTCGCAATAAAATGTTAATTAACCTACCTGTATTCTATTCGATTGTCTTTGTAACCAACTTAAAATGCCTGTAAAGAACGAAAAATGTTACATGGGCTCATTCATATGCTTGTAACGCGCAAGAATTTGATTTCTAAAAGTTGCCCCGTCGAAGCATTTTCGTGCAAAAGGGAGGTAGCTTTTTACGTCATCATATACCAAAAACAGTATACACAAAATATATTTTTATTGTGTTACAAATCGTATAATTTGATAATAGTACAAGACTACATCACAAATGGTGACAAGCTCTGCCCACAGAGAAAGAATTAAAGAATAGAGAACGAGGTAACCTTTAGACCAAGCAATCATTTCACATACTAATCTTAGACTGCAATTGCAGCTGCCGTTTATGAAGCTTAAGTGCATCTAAGGGTGTCTCATTTGGAACTAAAGGATTTGATTTTTGAATAAAATTCATAATATTTGTAACACTGATAAATTCTAGACAATACGGCTACAATTCGAAAAAGATATTATTCATATGGCCGCTTCGACTGCTCTGGTATGGTCATATTGTGTTACAAATCGTATAATTTGAAAGTACAAGACTACATCACAAATGGTGACAAGCTCTATGATCTTATTTGTTTAGAATTTTCCAGTACACTGGCACATAAACCTGGCTCTATTTCTCGAATCACACGTTCAGTATTTTCTTTGAGGTTATTGACTGTTGCTGGCTTGTTGGCGTACACTTTTCCCTTTACATAACCAACGAGAAGAAAGTTCAGTGGTGTTAAGTCGCATTGATGTTAGAATTTCGAGAGATAACACGATCTGGAGATTGAGGATGCATGCAACAGAGTTATGGTCTCACGAGCATGTTGCACCGTCCTATAGAAACCACAAGATGAGCAAATCCAAATCATCAGTTTGGTGCATGATGAAATTGTTTAACATGTCACGATAGCGATTCCTATTTACTGTGACAGCATTACCAGCTTTATCTTTGAAAAAGCATGAGGATGCATTACATTTTCGCTATTGAAAGATTGAGTTGTTGTGAACGACGTCGAATTGATGTGTCTGGATTTTCAAGCACACTTCCTGTCACTGCAGCAATATTGGCATTTGACCGAACACTTCGACGACGAATTCCGAATGTTGCCTTATTGATAATAGAACCCCTATTTTCAAATTTCTTAAGGCACAAATTGTTAACTGTGTAGATGCTTTGTTTCGTCCTAATCTTCTACAAATTTTTCTTAATGCAACCGTAAGTGATCGCCCGTGTTCTTGAAACAATTGACAGTTGACATGACAAATGCTAAATATTGGCGCTTTGTACTACACATGAAACATATGGCGCGCATTTCAAATCCTATAGTTCCAAATGAGACACCTTTATTTTAATGTTTACCACGCCAATCCAATCGTACGAGGGCGTATTTTTATGTTATCTGCCTAGCCATGAAACAGAAGAGTGACGATGTCTAACAAATTATTGAAAAATTGCTGTCACTGTTAGAAGTACATGTGCTAAGTTGTGTTTAGTTTATACTGTGTATAGAGATTTGAGACGGTCCATTTCTCGATAAAATGAGTGAAACTAAAGTTGAACATCGCAGCGTAATAAAGTTCTTGACAATGGAAGGCAATGGTCCAAAAGCAATTCATGAAAGAATGGTTGCTGTATATGGGGAAGATATACCATCTTATTTCCAAGTAAAATATTGGTCTAAACTCTTTCGATGGGGCCGAGAATCAATGAATGATGACCCAAAGTCCGGACGACCCGTTGAAGCTCGAACTGAAAACATTGTGCGAAAATTCGAAAATTTTGTACTGAAAGATCGGTGTGTAAAGATCTCTGTCATTGCCAATGAAGTCTGTATATCCGAAACAAGTGTTTTCAAAATTTTGCATGACGATTTGGGTATGAAGAAGGTGTCTGCACGGTGGATACCCAGATTGCTTACACCTGAACAAAAACTGTGCAGTTTTTAAATTTTTAATTGTGTTTCCGGAGGCCTCTCCATTTATGGTAGACCCTCTCGGCATACATTCAATAAGCAAAACTCCTTCAGCATCCCAGAAAACAGTTGCCATCAGTTCTTTTCCAGAAAATTGTGTCTTAGCCTTTTTTGGTGGTGGAGAGCCCTTATGAACCCACTGCATGGATTCTTGTTTAGTAGGAGGGTCCCAGTAATATACCCAAGTCTCATCCCTGGTAATAATTCGAGATAAAAATGTGTAAACAAGAATCCATGCAGTGGGTTCATAAGGGCTCTCCACCACCAAAAAAGGCCAAGACACAATTTTCTGGAAAAAAACTGATGGCAACTGTTTTCTGGGATGCTGAAGGAGTTTTACTTATTGAATATATGCCGAGAGGGTCTACCATAAATGGAGAGGCCTCCGGAAACACAATTAAAAATTTAAAAACTGCTCTGGAGGAAAAACGCCCGCATCCTTATCCACAAAAAAACTTGTTGCTGCACGACAATTGTCGGGTTCATAAGGCAAACAAAGTTCAGCAGATAATCAATGACTGTGGGTTTATAGAATTAAGACATCCACCTCATAGCCCCGATCTAGCTCCGTCAGACTTCTTCTTATTCAAAAATTTAAAAAAGCATCTCAGGGGAAAGCGTTTTGCTTCTGATGAAGGACTCAAAGAAGCTGTTGAAGAATATTTTGCGGGGTTACCGAAGCAATTTTTTTCTGAGGGTATGGGGCAACTGGAAAAAAGATGGAATAAGTGTATTAGTGTTGAAGGGAGTTATGTAGAAAAATAAAAAAATTTCTTCTCTTATGTGCTTTTTTTCATGGCTAGGTAGATAACAAAAATACGCTCTCGTATTTCTTAGTGAAATTATAAAATTAAAATAAGAAAATTTGTTTGCATTTCAAATATCTTTTCCGAAAGCTGCCAAAAATTAGTTTTATTATCTTTAGATAGGTAGAAAACTGCGCTCTCGGAATAAAATTTCAAGCGAATTAAGGCGGCCTTATATGCGTAAGACAATGAACGAAGTTTGCGATGCTCGTGTCCGGTAATATGCGGTAGTTCTGTACAGCGTCGTAGAATGCTTCTTTCTGTATGGTGGACAGTACTGTTAAAAAATATGGGAACAGATGATTAACTTGTGAGAAAAGTAAGCGAACGTGTATTAATAAGTGATAAGGCGCATTTGTCGCTTAGTACTTACTATACAGTTATTACAGTATCTTTGAGCTTTTAGAGAATGTAGTATTGCGTTTTTAATGGGCAGTGTAACACAGAAAAGATTTGTAGAAATTAATTAAATTCTAAAATCAAAATAACAGTTTTCTATAGAAATGATCTTTATGTTTTCTGCCCAGTATCATAAGATGCAATTTTGTCGTTTCGGAACAATGCCATTTTCAAATAAATATATCTACTTCACTCTGATATACTGCAAAGATTCCCAAACACTTCCAACATTCCGACACTAGTATAAATCACTATTCATATTGTATTACGAACATAAATATCTAGAACACGTCTTTAATTATATAAATTAGTCTGATAATTTAGATCGAATACTTTCAATAGAGCTTATTAAATGATATGACTGGACAACAAAGAAATATATATATGTATGTCAAAAGATGAACTTAAGATATACGTTTGTATAGACAACAAACAAAATAATTTGTGTTTGTGGCTAAAGATACGATCCTAGTCCCCATAATACAATCTAATTTTCATGTTAAACATGTACACCTATTGTTTACTACAATATTTGGACATATATCGAAAACTATAAAAGATATAGTGCTAGAATATATTTATACCTTAATTTAAAATGCTAAGAGATAGTGAAGATTAATTTATTTCAGAAAGGCCCATTTTCTGTTAGTAAGCAAAAAATTAATTTTTTTAATATACAGTTCCTGGCAATTGAATTAGAGCCACAGTTGCCTATCAAAAAATGTGTATCACAAGCCGTTTGTATTTAAAAATATTTCGAATTTTCGATAGCAAACGGATTTAGTTGTTCAGAGGGGAACCATTTCTAGAAAAGACAACATGTATTATTAGGAAAAAGACGCTTATTATATACGGTTTTCGGTTAGATAGCAGCTACTAAGATCTATACATAGGTAATTAAATATGTGAAAGCACATCGAATAATATCCAATTTTAGTTGAAATTTGTACGTGGTCATGTTAATGTGTGTATTATAATGTTTTAATAATGTATTGTGAATTTTATTACTAGTTGAATTTTATGGTGAATTTTTAGTTTCTCATAAATGCCGAAGGTAGTTTCATGAGTTTACAAGTCGGTTGTCAAGCGATGTGATTTGTCTGTCCGTTAAAAAGGTTTTTCTCGAATTAACTAACCTCCATTTGTCTTTAGAATAAGATCTTAAAACAAATGGACCTTATAGTTTTGGAGATGCGACGGAAGATATTTATATTATCTACCTAGCTATGAAGAAAAATAATTAAGATAAAAGTAATATATTATTTTTCAACGCATGATCAGTTAACACATTTATTTCAACGTTTCTGTCAATATACGAGGCATATCCAGAAAGTAAGTGTACTGAATTTGTGTAGGTTTTAATTTTTTTTATCTAAACAAAAAGATTACGTGATACTTTATTACATAATGTAAGCTATTTTTCGACATAGTCGCCATTCCTCTCTATGCAGGTGAAGCGGTGTATCAATTTTTTAATGCCTCTCTCGAAGTAGTTTCCAGCCAACCCCTTCGTCCACTTCCCCACCTCCTCCTTTACCTTCTCGTCGGTTGAAAACCTTTTGCTAGATCAGGGGAATGCGCGGGATGGTTCAGGACATCCCATTTAAACGAGGCGAGAAGTTCCTTCGTGGCGTTGGCCGTGTGTGGTCTGGCATTGTCGTGCAGCAGGCAGACTCCTTTTGTCAGCATGCCTCTTCTCTTGTTCTGAATCGCCCTCCGCAATTTTTTTAGGGTCTCACAGTATCTTGCAGAGTTGATGGTCTTCCCTTGACGTAGATATTCGATTAAAATTGTGCCTTGACAGTCCCAAAACACAAATGCCATGATTTTCTTGGCTGAAATTCTGGTTTTGAACTTTTTGGAGGAGGGTGAAGAGGTGTGACGCCACTGTTGAGACTGTCTTTTGGTTTCAGGCGTGTAGTGTGCAACCCAAGATTCATCTCCAGTAACGATGGAGCGGATAAATTCATCTCCATGGAGTTTATAGCGCCTCAAACACTCTTGCCCGGCCTCCGCTCGATTCAATTTGTGTTGGTCTGTCAGTCGTTTTGGGACCCACCTCGCGGATAGTTTCCGATATCTGAGGGTTTCTGTGATTGTTTCGTGTAGTAGAGATCTGCAGATTTGCGGAAACATCGCAGAAAATTCATCCACAGTCACTCATCGATCGTCACGGAGCGCATTTTCGATTTTTTCCACAATTTCGTCAGTCACAATTGAAGGTCTTCCGCTCCTCTGATCATCATGCACAGACGTACGACCGTTTTTAAACTCGCGACACCACTTGTACACACTCGTACGATTCATAGCTTTATCACCATATGCAGTTTTCACCTCATTATAAATCTCAAACGGAGGTTTTCCCTTCCAAACGAGATAACGGATGACGCCGCGTATTTCGCACTTGGCGGGAGACTGGATTGACATTGTTCACGAAACGTGTTGTGGCGTCGACAGTTCTCAACGTACTGACCTCGAACTGGTCTCGTTGCAAAGGAGGGAAGTCAGGCTACACTTCCGTGAAAATAAAATCCCTCCGGCCGTGAGAGCCTCAATACACTTACTTTCTGGATATGCCTCGTATCTATGTCTTCAATAAAAAATTCTTTTGAAAAGTCCTCAAAAATTCCTCCACCGTTTCTTTCAGATATACATCTGAAAAAAACGTAGTCTCCTTAAGTGCTTCTTTTATTTATGAAAGAGATAGTAGTCATTCGGTGCCAGACCTGGGCTATTGGGTAGATGTCGACAAAGCCACACTCTTAGATTACTTCACAGAGTTAGCGCGTTTAGTGAACTAAGCAAATGTCTTGAAGCGACATAGTCTTTTCATTACAGATACCTGGGGCCTTTTTTGCTGTATGTATGGCAGTTTTCAACTTTCTGATTGTTTTTTTAGACTTACAATTTTGCGTTCTTGTCTTTTTTGTCGGTAGAATACCCTTGTGGACTGCATGGATTCTTGTTTTGTTGGTGGGTCGCAGTGATAGACTCACGTTTCATCACCTGTTATAATTTTTGAAGAAAGCTCTTTGTCATCAGGCAAAACCGACAAGTTTTCATCGCAGATGTGTACCGACACAGTTTTTGTTTGGAAGTAAGCAATTTCGGAATTCAGCGTACTGAAACCGTATTCATTCCTAAATCTTCGCGGAAAATTATTAATAATATAGCTTCCGATATCGCTAGTTCATCGGCTGTTATTGAAACTCTTCTTCTTCGGTCTTCTACGACCGGTCTTGATGTTTTCGTTGGTCCTTCATTCAGAAAGCTTCTGCAAGGTTAAGTGATTTCCTAACACATCGAATTTGTTTGAGCCAAAATTTTATCTTAAAAATAAAACGGTGCAACTTCCCCATACACATTACTCATCTTCTGGTTAATATTCTTGTCTTCCTCGTCAAAAATTTGATTATGTTTCTATGGTCTAGCTAAATTTTACCAATTTTTTTGTTAGTCAACAAAACAACAAAAAGCTCTTTGAATGTCATAGCAACTTGACGAAAAATATTTGTTATCTTCACTTGTTTTCGTCATGGTAGATAATATAAAAATCTCTGCTCGTATATTGAAATATTACAGGAGAGGTAGTGTCACAAATGTAGTCAACTAGACATTAAAATGAAACTTTAATTTCCAGGATCTTTAGTGTTATAGTATCAAATTAAAAGAATGATGGAAATTCTACCAGATAGCAACAAAAATATGCATAATTCATAAAAACAAAAAATGCGAAGCAAATTGTTTTCGAAACAGCCTATCAGTTCAAAAGAGAAATATTGATTTTCAAAATATAAAAACCGAAGTTTATTATGCATCAGATTTCAGAAAAATCTGTCTGTGGGTTGCCAAACATTCCTTGTTTGTATTGTTGTAGTACTAGATATTATGAAAATATGGTTATTACGGGGCATCAGTTCTGTTTTTTATTATGCAATAAGCCCCTATCAAGAACATGCATTTGGACAATATCTATACAATCTCAACAATAAATACATACATACAATTGTACCAGAATGTGTAGGGTTGAATGCGAAGGAATTCTACAGAAAATAAGTCCTTAACCACCAAGAAACAATTGCGTTTACGTTACATACATTACGATCACAAGCATTTAGTGACAATATTTAAAACCAAACTTGCCACAATGTCACTTTTATTCTTGGGACTAATTTAAATGATTTACAGATAAGTATTGACTATTGAAGTAAAATTCGTTTAAATTATCAATGCTTGTCAGTAGATCATTTAAATTATTCCCAAGCTAATAGCTTGTAAGTCAGCATTGTATTCAAACATATTTTGTAATTTTGACAATTAGGTATGACTGAATTTATGCAGTTGCATATACTGTAGAGTGTAGAACGTCATATTTGGTAAAATGCCAATGATTGTCGGTAAATCGTTAAAATACGTCCTATATTTATTCCCACGGTTCCCTAACATAGAATATTTAGGTAATACTCTCAAATAAAATGTGACAGTTCTAATTACCTTAAAGTATTGTTGATTATACAGGGTGGTTCACCGGGAACTGAATCGATCGATTGCGGAAAAACTAGCTAGGAATGATCTGAAATTTTGACACTATACTAAAGTCGATGGGGGCCATTCGCCTAAAATATTTTCAAGATGGCGGCACTTCGGGCTATGCCGGAAGTAGGCACCAACTTCCTAATTTTAAATAGAATGCCTTGTATATTGTCAGGGTTTTAGATTCTACGCGAAATTCTAAATATATATCATGTATAATGTCATATATCTAAGTGTAACCCTTTTTGACTTATTGAAATTCTTATGTTAAATTTCACGTTTGCAGGCAGATAATCAATAGCACTTCTTCCATATAAAGTTGAATTTATTATTTAATTTGAAGTAAATTCTCTCAAATAGATGGTCTAATCAAATACTATTTGTATAAAATTGTTACAATTATTAATAGAGAGTGTGCGAATTATACGCCTGAAAACTAATTTGGAAAAATTGCCAAAAGACAATTTTTTTAAATGGGAAGCGGCAGCTTTTATAATTTTATCTTATTCTGCATTAAAAATAAGGACCACTTTTGTATAAATATGTCTATTATAAAAATTGGTAGTTTTCGAAATTTTGGCAAGTTAGAGTTTTTATCTTCTACAATACATACTGCTTGCATTAGTTCTTTTTTCATTAGTTAGCCATGACAGTATTTACAAAACTATAAATTGTCATTTGTTGAAGTCATTTACTTTATCATAATTTCAATAAGTCATGCCGGGGTCCTTAAATTATACAAACGATAATTATTTAAATTTATTTATTATTTATGGAGAATGTAATAAAGTTATGTCAAGAACATGTGATACATTTGCATTACATTATTATCGTTATTAATAACCAAAGTTTCTGAAGTTTCCTATAATACGTTTAACGGTATTGGTAGATGGTTTCCGTTTTTCAGGAGAATGTAATAAAGTTATGTCAAGAACATGTGATACATTTGCATTACATTATTATCGTTATTAATAACCAAAGTTTCTGAAGTTTCCTATAATACGTTTAACGGTATTGGTAGATGGTTTCCGTTTTTCAGGATATCGAGTTGCAAATGTATCACATGTTCTTGACATAACTTTATTACGTTCCCCATAAATAATAAATAAATTTAAATAATCATCGTTTGTATAATTTAAGCGCCCCGGCATAACTATTCTTCAACGAATGACAATTTATAATTTTGTTAATACTGTCATGGCTAACTATTGAAAAAAGAACTAATGCAAACAGTATGTATTTGTAGAAGATAAAAACACTAACTTGCCAATATTTCGAAAACTACCAATTTTTATAATAGACATATTTATACAAAGTGATCCTTATTTTTAAAGCAGAATAAGATAAAATTATAAAAGTTGCCGCTTTCCATTTAAAAAGTTTGTCTTTAGGCATTTTTGCCAAATTCGTTTTCAGGCGTATAATTCGCACACTCTGTATTAATAATTGTAACAATTTTATACAAATAGTATTTAATTAGAGCATCTATTTGAGAGAATTTACTTCAAATTAAATTATAAATTCATCTTTATATGGAAAAAGTGCTATTGATTTGTGCCTGTAAACGTCAAATTTAACATAAGAATTTCAATAAGTCAAAAAGGGTTACACTTAGATATATGACATTGTACATGAAATATATTTAGAATTTTACGTAGAATCTAAAAACCTGATAATATACAGAGTATTCTATTTAAAATTAGGAAATTGGTGCCCACTTCCAGCATAGCCCGAAGTGCCGCCATCTTGAAAATATTTTAGGCGAATGGCCCCCTTTAGTATAAAGTCAAAATTTCAGATCATTCCTAGCTATAGTTTTTCCACAATCGATCGATTCAGTTCCCGGTGAACCAGCCTGTGTAGATACATTCTCAAAACTTGCTTTCGAACAATGTCAATTTAGTGATATATAGCACAACTAGAAAATAACACTACCTACTGTATTCAAAGTATATATGTATTAATGCTAACACTAATGATGTTTAACAGCTTCAAAATAGACGTTAACAGTAAACGAGTTCTGATTTAAAATTAGTGTTATTGCACCGGTAAAAATAATAGAATATACAATAATATAGTGCAGAATATGTACCGGCCCCACATCATTAGAACAGAGGAATTATGCATTCCTCTTAAGTCGAGTGTATTTCCAAACTTAAAGAATCTGTAAAGGAAAATACTTTTATTTCAGTTAGACATTTTATGTATGAAACATTAATTTGTTCTAGGTAGCAGTACATGTAGGTAGGAAAATATCAGCACCAGCGGCGCCAATAGAAAATCCCGCGGTACGTTCTACGCTTCAAGACGCTCGCGGCTCCTTCCAATTAGGTTATGACAATGGCTGTGAAAAATCAGAAATCGAACGCGAAAACTACAAATTGAAAAAACAACTCAGTAGTGATGATATATCACTGCGTAGTTTAAAGAACGATATCTTCGATAACAAGAACCGTATGAGTTTCACTGATGTGCCGAATCATGTAGATGGCGAATCGAAAGCCACTCAACTGAATTACGCGCAACAAGATAAGGAAGAACAACCGACGAAATCTAGCTTTAAGTCTTCCAATCCGCACACCAATGGCGAAAAAAAGACCACTTCTTTCGCCACACTTCCTAATACGACCACGTGGCAACAGCAGAGCAATCACAACCAACAAAATGCTGAGAGCGGAAGCAATGACGACTCGCCGGGAGGTAACCAAGTAATGGCCTCTCAATTGAATGATATTCGAATGAAACTGGAGGAAAAAAGGAGACATATAGAGACTGAAAAAAGAAAAGTCGAAGTGGCTATGAATAAACAAAGACAGAAAGTTGGTAATGCGGCTTTCCTGCAAGCTGTTGTTAAAGTAAGTAATGATATTTGAATACCGTTGATTTGCATGTTTGTACTTTTAATTAAAAGAGAAGATATATGTCTGAATGTATTCAAAAGGCAACAATAAGTTACAGTTTAAGAGAATTATTGGTGATAGTTTTCTTACACTGTTAACAATACTATTTGTATATATGAAGTGGTTATACATCATTACAACAGTTAATATGGAGGATGTACTTCTTGAATATTGATATACAGAGAATAAAATCAGTAATATTTGATTAAATAGTAGAGGCACTGATTGCTTGTTGTTTGTCTAATTCTTTATTAAATTACGTATTCAGAAATCAGAGTCAAAAACGTTTGTAAGAAGCTATATGTATATAAGCGACCAGTTCTGTTATTGTTAACATTCGAAACACCTCGTTTGCACAATTTTTTAATGGAGAATATCAGTTTCCTAATAGAGTTGTGGATAATACCGCTTTACGCCATCACATTCGCCTAGTGGTGGAAAAGTTTTGGGCTATAGGAACTATGTTAAAAGGCAAAAGTTCTGGTAGACCAGGTATACAGCAGAATATTGTTGATCACGTACAAAACCTTATTTAACAAAACCTACATACATCAGTTCGTCGTTTATCACTGCAAACGAAGGTATCTCCTAGTACCGTTCATAGATTTTTGAGGCGCCGCTTGCATATGTATGCATACAAAGTACCGATTGTTCATAAGATTCTAAATAATATGTTGAAATAAATAATTCTAAATAATAGATTCGTTCAATGATAAATTTTGATTGTGACAGCTGATTAACCTTTATATTTTTTAATCTATATGTGCATTTCAAGAATGCAGATCATAATTTATAGGAGACATTTATGGATAACTAGAATCTTTTTGAAACACGCTGTATAACAAATTTCTTAAGCTGTTATTAAACCTTAACTGTTGTGTGTATACATTTTGTGGCCATAGAAATTGTATTATGCTACAGTTTTCTTGTGGAATTATGCATATGCAGCAAATACTTTTACTTTCTTATACGTAGTATAAGGAAGTATTGTGATGATGAAAATTTTCGACCTCGAGATTTTTGCAGATGTCCACGTTTTGAGGTCCCCTGATACCAAAAAAGTGGTTTTTAAAAAATGTCTGTGTGTCTGTGTGTGTGTCTGTCTGTGACCACGATAGCGGTCAAACCACTGTAGATATTAATTCCAAATTTTGTATTTACGTGTATAATCTCCCTCTTGAGATCTGATTAGTGTTTCAGTAAAATCGGTAGACCGGAAGTAGCAGTTTTCTTCAGTGAAAAATTCGAATTTTGCTAATATTTCGTCAATTACTAAGTTTAAACAAATTTATAAAGAATTGAAATGTACTCAAAATTAAATTTGAGATAAATTATCTTAAAGAGGTTTTTCGAAATTCCAACCGGAAGTAGGTCTTTTACTCTTATCGAAAATCAGTTTTTTGCGAATATCTCGCAAGTCATGCTTTCTAGGCAGGTACATTACGAGTATAAAAGTATTTAAATTATAATTTTAAATATCTTTTGTATAAAAAAAATTTCAAAATTCGGACCGGAAGTACCACTTTTACTCTTACCGAATAGCGATTTTTTGCAGATATGTCATAAATTATGCATTTTATATATATTTATTAAGAGTACAAAAGTATTTAGAGTTGAATTTGCAATATTTTTTGTATACATGAAATTTCAAAATTCGGACCGGAAGTGGCACTTTTACTCTTAGCGAGTAGCACTTTTTTTCGGATATCTTGCAAAGTATGCATTCTATAGCGATTTATTAAGAGAATGAAAGTACTTAGAATAGGATTTTGGATAAATTTTGTATAAAAAAAATTCTTAAAATTGTATAATTTGAAACGCTCATACGTATAAGAAAGTCGTGTGGTGGCCACACCTCATTTTTTCCTTTTGAACAGATGCTATCGTATATGTTTCATTGTGACACTATGCTGTCAGAATCTGCTTAATATGCAGAAATCAAACTGATTTATTTTATACATTTAACTAATTATATCAATAAATGTACAATATATACATATATCAATATTCAAGTAATTCACGTCCTCTGTACTCTTGTAAGGTTTAATACCCCGTATATATTTTACTACAATCTATTCTTTATCTTAAATCTGTTCAGCTCTCTGAATTGGTAAGAATTTGATATGTTGTTGAGTTGCAGTTTTATTCTAGTTGACGGTGTTTATAAATTTTTTAATAAAACCTCTTTAAAATGCCCCAACATTATTTTTAATAAATAGCTGTACATTAAGAGAAATATTTATTTTGTTTGCATTATGCCAATTTAGGTTAATGTTGCTGTTTTTATTAGATTTGCAAAGACACAACTTTTAATAGAATAGATTTTTATATTAACATGCTACTAATTTTAAAATTATTCCAATTTTGTCGCCTAAAGTTTGTTGCCTTTTATTTTTTTTTGTCATAGTATTATTACAGTTTTTGCCACTGCACGTAGTACTTTATATAGTGTAGGTAAATAATTCATACCAAATTGCACCAATTGTTTTTCTACACATTCAGGTTGTTAATCGTTTATAATGAATGTACTTTCAACGTCCTGCAAAGTTCGTTCATTATAATCAAGCGTCCATTGTTTGCAAATTGCTAAATATACATTAACAGTGAAAATGGGTGATAAAATTGAGCATATACTTGTATGTATTGTATTTTAAACTATAATTATAAACAACTTTACAGAGCTTACAAATTCTTTTAAAACTCGAATACTAAATCGTTACAAAGATTCGATCATTTTCTACAAGTGTGAAACTGCCTGTTTTGGCGCAGTTGGCAGCGCGCAGAATTCGGCTAACTTTGAGGCGTGAGTTCGAATCTCACAAACGGCGAAATTTTTAAAATTTAATTTCACTATTAACATTATCATTTGCAATTGCGAAGATTATAATTTTCAATAATTCTTTCGCACTGAGAAAGAATGTTTCATTTAGTGAAACTACTCTTTAAGATTTCTATTTTGGATCTTATAAATATAAGTATCTACTGAAAATATAGTGCGTATGTAAAATATTTTATTGCCATTCAAAAAAAAAGTGTTTTGTGATTATTTAATAATGGAAAGTGTTAAAATTCACATAGTTTCTTTCAATTTTGTGTAAATAGAGAAATCACCATCTTGAATTTATAGCAGTAATTAAAAGTATAGAAATGGATTTTATTAGAAAATATTCTCTCTCTGCTTTTCACTGATAATTGAATTTGCGAAATTCTTATAAATGAAAAAGTAAATAGTAGTAAGTATGCACATTTTCACATTTGTTTCATACCTTACCCTTTTACCTATGTTATATATAATTGCCGTTCAAACAATACAAATTTGTCAACAATGTTTTCCTACTAAACAGAATAAAATGATATAAAATAAAGGTATGGAATAATAACTTTATTTATTATTTATTATTATCTATTGAGACTAATTGACGACTCGAATATTATTTCATAGTTTAATATACCAGTGAGCTCAAAAAGGTTGGAATAAATTCATTTAAAATTCAACCTTTTAACATTACAAACACAGTAAAGTTTGTTTAAATGCTTTATTTTATTATTAATATTTTAACGAATACAACGATGCAAATGTCTCTCGCACAACCTTCGAAAACCTACTGACGCTTTCTTACGCGCCCCTCTTCCTTCCATTCTTGGCGATTGGCCGGTGGGTGGGGCGATGTGACGTGGCCCTGGGAACCGCACTGTTACAGTCTCCCCCTCTGGTTCCGACGGCGACCCGACGAGGTACCAGAAGGAGTGGTGGCTTTTCCTTTGCTAGGCCTTCCTCTCTTGCGAATGGGAACCACAGGACAACTGTCCGCTGGTCCCTCAAAGTGGGTCAGTGCTGAAACATGATAAGAGCCAATTGACACAGATAAGTCATTGGGATTAGCTATTTGATAGGTTGTTGGGGATATCCTCTTAATGACGGTATAAGGTCCATCTCGGCGCGGCGCAAATTTCGTAGTCCTTTGTGCAGCAGCGCTGCTAAGCTGATGTGTGCTAACCAGGACGAGGTCACCTGGTTTATACCCTGCCACGTCCCTCCTGCGGGAGTCTGCATAAACCTTCTGACGGTCTTGTTGCTTTTCATGTGTGTCACGAGCGTCACGTAGAGTATTTGCAATTCTCTGCAAATATGGGGTGATCTCCGGGATGAAATTTTCTGTCTGTACAATAGCTCGCAGATCATGATTTACGTCATCCGGCGTTCGTAATTCTCGGCCAAAAGTTAAGTAAGCTGCACTATAGCCGGTGGTCTCACCTCGGCTAGTATTCATAGCGAAGCGAATCGCTGTTAGGTTCTCCGACCATGCGGTGTGATCATTGCCAACAAGTATTGCTAGTCGGGGCTTTAGGTCTCTGTTCTTTCGTTCTACCATGTTCGCCTGAGGATGATACACGGGAATTAAGCTCTGCTTCACTCCCATACAACAGGCCACTTTTTGCATTACATTTCCTACAAATTGAACGCCATTGTCACTCACCATCTTCCGTGGAACTCCATACCTCATGAAGATCTCATTTATAAGTACTCGGGCACATTCCTCAGCTGTAGCTTGTTTCAAAGCAAAGAGTTCTACCCATTTTGTGCACGTATCTTCAACGATAAATATCCATCTCTCACCGGTCGCAGTCTCAGGAAGAGGTCCAAACAAATCGATAGATATCACTTCGAAACGTTGGGCATAGATTGGTGTTTGAACAAGTCCAGCTGGCTTCAGGTTAGCAGCTTTGTATCTTGGGCAATCAATACATTTCTTTACATAATCCGTAATATAGCGCCGCATACCGATCCAATAGTATCGGCTGGCGATACGTTGTATTGTACGTTCTATACCATAATGACCAGCAGTAGGGGCGTCATGGTACTCATTCAACACGCGTGTTCGCTCCTGGGTAGGAACCACAAGGCTTCTTCACTCTCTCCCTCCGGACAACACCTATACAGAACGCCATTAGTCATGAGATAACCTCTCTCCGTCCACTTCACATATTCGTCGGGGTGGGCACTCACATCTTCAAAGCATTGGATAATCTTCACTAACTCAGGATCTTTCAATTGGCCTTTACGCATGTCGGCAGCAGAACGAGTGGGTAGTGCAACGGATATACTGCAGACATCGCAATCGCTTTTGTTGTCATGCGCACAAGATGGGCGAGATAATGTATCTGCAACAACATTGCGCTTGCCTGGAATATAGTCTATCTTCAAATTAAAATTCTGGATCAGGAGAGCCCATCTGGCTAATCTTCCTGTAGGCGATTTCAGTGTCATTAGCCATTTTAAAGGCTGGTGGTCAGAGGTCACATGAACTGACGATCCCTCTATGTAACCACGGAACTTATTTAAAGCCCAAACGACAGCGAGAGCCTCGCGCTCAGTTGTCGAATAGTTACGTTCTGCCGGCGTGAGAAGTCGGCTTGCGTACTCAATAGGATGTTCATCTTCTTCCTCGCCTTGAAGTAGTACAGCACCCAGTGCATAACTACTGGCATCCGTTCTTAGGATATAAGGCTCTTCAGGATTATTTTGCAGCAAAATAGGAGGTTCAACTAGTAGTCTCTTCAAAGTTTCAAAAGAAGTTTGTTGCGTCGCTGCCCATTCCCATTTTGCATTTTTTTTTGTAAGATTACTCAATGGACGGGATATGTCAGCGAATTGGGGAACAAAACGTCTATACCAAGAACAAGTTTGAAGAAATGATAATACTTGTTTTACGTTGTTGGGAACAGCCATGTCAGCTATTGCAGCAGTCTTTTCAGGATCAACCTGAATTTCATTTGGGGTTATTAAATGTCCGAGATATTTGATACTAGAACACGCGAAACTGCACTTGTTTCGATTGGCTCTAAGCTTAAATTGTCGTAAGCGGGCAAATACAAGGTCCAAGTCTTTAATATGTTCGTCGAAAGACGATGACAATATAATTAAATCGTCCAAGTAGGCCAATATCAGAACATCACCAAGTCCACTACGAAAACGGTCCATCAGTCGCTGAAACGTCGCTGGCGCGTTACGAAGGCCGAACGACATACGACGATAACGAAAAGTTCCGAATGGTGATACGAACGCTGTTTTATCACGATCGCACTCACGCACATTCACTTGGTGGTAACCGGCTCTTAAGTCCATTGTCGTCATATAAAATGTTCTTTTCGCAGCATGAAGAAGATCATCCATTCGTGGTAATGGATAAGCGTCTGGCAAAGTTATAGAGTTCACACCACGATAATCCACACATACTCGCACATCACCGGATTTTTTCGGCACCAACACAACCGGTGCGGCCCACGGTGATTCACACTCTTCTATAATTCCTTCCTCCATCATCCGATCTATTTCTTTCTTCAGAATTTCCTTATTCTTAGGACTCATACGATAAGGTGGTACTGATATGGGTGGGTGGTCACCAGTGTCTATGCGATGTTCCGCATAGGGTGTTGCTTCTCCCCCTGGCCTAAAGATGTCTTCGCTCCTTGATAGTAACGCATCTAAACGAGACCTTTCCACATCAACTAACATACTACCTTCCTCAGCGCGCAAAGCACTTATAGAATTTAGTCCAACAATTTGGTAATCTTCAGGTATTTCGAAACTCAGGTCATATTCCACATTTGGCTGATCAGCAAAATGCCATGATTGTTGGGCAGCATTGATGACTATCTTGGCGTCTTGTATAAAATCTATACCAAACAAGGTATAATTGTCAGATTCGGGAAGTATGACAAAAGTGGTAGGAATACTGCGCTCCTTCAACTGCACGACGACCTTTGTGATTAATACATATTCACGCTTGCAAGATCCATCAGCCAACCTCATGGTTAATACATCACTTGTGAATGATTGTCTTTTATTTAGCAATATTTCATATAACTTGCGTCCTGCAACACTTAATTTGGCACCAGAATCTATGAAACCACGTCCATAAGAGCCTAATATGTCAACAAACAGCACTGGTCGCGCACGTGGCACTATTGCTACGTGAGAATCCGTGCTGATGGAAAAGAACTCGGCCAACGACACTTCTTTAGGTGCTTGACACGACGGACAGTTGCTCTTCACGTATCCAGGCTTTCCACATCCAAAACATGAAATCGGAGCTGTCTCACGGGCAACAGGTTGCGAAGAAGTTGTCGTAACTTTCGCCGAAGTTGATGGTGAGGGCATCGCAGATTCATTCTGTTTCGCGTTTAATTTGCGGCATTCATTTCTCAAATGGCCATAATTTTTGCAATAATTGCATCGCTGACGCTTGTCCTCTACTTTATTACTGCGAAACATGACTTCCTCGGGAAACGCTTCCTCTACTACACGGGCTTGTTCTAAAAGCTGAGTGAAAGTTTTGATTTTTTCTCGCGAAATTTTTTCTCTAATACGTCTATGTAATAATCCGTAGACCATGTCTAACTGAATTTCTTCTTTAAGGGTATCTTTGGGTAACTGTGCAAGCAGAGCACGTGATTTACAAACAAACACATCGGTAGGTGTTTTCGAATCTTGCTCGGTGGCAAACAGTTCTTTATATATTCGATGAGGTGGTTTCTTTGGGCCAAAAGTCGTACGCAATAGCGCCAGAGCATCATTCCAAGTAGTTACAGAATCCTTAACACCCTGCCACCACGAAGCAGCGAAGCCATCCAAAAGCATTGGCAGTCCACGAAGAGAATTTTCATCAGAAATATTCATGCAATTCTTATAAATTTCTATAGCATCTATAAAGGCAGTTGCATCAGAATTCCTCGAACCGTCATACCTCGACTGGCAACTAGCAAAATTGCCACTCGGCACTGCATGAGTATTTATATTTACTGCTTGTATACTTTGAATGAGCTGTCGTAATTGTTCATTAGTCATTACTACTGGATCCGCCATTTTACCAGCTTGAGCTCTGTTGCGCAACCAGTATCTACTATTATGCTCCACTTTAAATTTAAAAAATAACTCACCAAAGGTTGATCAAGTCGCTTCTAATATTCAGTATTCACTTACAGTTGTAGTACTGTTTCAAGTAATTTTCATCTATTAGTAGTCGTATCACAATCTATTTATTACTAGCTAATTGTAAGCAAACAAAACCAGACAAAACAGCAGTGCTCAAATCCACTTTATGTAGACGCACTTTATGCAACTTACTGTTATCGTGCTATAATTTCCTAATACCGCTTACAATCTACTGCATTCTAAGGTTCACACTTTTAGAATATAAATTCTAGGTACTCACTAACTAATACCAAAACACTTGCAGGTTCCTATTCGTTTATATCAAACTATATGTGTCGAGCCACAAGTTGAGCGCCACTTTAACATTACAAACACAGTAAAGTTTGTTTAAATGCTTTATTTTATTATTAATATTTTAACGAATACAACGATGCAAATGTCTCTCGCACAACCTTCGAAAACCTACTGACGCTTTCTTACGCGCCCCTCTTCCTTCCATTCTTGGCGATTGGCCGGTGGGTGGGGCGATGTGACGTGGCCCTGGGAACCGCACTGTTACAACCTTTAATTTTTTTAAAAAACACTGGGACCCGTCAATTTTTATTTTTAGATGGGCATTTTTTAAACTAATTTTTGTTTATACAGGGTGACTCAAGAAAAAGATTTCATTTGACACTTCAATTTTTTTTAATTGAAACACCCATTTTTAATTTTATTTTCGGATTCTACGTAAAATTTTGATCACATTTTATGTATTATAACCTAAGTCTAAGTTAAGTTCTTTTCTAAAATAATCAATGTAATTTAAAAAAAAAATTATTTAATTCTAAATAATAAATGTCTGAATAATTCGTAATTAAATTGTGAAATATTAATTTCATAAATGTTGAAATTGGCCACCACCAACATCCTGGCAATATCCGAGGCGATCTTCGAAGTCTTGCAAAACATTGTGCACTATTTGAGGTTCTATCAGTCTCATTTCTTGTCTTATTCGGGATTTAAGTTCGTCAATATTGTTCGGTCTGTTGATATACACTTTAGATTTTAGGTAGCCCCACAGATAATAGTCTAACGGGGTCAAATCAGGGGATCTGGCCGGCCATTCTATTGGGCCCCGTCGACCAATCCACCTTCCAGGAAAAACACTATCTAAATATTCACGCACTGGGCGAGTAAAATGGGCTGGTGCTACATCCTGTTGATACCATAAGCTATTATTTGGAATGTCAGGATCTTCTGGATTTGGATACACTACAGCAAGCGCAGGTATCAAATCGAATTCTAGAAATTCTAGATATCTTTCTCCAGTCAAAGTGCCGTCAAAGAAGAAGGGACCCAAAATTATGTTTCCAATAATCCCAGCCCAAACATTTACTTTTTGAGGGTATTGTGTGTGACACTCCATAATCCAATGCGGGTTTTCTGTAGCCCAATAACGGAAATTTTGCCTATTCACGGTTCCGTTTAGGCAAAACGTTGCTTCATCCGAGAACACAATTCTTCGTGAAAATTGAGGATCATCAATACATCTCTCCATCATTATTTCACAAAATTGCATTCTTCTATCTGGATCGTCCTCATTTAGTTCATGAACTAACTGAACTTTATAAGGATGCCATTTATTTTTATGTAAATAGTTTAATACAGATCCTTGACTAATTTTGTTCTCGTCAGCAATAGCGCGACTAACTTTATGGTTGTTCTCTTCAACGAATAATAATAGCACATTCAACTGCACATGTTCTGAGATAGTGGGCCGGCCTTTTACATAATTATCTCTCACATGCCCCAAATCCCTATATTTTTTTTCAATTTTACTAATAGTTGATTGAGGGTATTAATGTTTAAATGTTTACAGTTTCAGTAAATTTGATTATGTTTAACTCGTAATATGTACAGTTTAAATGAAAAGAAGTAAGCTAACTTAACTTAGACTTAGGTTATAATACATGAAATGTAATTGAAATTTTACGTATATTTCGAAAATAAAATAAAAAATGGGTGTTTCAATTAAAAAAAATTGAAGTGTCAAATGAAATCTTTTTTTTTGAGTCACCCTGTATAAACAAAAATTAGTTTAAATAATGCCCATCTAAAAATAAAAATTGACGGGTCCCACTGTTTTTTAAAAAAATTAAAGGTTGAATTTTAAATGAATTTATTCCAACCTTTTTGAGCTCACTGTATATGTAGGTATAATTTATGATAGATAAATTTTTAATACATCGAAGTCAATTTAAAATTACCTTTATATTTATATTGTGAAAAAGTAACGATTAGTATTCGCAAAACAACTCCGAATATTTGAAATGATTCACATATTTATTTAGTCATCCATTTTTATATCTGAATCAAAGTTAAATAAATCTATGTTTGAATTGTTTTTCGCTTTTATTATTTTAATAAAAATGTGCAAATGCAAACATGCAATTACAGTTTAGAATGGAATTTCATAATTATTTAAAATATGTACTCAACAATATTTTTTCGCAATGACTATCATAATGTATTACAAGATAAGAAAATCTGATTTATTCTCGTATTTCTACCGCGGTGTAAGTACCTATGTTTTGTAAATATTCTAAATAATTTGTGTGTATTTTGTGCTTGTATTGTTTTTTACATATTTCAATGTCTTTCTAAAATCTGTCATTTTTCGGTGGTGGTTTATTATATTCTTTGATACTAACTTACAGGGTAAAGGTAATGTATTAAAATCTCCGAATGAGGCAATGACAGATAGTTTGGTGGCTGGTGAATCTGATCCTTCAACTCCTGCACCTGAACCTACCACTTCTAAGCCGCAGAGACCGTTTACTTTACAGGTATTGTTCTTTTATCTTTCTTTCTATAAGTATAATATTGCACACCCAAAAGGTAGATATATCTCTGTTTTTGTTACTTTTTTTTTGAAATATTTTCAAAATTTAAGTATATAATTATTATATTTGTAGGAAATCTCAGATAATGTTTCTACTGTTGAAAGAAAGTGGTTAGATCAAGATCAACCATATATAGAAACTAGAAGAACGCCTGAAATTGAAAATATGGATGTCGATCAATATCATCATTCAATGGCAAAGTATGTTGTTACATTAATTAAATGTATATAGGGTTACCCATACTGCTTCTTAATAAACATTATATAACATTAAAAAAATACTAACCAAAAGGATCATTTTTAGATAATCGACTTCTGTTTTAAAACTATTAACTACATATTTGTCATACATTACATGTTCATATTAATATCAACAATAAGTTTTGCATTTTTTTATTGTGTAACCTTGGCTATTAATATTTATTATAATAATTTACGCTTCGACATACCTAATGCTTTGTACTTGTAGTGCTCGTGTGCATGAATGCTTTTTAAAACATTACTTGTTTATAATTTAGAATGAATTCTAGTCTTCAAGATATACAGGCGGATATCCAGAGGCTAGCGAATCAACAGAAACAAATACAAGCCGCTCAGGAACAACAGATGGCAGCACAACAGAAACAATTATATCAACAGCCAAGTTATTTAGCTATGACGCAACAACAATCTTATGCTCCTCAACAGTCGTATAATCCTCAACAATATCAACAAGGTTAGTTAAGAGTTATGTTTACATTATGTTCCTTCCTCTAGTTGTTTTGTATCACAAAAATGATACAAGAAATATAAATAAGTAGATCAATGATCACTTTGCGTAGTCTTCTCAAAGAGATATACAATCAGTAATTCTGATACTAATGACATAGCTTACATCTACATCTCAATGGTCTAAAAACTCTAAACAATATTAAAATTGAAATTTTAAACAAATTATTCTACCAATGTTTAATTAATAATAATTAATAGAACTGTTAAATACAACCAAATAGAACTAAACTGACATAGACATCTAAGTATTCTGTTCATCACAAACATCAAATGCTTCTAATCATAAGCTCATTGTATTTTAAATTACATTAATAGACAGAAATATGTAACATATATTGCTTGTGATATATTCAGCATACATTTACATATTAATGGATACATTTGGTGGCATAAATTCTAAAATTTTTAATAACGAAATTGGTGTACCTACCACATGATTATTTTTTAATTATATTAATGATAGCCTTAAAAAAATTAGCAGATATAATGACAAAATGTGGTTTAGATGTCCTGGCCTTGCAAGAGACAAAACAACTCGGTAGCAACATAGTTGAAATAGGAAAAAACCCATTTTTGAAAAGTGGTGGGAAAAAGAGATATTTTGGAACTGACTTCATTGTGAACGAGAGAAGCATTGTCTGATTGGATGTGTTATTTAAGATTACGAGGCAAATACAGTAAAATATGTAATATAAATGGGCATGCCGCGACGGAAGAAAAAGACACAAAAACAAAAAATTACTTTACGATAAGTTAAATGAAGTATGGGACAGCTTACCGAGATATGACATAAAAATGGTGATAGGCAATTTTAACGCGAAGGTAGGCAGAGAGGAAGTATATAAGAAAATAACAGGAGGGAAAAATTTACATGCTGACAGCAATGAAAACGGCGGAAATCTAATTGAGTTCGCAGCAGAAAACCAATTGAAGATTGTCAGCACACATTTTAGCCACAAAGATATCCACAAAGTAACTTGGGTCTCCCCTGACGGATGATCAAGAAACCAGATAGCTCATGTTCTCATAGACAGAAAACACTTTAAAGCTATTAGAAACTACAGAAGTTGCAGGGGACCGGACGCGGATAGCGACATTTTTTGGTCATTACTAATTTAAAGCAAGAAATACTAACAGGAAGAAAAGAGAGAAAAGTCAGACAGACATATAATTTAAATATACTTGGTGAGGAGCGAGTGGCAAAGGAGTTAGAAGAAGAAATAAGATCAAGTCTACTAAGAGGTAGCGTAGAAAGTTAAACAGTAGAAGAGGAATGGAGTAAAATACGGACTGCAATGGTAAATGCTGCAAACACCTGTTTGGGAAAGGAGTAACATAGAAAAACAGTGGAATGGTATGATATAGAATGTAGCGAGTCGATAATGGATAGAAATAAAGCAAAATTGGAAATAGATCGAAATAGAACAGTGGAGACAATTAGAATTTATGAAGAAAAAAGGAAAACCGCAAAGTGAATATGCAAGCAGAAAAAAAGGATGAGGTTGGAGAAACAGTTAAAAGCAATAGAGGAATACTATGTAAACATGGATCAACAACAGACCAAATATTCACATTGATGATGTTGCAAAATAACAGTTATGAGCAAAATCTAGGATTGCATGTGCTTTTCATTGACTTTAAACAGGCGTACGACTTTGAAATTAAAGTAAATAATATATTGTAACGAAACCAGTAGACATCGGGGCGACAATAAAAAGAGGTTGTAAATCATCTCGACGCGACTGGTAAACATCGTAAAGTAATAAATATGTACTGAGAAGAGACAGAATGTCTATCGAATGTTCCAGAAACATCGAGAGGAAGATGGAGTTTACGCGAATGCTTCCAGATGTTTCGTATGTGTATATAAGGCGGCTGGGTCACCGATGGATGGATTAATTCCGGTATAAGAAAGTCCGTAAGTAGTCTCGTGCGGAACAGTAAGATAAATATAAGAATATTCCCTTAAGTGGTAGCCGAAGAAAAGACATAAATATTAGAGTGTTATATAAATAGAAGTGATATAAATACGGTGCAGTTTTTATTATAGTGCAATGAAGATATAAATATTACAGACATATAAATAGTACTGGTAAATAAATACCTGTGTTAATTTAAATCGTAGTAGTTTAAGTGTGATACATTAGTTTTACATTTTTATATTATAATTAATTTTAAGTGTATGAATATACAGACTGTTTTAAATAAATAAAATTGCACGAGTTGTTTATTGCGAACCCGAAAACGTTACAATATTATATAATGTAATGTTAAGGTGACCAGATTTCGAAATTCGGGACGCTATATATACAGGGTGTATTTGAAATAAGGGGACAGAGTATGATAAAAGGAAAGACGCAATTATGTAGAATATTAATCCCAAAAATTGTGAGTCAATTACGACACGAACGCCAAAATTAAAAATCCCCGAAAAGTGTTTAATGTGCCGCCTATGGATTTAGCAGGTATCGCGCCAGTTAGGTCAGACAGCCGACGCCATGAGTCGTAATAAATAATATTTTTATGGAACTAAATAAACATATACATACACCGCAATAACAGTTAGAAACGTTGTAAAAACCCCAATGATAGCATTGTTTACTATTTCTAAACAGGTGTTCATGCTAAGAGTTCAACAACCTTAATATGACATATCAGCTGTGCGTGTACTTTATTCGATTTCTTTTGTTCTCTTTTAAAATACCTTAGTTTTCAACAACGAGAATTTTTTTTATTGAGATGCCGAGATTATTTAGATATTACATTTTCTTCCGCAATAAATGTATAGTAAGTACTATTACTGTTATTATGATTAAATTCAACAACTTTTTACTTCTTATTTCTCACAAAAACAGATTTGTGTTGTAAAATTTGCCCAACTCTACTTATGAGAAACTTTTATTTGGACGCAAATGAATTAAAAAAAAACATAATTTATTTCAGTTCGTGCGTTGTGTAAGCCATAGTCGAAATATCGACCCGTAACAATCGACCGAGACTGACCTCGCACGCCTTCACACTCCTACTTAGTACCCCACTCTTGCATACCCTACAGTCGTATTAAAGTGCAGTGGCGCGACGAATATTTTAAAAATATCTTTGTAATTTTTAAAATTTGAATTTGCGCAAAATATTTTGGATTTGAGTCTAATAAAATTAAATCTTTCCATTAATCATACTCTGCCCTC
This sequence comes from Amphimallon solstitiale, assembly GCA_963170755.1. NCBI lineage: Eukaryota > Metazoa > Arthropoda > Insecta > Coleoptera > Scarabaeidae > Amphimallon > Amphimallon solstitiale. The sequence goes on from OY720679.1 coordinate 48,468,725, forward strand.
TTATTTCAAATACAGCCTGTATATATAATTTCTTAAATATATTTTTTTACAAATTTATTGATAGGTATATAATATTTTTTAATAAATATAGAATAAATCAAAAGGCATTGTTCATTTTTAAACAATAAATTTGTAACCCTTTAAATTATATTGATGAAGTATTTTTCTGAAGCATGAATATTTCGTCGAACATCTTTTTCTTGTTTGATCTTCTCATAAAAAAAAATTGCAATGCTGTCTGTAAGTTAAAATCTGAACTGCCCTTGTGAGCTGTGAGCAGAAATTTCGTTTAAGGTAAACGCTACATGGGGAATCCCCCCTTTATGCGGCTGGTATGGCGCGCGTTTCTTAACTTACTCTTGAATTTTCGATTTGCAATCTACAATACACTACTTAAGTAAATACATGTAGGATTCAAATTCGGGAAGCGTGTGGAGATGAACAGTGAGTCGAAGTAAGTCGGAAGATGTTGAAGCAAGTAAGTCGGTCAGAAGAATGAGAAATAAGACGTGCGCTATCCGTAGCACGGATCAAATAACATTGTCTTTTCAAATATCATTGAGGTGTTGTCTTAATTAAATTTGTTACATATTAAATAAACAGTTAAAGTAAGTGGTTGTTTTACTGCTTTTACACAATCGAAGCCAATAAACGAGTTGTAAAATATCGGGACAGGGACTGAAATTTCGGGACTCTCCCGGGAAATTCGGGACGTATGGTCACCTTAGTAATGTGCTGTCATGTGAGTTAGACACATCTACGAAATTTAAATCAAATTTATAAATAAACTTTTTTCATTAAAAGATTTTTTTAGACTATTTTTAAGAATTTTGATTTTATTTGATAGAAGACTCTTGCAAAGTGTTATTAATTAACTAATTTATTGTAACAAATGCTATTAGTAATAAAGTTGCTCAGTGGTTTTATTAAAAGTAAATATCATATATACAGGATGTCTCAGCTTTTGCGTTACAGGCATTATCTACTTTCCCTGTATAGTTATCAAAAAACTTTTCAAATAAAAGTTACTTGATATTATGATGTGTCGAAAATGACAAATAGAGGATTTTATTTGCTCGTGACCTTGAAGGAGATTTTAAGGTGAACTTTGTTTTTTTTAATGGATATATGTATTTTTTAATATTGCATCTTATTTTTCAAAAGCTAATAAATAACTTTTATTTGATGCATTTTTTATTTTGCCGTGTCAGTTTTGACACAATTCAGATAAACTTGTCAAAAGTAAAAAGTTGTGTTCTGTCAGTCAACAACTGTCAGTCTTGCTTAAATCACAAAGATTTGACTTGCGTTATCCGCAGCTTTTTAATATGCCACTTACATACAACTCCAACGAATATGTAGATATGTTAATAGTCTACGGAGAATGCAGAAGGAATTCCCGAGAAGCTGCAAATTTGTATCGAGAAAGATTTCCGGAACGTCATCATCCATCACATACAACATTTAATAGAGTAGAAGCGAAGTTACGAACTGGTTCATTTCCCTCTACCGTAAAACATGCTAACCATAATGCTCCTGCTAGAAATGAAGAAAATGTAATCAACATTTTGGCTTATGTAGCTGTAAACCCCCATGTTTCACTTCGACGTTTGGCAGAAGAAATTGGCGTTAGTAAAGCTACAGTACATAGAATTTTAAAAGGGCATCGGTACCATCCATTTAAATTTCATTTATCACAAGAATTAAGACTAAACGATTTACAAAGACGCCTGGATTTCATTGCACGATTGCAAGTTCTAGAAGATGAAAATCCAAATTATCTTAATTGTATTTTGTGGAGTGACGAAAGTAAATATCATATATATAGGATGTCTCAGCTTTTGCGTTACAGGCATTATCTACTTTCCCTGTATAGTTATCAAAAAACTTTTCAAATAAAAGTTACTTGATATTATGATGTGTCGAAAATGACAAATAGAGGATTTTATTTGCTCGTGACCTTGAAGGAGATTTTAAGGTGAACTTTGTTTTTTTAATGGATATATGTATTTTTTAATATTGCATCTTATTTTTCAAAAGCTAATAAATAACTTTTATTTGATGCATTTTTTATTTTGCCGTGTCAGTTTTGACACAATTCAGATAAACTTGTCAAAAGTAAAAAGTTGTGTTCTGTCAGTCAACAACTGTCAGTCTTGCTTAAATCACAAAGATTTGACTTGCGTTATCCGCAGCTTTTTAATATGCCACTTACATACAACTCCAACGAATATGTAGATATGTTAATAGTCTACGGAGAATGCAGAAGGAATTCCCGAGAAGCTGCAAATTTGTATCGAGAAAGATTTCCGGAACGTCATCATCCATCACATACAACATTTAATAGAGTAGAAGCGAAGTTACGAACTGGTTCATTTCCCTCTACCGTAAAACATGCTAACCATAATGCTCCTGCTAGAAATGAAGAAAATGTAATCAACATTTTAGCTTATGTAGCTGTAAACCCCCATGTTTCACTTCGACGTTTGGCAGAAGAAATTGGCGTTAGTAAAGCTACAGTACATAGAATTTTAAAAGGGCATCGGTACCATCCATTTAAAGTTCATTTATCACAAGAATTAAGACTAAACGATTTACAAAGACGCCTGGATTTCATTGCACGATTGCAAGTTCTAGAAGATGAAAATCCAAATTATCTTAATTGTATTTTGTGGAGTGACGAAAGTCGCTTTCACAATAATGGTGTTGTGAACAAACATAATGCGCATTATTGGTCCAACCAAAATCCGCGGTGGATGGAGGAAGCACGCTTTCAAACAGTGTGGGGAACCAATGTATGGTGTGGAATGTTTAATGGGCATTTAATTGGACCCCACTTTTACGAAGGAACCCTGACAGGACAACGTTATTTACATTTTTTACAAAATGTGCTTCCCGATTTAATGGAAGATATTCCTCTTAATGAAAGACGAGACATAATTTGGCAACAAGATCGTGCTCCGCCCCATAATGCGCAAATTGTGAAGAATTATTTAAATGCACTGTACCCCAATGGATGGATTGGAAATAGAGGTTCTATCCCTTGGCCTGCTCGTTCCCCGGATTTATCGCCTGTTGATTTTTTCATGTGGGGTTATTTAAAGGAATTTGTATATCAAGTTCGGTCGGCAGATCTTGATGATCTGAAAAATCGAATTCGCATGGGATGCCGGATTATGACTCACGGAATGATACTTTCATCTTGCAACAGAGGATTAAGACGTCGTTTGGAAGCTTGTGTCCACGCTGATGGAGCCCAATTTGAACATTTATTAAATTAATGCCTCTTGTTTTGTTTTCTTATCCAACTACATACACTAATTTGAGATATTTATTATTGAAATACTTACTCTTTATTTTTTTAATTTTTTTTTGCACTGAATTACTTACTTATAATTATCGTATTCCTTTAAGTTAATAAAAATTGCTTTTGACAAGTTTATCTGAATTGTGTCAAAACTGACAAGGCAAAATAAATAATGGATCAAATAAAAGTTATTTATTAGTTTTTGATAAATAAGATGCAACATTAAAAAATGCATATATCCATTAAAAAAAACAAAGTTGACCTTGAAATCTCCTTCAAGGTCACGAGCAAATAAAATTCTCTGTCATTTTCGACACATCATAATATCAAGTAACTTTTATTTGAAAAGTTTTCTGATATCTATACAGGGAAAGTGGATAATACCTGTAACGCAAAAGCTGAGACACCCTGTATACTAAATTATAGGCTTTATTTACGTTTAATTATAAAAAATAAAATTATATTCCATTAAAATGCAGACAAGTATACTTTGACTAATCTCATTACATATTTTTAACTCGTTTTCATTTTCAGGTCCAATGTTTACTCCACTTCAATCGTCTGCCAGTGCACCCCATATCCCTCAGTCGTACTATCAATCTCCATCGCAATTTTTCTTACATTCTCAACAGTCGATGCAAATGCAAGCTTCACAACCTATTCCTATGCAATCTCAGCAACCAATCGTACCACAAAGACGCACATGGGCTCAACAAGCGCAGCCACTCACAATTGCAAGCGAATCGTCTTACCAACAACCTGATATGCGAACGTGGGGGAAACCTCACAGTGCTGGAACTAGTTTCGTATTACACGACTCGTCTACGGACCGGTTTCAAGATAGATTTCAGGAAAGCCCTCCGCGTTATCAAAATGGCGGCGACCATACCCTTAATCATAGCAATAGTCATCCAGGATTCACTCTCAGTCAACAGCACCAACAACAGCAGTTATATACTGGATCGCATAGTACGCCATCCGCATCTCCTCAACATCGCAATGTCCATAGGCAAATATCTCAGTTAATGGATGATAGCAAAAGAACGGTTAGTTTACAACAAATTGAACAGCCAGTCAGAAAAAGTAGTATAACTCATGCGCCTATACCAGCACCACCTGTGGATGACATGGCACCTCAAAGCATTTCATTTATAGGCAATCCAGATGACGATGTTAGTGAAGGTTTAAGTAGGTTAAATATTACGTCCGGCACAAGGACTTATAGAATACCCTCACCTACCAGACCTTTAATATCTAGAAATGCATTCCAACCTTCCCCGCCTCTGGATAAAGGACCACCCATCGCCGAAGTGAGTAGTTTAGATAATGATCCCACGAGTCAAAAGGGTTTCTATATTAGTTTTGACAATGAACAACCTAAGAGGCCAAAACCACAATTACGAGTTAAGAAAATGTCGCCGAAGAAAGAGAGAAGTCTAGTAGAAGATGAACCGAATTACGAACAAATTCAGGAAGCACTTGAAAAAGAGCAGCGTGCAAAACAATTAGAAAGAGAACTAGAGCAGGATAGGTTGAAGAAAGAAATAGAAGAGCGGCGAAAAATGGAGCACGAGCGTCAAAGAAGGGACGTAAGTCAAGAACGAGAAAAAGCAGCCGCAGCCATTATAATAGGAAACGATCTTAGTAATCCTGATCCTGAATTAATAGACGAAAGAGAACGTAAAAAGGAACGAATAATGATGTTGTCACTGCAAAGAAGGCAACAACAAGAGGAGGCTAAACAAAAAAAAGAACAAGAAGCTCAAACTAGGAGAGATAAGGAGAAGGCCAAAGAAGAAGAAAAACTTAGAAAGAAAGAAGAACAGGCACAACGTAGAGCAGCTATTTTTGAACACTATAAGATGAAAAAAGCAATTGAAGAAGCAGAGAGAGAGGTATGTAAAGCAAAAACATTTTATACATTTAATTAAATGAAGTGATGGAAATCTCTTGGTGAAACATATCGAAATATAAGCAAGTAATAACAAATAACACACTTGGTATTGTTTCACAAATATATATAATTAAATACTCGATGTACATTTCGCCTTGCGGCATCGTCAGGAGTTCTCGAGAAACTAAAGTAAAATTTAATATACTGTAACTACCTACTTCAAACAAAAATGTAAATAGAAAAAATATACACAAATAGAAAATTATGAAAAGGTCATGACTTATCTGGAACGACCGTTTTCACAATGCTAGGGTTTATTAGCGGTGAATTTATGAGTTCGGTTTGTTCATTAAGAACATTGCCTGGTTGTAAAAGTAAACTTTCTTTTATAAAATAACCTTCTAGAACATTCATTTTTTTACTTTTATTTAAACTATACAGTACTTCTAAATTGTCTATTGAAAAATGATGTCCCGTGTCTAAAACATGGTTAGCTGCACTTGAATTTTCATAATTTAATTTAACTGCTCGCATATGTTCTGAGAATCTTAATTTGAAATTTCGCCCCGTTTGACCTATATAAAATTTACTACAATCACTACAATTAATTCTATAAATTCCTGATTTGTTAAGTTTAGGATTCGCTGTTTTATTATTCATTAATTGAGTTTTTAAAGTGTTATTATTATAGAAGGCTATTTTAAAATCCAGCTTCTTTAAAACATTACTAATTTTCATACTTATACTACCTAAATATGGAATTTTAACCCATTGTTTTAATGTCAAGTCCTGGGACGGGGGAAATGCTGATTTTAATGTAATTGATTTATTCATTCTATTGACTAATTTATCTATTAGAGATGAGTTATAACCATTATTTTGTGCAATTATTTTAATAGTTTTTAATTCTTTAGTAAAGTTAAATGTGTTCATCGGTACTTTCAATAGTCTATAAATTAAACGCAGCATGTTTGACGTTAGTGGGATGATTGGAGTTATTTGGTATCAACGTATCGCAAAAGGTGGGTTTTCTAACCTACAGTATTTTTGGAAAACCCACCTTTTGCGATACGTTGATACCAAATACCTCCAATCATCCCACTAACGTCAAACATGCTGCGTTTAATTCAATGATTTATAGACTATTGAAAGTACCGATGAACACATTTAACTTTACTAAAGAATTAAAAACTATTAAAATAATTGTACAAAATAATGGTTATAACTCATCTCTAATAGATAAATTAGTCAATAGAATGAATAAATCAATTACATTAAAATCAGCATTTCCCCCGTCCCAGGACTTGACATTAAAACAATGGGTTAAAATTCCATATTTAGGTAGTATAAGTTTGAAAATTAGTAATGTTTTAAAGAAGCTGGATTTTAAAATAGCCTTCCATAATAATAATACTTTAAAAAGACAATTAATGAATAATAAAACAGCGAATCCTAAACTTAACAAATCAGGAATTTATAGAATTAATTGTAGTGATTGTAGTAAATTTTATATAGGTCAAACGGGGCGAAATTTCAAATTAAGATTCTCAGAACATATGCGAGCAGTTTAATTAAATTATGAAAATTCAAGTGTAGCTAACCATGTTTTAGACACGGGACATCATTTTTCAATAGACAATTTAGAAGTACTGTATAGTTTAAATAAAAGTAAAAAAATGGTTGTTCTAGAAGGTTATTTTATAAAAGAAAGTTTACTTTTACAACCAGGCAATGTTCTTAATGAACAAACCGAACTCATAAATTCACCGCTAATAAACCCTAGCATTGTAAAAACGGTCTTTCCAGATAAGTCATGACCTTTTCATATATTTTTTCTATTTACATTTTTGTTTGAAGTAGGTAGTTACAGTATATTAAATTTTAGTTTAGTTTCTCGAGAACTCTTGACGATGGCGCAAGGCGAAATGTACATCGAGTATTTAATTATATATATTTGTGAAACAATACCAAGTGTGTTATTTGTTATTACTTGCTTATATTTTATACATTGTAAAAGTAGAAATACTAAATGTTCTTAAATATATATTTATTTTGCAGGGAAAAGACGTGGATAAGAGCTTATTGAATTCTTTTAAACCAACTCCGAAAATGCGACCAAAGGCAGCGAGTAGGCCAAGGCCAAAAACAATTCACATCGACAGTGGCTCGGTAGAACTGGCTGAGGGCTTGTTACAACCTAGTCGGGGCAAAAGGGGATCGAACTCTAATTTAACTGGTGAGTTTGAAACAATTTTATTTTCGTTTTATTATACAGCAGAACATAATCGGAGACAAATATATTTGGCTATGAAATGCAATTTGTAAATGAAAATAATAGATTATTAGATTTACTGTGTAACTCATCGATTAGCAATTTCTTCCAAATTATGTGTTTGTTCTGATACTGTTTGTCTTCAATTACCTAAATAAGTAAAAATCCATTGGAATAAGTTCTAGAATGGTGAGGCCGAAAATTTTAACTATATAATTGTTTCAAACATTGGTCTTAGATATCTACGGGTATAGCTGCATGGTCTTCTACATTGTCTTGTTCGAAGAAACCAAGTTGTATTTCATAATTATTTAGCATGTAGTAAACTTCCGTTATTAATGCTCGATATCATTATCTTATAATAGTTTCACAAACAAATCCTGACACATTAAATCTTCGCCCATATATTGACTGTCATCAACACTATCACCTTCGTCAATCTTCCCCTTCTTGCTTTTTTAATGTCATCTTTTAAACGCTCCAGGATTGAAGCGTAGTATTCTTAGTAGCCATGAGTGCTACTCCCGATTGCGACACGTTAAACGTCTTGGGTGGGAGTAGTGGTGGGATGTATACTTCTTATGCCACTGAATGGAGTCTTGCTTGGGCTCAGATGCGTTATGATGAATCCATGTTCATCCCCAGTAACAATTCGACCCAATACGCCATTCCTGCTTTTATTACAAAGTTCCAAACACGCACTGGAACATTTCACGCGCTGTTGTTTTTGCGAGGGGGTGAACATTCTCGACACCCATTTTGCGGTGACTTTAGTTATGCCAAGATGATCATGAAGAATTAAAAAATGGTTGTATCAGATACTCCACTCATTCCTCCGAGTTATGTCCTTGTCCGAGTATTTTTCATTTTTTTTTGTCAGGGGAAATGCATTATGCACACCAAGTGCTTGGCTCGATCGCGATTTGCATGTGGAACTCTCACCCACTAAAACCCCTCAATGCCCTCAAACAGTATCTGGAACTATTGTTGATATATCATCAGATACTCGGCTCTATAACCCGAAACTTTCTTTCACAACTCTTTAATTAGCTCGATTTTGTCTGTGTATTTCATTGGTTTCCTTCTTTGACATTAACACCCTTATCATATTGTGCAACATTGTCCATTTTTGTGACGACTCGAGCATAGTTGGTACTAGTGTATCTGGTGTTACCATATACCCCAATGTTCTTTGAGAGCTCTCCCTGATATTGTGCCATGCGAAAAGAGTGGTCCACTGTATCAATGTCTCCACAGTACATACATATATCAGTATCATCCTTATTTATACGCTTTGCGAACGCGCAAAAAGAGCCATGGCTTGTTAGTGTCTGTGTTAAAAAATAATCAACTTGACGGTGCCTACATGCAAGCCAGCCTTCTATATGCCCTATCAGGCGTTTTGTCCATTGCGCTTTCACAGACTCTATGTCCCACCTTCTCTGCCATTCCGTTATGGTATTATTCCTGGCATCTAACACAATTTGTCTTCTGTCCTCATGCCTATTCTCATAAATATATGCCCTTTCCTTGACCATCAAATCAATTGGCACAATTCCGGTGATCACTTGCAGCGCCACCAGGGATACTGCCCTGTAGGACGAGCCCACTCGCAGGAGCATATTACGCGGACACCTCTCAAAGATGCGTCTGTACTTTTGAATGCATACTGCTTTTTTCCATATTGGAGCGCCATAAAGCACCATAGAATGAACTGTCCCATTAATTATTAATCTTCCATTATTAATTTTTCAACTTTTTTAACAAATTCTGGAACAGTCACTTCTATAGGCCGACCCGGCTGTGGGATGTCTTCAAGTGATTCCTTATGTTGCTTAAATCAGTTGTGTCACTTAAAAACCATAGTTTTTCGTGGGCAAGAATTCCCGTAAACCAATGACATCTCTTTCAGTACGGTATGAACAGACCTTGCCTTTTTTTGTAAGGAACAATAACGGCCCGATTCTCGATTTTCTTCCTATTCACACTTTCTTTCCGATTAAGTTGTTTGGTCGACGATAGTTTAAAGATCACTGACGCAATTGTGTTAAAACTTTATAGTTATACCAATAAAGTGACTCATTATTATTAACACGTTACGAGACGAAAGAGCTCTCCCACTACCATCCAACCTCTCCATTCCGCTTTACACTCTCATTTATAATATATAGGTAATCTGTGCTGGTCACGGTCTGTTAGTAGCGTGAGTTGGAACGTTGCCTTTTTCTCGCCAGGGCTAGTCATTTAACAACGACTACAGGTCGAACATCTTAAAACCTCTTGACTTAGTGGTTACAGTTTTACACCGGAAAGTCTAAAATTCTGCTTTGTCAGCAGTTTATTTTTTCTTTTAAATATAAAACTTTCATCGTATTTATAAGAGTTAAAGAAAAAATTATTGTGTTAATTAAATATCACGATAAAAACTGAATGAAGCACGGCACCCATTTTTCCTGTTTGGATTTTTTATTTGATATCATTTTATCTTTACAAAGAAGTAAACAGATTATTGTTTTTATTTCCTTAATTTTGTTTATTTATCAATATTATTTTTATTTTATGTAGCCCCCAGTTATAACTCATCAACGATGAAACGTGATTATTATAGAGGTTCGCAGGATAGTCTTGCTGCTAGCGGTTTGCTTTATAGTAAAGGTTTGTTTGCTTTTTTTCTTGAACATATCAAAGTGTTGAATTATTTATGTCTGTATTGACTTTAGTACTAATTTGCCATTGTATATTTTAGATTCTCCCGATGACAGTCGAGGTATGTCACCATGTCACAGTGCCAATCAAACATTGGGAAGACGTAGCTCTTACAAAACATCTAGAGGTTTGTATTGCATTAGATGGACGTGTATCTCGTGCTGTTGTATGTCAATGGTATTGTTTTTTATATATGGGTAGGCGTTGTGTATGCGCTGTATTTTTTGAATTCGATCACACTAGTATCTACCGACAATTACACTACAAATTACACTACTTCTAACTACCACCACCACGAAGCAGCGTGCGTGCTTTAAACCATGTACCGTAGTGTGGCACGCATATCTGTGTGTTACCTTTTTATTTTGGTTTTTACGTTGTCCATTTCATTTAAAGGTTGCGGTTGTTAGTAATTGATAGAATCAATGTGAAGTAAAAGACGAAAAGCTTGCGTTCGAAATATATTATATAACAATAATGATTATTCAATGCTATGTACGATATGTCAGTGTTAATTTTTGTTTTGTGTTCATTTTTGTTTGTCTTCCATTCTTGTTTAATATATTGATCTTTTTTGTATATCGAAACAGTTAAATATCTAGCGTTATAACTCAAACCTCAAGTTGATAGAAAATTATAAATTTATGTTTTCTAAGTCATTTTAATAGTTTTTGCGTTTTTCCTTTAATCCTACATGTTCTCAAATATTTTAATTAGACTAAAGATATATGAATTAACATAAGTGGTTTAATGAAAGAACTAAATATAATATTTTAAAATGATTAAAACAGATTTTTATATTATTTTTTCCTTTATCTTGCTCATACAGGGTGTAGATAAAGTCTGGAACAAAATTAATATTTCTGTTATCTTCGGTTTGATGGAAAAACCCTGAAACAGGTCGATTTTGTTTTTATCCCGTGCACTTTATAACATCGTGAATTTAATTCTGTCGTCATCTGGTTGCGCGCGGGCGTGACGTCATTAGTTTTTTCAAATGGTAACCCGCCACATTTATTACCCCTTGTCGTTAGGTATTCCATTGTGCATGCAACGGTATAAAAAGTTTGGTACCTTACATAACAATTTTTGGGAGAAAAATGCTTTCGAATTTCAAAAAATTAAAATTTTATTTCTAATGAAAAACTAATCAAAAATTATTTTAAAAAATCAGATAAATTATAATCCGAGGTTTATCTTGGATTGTCGTCAAACAAGACACCAAAAAAATGTCAACGGAAGTGTTCAAATTGTCCGCCATTGGCCATTTGACACTGGCCGAGACGGACGTACACGCTTTCTACGACACGTCATATTGACAGTTCATTACTTGGTGTTTGAACTTATCCATTCACAATACTTGCTCCATTGGTAGTGTTGAACGTGCATTGCGAAAATGGCGAATTTGAGCGAAAAAGAGCGGATTCAAATTCTCATTATTGTTGGTTGTGGTGATAAAATACGTAGCCATGAAGAAGCCTGTCAGTTTTTCAATGCAGAAAATCCAAACCGCGCACTGATTTCGCGGTCAACGGTGAGCAAAATTGTCGCAAAATTTGCTGAAACTGGTAGTGTAAAAGACAGGGCTCGTCAAGGTCGACCAAGAATTGAGGAAGATAGAAGGGTCAATATTCTCTTGGAACTTCACGACAACCCCCACACTTCAACAAGGAACATTGCCAGGGATCATGCAGTCGATTTTACCACAGTAGCCAAATTGCTGAAGAAGGAAAAACTTCATCCGTACAAAATCAATCGGGTTCAGGAACTGAATGAAGATGACTTCGACCGCCGACTTGAGTTCTGTGAACAAATCATGCTACGGTGCAATGAGAATCCCGGATTTGTCGACAATGTGGTTTTTAGTGACGAAGCAACTTTTACCTTGAACGGTGAAGTGAATCGCCACAATTGTAGGTACTGGCCGGGCGAAAATCCTCGATGGGTTCGAGAGGAGCACACCCAACACCGGCAAAAAGTTAATGTATGGGCGGGAATAGTGGGAGATCGCATTGTGGGGCCTTTCTTGGTGGACAGAAATTTAAACGCTTAAACATACTTACATTTCCTAAGATTTACGCTAGTGCCAACATTGGTAGAATTATTTCCGGATGAAAACACCCCCGACAAGCCTCACCCCAGAATCTGGTTTCAACAAGATGGAGCACCTCCACATTTTGGCTGGCGTGTTCGGAGTTACCTCGACGAAATTTTCCCCGGGAGATGGATCGGACAAAGGGGAACAATTGGCCTGCCCGTTCGCCAGATCTCACACCACTTGATTTTCTTCTATGGGGTCATGTGAAATCAAAGGTGTACACCAATAAGCCAAATAACTTGGATGATCTGAAACATCGTATCCGCGAGGAAATGCGAAATATTGGTGCAGAGACAATACGACGTGTCGTAGAAACCGTGTACGTCCGTCTCGGCCAGTGTCAAATGGCCAATGGCGGACAATTTGAACACTTCCGTTGACATTTTTTTGGTGTCTTGTTTGACGACAATCCAAGATAAACCTCGGATTATAATTTATCTGATTTTTTAAAATAATTTTTGATTAGTTTTTCATTAGAAATAAAATTGTTATGTAAGGTGCCAAACTTTTTATACCGTTGCATGCACAATGGAATACCTAACGACAAGGGGTAATAAATGTGGCGGGTTACCATTTGAAAAAACTAATGACGTCACGCCCGCGCGCAACCAGATGACGACAGAATTAAATTCACGATGTTATAAAGTGCACGGGATAAAAACAAAATCGACCTGTTTCAGGGTTTTTCCATCAAACCGAAGATAACAGAAATATTAATTTTGTTCCAGACTTTATCTACACCCTGTATATTTACTTGTTAAACTTGCTAAAATTTTTCGATAAATATCTGTATCTATCCATAATTGTGCTTAATTAGTTATGCAATTACAATTTATTACAAATGTTGCTATTAGATATTAGAGTTTCATGGTAACATAAGAATATTTTATTTATCTGACAATAACGATCTAAGATGACTGATCATTATTATACTTACAAATTTTTGTCATAGTGAACACACATTTGTTCCTTAACCGTTAACAAAATTCAATAACTTCTTTTTTCAACAAAAAGGGGCATTTGAAAAACTATTGCTGCTTTTCAGCTATTACATTTAATAATCAAAATCATTTATAATTTAGGAAGCCATGAAATAATTTTTCGATAATATATTGTCTAGTTTGTTGATACTTCACAAGTATTCGCAATAAATCGCAAAGTTTTATTTTTTTTATGCAGTCACATATAGAAAAATTATTACGATACAAATATATCAGCAATTCATTCTGTGTATTGGGGTTGTAACTTGAATACTAGCTGGTGACCCCAAACAAAACAAGCAGCTGAAGGTATCGCATATGTTGTGGAACAATTAAGTCTCCTGAGAAATCTGTTTGAAGGCTTTCACAGCAAACATAACGTTCATATGTAACATTCTTAAGAAAATATATTCATGAATTTCTTCGTTTCACATGGGAGCTCTTACTCAGTGATCACTAAACGCGACTTAATTACTGCTAATAGTTTGAATATCAAATAAATAATGATAACCATTCTTGACAAATCATTCCACTCAGATGTATTCCCAAAAAATGGATGTTTGACTTCCTGTTTCTCCCAGGTTACAGCATACTAATGAATGTGCTGTCCATGGTTATACTACATTCCAAGCCATCTTGATTATTGGCAGTAATTATCTATTATAAAAAATATTACCCATGTCAACATATTTAATCGGTTCTGCTACTAAAAATCTTAAAAAATTATGTAAATAGTAAAAATATGAAGTTAATCTGTCAAATTCATTGTGGCTAGTAACCATTCAAAGAAAGAATGTTTGTTTCGTGATGGAGCACCTTTGTTTATATTTTAATGATTTTTAATCTCACTGAAACACAAAAATGTAAAACTGAAGAACTCCTCCACATATTCTAAAATTTTTCATTTAGCTTCATTTCACAACAGAATTACAAGAATTGATTACCTTAACATTACTGGTAAATTTCTCACCTCCGAAGTATTCATCTTTAAACAGGTACTTATAAAAAAAGTCATAAATATGAATCGGCTAATATATTTAACTGTTTTGATCGGTTATGATAAAGATACTTACTTTGCATATGTTGTGGTTAATAATTTTTATTTTGCAATATTTAAGTGAAATGGAAAGTAGTGTTGTATGTGTTTACAGACCCGTCGCCTGCTCAAACCCGTGGCAGGCCTAAGTATTCGACTTATCAAAACTTTAAAGGGCGCAAGTCCAACTCTATGATGAATCTGTACGGTAAGCCTTGTTTCTATCTCTCTCTTAACCTTTCTTTTGGCTCCACACATTTATGTCGTTCTGTCCTGTGCTGCTCTCTGCAATTGTTTTTTAATTGTGCTCGTTTATTTGGGCTGATGTTAACTCCTATCTCTATTGTTTATTTCTTACATTTTTAATTTACATTTATGTTAATGTACCCACAATTTCTGTTCTCCCTAATTCTGAAAGGAGCATGTTTCTTGCTTCCTTTATTGTATTGGATGCGGTTTCTTGTTTTTATGTTCTTTTTTGTTGTGGTGTCGGTCCTATAAAAATTCATTTGTTTCATTACACTTAATCATCTTAATAATATGATGGTAGAATCTTGGTAACAGTTGTAACTACTTGGGATGGGTGATTTTCTTAATGCTGGTGTAAGTACTCTGGTATAAATGAATATGTAACGTTGATTTGAAGTTGATTTTTATTAATACGCGTATTTTTTTGCAAGAATTTATATTTAGTTTGCTTTAGGTAACTTGAATTCTACAAATACATTACTATTATTTGATATTGTGACATTTCAATGCTTCTCATTTTAATTTACAATAATGGTGCAGAAGTTTTGTTTTTTCCAATCAAAATTACAATTTTATAAAACACTAAACAGCAATATTAAATCAAAACAAATTCAATTCCATTCAACGATTGCAATTTTTTGATGAAGTTTCTGTTTTCCGTTGATAGTTTCAATAAATCTAGTTTACAAAGAATTCTTTTTTTTAACATCCATTTTCATGACTGCAGCTTTAACCAGAACATATGTGTTATAGTGATTAGTTCGGGGAACACGCTAACGCTGATATGCCAACTTTGTTGAATTACTCCAGAACTTATTTCCGCTATTTCTAACCTTCCATTTTCCTTATAATTTTCAGACCCAATCCTTTGTAATCACAGATGTGTCAATTTCAATGCGAACAGATTTTTATTTTGGCCGTAGATGCGAACCTACTGACATTGAGGCACATTTAACACACGGACAAAATGTATATGAAGATATGCCGAAGGGAATATAAATATACTCTTTTAATTAATTTGGTATATCATATGCAAAATATTTGGTAGTTGTTGGTAACTTTTCATTATCAAACTTTTGCCAAAGACCACTGTTGAATAAAACAAAACTTTTGCACTGCTCTGTTATATACAAACATTGCTTTCATTCAGCAGACACAACAGTTGCGCAACTGTTCAGTGATCATGTCCAGTAGACGAGCGCTCACTCTGAACATGTTCAGGAGCGGTCGCCATTTTTGTGAGCGGAAAAATTCTATGCTCACTTGGTGAGCGTATTCTGTACGCATGCGCCTTTGATTCATTCCAACACCAACCTAATACATACTTCTGAAGAAAGTTACTAGAAAAGTAAGATCCAGCAAATTAAAGGTATTGTGCAGTAATAAATGTATTATAATATTGGAGTGCACTCAGTATTTTATTCGGGGTTGGAAAAACCAGCCCTTCCACTAAAAACTACGTCAAACCTTAATGCAGAAAAACAATTTATTATTGTTTATTCGGTTTAATCTCCACAATTTTAACATATGGCAGCAATGAAAAGTACCACATGACAGACGATGACATAAAAGTGAGCGGTCCTGTCCAGCGAACACTCAACTGTTGTGAAGTGAACGGTTGGAGCGGGATCAGTTCCCGATCCGCCTGCTGAATGAAAGCATTGATAAAAGCAATATTGTTGTTGCTATTTTGCTCATAAAATAGAAAGTTTTATATTTTTCCATTATCCCGATATTTTGAAATTCTATTTTTTAAGTTAATCAAATGTTACATATTTATTGCACTTTTGCAATAATGAAAATGTTTATTAGCCTTTCTACTAACAACAGGCATATTTTTTTATATTTCTCCAGAAAAACTTTACAACAAAAATTGGCGTTTACAATTTGTGACTCAGACCACCTTTAATATTTTAAGTTGTTAAATTACTAGTAGAAATATAGTTTTCCTCTTGTACAATTGCTTTTTATGTAAGTCAGTTTAGAATACTTTTTAGGTGTCTAGTTTCTCAACAAGTTTCTTTTACACATTGTAGTAAGTTTTTATAAAAGATTTTCATTAAAGTATTTTAGTTTGTTTTACCAGTTAGTAGTAATTGTTTAGTTTGTATTTTGGCTTGCTTTTACTGTAGATGTACATATATATATATATATATAGAGCCTGAAGATCGTGCAGGTATGTTCCAACATTTTGTGTTAAGTAGAATAAACCATTACAGATTGGTTTAATTTTTCATTTTGATGATAGGAAATTATATAGAATGTAATATGCTAGACTCTAATACAAGTTATTTTTGTTTATGAAGAAAATTAAGCCAATTTAAAGGTTCGAGACTGAATGTAATTGCAAGCCAAATGGTATGTTTTAAATAAGTTTTTCTAGCATCCAAAAATGTGCTAATTTCTTTTATTGTCAATTTCTGTTTACTTATGAGTTTTATTTCTTTTCGACAAATATTACTACTGTGTTCACGTACTATTGCTATCAAGGTATACAATTATATTATCACTATAAACACATGGTGCGTGTATGCTGTAGAATATTCACGTTAAGAAGATGCGTTCGTCATGAGTAAGTATATTCAGAACAAGAATTATAACGCAAATATAACTACCAATCAATAGGTTAATTAGATGGTACAGTTACGGACAAATAAAAGTGGGACAGTTTTTTGCCTAATGTGCTGGGATTTTGAAAAACAAACGTCAATAAACGATGTCAGAAAGAATGGTTAAGTTGTTGTCAAAGAACACAAAGCAAGACGGAAATGGACTAGCAATAGTTTATTCAAAATCACATTGTCTCTTAAGTGTTTTATTTTGTTATTATTTAGTCATTACACCGTTTCGATGTATAACATCTGCTACTCTTCGCGGCATAGAATTAAATAAGCTTAAACAGTATTGGTCCGAATTATCTTACGCATTATTAATTATTTCCCGTAAAGCTTGCACATTTTGTGGTCGAACATTTCTTCTTTAAATACGAGCCAATATTTTATTTAGCCATTTTGCATTAGCAATTATTCTTGCCTTATCAACAATATTAACGTGTAATATTTTTACGAAAAAATGTATCGTGAACAAATTGATGGCATTTATGATGTTGGGACTACTATGTTCTATTGGGTAAAAATTTAAAAGCCAGCAATAACAACTAAAATAAAGCAAAAATTTTATGTAAGAGTTGTCCCACTTTTTTGTCTCCGTAACTGTAGTATTTGATATTTATATGTCAATTAAACACATATTTTGAAATACATATTACGCCACGTCATAGATTAAGTACACGTCTTGTTAACGTGAAAATTCTATAAACATTGAAAAATATTACTTCAACCTGAAAAGCATTTACTTAAATAAATAACAAGATAATGACATAATGCCAAATTTAGAGGCAACTAGTGAGGTTATGACCAAATACCAAAGCTAGTTTATCAATATTTTGTTAAAAAGTGTATTTAAATTATCTGGCATTAGTTATTATTAACACATAATCATTTATCAAATCGTCCAGAATTGTAGGGTATTTACCAAACAAAAAGAACTGATAGAGATTAAGATTTCTTGTATCTTGAGTCCTTCATTATCTGTCACTTTCATGACACGTACTATCGCTAACACAAAAAACTGGGACAGCTTTGTTTTGGCTGTGTAAAACCGACGGAAATCAATAGCTGTCAGTTAAAATGAAATTATTTGAAGCTGTCATTAGTCATGCTGCAAGTCATTTTGATTAATAATGCAAGAATAATTACTTGCAGAAAAAATGGTATGACAATAAGGCAAATTACTAATGACTTTGGCATTAACAAAAACACTGTTGCGTCCACAATACAACGATGGGAAGAACAAGGCACCAATAAAGCTGGTTCTCGAAGGAAAACGGCAACAACTGCAGCCCAGGATAATGCCTTAACTGATTATTCGCGGCAAAAGCCGTAAGACCGCAAATTAAACTCATTTTCCTGCAAGCATGATGACGATTAGTCGCAGAATTTGCGAATCGGATTTACGAGGCAGAGTAGTTGCTAGAAAAATTCATTTGACGAATCTTGGGAAACAAAAACAACAAGTGTCCTATACACTGCACGGAATGTAACCACGTGGTTCCGAGATTTGAATATTGAACTAATACCAACATAGTCCTGATCTCAACCCCATCGAAAATGTTTGGGGTTGTATGAAAAAAAAAACAAGATAGAAATCGTCAGCCGGTAACCACAGAAGAACTTTGATAGCAAATTAAGGGCACATGGAATACACTAAAACAAGACCAAAATTTAATAAGACCTTTTATATCTTCCATGCCTCGTCGTTTACAGAGTGCTATCGACAAAAACGGAGGGATGATTATATGTTAATTTTATTATTCTTTGCTTTTGTTCATTGTATTTTCTGACATTAAAAATTAAATTACATAACCTCATATTATTTTGTGTGACAGAAGTGCCAAAAGCCTGAATGACATTAGCACAATTTGCAAATTACATGGCTATTTGAAATAATATTTGTCCTAGTTTTTTATGTTACCGATAGTACCGCGCGATCATTTAAATTCTAAATTAGAGCAGGCTGTGAAATTTAAATTAAGTTGGTATATAAGTACTAATAATTACAATTTGAATTGTCAAAGTGACGTTTCAAAATGTTAATTAATCAATAATTGACATTATGGACAACCTAATAAAAAAAATCCCGCCTGCTATAATTTAGAATTTAAATGATCGCGTGGTACATTTCTTTAAAAAGCAGTAGTGCCAACCATAAATTCATGAAGATAACACAAACTTACAATACACATATTGTTTGTACAATATTTCTTTGCCATTCTCAATGTGAATTTTATACGTACGAATCAAATTGATACTCCCTTGTCAAAAGCATACTGAATTACTGAGAAAGAACGCGCGAACTTTAAGAACCATTTGAATTTATTTGTAAACTCTCAAAACTAAATAATATGACATAATTACGATTTAGAATTTTGTATGTTATTAAATATTGGCATATTGGAAACATCTTCCTTCATTTATTCGACCACCATTGTCGTGCCTATATATTTAATTTACAAAATATAATGTGTCTTTAATTGATTTACGCGACCGCCCTTTGCATTTTAACGATTTTGGTGTTCTACAATTTCTACCGTTGCGTTATTTTAAATTAATTGTCAAATTTGACATTAGAATCCCATAAGCGCAGTTTAAATGGTTTTCTAGCAGTAATCTTGAAAATTATCTACGTAAGCTAATCGACTTTAACATAATAGTTGTGTCTTTTTACCGTATATCTTTGAGAAAAGCTGCGACAGTCAATATATTGCAGTTTTATTTACTTTTTGCTTTGTGAGATTTTCTGAGTTAAATACTATGGAGACGCTGTAAAGCATCTTTGCTGTACGCTCAAAACGGGGGCATTGGGCGGGGCTAAGTGTGAGACCAATATGGCTGCCTCACCTGGTCCGAACTACTCAAAATTATAATCTGTCATCCCACACCTGTCAGGCCCAAGTTTAATATAATAGTATGTAAGTCGTGGATTTGAATTTTTTGGGGAATTCCAACAAATGTTTTATGTTATACTATGTGCTAATAACTAAGGCTCGGATTATATGCACGAAAAATCCGTAAAATATGCTCCAGTATATGCCAAATATGCATCGATATGCAAAACTTTTAACAATAAGAAATCAAAGTCCATTCCAATTTAATAAACACAAACGTATTTATTATTATTTATTATACATTTTAAATTACAACATTTAGCAATATACAAACTTATTTACAAAAAATAATAATTATTAATAGGTGTCTCCGAAATAAAAAGACGGAGTAGCAGGTATGTAAAGTCCGAACAGAAACAGGCCCAAATATGCCGCAATAACGAAGAAATTAAAAATATAATTTTCTATGTTATTTTTTTAAATAAAAAAATTACATTACGGACCTGGCACACGTAAGAATGTTCATTTGTAAATAGAAACGAACACGCATTCAATGAAAAATACGCTTTTATTTGTATAAAACGGGAAAAAAATGTTAAATCATACTCATTCATAATAAAAAAATTTTTGCCGGATGCGTCTAAATAACGTAGCTATGTATTCGATTGGTGACGCAGATGGGCGACTGACTCACTTTATTGCAGACAAAAAAAGATTGTTTTTATTTTTAAAATAGGAAGGTTGTTGCCCTTTAATGTGTTTGTAGTCGGAAACAGCTGTATTATTATTTTAGAATATTTAATAAATCGTAGTAAATATCAAAATGTAATTATTTTTTTTTAGCAGGTGTAAAAAGTAATTAATGGTGTGATATTTATTATGAAGTATCTATTCCTCCTCCTTTTTTTTAACACGAGTAATATGGTGGTCCTGAAAAGAACCGATTGTGTAAGTGAAGCAGGTGGATATTTATAAAAGGTGCTCTATGTGTCCGCCGTGCGCACGAAGACAGGCATACATATATTAATTTATCTATTGTGGTACTTAAGATTTGTTAAAATTAATTATCCAGTTACTTTAACAGCTGATAATTCTGTATGGCACTTGTTTATTAAATTTACTGATTTCGTCAAAAGCAGCTCTTTTGAGTCTAATATTAAAATTGTTTCGTCCACTACAGAAAACTTACTTGCAATAAACGCTAATTGATTTAGTATCACATTATTTTTGAAACATTTTTAGCTTCTTTAATAGCAGTAGAATCGTCAGAGAATTCTAAAATTAAACTAGTAATTACTGGTTATGGAAGTAACGGTAAATCGGAAATGATTCATTATACAACTGAATCCGTAATGGCGCTTTTAAAACATTTTTTTATGATTTATGTTCTGAAAAACACATTTTTTGAAGTAATTCACCGGGAGAAATACAATTATTTTGCAATAATCGGCTGAATAAAGTTATTCTGAACAAGTTAGTGAAAGTACATTTGGTTATACCTTCATTTCAAAAAACGGCATAAATCCGGGTTGAATTTACTCCACTATAATATGCACGAAGTTGCCGAAATATGCAAAATATGCATTCCTTAATTGGCATATTTTAATCAAAAGACATTAGATATAATATGCATTTTGCATATAATCTTTCACTGCGAAAACACGTTGCTCTCCCGTCCACCGCTGCATTGTAACTGAAATGCTAAACAATAAACGATAGGAAAAAAATGACAGTATCACAGTATAACAAACTTATGACATTGTACGAATCGATTCCAAATCGCCAATTTCTAGTCGCCACCCAGTAAGTTAAATATTTGGGCACGACACTGGCGGTAAAATTTCTAAATCGCAGTACGTAAGTCATTATCATATGATCTCTTGCTTATGTGTAACTATAAGATGGCCAATATGATGAAATAGCATTAATAACCTGTAATTTCGAATTAATATATTATTAGAGTTGATAAGTTTATGTCATTAATTTATAAAATCATTACTTGAAAAGCCTTGAAACTGCGGTTATGGGATTCTAATCTCAAATTTGACAAATTGAATTACACAGAAACGTATAAGTCGCTAAAATACAAATGGCGGCGGCGCAAATCAATTACAGATTCCATACACATTATATAATAGATCATAATCTGCTAATATACTGAATTCAAAACTAACTAATATATATTTACATTAAATTGGCCAGATATACCGTGTGGCCGCCGTTCATAGCGCGATGCATGTATTAGTAACTACTGGTCGACTATAAATGGGCGTGCCAACTTGAATTGCCACACCGACAGCGGGCGTATAAGTTATACGTATAAATGTATTCGTAGGCAAATCAAGTGAAGAGCAGTGTAATAGGTATTGCGTTCCAGTTGTAAGTAATTATTTGTAGTTGTTTGAAGCATCAGATAATCACTGATAATATGTCAGTGAAGTAACTCATCACAGCTTCATAAACAACATAAAAGAGCAAAAATAAATAATAAATAACTCCTTGACTTTAAAATAAAAAAAACTTCTTAACTAAAATAATATTTTTCAACAAATATTATAATCTAAAAACTCAACTATAGTAAATTACTGAAACATAAAATATTTACTTCTTAAAACAGAATTGTAATTCAACATTGCAATTAACCTGTAATTAGCTAAAAAAATGTTATTCTTAAGCAATAATAAAACTCGAACTGACGCCCATATGTGGAAGCGACTGCCCGACTACACCGTATAAATGTGGAATTTTTGGACAAATACGAGTGCATCATAGGCATATGCGAAATACTAGCTCTGTTGTAATCCAGTATAACACTGCGTCTACTTGTTTACCGTTCTAATACACAGACATCTCTATCTGTTTCGCTTACTCTACAGGTATCGCGATAATGCAGACGCACGCGGTCTTATGGTATACATATAAATACTATTTCTTTCCAAAACAATACTAATAAACTAAAACATAATTTGTTCTTAATAAAATAGATTTTAAAAGGCGAATCAAATCAAACATGACATTAAATGACAATTAAAGCAATGAATTAAAAAAAAAATTTGGGCTACAATTGAAATGTTATTTGATTATTTTAGTGTTTCCACATATTAGCCAAGCCAAGCGTAAAATGCTACTGTTTTAATATCTCACTTTACCTACTATACGATATGTACGCTAGGAGAAATAAGTAACCGTACACTTCGCGGAGATATAAGGTGGTATGGGCGTGTTTATTATGCATTAGTATATGGCGTACTTGCCCATACCACTTTATATCTCCGCGAAGTGTACGGTTACTTATTTTTTTTTTTGGTGTACATATCGTACATATTTTTTAAAGTTAATTCATACTCTAAGTAGAGACATATGTTTTTCATTAGTATATGCTTTTTCTCCAATATGTTGAATTTATACGAGATAGGTTGCGGGACATTTGTATATTATAGTTACATATATTAACGGAAGAATGGCAAAATTAATACTGTACAGTCGGTAAAATTTTCTATAGCACTTCGACTTCAACCAGAGTAGCTGTAATAAAGCGTAGTCAACTGTCAATAAACTACCAAAGCCACATACATTCTGCAAATGCAAACTCATGCGTAACTAGCACACACGTGTTGATTTATTTCGCAATGCTTGAACTTACAGTTTTTCTATAAATTGAATGAATATGTGTTGGTAATAATGTCGTTAACTATAAGTTTAATGCGATGACTTATTTAACTCAACATTGATAAGTCACCCCTAAGACTTGATTTAGTTACGTAGGCGCGGAACATGTACAGACCAAGTAGGTAAAGTAGAATCATTATAGCATAGAGTATTCGTATATCCATCAGATGGTTTCCCGCGTGTCATATCATTCATCTTTAATGAATTGATAAAATAAGAATGAAATGTCACCCGGGTATCATCTCAATGATTGTCTAGTCGCGCACTAATATTGCCGAGAGAGAGAAAAAAGGGAATAATCAGGAGTTTGTCCGAATATTTTATCCAACATGCAAGTACATACGTCACACATCCTTTACGTTCGCATTTTTAAGGTGTTAAGCCTAGTACACAATAGTAATACGTAAAACGGAAGACGTAAGACATAAAACGTAACCATGAACGATTTGACGTTAGTTATTTTTCATTATTTGATCTTTGAAATTTTCGTCTTTTTTATTATACAAATGCGGATATTATTTCACCAAATCAATTAATAATTCATCACCCCATCACTCCTTCTTGGTTAGCTCTTCACCAGTATTTTCTGATGCGTCAAACTCATTAATTACTTCATAATTGCTGCAATACTCCTGATGATCCATTATTTCAGGTAACCTTTTACTTATTATCAAATACTAAACTCAGTATCACGACGTGGTATCATATACAAACTGAACAGAAGTAGATAGGTTGTGTTTTGTTTTCTTTTCATATATTCACACGCGAAATGGTAGGGATGTCTCAAGCAAAGGATTTCTATTGGTTGATCATTACGGGTTTTACGTAAAATTCCATCCTTACGGAATTTCCGTAAGAACTTACGGCTTACGTTATTCACTACGGACTATTCTGTAAAACTACATTAGAAATCATACTATGAATATCTTTATGACTTTACGTTTTACGTCTTACGTATTGCTATTGTGTACTAGGCTTTACCTGGATAATACAGACCGAAGAGATCAAATAGGACACGTAATTTCATTTCAGTCGAGAGCGGGATAAAGTCGCCTGACTTGAGCAATATGTATGAGCACCTGTTGTTCGGTTTAATTAATTATCATTTGTTATGAATACAAAAATGTGGTTGATTTATACAAACGTGTTATTGAAATTCTTTATCAGTAGTATTAATAATTGCTCTTTTCATAAATTGCTGCACTCGAGATGGTCTTCTACCGGAAAATTATAATTTCTTCAAATTCGTCATCACTTGAATTGTAAAAGAAATTAGCTAATATAGCTAATAAAATAGATTTTGTACATTCATATTCTTTCATATTTGTAGCATATTCTTGCTTTTGCTGGATGTTTACTTCAATTTTACTTCGTAGTAGCACGACGATATACAAACGCAGGAGGTAAATTATATGTATATCATATAAAATATACTCGGGTGATTCTATAAAGCTTACTCGTTCTATACATGCTTAAATATCTATTCAAGATATTTTTTTAAGATATCTGTGTAATCTTTGAATGTAAATTTACGTAAATGCATTACAGTAATCTACGCCGTAATTTCAACACACTGTTTTCTAAAATACACGTTACTTTGATGCTAATATTTCAGTACTGAAAAATGGTGACAGGCACATCATCTCATTCACTAAAGAGAGGGTAATTAAATTCAATTGTTGCAACACATTCATTTCGCACGAATAAGAAAAGAAAAGCAGTGATCTAAATTTGGATATTTTCGAATAATTTTGTTGCGAACAATTGAGTTTCTTCGTTTTCTGAATATAACACCAATTAACTAATGTGACTAATATACGACGAACTTATCTAATGAAGTAAAAGAGCCTCGGATTTTCTTTTCGTATTTAATGACTAACCAACTTAATTTTACTAACTAACTTTCTCACAGGTTCAAGTACCGATCAAGATAGTTTGGCGTATCGTTACGGTGACACAGACTCGGGTCTCGGTAGGGCGACTCCTCCTAGAAGGGCGCCCTCTCCGGGAATGGGACCGATGCGACATTTACCCTCACCCTCCGGACCTGGCAGTTTGCCAGGTCTGATGAGTAAAAGAAGAATTTTCGATGACGGTTCCAGTGACATTAGTTCAACGCCAAGTAGTATGATGGATTATACAGGTGCGTATATGCAAGTGCGTGCTGATTGTTGTCGCTTTGCCATATTTATATACATATATAGATTGCGAGAGTATCATAGGGGCATTGATTGATGAGCGTGTGTCAGGTGCATTCGTAAAGAGGTAAGTGGGAATTCGTAATCGAAGAAGCATGTCCACAACTATTTTCGACTGCTTCCGACCAACATACTCACAGTCAGACGCTCCCATAGGACGCTTTTGCAATCGGTATATGGCTTGGAAGTACATACATATATCGTACATACATCATAATTTACTGTAATGTTTTTTCGGGCTTTGACACGATAATGATTCTTTACTTTTTACTACTTATTTCGCTGCAACATAACATACATATGTCCTTATACTCAGTCCAAAAATTAGAGACACGAATTTCTGAACAGATTTCCGCCAAAATAAGATACAACGAATTTATCAAATAAACTTTACCCGCATAAATAAAATTGTTTATGAATTCATATTAATTATATATATTTTTAGCTACAGTTGTAGTAATACAATTGAGAACATATTAAAATATTCTGGAACAATGTAAACTCAAGAAGTAAGTGGAAAAATAAGTATTACTGTTATGCATCAATTATTTATTCAAGACCACTTAAATACGGATTTCTTCTTTAAGTTATTAATACAGTTCTCCATAAAACTTTATTATACCAGATACCTAGCATCATATAAAATTTTTCAAATCAGTTTAAAATTATTATACTTCATATGAAGTTTGTTGACTTTGCAATGCTAAAGCAACAACTTGGTGTTAATTATCTTATCTACCACAGATAATACGAATTAGCGAAATTTTATTATAAAAATTTCGTGGCTGGTATGACTCGAATATACAACCAGAGAGCAACGATCGACGTGAAGGGATAAAGAGTTAATAGCGTGTCCCTGTTTCTTCAGTGGGCGAAGCTAGCGTGGTTGTCTGGGCAGTCGTATGTCTAGACGAGTTGTTCCTAAGAATGAACACTTTCTTCTCATATATTATAATATTATATGTATATAAATAATTCTTACTTAAGATAAGATTATAATATACAGGGTGTTTATTAAACATACGGCAAAAATTCAAGGGGTTATTCCTTGGACTATTCTAAGAATATTTTGTCCTTTGATTATTTTTAAAAGTCGTTTTGTTTCGAAGACATAAAAAAAATCAGTTTGAAGGTGGATTCAATACGTCTCGTGATTTACCACTCTGTATATGCCGAATATTTGCTAATAATAGTGAAGCCTATATTATGCTAAGCGGTTGTTCATTGAACGATATCCTAACCGTAATGTTCCTGATAGAAAAACCTTCCATAGTATTCATCAACGTCTTCATGAAACAGACACATTGAAACGAAGTGGAAGACCAGGAAGACCAATCACAGTAAGAACGGTGGATGTGGAAGACAATGTGCTAAACAAGATACAGGAAGATCCAAGTACTTCTACCTGAAAAATTGCAAATATTTTGAATGTAAGTAATGGGATTGTTTGGAAAGTGTTTCGGAACTATTTGTCGTACTCATACCAAATACAACACGTTCAGTCACTTCTTCCTGTTGATTTTCCTCCACGTATTGCATTCTGTCAATGGTTTTTGCATACATTGATTCAAATCCCTCAACTACTGGCGGTGATTCTTTTTACGTTAAAGCCAAGAAATACAATAAAGAATGTTCACAATAACCACGTATTTATAGGTTAAAGATACTCCATATGAGGTATTTGAAGATCGTTTTCAAAATCAGTTCTCGTTGAACGTTTGGGCTGGAATTGTAGGTAACTGGCGAAGTGATGCAATATTTCTGCCGGCAATCGCTACCTCAGTTTCAGAAGGATGTTCCATTGGCAATAAGAAATGCAATGTGGTTTATGTACTATGGTGCACCAGCACATTTTGGTGTGGTTGCTCGCGAGTTTTTAACAGAAACATACGGAGATTGCTGGATTGGTCGAGGTGGACCTCACTTATGGCCTGCTCGGTCCCGAACTTAAAGCCCTGAATTTTTTCGTATGGGGCCACCTCTAAAGTCATTAGGTTACACTACTCCATTGAAAAATGTGGATAATTGCTGGGTGTAACTCAATAGGAGACAACCCTGGTGTTTTTGAACAGGTTCAGCAGTCAATGAGAAGACTGGATTATTGCATCCTAGCTGAATGTAGTCATTTTCAACAGTTCTTGTAGATTACGAAGCTGTTGTTTTAGTGGAAACATTTCTTCGCCCCATATCTTCGAAGCAAAGCGGTTTTTCAGAAATTATCAAGTACAAAATATTCTTAGAATAGTCCAGTGAATAACCCTTTGAATTTTTGCCGTATGTTTCATAAACAGCCTGTATATATGAATCGCTTACTTATAAAACAAATTAATTAGCAATTTTATGAACAAACGCAGCTCTTTAAATATGTTTATGATGTTTATTGTTTGTAAGAAACAACTACTTTTTTTGAGTTTAAGAAATATCACAGTGCTTCCTCTATCCTTTATATATTATTATATTAAGAAGCATAGTCGATTTCAATAAAATCGAGTACAAAATTTCCTTAGTTGTAAATCGCTCTTGTCAATGTCACTTTTTGCTTATATTGTGACAAATAGAATGCCAGAGTTACAAGAAGGTGACAAAGTTCAGGTCCTTTCGAAACTGGAAGATGGGTTGTTAATTACATTGCCAAAAGCACTGTGCAGAGGGTTAAAAATAAAAAAAGTGGGAAGAAGACGCGAGATTAGTAGAAAAAAGGACCGGGACGTCCAAAAATTTCTATAGCTGAACAAGATGCAGTCATAGTCAATTATTTAAAGCAAAATCCATTTCAGACGGCAAGGCAAGCTGCATTTCTAAATAACTTTCCTAGGTCATCTTCAACAGTTGGAAACAGTTAGGAAACTGTGCTAGTGCTAAAAAGCAGCTATTAACGGAAGAACGTAAACAGTCTCAAATTATTTCTTGTTTAAATCTTGTACACCGACCACCAATAATGTTTTTCCAGACGAAAAAATTGTTCAATCTTGCAATTTTGGCCACATGTGAGTCTATAGGGCAAGAAGATATGTAAGAGCTGAACACCTTTCTGTTAATGTTTGGGGGTGGATAAGCGTCAACAGTCCAGGCGTTTTGTTACACATTCAAGGTCGCTTTAACTTAGCAAAATATATAAATGCTTTGGATAATATTATGCTTCCGTCGGTAAATTATATACACAAGGTGATGGAATTGTTTTTAAGAAAATTTCTCAGAGAAATGTCAGGCCCCAAAACGCCAACGACCAGCAATTGAAGATTGCTGGGAAGAGTTAATTCACGACCAAAACTATTGGCCAAATCTCATTCGTGTATGCCTAGAAGACTGAACAAAGTACGGGAAGTTTATGGGGCTCTAACAAAGTACTAGGTAGTTCAAAATTATTACAATTTGGAGTTCATAAGAATATGTTCTGTTTTTATTTCTGATCATAATAAACGTGTTTATAATATATAGTAATAATTCTCTAACCCTAACCTCTTGAAAAAATAAACGTTGACAATGCAAAAAAGAGCGATTCACACCCGTAAAATACGAGGGTGGGTCAATATGTCCCTGACTTTTTGAATTTCCCGCCTCTTAACTGAAAGGGCAACACTGTTCCTGTCAACAGACATCTGTCAGTTGGCTCCTGTCAAAAATTGAACAAATTGCGTCATTTAGTTTGTGTTTGACAGCAATTGATAGCAGACTACCGCGTGATTTGAGAAGAAAATGAAGAAATGTGAATTTCGTGTGCTCATTAAGCATTATTTTTTGCGGAAAAAAAACCATCACTCAAACCAAGGCTAAGCTTGAAAAATACTATGGGAACTCTGCATCATCAATTTCAATGGTAAAAAAGTGGTTTACTGAATTTCGTTGTGGCCTTACAAGCATGGAAGATGCCGAACATTCTGGACGCCCAGTTGAGGTCTCTGCACCCGAAACAATTAAAAAAAATCACGATATGTGGTGGCCGATCGGAGATTGAAAGTGCGAGAGATTGTGGAAGCCGTAGGCATATCACATGGCTCAGTGGTTTCAATTTTGAATGATCACTAGGGTATGAGAAAGCTTTCCGCAAGATGGGTGCCACGTTGTTTAACCGCAATATGGACGAATTTTTGCGCCATATCGCAACCGTGAACGAATTGTGGATCCACCACAATACACCCGAGACAAAACAGTGGGTTTCTCGGGGTGAATCGGCGTCAAAGAAGGCCAAGGTAGGTTTGTCAGCCAATAAAGTCATGGCGACCGTTTTTTGGGATGCAAGCGGTATAATCCACATTGACTACCTTCAGAAGGGTAAAACAATGGCGAATATTATGCCAACTTATTGAGCCGATTTAATGAAGATTTGAAGAAAAAAAAAACGACCGCATTTGGCCAAGAAAGAAGTTCTTTTCAACCAGGACAATGCAATGGTGCACACATGTGCAGTTTCCGTGGCAAAAATCCATGAATTAGGCTACGAATTGCTGCCTCATCCGCCATATTCTCCGGATTTAGCCCCAAGTGACTATTTATTGTTTCCAAACCTGAAGGAAATGTTTCGGCGGAAATCATCTCACACACAAATACCTATTTTGATGACCACGACAAATCTTATTTGTTGGAAGGGATAAAAAAATTGGAGAAACGTTGGACAAAGTGTATACAGCTCAAAGGAGACTATGCTGAAAAATAAAATGATTTTTTATCCAAAAACCTGTTTCATTCAAAAAGTCACGGACATATTGACCTGCCCTCGTAGTAGTAAATGCCACAGTCATGATTTCGAAGGTGTACTCGATTTATCTAAAACCGACTGTACATAAAAGATACATTTTATAATTTCAACTAATTTGAATTTCAAATTTTTGCAACAATTTGCTTTCTGAATTTTAACATTTGCCCACGTATTATACCAGCGATTCTTTCAGTGTAAATATAAATATAATTTCTGAGTGTACTGGGTGGTTTTTTATCACTCAAATACGACTAGGCGAAAGTGTTACTTTCGTTGATCGTTGTTCTCTGATACAACCTCGTGGTTGTCGGCCAGGAGCTCAAGAATGAAGCTACCAAGGATTTGTATATGCGAGTGGTTCTCACATCTTGAGTACGGTACCCTACTACTTAAATAATCTAATTTATTATTTCAATTTTCTTAATATTAAGAATACTATATTCTTACAAGCATTCAAAATAGTTATTTTTTCAACATTTACAAGGGAGTTATGCTTCTTCAGGGAAAATAACCATATATACCTATGTGTGCCAGTATTTATACTATTCTTAAAACTAAATACAGTATAGAGTTTTTATTTTTATTATTCTTGAATTTACGTTTGGGAAATACTTGAGAATTAATTGTTCTAGTAATTTGATCAAAAATCTGGGCTTCTGTTTCTGAGATAGTATAGTCATATATGGATTAAAATTTAAAATGATCCTATAATCAATATATTGTGTTGATTTAAGTTAATTTTGGAAGAAGTTTTTAAAGACGAAATTAACTAAGATATATGGATAAAGTTAATAATATTAATTGTAGCCCTTTGAATATTGGTCTATAAACCCCATCTTTTATACTCTTATATCAATTTTCACATTGTGTGCTGCATATACTCTTGATTTTACTGCTAGATCATTAGAATATTGTAAAGAATAGCAGGTTATTTTATTATGTTCGATTCCCATTCTTTGAAGTTTCCTTTTCCATTGCTTTCACTTTGCTGTCTCATAGACCATTCATATAACGAGGATACGATAATGACACTCTAGGGAATATCACCATTTGGGAGTACGATTTGAAACATCTGGACTGTATAACAAAAAAATAGAAAAGGGAGTAAATACAGAGAAAACGGTAATACCTTGTCTAAATGGAATCCTATTGAAAATGAATATAACAAACAAAAGAAAATTGGAGAACTCTGACAGATTATAAAAGAGACCCGAAGCCATTGACATAGATGCTATAGGAATTTCACATAGGACTTCATAAAACTATTGGATCAAGGAATTGACGGTAATCGAAGAATCGTGGATGACACAGAGAAGTAACAACTAATATGGTTGAACCCTGAATAATAAGACCCTTAGCAAACAGTGGAATGGTAGCTATTAAGACAGAAGGAGAGCACTCACGAAAACAAATTGTCACGGAGCATTGTAAAAGCAATATATTCTTGAAGTCTACAAGAACAGGATTTGGTATACAGAGAAAGTTGGTTGGCAAGGCATAAGAAGATCGTCTAAACTGGCATAATAATAATATTCACTTTGGATTCACATTTCTTAAGTATTTATATTAAATATTATACTCAAGTTGAGAACAAAAATTCCAATAATCATGATATAATTTTTAATGGTGTATAATGCCTTAAATAAATACTTAAGAAACGTGAATTCAAATTTATAATCAAATCATTCATGCTAGAGGTTATTAGTGTTAGCTAATGGCCGTTTATTAACTTTAAAGAGATATTACAAATGGATGATATAATAAGAAATAGTATACAACGAGTCATAATTCGTATAATCCACGTTCGTTGGATGCTCCGTTTCGACTGATTTCCTTCTCGCCTCGTACCCTCAGCCCCTACTTCCACCGCCTGATATTTTGGCGACTAGTATGTATGTCTTTTATATCTTAGTTAATTTTACTTTTTCTATCAATTTATAGAAGATAATAGCGTTTTTCAGAAACTCATTAAATTGTAGATAACAAGAACTCTGGGGTAAAAGTAGTGTTATTATGAACTAGGCGTTGCCTCTGTAAGGACACTGTTACCGAAATTTATCATTTTTATTTATTATTTCAGTTATAAAATTGACATACTTAATAGAGAATTTTTTTGTGACTTCAGGACCACGGTTATACAAACAACCAACTACGAAGTCAAATAGAGGGATAATGTTGAATGCTGTAGAATATTGCGTATTCCCGGGTGTCGTGAACAGAGATGCCAAGCAGAAGGTCCTCGAAGAAATTGCTAGGTCGGAGAGCAAACATTTTCTCATATTATTTAGAGATACTGGCTGTCAATTTAGAGCACTGTACTCTTACTGTCCAGACAGAGAAGAAGTTATAAAATTATATGGCACGGGACCTAAGCAGGTTAACGATAGGATGTTCGATAAATTTTTCAAGTAAGTAATCTTCTTTTTAAATCCATCTATTAAAATAAGTACAATAATTTCAATACTTCTGCATACTTATAAATTTATTAAAACACATATTTTAAGTTTAATGAAGCATGGCTGTGGGATATTGTACAATTGAGTGGAATGACATACAGTCGTTTTAAAATTAATTTCATAATATATGAACCGTATCTTCTTGACAAAAATTTTATGATGCGACTTATACTTTTCAACTTGTTTTATGATTTCACGCGTTAAAATGTGTGTTAGAACCATTGAGGAAAAATACTATGGAGACGCTGTAAAGCATCTTTGATGTACTCTCAAAACGGGAGCATTGGGCGGGGCTAAGTGTGGGACCAATATCGCTGCCTCGCCTAGTCCGGACTACTAAAAATTATAATCAGTCATCCCACACCGGTCAGACATACACTAACATATGAAATGTTATTCCAGACGAATTCTTCTTATCAACGCCGTCTCTGCTGTTGCAGCTACGTAGAGCACAAGAAACCATAATGTCTTTTAATATTTAACTTATTATATAACTCTAATACACGATGCACTTAACAAACACTCCACTTTTTACCAACACTACCTGTTTGACGTAAGTGTAGTATCAATATGGCGGACCTGTACCCGGTTTGATCACTTGACGTCGTCTCCCTACCTATTCTTTCTCAATGGTTAGAACAATACCTTATGACGTCATGTAAAAATCAGAATATGGGGTTTATCATTTGACAGATGAATTTCTTGTGGTTATATTTAATTTATAACATACATTCATAGATGTCTTTATTTTGCCAAATAAATTCAAAGTACTAGTTGCACTAGTCATAATTTCTATAAATTACGAAGGCGGTGACTATTTAGTCATTAAATATATGTATATTAATTAATGTTTCAACAGCACTACATATAATTTCAAAATAATAACCATTTCCTTGTAAAGTACTTTGTTGTGACACGTACAATAAAAATACTAATAGTGACATTTTAGCAATAAGAGAAAAATTTTCTTCTCTGTATTGCTTTTGCATTAAGTTATAATTGTCATCAGCACTTTTTAGAATTTTTGAAATGATGGTCATCGGAAAGTATCGAACGAAAACATTATATTTAATATGTATGTATATGTCTTCTTCAGCAACTTCTTTTTATATAAAACTGAATTACAACCAATTACAATTTTCTAGAGCGAGTCAATATATCCACTGTCTAGCAACAGGACTAAGTTCGTCATAACGTTCATTGATGCTTATAATTAAATTTGCTAATATGCATGGTTATTGTAGGTGAAAAATATATTTCAAATAGTCATGCATAAGATAATCTAAGCTCCCATGTGTTATCTGTCA
This sequence comes from Amphimallon solstitiale, assembly GCA_963170755.1. NCBI lineage: Eukaryota > Metazoa > Arthropoda > Insecta > Coleoptera > Scarabaeidae > Amphimallon > Amphimallon solstitiale. Next base: position 48,503,039 of record OY720679.1, read on the forward strand.
GTTTCTATATTTTCATGAGAAATTAATTTCTAAGGACTGATATTAAAAGGATGTTGTGTGATTCTTTTGTATCATCTCAGTTGAACACTGTTCTGCCATCTATCGGCATGTATTGATAGGGATATTCGATTCGGTACATTACAGTTTGCGTTATTGAAGTGGTTGAATATGTACTACAGGCGAGTCCTACAATCAGAAATACTATATCTTAACGTAACTAAAAACCCGCAATATTTATATAAAAGTAATACATTTCAAAAAGACAAACATACTCGTGATTTACGCCATATCGCGTATGCTATTGTAGCTCTTGGCATAGCATTGCGACGTACGAAAAGGGATTTACTTTCAGCATTTATACACTTTTCAATTCATTACAGCTTCATTCAGGTCTCTCTGGCCAAAAAGTTACGGACCATTTATTAGTGATTGGTTTACTGCGAATAAGTCTTCTATGGACGTGTTTATAATACGATTTACTCATTATTTATGTTATTGTTTTCATTTCTTTTTCTTAACTCTCAGGTACCTATTCACAAAATTAGTTTAAGTTATACAGGCAATCCAAATTAAGTGTTCACCATTGGTAACTTTGTTATTATTAAAGATACAAGATTGTTTAAATTAGCAAACTTGTAGTACTTTTAACGCTCTTTAAGATGGAAGAATAAAAAAACAAATGAGCAACGCGTTTTCGAGTTTTGCCGAAAAATATTTTTTTTTCAAATGGAAACCCCTGTATATTATATCATTTTCTGCTAGAACTTTAATTTTTAAACAAAAAATCTTATAAGAAATTTTTTACTGGGATTAAAAATACTTGAGTTATAATGAATACACAAAAACAGCTAAGTCAAGTGCATTTCTACGTATCTATGAAAACGACGATAAGTTTTTCTACCAAACGTCAAATATTAGTACAGTTTTATTAGTTTTTCACTCATAAGTTTCATTGTGCTAGTTATTAATTTGACAAAAAAAAATTTTTACTCATTCAGAAAAGTGTGATATGTTAGAATCTTATTTAGTGTGCAGAAAATCCTGTAGGAGGGCAAAAGAACACTACGCTGAATTATATCCACTCCGAACACAACCACATGAGGAATATTTTCTGAGACTTCACCGAAAATTTAGAGGCAATGAGAGTGTTTTTGCCAAAACAAGGACAAAAAGGACTTTTATAAAAAGCGAGGCCACGGAAATTGCAGTTATCGCATATTTTGAGGCCAACCGTGAGAATTCCATACTAGATATTGTCAATGAATCTGATTTGAGTCACGGTACTGTGCATAGGATTCTGAAGAAACACAAATTCATTCCTTATAAGTACAAACCAGTTCAGGTTTTTTTGCCAGGGGATCCAGAGAGAAGAATGTTTTTTTGCCACTGGTATCTTAACTTTTGTCGTCAAAATGTAAACAACTTTCGTTATATTTTATGGACCGATGAATCGAATTTCTCAAATTCTGGAATGTACCGGGCGTTTTTTTATCTTTGATATCATTTTGATCACCTGCAACTATTTTGTTTTTAAAAATATGAGAATGAAGCAAAAATTATTTTGCATAGGTATCTATGAAGTTTTTTACGTTTTAAAAAATAAAACAAAACACTAACGTTTTTCCAAGATATTAACCTAACTTATATTTTTTTAAATGGAAAGCCCTAAATATTTTCGGATATTTCGATTTTACATGAAATTTCAAGTATATTTTATAAAGCATACCCCATACCTATCTTCAACGGTTTGCGAGAAAACGGCGTGTAAACATGGAACAATAAAAAAATACCATTTAATCTATTATTGCCGACTAAAAGGTAATTGTCATGATGTAACAAAATTGTTAACATTTTGACATCTGCTTTTCAAAATGTTTTGTCACATTGCATTTTCAGTTATTTAAGGTCAGTAATAACTATTAATTGTCTTAAAAATGGTACGGTTTAGTATTCGAGAAAGGAGTGATATGCTTGCCATATACTTACTTAACCAAAAAAGTCCAATCGCAGCGCGCAGAGAATATGCTAGACGTTATCCGAGGCGTCGAATCCCGTCAAAACAAATTTTTGCAAGGCTGTTGAAAAAATGGAAGAAAGAGGAAGCGTCTGTAATATTAAAAACCCCAGACCTCATAGAGTTTTAGACGAAGAAACAGAAACAAACATACTAGGATTTTATGAAGTTTATCCATCAACATCACTCAATAAATGTTCCCAGGAAATACCGGTCTCCCGCAGTTCAGTTCAAGCAGTCTTAAAAAAAATACCAATATAAACCATATAAATTTCGGAAAACCCAGAAACTTACCGACCAACAGTGTCAAAGAAGAGCTTTATTTTGTCAGGACTTTCTAAATAGATGTCGACAAAATCCTGACTTTTTGAAATTCATTGCCTGGTCTGATGAAAGTTCTTTTACAACCAAACATGATTGTAATCGTCAGAACACCCGTCACTGGTCTAGAAATAATCCCCATATGATCCAGGAAATAAAATGTCAAGGATATCAGTCAATTAACGTTTGGTGTGGTGTGGTAGTAGGAAATATATTAATTAGGTCCCATAATTATTAATCAAAAATTGACGGGGGAACATTATTTTCATTTGTTACAAAACGAGATAGCACAACAGATTGATAATTTACCATTAAATATTTTAGCAAGGATAATGTGGCAGCAAGATGGTGCTTCGCCCCATAACGTAATTCAAGTTAGAAACTTTCTTGATTTGGAATATCCACATGGTTGGATTGGAAAGGGAGGAACAATTGCTTGGCCCCCAAACAGTCCGGATCTAACTGTAATGGATTTTTTCTTTTGGGGGCATATTAAGAATATAATATACGAAACACCATGCGATAACGTTGTAGAGCTGAGGCGGAGAATTATAAATGCAATAAACAAGTTAAAAGAAAATCCGGAGATGTTAGCAGAGGCAACAAATCATACCATAAGAGTGTATGAAAAATGTGTTGAGAAAAATGGAAGACACGTAGAGCCATTTTTAGAATAATTTAATTTTGTAAAATTGTTTTTCTTAATAATTTGTTACTTTGTTAATCGTTAATCTTTTGTTTTATTAAAAATAAACTTTCTAAATAACTATGAAAAATGATTTCTGTTTGATTTCGACATCTTTAGGAACAGAGAAGTTACAAAACTAAATTTTTCTTTGTTGTATGTTTAAACGTCGTTTTCTCGCAAACCGTTGAAGATAGGTATGGGGTATGCTTTACAAAATATACTTGAAATTTCATGTAAAATCGAAATATCCGAAAATATTTAGGGCTTTCCATTTAAAAAAATATAAGTTAGGTTAATATCTTGGAAAAACGTTAGTGTTTTGTTTTATTTTTTAAAACGTAAAAAACTTCATAGATACCTATGCAAAATGATTTTTGCTTCATTCTGATATTTTTAAAAACAAAAAAGTTGCAGGTAATCAAAATGATATCAAAGATAAAAAAACGCCCTGTACAATAAAAAAAATCACCATTACTGGTCAAAGGAAAATCTTCTTTTAGTAAATCCAAGACGTCCACAAGTCCGTTTCAGTTTTAATGTTTGGTGCGGTTTAATCGGTTCATGGATTGTTGGTCCTTTCTTTTAAGAGGGCACTCTAACTGGTGAAAGGTACATAGAATTTTTGACTGAAATTTTGAATAGTTTCTTAGACGATCTGGATCTCATAAGTAGACAGAATCTGCATTTTCAGCAGGGTGGCGCACCTGCGCACAACTACAGAGGTACTCATCAACTTCTAAATACTATTTTTAACACTTCATGGACAAATGGTCCTATTCAGTGGCCTCCCCGATCGCCAGATTTAACGCCGCTTGATTTTTTTTATGGAGTTATTCAAAGAACCAGATTTATAAGCAAAGGTACGAAAACGTAAACGCCCTAAAGATTGCAGCTAGTGAAAAGATAAACCAAATAGATGGTCGGACCATACTGAAGGCAGTTCGAGAAGTTCGGAAGCGTGTACAAAAATGTATTGAACTACAAGGTGGTATTTTTGAACATCTTCTATGAAAAAATCAGTGATTTTTATTTTCTTTTAATGATAAGTTTATGTATAAAATGAAGTTTATAAAACTAATTTAGCTGTTTTCGTTTATTCATTATAACTCAAGTATTTTTAATCCCAGTAAAAAATTTCTTATAAGATTTTTTGTTTAAAAATTAAAGTTCTAGCAGAAAATGATATAATATACAGGGTTTCCATTTGAAAAAAAAATATTTTTCGGTAAAACTCGAAAACGCATTGCTCATTTTTTTTTTTATTCTTCCATCTTAAAGAGCGTTAAAAGTACTACAAGTTTGCTAATTTAAACAATCTTGTATCTTTAATAATAACAAAGTTACCAATGGTGAACACTTAATTTGGATTGCCCTGTATACAAGTGGTATAATTATTATTTCACAATATTTAGGACAAGTTTGAAAACCAGTGCAGTACCCTTGCGTGCCTGTATGTGATAGTTTCCTGGGGCCTCTCATTGTAACATGCATGTTATTCAAGATTAAATACGCATTATTATTAGTGTTATATTCAAGCATATTTCGCCATATTTCAAATTTATGACACCAAAATACGCTTCAGATATTCATGATAAAAGTTGTGCAAGTTATGAATGAGATAACACATTCATATGCTTACAAATTTAAGGCCCCCTTCAAATTTGTTTGCTGGGCAGTATTGCAGATAATTACTTATTCTGATTATATAATTTTACATGTGAGCTATTTATTAAAGTATTTCATACTTATCAATGGAAATTAACTTAAAATACAATTTGCTTCTCATATTTGACAGAAAAAATGCATTTATGCTTCATAGCAAGTATTGTACTCCGACATGTTTCTATATTAATGTTCAGTTTTATCAATAGTTTTCTGAAACAAAATATTAGAGATTATGATCCGCCGGACTAATTGCTTTATTTAAATATCAAACATTTGGTGTTTATTTATTGCTAAATATCATTTTACATTAAGGTAATTTAAAATACCATTTAAGATGTGAAGAAAATATTAGAGATGATAGATAAATATATTTAAAAGTGGGAAATCAGAAGAACATTACTATAATTTATTTATGGAAATCCGTTTATCAGACTCCCGTAAACGTCTCCACTATTTTCGTATGAATATCGACGTTTGGATTCCTGATATATGAAAAATATTTTTTACGGGAACTTTGGTCGCAATCTGAAAACCGTGTTGTCTGTATTGCTATAATATATTGAATCAAGAAGCACTAGAAATTTCTAACAAACTATCAGTGACTTATGAACAATATTTTTCATGATGAAAAATTTTTTGAGAAATCGTTATATCAAGATTCGCATTCCTTGTTGTATGCACTAGTCATAACTCTTTAAATATCGAATTAATCTAATATATATCTTTATGACAGTTTTACATGGTATATAATTTACCTACATACACATGCCAAAGTACGTATTGCTAATGCACAACAGGACCACGCACTTTCTGTACACAATTTTACATGGAAATAGAACATATTCTGTTTAAAAATCTGTATGAAATAAATGTACATCGTTTCCGTGCATTTTGTGTATTCAACGATACAGCAATACACAAGATTATATTCTGCGGAAAAGTGTACAGAATGTTCCTTGGTGTCAAGTAGGCTTAAGAATTTTATTTTAGGGTCGACGTCTTTTACTTTTTGTATCAAATGATTTATTTTAAACATTTAATCTTCACGTTTCAGATACAACTCGGGTGGTAAATGTTTTTCCCAAGTTCATACAAAACACCTCACGGTCACCATAGACGCATTCACGATTCACAATTCCCTCTGGCAAGGCAAGAAAGTGAACCTTCCCAATAAAAAAGACATGACGCTGGTCATTTAGTTCATTTTGTATCCTAACAAGTTTATTGTTACTTAGTCACTTAATGTATTAATTGTTTTGTTAATGCTTTTTTATCATACACAATTCAGACAGTTAAGTATTTATCGAGCGCCAGTTTAAACTAAGTAATATTCCTTTTGATATTAAACACATACTCGACTAACATGCTTTTGGGCATCATTGGAATATCACATTACGATATATGTAGACAAAATTAATATAGCAGAAAATATATTTGTGTGTGACAGTTCTACATCACCTACCTTAAAGAAATATATAAGAAGAATGAGATTGTACTAGACGGTGTATTGCTATAACATTTGTAAAAATATATTTTCATGCTAAATTCATCTATATGTGCACGTATGTATATACAAAGCTTCTATTACCTTCCCATAAATCTACATATTGATGAAAGCTGGTCTTCGATAAGTCGATGAAGTCGTGTTAGTTAAAATAATTTTACTATTTCTATATAACACGAATTAATATTTATATATAATGTAATTTAAATAAACAAAAAAAAAACAATGCCAATAACGCAGTGTCTGAGATATTAGATAGGTCATCTTTTAATGGAAAATTTAATTTATTAAATATTTTTTTTAAACAAACCAGGCACATTGTTACTTCTAAGTGAAATGATACATATACATTTATACATTTTTTTTTTAATTTCTAGTGCATACATTTTACATAATGATATATAGATTCAATATCTGTTTTGTAATCAAATTTAAAGATAGTATTTATTAATAACTGGTTGTGATTCTTACTTCTATTATTACCTTTGAGAGCCTCTTTATTAATCATGAAGATATATAAATTAATTACTAGCTTCTATTTGTATGAGCATATTTTTAAGAAGAGAAATTTTGAAGAAACCTATTACATATGATATTTGAGCGGTATAATTTCATTTACACTTTGTTGAGCTATGCGCGCTTTTTTATCTTTTTCACCTATCAAGTATGTAATATTAATAATACACATAATAACATATTCTATACACTGAGTAACTTTAAGTTACTTCTGCTTCCATGTTTAAACTATTTTTTTTACATTTTATTAAGCATACTTTCCTGCTTGTCTAATTTTTCCTTGACAAAATCTGTTTAATTGACGCTATAAATGTAATATCTACAGAAATTTTGAATTTTTAAACTTAGTAACGCATTTTCTTATAAGTTCATTCTACTTCATTAAAAGACGAACATATTTTCTCTTTCAGCTGTTTGTATTTTAAGATGCTCTGTTTATTTTTGATATTATTTTTTTGAAGAAATGAAAGATATTTAATAAATTGTAGCTTGACAGGTTAACCTAAAGATTTTAATTTCTATTGTTTCTTAATTTAATCTTAAAAGCAGATATTTTATCAGGAGAGTATTTAGTTACTTTACTACTAATACGTAAGCTATTGGCGAGTGTTTCCAAACAAAACAAAAACAAAGAAAATCCTATAACCAAGCAATTGTTTATAGGATTTCCTTGATTTCCAAATTTAAATCTCTTGTGTGTTATGTGGTTGTATATCAACTGTGAATGATTTTGAAATTTCAAATTCGCAAATTTAAATGTGAGTTTATGGAAATTAAAAAGCTTCAAACAATTTTTTCTTTATTTACTGCAATAGCTCTGCATTTATTTTATTATAAGACGGCTGCATTTGTTACACATGCTTGTATTTCTTAAAGTTTGAATGTGGAATATATTTGCACCAAGTTTTAAAGTTACTTAATCTGATTCTAGGTTCTTGCAAACCAAATATATTTGTCGTCATTTTATATTATGAATTCTACTTGATTATGAACTATGTGTGAATTATATAAGGCTGTATTTTAATTGCTTAACCAAATAATGGAAAAAAATATTAGTTTTATATTTACTCGAAATTTGATTAAATATAAGTAATGAACACAACCCGCCATATATATTATACACAACATTGAAAAGTCTATCATACTTTTAGACATTGATATTGACTTTTACAAAATATTTGAAATATTTATGTATAACATAAATATTGTGTATTTGAAGCAGTATCCAAATTTTATGTTTTTGTGGTTAAATGCAATTATCATTTCACTTGAAAGAAATTGTGAACAAAATTATATTTTATTTTTTATTGTTGTAGTCACGCTTTTTTTATAGCGCAAATGCTACCAAAAATCAGCTTTTGAGTAAGGATACGTAGATAATTTTATTTTAAATATGTCGAAGAATTTGTTTTCTTTTTTTTACCACTTTATTCATTATACGAATCAAGTGAAAAAATGTTATTTATTTATATAGTGAAAGAGTCAATAAATAATAATTTACGAAAAAAATTGTGTATGTTTCTATAATGTTTTTTACATATATATATATATACAAAATGATTTGTTTCCGTTTGGTATTTTTTTGATTTCGGTTGTGAAATTATCGCTATATGATATGTAGGTATAAATAAATAATTGAGAACATACAAGTCCATAATGAAACAATAATTTTCTTAGTGTCATTCCAAAAGAAGAAATCGTTATTTATATTTATAAATAAATAGAATAGAAATTTGCGGTCTGTATTCCATGAAGATATTCCTTTAATGGATGTAGATTATATTAATTTAAGAGTAAAAACTCATTATTTTGTGGAATATTTTTCAAATAAAATTCATTATACATCTCAATAAAGGTCTGTCTGATAATCTGATTAGGACATATTCCTTTGAATTTGTAAATTATTTGTTATAACAGTACACAGCCTTAAATTAACAAAAAATTAAAATGCTTAGTTCTTTCGTTGATTCTCTAAGGGCAAATGTATGGAATTGCGATTGTAAACTTTTCTGAACAAACGGTATTTAATTATCAATACTTTTTCAAGAAGGAAATGAATATATAATGCATATATTTTTTTTTAGCAAGGACGTCAATAATCCTGCTATAAACTTTAAATAGATTTCTTATAAATTATTTTTGTTAATTTTTTACCTAATATATCAATGTAATATTGTATTTGATATGTTGTCTAAATTGGCTATCATGCTAACCATTTCATTATATGTACATATTATGTTTTTATAATATATTTATTAATGATACACTTATATCAAGATACGAGTCGTTGTTACTCCTATGTGAAAATAAAAATAATAACCCAAAAAAACTGATTTTTTTTACTTTCACTGTTCCTTAAATCCCTACTTGACAGGTGAGTAAACTTCTTACACAGTCCCTTGATAACTAACGTCACAGGCGTTTCACTAAATTTGAATGCTTTAATTTAATCTCATTTACATAAGCACAGGTGCAATTATATTAATGGATTTTCATCAAAATATGAAAATAATTTGATTATATTTACTGATTTGTTGATATACAACAAACATTGACACAAATCCAAAAAATGCAAACTGCATGTGCTTTCCTTATGGTTTAAGAATGTGAATTGGAGACAATTTCTGTGAATTCACCAAGATAGGCTCTGTTGGTGAAGACAGATGCTTTACACAGCAGGTAGCTTGGATTTGCAGATAATCTTATTGTGCCATTGCACCATGATGCTATTTTTGAGACATCTTTCTGTTATGTGACGCCCACTTGCTATAATGTTCATCCAGGGATATCCTGTTGTAACTCATACGTTCGAATCAAAGATGGGACATTTTCAAAAGGTGCAATTCTATATTTTTAGTATAGTTCTGGTTTGCAGCAAAATTAACGATTCATTTATTTCCAATAGTGTATATGTTAATTTAAGGAATATTTATCAATTAAGGGTTGTGTTGAAAAAAATGCGTTAGTTAATTCAGTCGGGTAAAAACAACCGTGTTCGTAAAATCGAAAAAGTAACCGGGTTCGACAACCCGGTTAGGTTTTCATAACCCTGGTAAGCGAGTAGGGTGGTTAGTCCAGGTTGTTTTACTTCCTCTCCTGATATAACCTTACAAAGCGTTAAGGCTGGGTATCTAATGCAATATAGATGTCGCTAAATGTACGGATTACACTAAAATTAACATTTAGTTTGTTGCAATGGGTTGCAGACGTAGCAGGGTGGAAAGTAAAGCAAATGAATTCTTCACTGAATTGTAGAACAAACTGGAACGCACAGGTAACGATACGAATATTGGTGTTCTAAAGTGAGAGAGAGTACGTTTTTTCTGCATATACATATGCATTTGTATATACCGTATGTGTCAATTTTCATTAGGTATAGGGATTCAATTTTACATGCGATTTATACATATACAAGTAATATGTGGCAACGTGCCACCCCACAGCGTCCGTCACCAATCTCGGAAACAATCGACATCAAAACGACTTTCTCCGATCTTCCCACTTCTCCCGACCAGATTTTACATTCAATGTTAGCTGCGAATACGTTGCGATCTAATCTGCAATGCCGTCTTATTACGGGAAACATCAAATGGCCGCCGCGGTCTTCTGATCTAGTAATTTATTATTTTCAGAATCCTTTTTTATTTACCTTATTTTCAATTTTATTAGAATTACGCTTTTGTTTGTGTCATGCAGCGTGAACGCAGCTTAATAATTCTCTGCATTTACTAAAAGGAAAAAGAAAAACAAATCCTTGTAACTCGTAAATATCCCTGAACGCATTACAAACATCCAACCCGCTGGTCGAAGAGATACTGCTAACCACGCTACCTTGTATTTACTTACGAGCATGCATCGGTCGCGCTGACATTGGAAAGGAAAGAAGGGGTATACTATGTTGCCGTCTACTGTATGGATTAATCGCCTATGGCTAATGAAAATTGACACGTGCTGTATTTCTATTTTGAACTACTAGTATGCCCCCTACATTACTTATACAAGTTTCCGTATTTGTTGAGTTATATTACGCATGATAAAATTTTATTATTTACCATGTACTTATATTTTTTATAGTATTTCCTTGCTGTATTTCCTTCATCTAAAGAAATAAATTGTGCTACTTTTGAAATAAAGAATTAAAAATTTGAAAATGTATGCTTAACAAGAAAAAAAAGAGGTCTGGCCACCACACGACTTTCTTATACATATGAACGTTTCAAATTATACAAAATTCTTTCAAATAGTTTTATTTCATAGAAAAATAAGCCAAATTTTAAGAATTTTTTATATAAAAATTATTCAAAATCCTATTATAAGTACTTCTATTCTCTTAATAAATCTCTATAGAATGCATACTTTGCGAGATATTCGAAAGAAAGTGCTACTCGCTAAGAGTAAAAGTTTTACTTCCGGTCCGAATTTTGACATTTTTTTTATACAAAAGGTTTTGAAAATTAAGTTCTAAATACTTTTATACTCGCAAATTACCTGTCTAAAAAGCATGACTTGCGAAATATTGGCAAAAAAACTGATTTTGATAAGAGTAAAAGACCTTTTTCGCATAAATTTCATAATAAAATCCTTCTCAAATTTAATTCTGAATATATATGAATTCTTTATAAATTTGTTTAAACCTCGTAGTTGACGAAATATTGGCAAAATTCGTAAAGTACTTTCGGTATGCCGATTTTACTGAAAATCTAATCAGATCTTAAGGGGGAACTGCCGACTACCTACCGAAATCAAGAGGTTAGAAATTCAAGTTTTTTCCGTTATTTTTGCAGCGATTTTATTTAAACAAAAACCAACAAATATTTTAAGGTTTTTCTGAGGTACCTAAAGAATTAAATTTTATAAAGCTTATTAAAATATTTATAGATGGAGCTAGAAAGTGACTCAAGTTTACCATATGTTTTCTATATTAATTTTCCACAAAGGGAAAAGAACGTCCTTTAGGTACCTTCAATAAATCTTACTGTAAATGTACAGCCTTAATTCAGCTTAATTTACAAAATAGTTATTGAGAAAAACTTCAATCACAAACGTAAGTTTTGCCCTATTTCTGAATACACATAGCCTAAATTTTCTGCGTTCCTCTCATAATGAGTCAATCATAAGATATAGGTACTTAACTTAAAACACACGAATATATTACTTTTTTTGTATTTGTTCCGCAAAACAGAAAATTACAACTCTCGTCAAGAATCTTACTGACGGCGGCAGTTCGCCCTTAAGAGGGAGATTATACTCGTAAATAAAAAATTTGGAATTGATAGCTATCGTGGTCACACACACACACATATATGTATCAAGAGTATAAAAGTATTTAGAGCTGGATTTGGAATATTTCTTGTATAAATAAAATTTCAAAATTCGGACCGGAAGTAACACTCTTAGCGAGTGGCACTTTCTTTGGAATATCTCGCGAAGTATGCATTCTATAGAGATTTATTATGAGAATAGATTAGAATAGCATATTGAATAATTTTTATATAAAAAAAAAATCTTAAAATTTGGCATATTTTTCTAAAAAAATAAAACAATTTAGAACATTTTTGTATAATTTGAAACGCTCATACGTATAAGAAAGTCGTGTTGTGGTCACACCTCATTTTTTTACTACTGAACTGTACTGAAATTGACAACAGAAGTTAACAGAACTGACAAAATCCCTTATTGTTGTTGGCGCTTGCGATATTCAACGTAATTTATTACAAAAATTTAAGCAATGTATACTAAATAGTGTGGCAAATTATTCATAATACAGCAAATGGTTATACTTATATCCTAATTTACATTTTATATTTACTAATGATTCGCTAAATGCTTGCAATTTGAAGATTTATGGGCAACGTTCGTATTTATGGCCAACTTTATTATGAGTTATTTCTTTATTCTTAGAATGAATTACGATTTATAGCAATTGCTTTAGACTAAGCACTACTTAATTATATATCATTCCACTTTTTGGTACAAAATAGACTCGGTCGGTATCTGTATATCACCGATAATAAACGAATAAGTCTTGCCCATGTTCGTGCACCCCCAAAACGTACTCACCAGCCGCCACTGAATGCAGAGGCATTATTGGTTCGTATTTTTGTCAGAGTAATCAAGGACAATCAATCACAGTAAATGCGGAACAATATTCTTCGATGATCCGCAATTTTGTTGGACCAGCATTACAAGCATTTGAAGGGTTTAATAATCACACATGGTTCGAGCAGGATGGCGCCACAAGTCATACTGCGAATGAAACTTTAGAGTCAGTAAGAATGTTTTTCCATGAAAAAGTAATTTCTCGTAGAGGTAACATTGACTGGCCTGCAAGAAGCTGTGATTTTACCACTAGATTTCTTCTTGCGGGGCTATCTTAAAAGTAAGGTGTACCAAAATCCTCCGCCAAATGTAAATCAATTTAAAGAGGGAATGCCCAGCGGGAACAAATTACCGCCATCTTTCTTCTAAATACACGACATCGTTTAGATGAGTGCATAAGACGTCAAGGGCAACATTTGACGACATTGTTTTTAATGTTTAATTTCCAAATGATAGTGATTATATATCCAAGGACAATTTATTAAAATGTTCAAAATCCAAAGAGCTATTTCATTTATATATAATAAAACACAAGTGTATAGTTTCAAAATTATTGTAATGTTTAACGCACTACATATGTTTCGCTACACTGTGGCTTCATCAGGTGGATGAAAATACAATTTCAAAATACAAATTAGCTCCTATATATATCAATACAAATTACAAAAATAATCTCATTCTAAGAGGGGGTGGACATGTTTAAATTTTAGATTTAGTAGGGGGGAGTTATTTAAATCTAGTTGATCATTCAATATTATACCTAATTTATTACATTTATTAATTTCTAAACTTTCTAACATATTAAGTTTTTTACTTTTTCCTAAAACATGTAACGTTGTAAAATTAGTATTGAATTTATGATTATGTTCTAAGCAATGATTAGCAAAAGTTGAGTCTGTCTTCTTATCTCTATAACATCTTTCGTGTTCTTTCATTCTAGTATCGAATGTCCTTCCTGTCTGTCCTACGTACACTTTTTTACAGTCTTCGCATGTCAACTTGTACACCCCTGAGTTTAATCTATTGTCTGTTTTATCTTTATTGTTTTTTATTGCGTTTTGTAAGAAATTGTTGGTTTTGAATAAAATTGTCTCTTCTCTACTTGTTTTAATTAAGTTCCCTACTGTGTTTGAAATTGTACCAATGTATATGATGGAATTATAATTGTGCGTTCTATTGTTTTTTACTGTGGGGTAAATTAAAGATAGCGTTTTGGATTTCTGTAGTTTTTCTAAAATATTATTAATAATAAACAATAATTTTGAAACTATACACTTGTGTTTTATTATATATATATAATGGAGTTTCAACATGTATCTCCTTCGTCGATTATTAATTTAGCTATTTCATTTTTAAAATCGAATTTCATTGAGTCACCCTTTATAATATTTTATCATAACATAAGCTAGAATAGTAGTATTAACGGAACTTGCTCCCTAAAAGTGTTTGTAAGCTAACGCCACAAAAACTTTACAACCTCTCTGGTCAGTGTTGCCAACTTGGGGGTTTTCCCCCTAGATTTAGGGGTTTTTTTGAGCCATGGGGGAAATCTGGGGGGTTTTATTTTTTAGGGGTATTTGTAGAGGACATTGAAAACTGTTATACTTGAGTATTGCATTATTGCAAACAAAATTAAGGATAGGTGTATAAATTGTAATTTATTCGATTTTCCTACAAAAATAATAGATTTCGTCAGTTTTAAGTTCAACAGAAGAATTGTGAACTCATCCATGCCTTTTTCCGCAATCGTATCACGGTATCATAAAAGCCGTCTACCTTCTTTTTCTAATTTTACAAATATGGAAATATCATACTATGAAAACATGGAACACAACTTAGAAACACTGAAGAAAAAAGGAAATTAATTACACCTAAACATTATCAAATTTCTCTTGACTTGCTTAAAATAGAACAAAACTTAAAAACATACCTGAATGCATAGGAACCTACCTTTAAGTGTTTGTAAACGGCTGCACTGCATGCGCACATCGCAACTGTGGACCCAACGGTATCTAATTAACTCCGACTAACTTTTTTAGGAGCTTAATGTTTTATATTCTTGGTAACCAAGAAAAAAATTAATAGTATCCAAAATCACCAGATATAGTAATTTAAAAAATAAATAAATCACGAGGTAATTTAAAATTAAGAAAAACAACCAGAACTGGTGATAAATCACCAGCATTATTGGCAACACTGACTTGTCAAACAGACCTGTCAAATTAACGCCCGCGTCGTATGTGTCATAATACGCTAACGCGTCATACAAGGATGATACATTGTGCAAAAAAAATACTTCATGTAGAAAACAAGCGGATTGTGCTTTTTACAGCCAAAAACAAATGGAGGTGCCAATCATCGAGGCCTGCCAACAATACCCCCCGCTACCCTATGTAGGTATATTATTTTTATAAGAGAACTATTTTGGAAAGTTTAAATAAAGATTGATTAAATATATGTTAAAAACTTATAACATTTTTTTAATTTCCTGGAAACATGCGTTTGTCTATACAAATAACTGTCACAATAATATAAAGGAGTTATTTTTTTTATAACAATTTATTTACTCGTTTTTAGGGGGTTTTTGATGAAATTTAGGGGGTTTTCAAGCATTATTCAGAGCATTCAGGGGGAATCGTCTGTAGTGGGTTGGCAACACTGTCTCTGGTGACACAGTTGGTTAGCTCGGTTAGCTTCTGTTCCTGATAAGCACATGCGGGTTAAGATTTACAATAAAGTAATAATAGCAGTAATTACACATATTATAATTGTCTCTTTTTGTTTATTTTGGTATCTATTTATTATATAGCAAGACACATCAAGAAATTAATATTATTAGGCACAGGAAATTTTCCACTAGAATAATTCAGAAAAGCTACCTGTAAGACATTAATTATTTATGTATGTAGTTATTAAGAATGGACAAAATTTCATGAAACGTGTATCATATATTGATTGGATTGGTTTATAGTATAATTGTGCAATATAGTAATTTTGATTACCTTGAATACACGGCCAATGTGCGAACTTAAGGCGAGGAATTTATGCTGCTAGAAATTGATGTCACACGGAACAATTTCATAGCCAGGAAATTGAACTAATTAATATTTTAGGATATAACAACGGATTCTAAGATTATCTATTTCGCCTTGTGCCCGCAATTGATTAAATGCAATTTTCAAAACAAAACCCTTTAATCTGCACTTATGGAATATAAGCGTGTTTTAAAGGATGTTGTTTTGAAAATTATCGACACGACTATTTTGCGGGCGGACGGCCACTTTTTGTAGCTAATTCTGTTGGCCACGTATCGGTAACATGTTGAGTAAGATTTTATTTTGTATTTAATGGCAGTTTTATAGACTCAGATTTTCAGTGGGACATTCCTATTAATACAAAAATATTCGAACTTAAAAATTTTCGAAATCCCTTAATAAAAAAAAGAGTCTAATGGTCCAAAATGAAAGCGAAATTTATGGAATTTTTGTTTCTGGGAATTTCCTGCCTCTCATTTTCCATCTAGTGGTTGGGCCAATTCAATGGCTATATTGCCAAAAATAGCTCTATTAACGTCATTTGTTAAAAGTTAATTTCGTGCAATATTATAAATGTTATCTTCTTCAGCCATTTTATACACCAATAATCACAAATGTTATTAACAGGCAACAGCCAAGACTACTCCAAGCAAATAAATAAAAATTAATCAGCTCACTTCAGTCTAGTTTGTTAGCAAGTAGCTAGCACATTCAACAACATTACACTAAATTTTGAATTCACTCAATTATGACTATAAATGATAAATGTCGATGTAGCGTCCGCTACCTATGTATGGACAGGAGCAGGTTCTTCAGCTGAATGCAACCAGTACCAGAATTATGAATATCGCATCTAAGTTTTCAAATACTCTCTGAATGTTTAATACTAAAATGTACTTTTTTTCAAAATACCCTGCATATATCAATAATGAACGATGTCTGAAAAATATTTCTCGGAATTAATCAGGAATAAATTGAATCATTTGACCTTTAAATTGCCATGTAGCACATAAATTATATTTATTTGTACGAGATCGTAAACTGTGATGGTAAAGTTATTCCGTGCGTTCAGGGAGTTACGGCGCCGCTAGCGCTGAGCTGTGCTAGCTCGAGCGGTGTCCTGAACGCGACTGCTGAGTGCCGGCGCTGGAGCTAGCGGTCGCCATCTTGCCTAGCGAAAATAAATTTCGCTCGATGACCTAGCGGCGCTAGAAAGAAGTGGGGATAAGCGGTGAATATTCAAATATGAATTTAAAAATTCAAACCCGCGGATTAATAAACTCATTAATTTATTAATTGTAGTAGTAAATATCATTTTTACGGTTGCTGTTGTACTTGTTGTTATATTTAATGTTATGCGAAAGTTATAGGTACATTTATCATATAAAATAGATATTGATAAGTACTATTATATTCGGTTTACATATAAAGTGAATATCTTTTTTCTACTTGAAATAGATTATTTATTTCTAATAAACAAACAACTGTTAGTGAATCCTAAGTAATATATGAAAATAAATTTGGCCGGTAAAAGAAAGCGGTTAAAATTCAAATTTGAATCTTGTAAATAATACGATCAATAAAAACTTCAATTATGTTGCACAATAGATCTTAAATAGTGCCTAATAAGTCTTTTTGATATGTTTATATAGATATTGAAATGTATTTTGAAATAGATATAACTAACAAGTAATGTCAAACAGCATAATTGCTTCTAATTTGGCACTAAATTTAATCAAAAATATTAAGAGCTGCTGCTGAAACTAATGAGCTATATATATAATATTGTTTGTTTTTGGGCCTTATCTTCTTATTATTATATTTTCGTGTTCTAAAATACATTAGTATTGTATGCATAAGTATAGATAGCTACATAGTCTATTAGGTAACGTAACTTACGACTTTTACACAAGATCTACCATCAGATTCCAGTATACGATAAATGTTGGAATAATATTGCTTCTTCAACCACAATAATAAAACAAACACAATGTTATCAGTTTATGTCATATTTATTTATCAATAGGATAGGCGATTTATTTATTTATTTATACACTTATTACAAAGTAGCATTCAAAAAATACATCAATTAATTAAAATTGAAATGAACAACTATTCACAGTGCCGATAAATATCTCAGCCAACACTGCTAATATAATAATGTTAATCGTTACATCATCTTCAACTAAAACCTCAAAACATTCCAACGAATTTGCTAACATCAGATTTCAATAAGTTAAATATTGGAAGAATATTGTTTTTACAACTACAGTAATAAAATAAATACACAAAGTTATTTCTTTGTAATAAATTTATGTATCAGTTATAATTCTGTGGTTATACCTACTGTTACTGCAAGATTAGCATTCAGAAAATTCATCAACTAATTAAAATTGAAATGAATACTGTTCACAGTGCCGATAAATATATCAACGAAAACTGCTGATATAATATTGATAATAGATTACGCCAACTTCATCGAAAACTTCCACATAATCCATATAATAATACACTGTAAAATGTAGTATTAAATATTTAAACACACTTTATATTAGAGTAAATAATTTACCATCTCCTCGGTCAATTCTAAAATAAGGATTTTATATTGCTATCATATATTAATTACACACCAAATACGTTGACATTATTTTTAGTTTAGATTTTAAAAGTACGTATGTCACGTCTTCATACTTCAAACAATAATAATAATAATTCAATTAAATGATAATAAATTTCAGAACGCCATATTGCCGCTCAGTGTTGTCCCAGCGACATGTGAGTTGGTAATAGAATTCTGCGCAAAAACGTAATAGATTTACCTTGTTTCGTAATAGATGGCGCAGCTATTTTCAAGACTGTATAAAGTCCCTGAATAGTAGGCTGAATAGTTAAAAAACCGCAATACGGTAACCATTTTTTGTCCAAAATCTGACAGCCAATAATATTTTTCTTGATGTAGGTATTAGTTGGATGTACCCAACCAGCAAAATCACAATTTTAGCGAAGGATCAAAATATATATTTGCTAATGTAGAACAAGTGTACATAGTGATTTTGCTACATGAATACTGTTCCAAAAATATAGGACACAGCCAGGGCCGCCGCGTGGGGGTGGCAAAATTGTTCACCGCACAAGGGCGCCTGGGCCAGGGGGGCGCCAAAATTTATAGATAGTACTTATAGTTTTTTAATTTAATGTTACTTAAATAAAAGTTGTTAATTATTCGCTTGCAATTTTTTATATTTTCTAAGCAATAAAATGAGATTTTATTTTTATTTTAATTTTATATTTTAATTCTATTTTACTTTTGTTTTCGTTTCTGCGGGCTGTTTTCGTTTGTGTAAAACAAAATTTGATTGCCGATGCGAACAATAAAAACACGTTCCGTGTGGAATTCGTGCTACCACACGGAACGTGTTAAAAATCTTAGAATTTGTAACATGTAACAACAAGAATTGGGAATGTTTTGTATCGGCATATATTTATTCTTTATGTGCTGAGAAGCTGTAGCGGGTCAACGTCGTTGTTTAGTTTGCCTTATTTTTGCAATGATAATACACATTCATTTTTTAAATGTGACAACCAAAAGTCGAGGAAACGAGGAAACCAATAAAGCCCAAATTGAAGACAATTTTTTAGGACTTCAATCTGTCGACGACACTACTGGACAGGTTCTATTTGAATTCATAAATGGTCATTTAATATCGTTGAAACTAAATTTTTCAGATTTACGAGGCCAATCTTAAGATAATGGTGCCAATATGAGAGGAAAGTACAAAGGATTGCAACAAAAAATTATTGAAAATAATTCGAGGGCACTTTATATCCTCTGCTCTGCGCATTCTCTAAATTTAGTTGTAAATGATGCAGCTAAAATTTCCTTCGAAACAGTTAATTTCTTCGGAGTAGTGCATGAGCTTTAGAACTACTTTTCTTCATCCGTTAAAGGTTGGTCTATTTGCAACAGTATGTTGAAAATCTAACTTTAAAGCCACTCTCCAACACCAAATGGGAAAGTAGAATTCAAGCTTTAAGACCGTTGAAAAACGATTTGAAGTGAATTTTGAGAGCGTTAATAAATATTCAAGAAGATCAAACAAGAGACATGGAATCAAGAATTCAAGCAAAAAAATTGATTCAGAAGGTTTCCTCGTTTAAATTCATTTGTTCCATTAACATCTGGCACGATATTTTAAATTTAGTAAATGTGGTAAATGAAATAATGCAAAATTCTAAATGTGATTTACAAATCGTGACTTTACAAAATCTTATATCAGAACTAAATAATCGTAGATCAGATGAAACGTATGCAAACATGCAATTGCCAATGCAAGTATCGTTGCTAATGATTTGGTGGTGGATACTGATTTTCCACAAAGTCGAAACAGGTTTAAAAAGAAACTATTAAAAGATGAACAAACCGACGAACCAATCAACAATCCAAGACAAAAATTTAAGGTTGAATTTTACGATATAATATTAGACACTGCCATTTCTTCAATTACTGAAAGATCCAGTCAATTAAAATAAGATTACAATTACTTCAAGGTGGTACACTATATACCTCATTTAAAAAACTGGAGTGACAATGAAATTCTAAAACATTGTAAAGAATTAGAACAAAAATTAACGGATACTAAAAATGTTAATGAAAATGACATTGATGGATTAAATTTGTTCGAAGAAATAAAATCTTTGCGATGTTTTACCAAAGAGGATATGTCACCTATTGATGTTTTAAATTATATTTATGAAAACAATCTTACCGATACATTTCCAAATATTGCAATAGCTTTACGGATTACTGTAACCCTGCTAGTTTCGGTAGCTACTGGAGAACGAAGTTTTCCAAAACTTAAAATTATAAAAAACTACATGCGATCTACCATGGCGCTGGAGAGATTATTATCGGACTTGTCAATTATATCCATAGAGAGCCAAATTTTGGATAAATTAAATATAAAGGAATTGATACGAGCGTTTGTAGCTGCTAAAGCTCAATATTTGAATATATTTTCTATTTTTTATATTTTACTTAAAAAATGTTTTAGCATTGTTTTGTTTTTAAAATTTATGAAATAATAAAAAACAATAAGACAAACGTGTTTTAATAATCTAAAGCTTTTCAGTTCGAAAGTCAAATTTTGAATACTATAAAAGAGTATATCACATATAATTTGCAGCACTTTATAAGAGTCCAACAGAACCCCATAAAGGGGCGGGGGCGCCAAATTTCAATTTGAACAAGGGCGCCTAATACCCACGCGGCGGCCCTGGACACAGCCGTAGTAGCAAAACCACTATACGCATACTTGTCCTACATTAGCAAATATATATTTTCATCCTTCTCTAAAATTGTGATATTGTTGCTTGGGAAGATTTGAAATTAAAGTAAAAAAAATCGTTGAAAAATCAACGAAAACGTAATAGATTTATATGCTTTCGTAAGGACGTAATAAAACATAGTGAAACGTAACAGATCTGTTACAACTGTAACAGCAATCGCAACACTGTTGCCGCTGTCAGACTTCAGAAGTAGTAAAAGTACGCATGTCCAAGCAACAATTTTAAAATGTACTACTGTGACCCGTTCAATGACTTCAGGCGCTGGCCACAAGCTCTAGCGGTATACGCTTCCAGCGCCGTAACTCCCTGAACGCACGGATTGTTTACTTAGTATTAAATGCAATTATTTCATTTCAATATACATGAGTATTATACAATAATAATGTATTTTGCATGGAATTACTGAAAACATTTTATAGATTACATGTCTACGTCTACTACAATAAATGTGAATGCGAAATTCCATTTGTAGCTAGAATGTACTATAGATCTGTATTTTCAACGAGTCAGTTGATAGTGACTCACAATTAGTCACAATTCGATTGTTATATTTTATTCCTATATAGTTTCGTTTATAGATTGTTAATGATTTTTAATCCTGTATACGACGTTGACTGTTGTTTAGAAAACGTTCCGCTGTACGAATCTACCTTGTATAGGAACAAAACAATTAAAATAAAACCAATAAAGACGGAGGACACAATCTGCTGGGCACTACGACATATTATGTGAAGTAAAAAATTAAAAATATTTTTTCCACGTTCAATCGGTTCAATTTGTACCAACAAGTAGATACAATCATCACGTGTTTTCTTTTTGGATATAATATACTTAAAAATACATTTAATACAGCTCTTATTCAGAATTATTATGTAAACGACATGGAGTCATGATTTTATGCCAAAATTATTTAATTTAAATTCTGATTTCCTTCTTATCATAACATGTCATGGACTGTGAAATTCTATAAACAAACTATAAAGGCTTATCGTACAGCAGTGAACACGGTTAACACTTTCACAGTGAAGCGTAAAACACGAAGTGAATGCAATAAATGTCTCATTAACTCATTCTGTGCTCATTAATATACATACTCCACAAAGATATAGAAAACAACTCCGTTTCATCCGTTTACTCCGTTTGTTGTTTTGTTTTCCTAAAAATAGTTCATTTATTGCAGCTGATAACAGTTTCTTTTAATTTTCACTAGATCGGCAACGTCAGTCACTTTGTTTACCGTAGAAATGTCATTGTACGATTTTATTCCATAAGAAGAAGAAGTGTTTGTCAAGTGATAGAATGTAAAATATTTTTGACTATAGTTCGAAAAGATACAAATTATTTTAAGTGTTAAAGTGACAAAGTAGTTCACCAAAAATTGAGAAAATGGGTATCTTTGGAGGAGGACCGTCCAAATATGAAACTGATGTTGGTGAGTCATATTTGATATCTAAAAAATTAGAATACCAGCAATGTCAAGCACCATTTTTGCAATATTTTTAATTATTCTTTGAACAGAGAAAGCAACAAATCAAAATAATGAAAGTGAAGACTGGGCAATTATTATGGATATATGTGACAAAACAGGCAAAAACACAGATGAGGCAAAAAATTATTTGAAAGCTATATTAAAGAGGCTCGCTCATACTGATCCACACATAGCAATTCAAGCTGCCACGGTAGGGTACTATGTAAAATATATTTATCTCATGCACCAGTCAAAATGTAATCTTTACTTATTCAAGACAACAAAGGAATAAAAGTTGATATTTGTTATTGTGTAAATCATCTGATATTTAATTATGTACAATTTCAAATTTTAGTTGTTGGATGCATGTGTAAAAAACAGTGGAAAGACATTTCATTTGGAAATTGCATCAAGAGACTTTGAAAATGAATTTATGAAATTGCTTAATAAAAGTCATCCGAAAGTAGTGCAGAAATTAAAGGAATCTCTTAAAAGATGGGCTGAAGATGATACTTTCAAAAATGATCCCCAATTAAACTTGATAACGGCTTTATATGTTAAACTAAAAAATGAAGGTGTGGATTTTTCTTTGGATACTGTAAGTAATATTTATAGTTAGTTTGTGCTTAGTAATACTATATAGGGTATATTACGACGAGATTTCGTTAGAACAATATAGAATACTAATAAGAGTTGAGTTTTGAAATTTCACATATATGAGTTTTGCCTTAAGCTCTTTTGATTTAAAGTAGTTTTGAATTTTTGCTTCTTCCGGTTATACTGGAAATGGATATCAACTTCCTTATTTTAAATGCAATACCCTATTTTTTATGATTGATTCGTATTTCCAACTTTATTTTATGGATAGTGTGCCTGATAAATTTTGCTTCTAAAGTTAGCCATTTTTGAAGTATTCCAATTTTTGTAAAAAAATTGACAGCTGCAGACTATTACTCATAACAACATTCCCAATAATTGAATGCATGCACATATTTAAAATTTTAGGTAATCATTTTGGAAAGTATACTGCTTCAAATGCGGTATTATAAAGTTTTCAAAATAATACAGGGTGATCAGAAAACCATGTTAAACTTTTCATCCAGAAAACATCAATATATTGTTATTTTTAAATAGCAACCTACATTTTTTTCAACTACATTGTATTGCACGTTTAAAATTAGGAGCAGTATGTATTTACTTCCCTATAACTAAACGTCTTAGTTTCAGAGTTATTTTGGAAAATGTATTAATTCCTTTAATGTTTTATTTTGTATAATCAGTTAGGCTATGGAAACTCATGTGAATAAATAAAAACAAAACAAGTCATCGTTTAATAATGTCCTAAAACATTTAAATGAAAACTACAATATATCGAGAAGAAGTAGGCTTAATAATAGTTTCTAATAATCTTAAATAAAGTTTTCAAACACATCACCACCTCTTTCTTACTCTTTTTAAAATGTTCGTACGCGTGGCACGCTGAATCATGGAACCGTCTAGATTATTGAACGCGCCTCGCACTGTGACCATCATGTCTTCTTTGGTGGTTGCAGGTATACTGTATACTTTATCTTTAACATAGGCCCAAATAAAATAATCTAGGGGCGTTAATTCGGGTGATCGCGGTGGAAACCTATAAAAGGTCCTTTATTTCCGATCCACCTATCATAAAATATTTTGTCTAATACTTCTCCAACAGCTCTGGTACTATCTGCTGGTGCACCATCCATCTGAAACCATACACTACAAGATTCTTCTGCGGACAGTGTATTTAAATTTAAATTTATGACGTTTTTTAAGATGTCTATAAATCGCTCACTATTTAAATTTTCCTCATAAAAATGCAAAGCAAATATTTTGTCATGTTTAACAGCACAAAATACGTTAAAACTCCAAGACTCTTGGAAACGTCGTTGCCTAACAACTCGAGGATTATCTTCGGACCAAAAATGGCTATTATGTCGATTAAATATTCCATTTCTACAAAACTTTGCTTCATCTGTCCATATAAGATTTTTTGTGAAATAGTCGTCTTCTTGTGATTTCATTAAAAACCACTCACAATACTGCGCTCTTGTTACAAAATCAGCTTCATTAATATGTTGAACAGGTTAAAATTTGTAAGCATGCCACTTGTTCTTTTTCAAAATTCGATGTATGCTCATTCTGGATGCACCTTCTTCAGCTTCTGCATCCTTTAGAGAATTACTAGGATGTGCTGTAAAGTAAGCAAGTGCTGTTACCTCCACATTTTCACTATCAACAACAGGTTTTCTTTTGGTTGTTTTCGGCAAGAATGATCCGAAGGAAATGCAATTTTTTAAAAGATTGCTTAAGATACTCTTGGTAGGTCTTGACCGATTTGGATATTTCTCTGCATAAACACGACATGTCCTGTCGATTACTCTATTACATTCACCATATGTTATTATTAGATTTAAAAAATCTTCGTTATTAAATCCAGATCGCGACATTATTATTAGTATTCAAGTATTCAGAAACGGAAGACAAAGAAAACGCTGAATAGCAGTAGTAAATACCATACTGATGACAGGTAATATCACTGATTATTTATTCACATGAATTTCCATAACCTAACTGATTATACAAAATAAAATTTTAAAGGAATTGATACATTTCTGAAACTAAGACGTTGAGTTATAGAGAAGTAAATACATACTGCCCCTAATTTTGAACGTGCAATCCAATGAAGTTGAAAAAAATGTAGGTAAGTTCTGGATGAAATGTTTAACATGGTTTTCTGATCACCCTATATTATTTTGAAAAGTTTATAATACCGCATTTGAAGCAGTATACTTTCCAAAATGATTACCTAAAATGTTAAATACGTGCATGCATTCAATTATTGGTAATGTTGTTATGAGTAATAGTCTGCAGCTGTCAATTTTTTTTTACAAAAATTGAAATATTTCAAAAATGGCTTACTTTAGAGGCAAAGTTTAACAGACAAACTATCTTTAAAATGGAGTTGGAAATACGAATCAATCATAAAAATAAATAATAAATTCTATTTAAAATAAGAAAGTTGATATCCATTTCCGGTGTAACCGGAAGAAGCAAAAATTCGAAACTATTTTAAATCGAAAACTTAGTATCTGCTGTTTATATAATCCCATTGCAATGCTGTCAGTTTTTTTTTTTAAATTAATTACTCTCTTTTTGTAAAACAGCCATTTTATACAAATCCAGAAACTATTATGCATTTAATGTACATACATACTAATGGCAAGGTTTATGAAACAGGATGTTTAGATGTCAAAGCATTTCCTAATCATAGACATACTTTCATGTGAGAAATTGTCAAATAAGTGAAAATGGTTGATTCCAAACTATAGACCAGCTCAACCCCATTATGCAGTACAGTTTTAACAGCAATATTGCCTCTCTTATTATCTTCTTGTTGCATATTATATTATACAAAGTACATGGCTATTATTAGTAATCGTTGCTGTCAATTCTCAATTTTGGCAACCACGAAATCAATTGCTATAAGACCTGTTCTGTATAATGGGGTTGAGACGATTTATAGCTTGGTGTATTTTAATAGTACAAAAAGTTGCAGAAAATCTAAACTTTAATGCTAATATTTTATTTACGATGAGGCTTTTTTATGAACACTGGTATCATGAGGTTCCATAATAATCCTGTTTGGGCGGGTGAAAATCCTCATGCTGTTATAAAGACAGCCATTAACATTTTTCTTGAACTTCAATTGGAATAGTGATTTTACCTAATTATTTTAATGGTGAAATTTATTTAACTTTTTAAATAAAGTTTTACCCCTTATATTCGAAGATGTTTTTCTTTTGATTGAATTGAGCGTTTCTGTATTGCTGTAAGAAATATTTTAAATATGGTGTATAACTAGATATGATAAGAAAGTACTGGGCCTCCTGATTTTACTCTGCTTGACTTTTGCATTTGGTAATATTTAAAATCACTGCTATATTTAAAGCACATTAATACTGTAGATAACAGTAATAGTGAATATAAATAATAAAGCTTGAAATTAACAAAATCCAGGGTTATTTAAAAAATAAGTGCTTCCATTCAATAAAGGTGTACCTTGTAAATGACACGTCAACATGTAGATAATGTAGAACATCTTTATGTATATATTGTAATATGTTCTAGGTAATAATGCATTTACTATTCATTTGTTGATGATTTACTTAATTAACTCTACCTTTGAAACACTTAATTTATGAACCTATGTTTATTAGAACTTTTTTATTTCTTCTATACAGGGTGTTTAAAAAAGATGCGGCAATATTAGAGGGGTTGATTGTCCAGGTCATTTTATACAAAAAAGTTTATAATAAACAAGGTCCGCAAACGCTTCGTTACTGATCTACAGCGTGTTGAAGTTTAATTAAAAGAAACAGTAAAAATTAGATTTCTCCAAGACGGCATTAAAGATCATAATAAAATTTTAGGCGTGTTATTTTTCAAGAAAAAAATAGGACGCCACTGATTTCTCTAAAAATAAAAATATGTTTCTATTCTTTGTTTAATTGTGCAGAAATAAGCTCTCTTAACTTTCTATCATACGACGTACCGTTTTTTAGTAAAAAAAGAACACATTTTAGTGCATGTACATTTATTACAGATTTTTTTTTAAATAACAAGGGTTTTATTTAAGGGCAAAAACAAATATTTTACCATACCAACAATTTTAGCAAGCAAAAATTACAATAACTGTGCAAAGTGACCACCTCGAGCTCCGATGCAATAATCCAATCTTCTCCTCATCGACTGGCGAACTCTCTCAAAAACAACAGGATCGGTTTCAATTGAGTCTTCTACGTTTTCCAATGGAGTAGCGTACACCAACGACTTCAAATGGCCCCACAGGAAAAAATCCAGGGGATTTAAGTCCGGGGATCGTGCACGCCATAATTGTGGTCCACCTCGGCCAATCCAGCGATTTCCGTATGCTTGTGTTAAGAAATCACGAGTTACTTGACTAAAGTGGGCTGGTGCGCCATCGTGCATATACCACATTGCATCTCTAATTGCTAATGGTACGTCCTCCAGAAATCCAGGGAGCGTGTTTTCCAAAAAGTTGCGATACACCTCTCCGGTTAGTCTCCTTGGTAAAAATACCGGTTCAATTAGGCAGTCACCCACAATCCCAAGCCAAACGTTCAAAGAAAACTGATGTTGAAAACGATTTTCAACAATTTCATGTGGATTTTCGTCACACCATACATGGTTATTATGGAAATTGCGTATTGCATTTCTTGAAAAATTCGCTTCATCGGTGAACAGAATCAACATCAGGAATTGAGGGATTTGAACCATTTTCTGCAAAAGCCATTGACAGAATGCAATGCGAGGAGGAAAATCAGCAGGAAGTAATGCTTGAACGCGTTGTATATGGAATGGGTACAAAAAAATTTCCTTCAGAATGTGCCAAATAGTCCCATTACTTACATCCAAAGCGTCAGCAATTTTTCGAGTAGAAGTACTTCGATCTTCTTCAATCATGTCTAGCAGATCCTCTTCCAGCTCTACCGTTCTTGCTGTCCTTGGCCTTCCTGCTCCTCCATTTCGTCTTAATGTGCCTGTTTCATAAAGACGCCGATGAATACTTTCGAAAGTTTTTCTATCAGGAGCAATACGGCCAGGAAATCTTTCAGTATACAACCGCCTAGTTTCTAATGCATTTCCATCAGCAAGTCCATACATGTAGTGCATGTCGCGGTCATCTCTGCATTTGTATAGCGATTCATGATAAGGAAATTCAACAAATTCGACACATACAAAATTATTAATCATATGTCATTCAATATGTCAGTGAATAAAACAGGACTGTTTAAAAATATTTTTGTAAGCATGATAAATGTACATGCACTAAAATGTGTTTTTTTTTACTAAAAAACGTTA
Source organism: Amphimallon solstitiale (assembly GCA_963170755.1). Taxonomy (NCBI): domain Eukaryota; kingdom Metazoa; phylum Arthropoda; class Insecta; order Coleoptera; family Scarabaeidae; genus Amphimallon; species Amphimallon solstitiale. Next base: position 48,531,605 of record OY720679.1, read on the forward strand.
CGTCGTACGATAAAAAGTTAAGAGAACTTTTTTCTTCACAATTGAACAAAGAATAGAAACATATTTTTATTTTTAGAGAAATCAGCGGCGTCCTATTTTTTTCTTGAAAAATAACACGCCTAAAATTTCATTATGATCTTTAATGCCGTCTTGGAGAAATCTAATTTTTACTGTTTCTTTTAATTAAACTTCAACACGCTGTAGATCGGTAACGAAGCGTTTGCGGACCTTGTTTATTATAAACTTTTTTGTATAAAATGACCTGGACAATCAACCCCTTTAATATTGCCGCATCTTTTTTAAACACCCTGTATATGGATGAAATATCTGACTTTACATAGTTTGCAGTGCATATTTAAAGCTAGAATATTTAAAATATTTCAAATATAAATTACATTTCTCTTATGCTTCTTTTTTGTAATCTATATTATTTAATGTTTGTAAATGGGTGTTACATTACAAATTGAATTCAACACAAATTTTCATTTTAACTTGATGGTAATTGACTTTTAATAATGTATGTAAATACATAATTTTTAAATATTTTTTTCTTCAGTAATTGTATAATTATTATAGCCAAAGAAGACTGTCACATTAAGTAAAGATCCTAATGTAGTTCAGTCACAAGAAGAAGAGGATCAAATAGCGAAAGCAATAGAATTATCTTTAAAAGACGCATCAAGTTCACCTAGAAATTACAGCACTTACTCTAGTTCACTATATCCATCAACGAATTTAGCATCAACAGCTGTCGCTACAGTAGCTCCACAAAAGGAACCCAGAAAAGTGCGAGCACTTTACGATTTTGAAGCAGCTGAAGATAACGAACTGACATTTACTACGGGTGAAGTGATATTAGTCATAGATGATACAGACGCCAATTGGTGGAAGGGCAGCAATCATAGGGGTGAAGGTTTGTTTCCCTCAAATTTTGTAACGTCGGATCTAAATGTTGAGCTGGAATCTGAAAAGAAAAAGAAGGCGGAAGTCGAAGATGAGGCCACGAAAAGTTCCCCTTCGTCCAAGCAAATAAAGGAATTAGAAAATGTTGAAATTAATGAGGAGAAAATTGATAGACTGTTACATTTATTACATGAGGCTGATCCAACAAATTCTGATAGGGATACCCAGGAAATGCAAAATTTAGAAAGTTAGTAGTAGTTTTATTTTTATCTTTTTCACTAAAAATAATGTTAATTATAACATTGTAGGAGAAGTTAATACAATGGGCCCATTAATCGATACCGAGTTAGAACGAATAGATCGGAAGCATGCTCAGTTAACACAACTGAGTTCGGATCTTGTCGAAGCGTTGAATTTGTATCATACGTTAATGCCAGAACCTCAAATTCCTTCTGCATCCAAGGGTCATTTTATGGGCTTCCCACCTGGTATACAACCCTTGCAACCTCCGGTAAGAACTTTTTAATGTAAATATTTAAATATTATTTTTACATGTTAATTGAATTTCTTTTGACGAACTTCTCGTTCAAGATTTATAGACCAAAATTTATATATAGTGGAACCTCGCATAACGAGCACCTCTCATAAGGAGTAATTCGCATAACGAGCACAGAAAATTTAAAAAAAATGCCTCGCTTAGCGAGCGATGTTTCGCATAGCGCGTGACCAGAACAGGGGAAGTCCAGAATTGTGTGCATGTTACATCAGTCTGTGTTTAGTAGCGTGTTACTTTCGCATTGATAACAGATTTTTCTAAACTCTTGTTGAAACATATGTACTATTTGTAATTCTTTTTTTATAAACGTTAATAACGCTTGCAAAAATGTCTTCGAAAAGAAAGTCGCAAAAAGACAGCCGTAAGAGAATAAAAATAACCATAGAATTGAAACATAATATCATTAAAAATCGAGAAAGTACGAGGGCGTATTTTTATGTTATCTACCTAGCCATGAAACAAAAGAGTGACGATGTCAAACAAATTATTGAAAAATTGCTGTCACTGTTAGAAGTACATGTGCTAAGTTGTGTTTAGTTTATGCTGTGTATAGAGATTTGAGACGGTCCATTTCTCGATAAAATGAGTGAAACTAAAGTTGAACATCGCACCGTAATAAAGTTTCTGACAAAGGAAGGCAATGGTCCAAAAGCAATTCATGAAAGAATGGTTGCTGTATATGGGGAAGATACACCATCTTATTTCCATGTAAAATATTGGTCTAAACTCTTTCCATGGGGCCGAGAGTCAATCAGTGATGACCCAAAGTCCGATCTTGTTGAAGCTCGAACTGAAAACATTGTGCGAAAAGTCGAAAATTTGGTACTAAAAGATTGGCGTGTAAAGATCTCTGTCATTGCCAATGAAGTCTGTATATCCGAAACAAGTGTTCTCAAAATTTTGCATGACGATTTGAGTATGAAGAAGGTGTCTGCACGGTGGATATCCAGATTGCTTACAGCTTAACAAAAACTGTGCAGAAAAGAAGTTTCTCAAGAAAATTTGGTCAAGTTGGAGAGGGACAAAACATTTTTTCTCGAATTATTACCGGAGATGAGACTTGGGTATATTACTGGGACCCTCCTACTAAACAAGAATCCATGCAGTGGGTTCATAAGGGCTCTCCACCACCAAAAAAGGCCAAGGCCCAATTTTCTGGAAAAAAACTGATGGCAACTGTTTTCTGGGATGCTGAAGGAATTTTGCTTTTTAAATATATGCCGAGAGGGTCTACCGTAAATGGAGAGGCATACGGAAACACAATTCTTATCCACAAAAAAACTTGTTGCTGCACGACAATTGTCGAGTTCATAAGGCAAACAAAGTTCAGCAGATAATCAGTGAGTGTGGGTTTATAGAGTTAAGGCATCCACCTTATAGCTCCGACCTAGCTCCGTCAGACTTCTTTTCTATTCAAAAATTTAAAAAAGCATCTCAGAGGAAAGCGTTTTGCTTCTGATGAAGAACTCAACGAAGCTGTTCAAGAATATTTTGCGGTGTTACCGAAGCATTTTTTTCTGAGGGTATGGTGCAACTGGAGAAAAGATGAAATACGTGTATTAGTGTTGAAGGGAGTTATGTAGAAAAATAAAAAAAATTTGTTCTCATGTGCTTTTTTTTATGGCTAGGTAGATAATATAAAAATACGCCCTCGTAGTATGAGCGTGACTGATATAGTACGTATATACAATCGATCTACATCAACGATTTGCACTATTCTGAAGGACAAAAATAGGATTAAGGAACTAGATGCGACAAAGGGAGTGACAAGAATATCTACGCAAAGGTTACGTATGCTCAACGACGTTGAAAGATTGTTGCTTATATGGATCAATGAAAAGCAACTGCCAGGCGAGAACGAGAACGTCATTTGTGAGAAGGCGAAAATGATTTTTGCCGATCTCGTTAAAAATACGCCAAGAACATCAACGGCTGAAGAGAAAGTATTTAAGGCTAGCCGTGGTCGGTTTGAGAAGTTTAAGAGGAGAACCGGCAACCACAGCGTTGTGAGACATGGTGAAGCAGCAAGCTCCAATACAAAGGCAGTCGAGAATTTCATTTGCGACTTTAAGAAACTTGTTGATTCTGAAGGTTATCTGCCGCAACAAAATTTTAATTGTGATGAGACAGGTCTTTTCTGGAAAAATATGCCAAAGCGAACTTATACAACAACAGAGGAGAACGTATTGCCCGGCCACAAGCCAATGAAAGACCGTCTAACGCTGCTATTTTGTGCTAATGCAAGCGGCGATTTGAAAATCAAACCGCTGCTGCTTGTTTACATTCAGAAACTCCACGAGCCTTCACTCGAAAAGAGTAGGCTAAATGTGATGTGGAGAGCCAACAACAAAGTTTGGGTGACACGTGATCTTTTTACGGATTGGATTAATGGAGTTTTTGGTCCTTCTGTGAAAAAATATTTAGTTGAAATGGACCTGCCACTCCATGTCTTGCTTGTTATGGACAACGCTCCTGCCCATTCTCCAGGTCTACAAGATAACCTCCTTGAACAATTTAAATTTATCAAGATACAGTTTCTGCCACCCAACACCACTCCGTTACTGTAGCTTATGGACCAGCAGGTGATTTCTAACTTTAAGAAGATCTATACTAAGGTACTCTTCGAGCATTGTTATGAGATGACTGAAGGGACCAATCTCACTCAGAGAATTTCGGAAATATCACTTTTACATTGTTACGTGCCTCAAGTTGATAGAGAAGGCATGGGAAGGAGTAACCAAGAAAACCCTCACTTCAGCTTGGAAAAAGCTTTGGCCGGAGTACGTTATCGAATGTGACTTTGAGGGGTTTGAGATGGTACCTGAGGAACCTGTAGTAAACGACATTGTGTCTTCAGCCGAGATCATGGGACTGGAGGTGGATAACAATGATATCGATGAGCTTGTTGAAAAGCATAGCCAAGAGCTAACCACCGAAGAACTTATAGAATTGCAGTCTGCGTTCCAGCAAGAAGTGGCGAAGCAGGATCTATCAGAGAAAGAGGAGGAAACAGTAGAGCAACAATCTTCTGACTCAATAAGAGAAATGCTGAAAGCATGGAAAAATGTTGTTTCGTACGTTGAGAAACATCACCCTAATAAAGCAGTGGCTCTATGTGCGCTACAAATTTATTTTACGATAATGCTGTCTCGCATTTTCAGCAAATTTTGAAGCGTCGACAAAAGCAAATGTCTCTAGACAGCTTTCTACTAAAAAAGAATTAGGTATGTAACATACATATTTTTTTTTGTTTTCTACAAATCGACTTCGAATTCCAGATTATACAGGGTGTACCACTTAAAACTCCCAGGTCAAGTATCTCGGAAACGGATAGAGATATTTGAATTTTGTAAAAAGTAGTTATTAAAGCATGTGATCGACTCTAGTTTGCTCTCACAATTGTGTTTTATTATGTGAAGATATAGATGGCGCTGCGATGAAAAGATTTTTTTTGATCGCCACAATCTTCATTTGTTTTTTATTTGAAAGACTATTAAAATTAATGTAAATTTTATTATTTGTGTTAGTTTCCAAAATTTAACGGTTTCATAGATATTCGTGTTTAAAGAAAGTAAGAGTAACTTTAATTTTTGTCTTTATTTTGTTTAAATATTTAAATGTATCAAATATAAGTAAGTTATTAGTTCTCTTCCGCAAACATTTAACAATGTATTTCTACTAAGTTTTTGAACACTTTCATAAATTTTATTATAAAGGTCCCTCATATCTGTTATGGGTTTCTTGTAAACTTCAGCTTTCAAGTAACCCCACAAGAAAAAATCAGGGCTAGATCCGGCGAACGAGCCGGCTACCTAAGGACGCCATTAGTACCAATCCAACGACGTGGGAACGTTTGATTAAAATAGTTAGTAACTATGTTGGCATTATGAGCAGGTGCCCCGTCTTGATGTAACCACATATTATTTCGCAGCTCTATAGGTACATCTTCCAAAAGTAGTGATAACTCATTTTGAAGGAAATGTAAGCAGTGCACACCAGTGAATGTTTCATGATAAGTTTAAAAAAATTTTGTTGCCAAGTATTTTTGAACGAATTTAGGGTAATTCAGGTCTGCTGAATTCAAAAATAAAAGCAGTTTTTCCAAATTGGCTCTAGTTTTTGAGGTAATGGATACATAATTTTTTAAGGAATTCAGCTATAACATATGCTTTTTATTTTTTAAGAATAATTTACAAACAAGAAATTTACGCAGAAACGAGAGTTCGACCCTGTTTAGTGAGCGTACCACGTGCCGACTGCTGATCACGTGATCAGTGCGTGCACTTGTTTGTCTTGTGTCTCTTGATTTTAACTGTCAGCTCGGCGTAAGCAGTTGTTCTACTAAGACTTAGCGTCGCGGTTATTGTGCTTTTCTTACGTATTTTGTGTATTTAGTTCTTATTGCCTACCTAGTGAAGTTATTTAAATTTAATAGACGTCAAGTGGAAGGTAGGAGTACATGTGACGAATATTTGTACCTATATTTTTAACTAAAGTTACTCTTTTTTCAGAGGAATGAGTTCTTCACGCAGAAGCTGTTTGAACAGCCCTAATGTCTTCTGCTACATTTGTGGCGAATATACTGTAGCGAAACAAAGAAAAAATATCACAGATTTTGTTAGACAAGCTTATCAAGCTCATTTCGGCGTACAGCTTGGAGACCAAGACAAGTCCTGGGCTCCCCATATAGTGTGCAAAACGTGTGTCGAATGTTTACGACAGTGGTCAAACGAAAAAAGAAAAAGTTTGAAATTTGGTGTGCCCATGGTGTGGAGAGAACCTAAAAACCACCATGATGATTGTTATTTTTGTTTAGTTAATGTAAAAGGTTTTAACAAATACAAGAAAGGCAAATGGGATTATCCTGATTTAGAATCAGCACGAAGACCTGTGCCACATAGCGAAGAGATTCCCGTACCAGTATATACAACACTGCCAGATGTTCTGATGGCGGAAGAAGAAGAAGAAATTGAGGACCAGTACAGTAGCAGTGGAAGTGAATATGAGCAGGAAATACAATCAACACCACAGCAGTTCTCTCAAGAAGAACTGAATGACCTGATACGGGATCTCGGTCTATCAAAGCAAGCATCTGAACTTCTGGCATCCAGATTAAAAGAAAAAAACTGTCTACAACCAGATATAAAAATAACCATTTATAGAACACGAGAGGTGAAACTTGTTCCCTACTTTAGCCAAGATGAAGATCTTATTTATTGCAACAACATTCCCGGACTTTTTCGTCAAATGGGAATACAATTTGTTCCAGGTGATTGGCGACTATTCATAGACAGTTCCACTAGAAGCTTAAAGTGTGTTTTGCTACACAATGGCAACCGATATGCGTCAATTCCTATCGCCCACTCAACAAAACTTAAGGAAGAATATCAAAACATCAAGTTGGTATTACAGAAACTATCCTATGAAGAACATCAGTTTTCCATTTGTGTTGATCTAAAAATGGTCAACTTCTTGCTTGGGCAGCAAGGTGGGTACACAAAATACCCTTGTGTTATCTGCTTGTGGGATAGTAGGGCGAAGCAAGATCATTGGAATATGGTTAATTGGCCAATAAAACAAAATATGACTGTAGGAACAGCAAATGTCATAAACGAACCATTGGTTGACCGTGAAAAAATCATTCTCCCACCGCTCCACATCAAGTTAGGACTAATGAAACAATTTGTTAAGGCTTTGAGTAAAGATGGCGAGTGCGTCAAATAAATTTGTAGATCGTTTCCTAGGCTAAGTATGGAAAAGCTAAAAGCGGGTATTTTTGATGGCCCTCAAATTCGCAAACTTATTAAGGACTCTAATTTTACAAATCACATGACGACACTTGAAGCTGCTGCTTGGTGTAGCTTTGTTATGGTAGTTAAAAATTTCTTGGGTAATCACAAAGCGGACAATTACGAGGAATTAGTGCAACAGATGTTATTAAACTTTAAAAACTTGGGTACTAATATGAGTATTAAAGTACACTTTCTTCACAGCCACTTGGATAAATTTCCCGACAATCTTGGCAATTTCAGTAAGGAACAAGGGGAACGGTTCCACCAGGATATAAAGGAGATGGAGGTAAGGTATCAGGGCAGATGGGATCATCATATGATGGCAGACTATTGTTGGAGTCTCCAACGTGATGTACCTGACGGTCCTCATAAAAGAAAATCCTCCAAAAAGAGCTTCTTTCCTACGAATTAGATGTAATTTTTTAAATTAAATTATTTCTTTGCTGTTATACCTAATCAATAAATGAATTTTATTATTTCTTCGTTTCTCTTTTTTGATACCACTTTAATATTTTTTACTAAAAGTTGCTTATAAGGGCCATTGGCCTATTAAATTGATATTTTTCTCTATTTTATCATATTTTGATAATATATCTCTAAAATTAGAGCCAATTCACCTAAATGGACTTCAAATTCGTGATCAGCACCACGAAATTACCTAGAAATCGCCCAAACATTGTTGACAATAAAATTAGTGTTGATCAGTGTTATCTCCTATTCTTAAATGGTGCGCTAAATAAACTTTGTACGGAAAGTATTTATTTTCTTTTAGAATCCTACGGCAACAGGTTACAGATAGATCATGCTGTTCTTTTAATTGCCGTAATCATAAATGTGGATTATTATTAACTGTTTGTTGTACCGCTGTAATTTCATCATCTCGCACTCTTTTCTGCCTTAATGGTTTTTGTTTTTTCAAGCTACGGTAATTTCTGAGATTTGCACACACACTTATAAATGTTTTGTGATCTGGAAAAGGCCTGTTTGGAAAGCGTATCGCATTGCTTCAGATGCATTTCTACGGAATTCTCCATAAATTAAAACCATATTCAGTTTGTCTTCATTTGTGTGTAAAACCATATTTTTAATACAATCTCAACGCAAAGTGAGTAAATGTTTGAATGAAGCTAATTGTAAAGATAATTAATAATCAAGCAAATGTCACTAATGTGTGCTAATGTCAAAATATTTTAAATAATGTTATTGCCATACGTTGGGCATCGCCATATAATTTATATGCTGTGACAACATTTATTTGTGTGTATTACCACACGTAGGGTATAGTCTTTTGTACATGCTGTACTCTTAAAATTATTCTTTATACACCAAGAACTTATAATTGGTTTTGTATTTTTTATCTTATATTGTTGGAGCATGTACTTTATGACTATTGTGGGTCCTGGCAATGTATGTGGTTCCTTCTCCTTTGCTGATGATTTTTCTCTTGCTCATAATAGGGAAGAGGTAATAGTTTTGTTCAAAGAAAAACTGTATGTCTATACAACATAATCATATATCTTTTATTTTGTAATTTATAGATTCAAAAATAATTTTTATATACACACCTTTATGCTCTAAACAAGATACATAATTGAAAAATGCTCATATCATCTATACCTAATGCCGGTTGTAATGTATGTAAATCTTTTATTTATTTATTTATTCTGCCAAACAAAATAAATATTTATCCTGTAAATAAACAAATGTAGACTTTTATTGTACATTTATGGATATACTTATCGATGTAGTTATATTTATGTATTGGCTTCAATTAATTGCTTTAGACAACCATTTGCACGTGTTGTATCTAGCTCTTAATCTTTGCCTTGTGAAATTTTTAATTAATTATTTGCTTAACTTGAAAGAGATTAATGATGCCTAGACAATACGATGAAGAAAATGCTCATTTGCACGTAGCATCTCTCCAACTGACCAACACCATTAATCCTATTTGGTTGTAATTCCAACTTTATGAATTTAAAACAAACCTTACAGGATAAAATATTTACTTATCTATCTTGTCCAACAATACATTGATTAATCATTTGCACGTAAAAACCAATGTCTGTCCAACAATTTGTATAACTTCCTTTTCAAAGAAAAATAAACTTACTTGCTATCAAAATATTTATTTTGAATGTCCATTATGAACGCTTCAAGTGAATTCAAAATGTATTAAAATAAAATAAACTACTATGACTATACGTGATGAAGAAATAATGAAAACTACAATGTAACAATCTAAAACGTCTTATTCTTTAAGAGATCTTCCTTTCGGAAGTCTTATGAGAAGTCTCCTTCTCGGAATTGTCATCAGAAGTCCTCTTGTCGAATCTTGTTTTCGTATTTATAGCGGTAAAAAAAACTCTATGTTGACCATTGCGCCCTCTAGTCCATATTTAGGTTGGTACTGGAATACACTTTCCCGTGAAACCGCTGCCCGCATGTTGCCGTCTTGATACACGCACACATACACATATTGTTCTGACAGTTCACAATTTACCAAACGTCAACACAACTTTCCAATTCAAAGGTCCCCTCTGCCTCGCACAGCATTTCCAACGGTAGGTTTATTCTTGTCACTAATACCATCCTTCTTTGTATTCGTCAATGAACCTATTGCCTTGTTCATTGTTCGATACATATTTTTTCTTTCCATTTATTAATGTCAATTTCACTTTTCTTTTAGCCGGATTGCGACTTGGCAAAATGGGAAACATGTTGGAGATAACCATTATTTTTCTTCCCGCACTGCCTGTACCTGTAGGACACGTCTGTTTCTCCACTGCCTCTCTATCCTCTATCCAAGATCTTTCTATTGGTAATATATCAATCTGCAATAGACTTTACACAAGTTTTATATATTTTGTTGTCTTTTGTAGGTCATTAAATCGTACACGTCTATTTCCAGTCTCTGAAGCATTGTGTTACAAACAAATCATAAACACATATACTTTTTATTTATGATATCAGCTACCTTTAAATACAAAAATGTTATTGCTGATTGTTTCTACGTTTTACATATTTTTTATATCCTTTCTTAGTCTATTTATAAGCTAAGGTAAATTTTATCTTTTAATACAATTTAATTCTTAAACTCTCATAAGATTTTTACTGCTTTATGCATACAAATCATAATAATTTACTTATTTATATTTCTTGCATATCGTATTTCATCTTTTTCATGATATGTATACCATACATTTTGTTTATTCTTTTACAAAAGAAATATATTACTTATATTTATTTTGTCTTTATTTCATATTTTTATTTAATAAATTTTTATTCTACATCTTTTGTTTCATATTTATTTAATAAACTTTATTTTGTATTTTCTCATTATTTACTTGAATAATAATAGTTTTTTAAAATCACTTTTATAAATTGACTATGAGTATGCAACTTTGTATACCTTCATGTAGTTCTTGTTGCATAGTTTTACTCAATAATATTTAAATAGGATTTTTGTTATTTTTATTTTTTTATTTCAAAGCTTAAACTAATTCTTAAATTAATCTCTAAAGCTATTCTTATTCTACAAATTTTGCGAGTTCACGGCAATACCTATGGGTGCCTATGAAGTGGAATTTATAAAAAGGAGCTAATTATAAAATTTTAATTGTGAAGTAACTATACTAGCAAGAATTGTGAATACGTTTACTGCTATTTTCCCCCTACAAATTAAATATTTAAACAAAATAAAGACAAAACTTTAAAATTACTCTTACTTTTTTTAAACACGAATATCTATGAAACCGTCAAATTTTGGAAACTAACACAAATAGTAAAATTTACATTAATTTTAATACTCTTTCAAATAAAAAACAAATGAAGATTGTGGCGATCAAAAAAATTCTTTTCATCGCAGCGCCATCTATATCTTCAGATAATAAAACACAAATGTGAGAGCAAACTAGAGTCGATCACATTCTTTAGTAACTACTTTTTACAAAATTCAAATATCTTTATCCGTTTCCGAGATATTTGACCTGGGAGTTTTAAGTGGTACACCCTGTATATTTCGTTCCGCGATAGAAGAAAAATGAAGAATATTCACGCTGTTTAATAATATGTATATATTTATATGAATGAACGTTATATACTAAAAAAATCAGTATTTTTTTCTGCATGGAACGCATTATTGTATTTTGTATGAATTTATACGGAAAATATTGTTTCGCTTAACGAGTGTTTCGGATTACAAGTAAGATATTTGAACGCATTATGCTCCTTAAGCGAGGTTCCACTGTACTTCTTTAACATGAAATGGCGAGAATGTTCCTGACGAAATATTCCCAGGGAATTTCCGAATGTCCGGTAACTTTGGCAATTGCCATAAGTTCAACAAGGTTTAAATTGACGACAAACACTGGTGGATGTAGATTTATAATGTAGCGATCATTTTCTTATTGCTACTATAATGACGTATTGTGATCATGTAAATTTTCAATCCCGAGATTTTTGTTGAACTTCATATTTCGGGGTCCATGGATTAGAAACCAAACATTTTTTCGAATGTTTGTGCATCTTTTTATCGCCACCATATTATTACAAAAAAATATTATTATTTATTGTGTCTGATATAAATGGTTTTCTGAAAAACACAATATTTTTACAGTATAACGGTAACATGCCTCCTTCAATGATGCAATCTGCAATGATGGGGCCGCCATTCACTTCAATACCACCTGGTCAGGAGAGACCGTTCATGATGCCCCAAAATATGCCACTACCGCATTTTCCTCCGGGCATTCAACCACCTAATCATCCACAGCATCCAATGGGCCCAATGGGTCCGATGGGTTCAATGCAAACAATGAGTGGAATGCCTTCGAATGTGCCTCCACATTCTATGCCTCCTCAAGGGGTTCCTCCTGGCTTGCATCACCCTGTTCAACAACAGCCACAAACTATGCACAGAATACCGCAACAGATGCAGCAAGGTCCTTTTCCGCCACCTCATGGGTAAGTTACTGTTTAGGAAAGATTCTTTAATCTTCAAAACATTGTTCTTTCAACATGTATATACCTATAGCAATATATTTTGATATTTTATAATAAGATGTGTTTTTGTCACATTGCTTGGATGAGGACAATGAGTGTGTGATGCATTTCCGTAATTTGTATATTTTGTGAGTGGCTACAAATCAGCACATCAGTTAGTGTGTCTATAGAGTAAATCAGTGAGAAATTATATGTGTATTATATATTAATCTTTAATTAGTAGTTTAATTTACCTATCAGTGTGACAAATTTAATCCTTAATAGTCACACCTCCAAAAAATAACGTAATAGTCATTTGGGGTGTGGTATACGTACAATTTGCACTTCGGTTAGTTAATGTTAAATTGACAAAAAAAATCCGTGATACGTTTTGAATCCCCAGTCACGGGGATATATAAACACTTTTTCAAACCTGCAATTTTACATATACAAAAAAAGTGCAAAAAAAAGTTCCGGAAATATGAGTTTTTTTGCAAAAAAAAAAACGGTAGTAATTTCAACTTTCAATAAAAAAAAATTCGTTTCATGCACCTGAAATAGTATACTTCCAAGTGGGATTGATACATTTTCCGACCTTTCCAAAAAGTATATATTTTCATGATCGAAGGTGGGATTTTTTACGGAGAAGTTATACTCGTATTTTTGCGATATAAAGTCAATTTAATGTTGAAAAATTAATATAAAAATATTTTCAAAACTATTATTATAAAGAAAAAAGGCTATCATAATATAAAAGATGATTATTCTATTCCATAAGTGCATTTGACGCACAAGCGCGACGTATGTCGCACATCGACCTCTCTCAACTGGGACACTGCATATTGGTCTTTTTGTGGTTTATTAACACAATAGTCAGACGGGGTGTCGTACACCCCACAAATTTTAACGAACCAATTCCAAGACCTACCACAGTAATACTGACGCGTGAGCCCAAATAATACCTATCGGGGCCCACAATCGAAGCCATACGACAATACAAGCCGGAATGCAGGAGCTCGAGCGGCGTGTGACGTCATGATTGTGGTCGGGCACTCGTCGTTTCACTTAGAGTACAGGTGAATGTCTCTCGCACTTAACTGCCTCTCCATTTTCCTAGTGCCTGTAAGCTTACGGTCTGTACTAGTTTGTACACTTCATTTGATAATTTTAACAAACAATTTTTATAGTTATCATAAAATGCCAAACTGCTGTGTGCCCGGATGCCGAGGTAACTATTATAAAGGTCAACGTGTTACAGTGTTTAGGTTTCCTAAGAACGGCAAAATAAAAGAAAAATGGATACGAAGTATTCCAAATGTAGTGTTGTATGTTCTGATAAAGCGATTGATTAACACAAATAAAATACACAAGGTTGTTGTTTTTACTATCTGTTTATTGACATCTATCATCTATCTATATCATAAAATCACACTAACTTCATGCGCTTGTTCGTTGCCAACTGTCTTTCCATTCCCTCAACAAACGATACACTACATTCACAGAGAAAATTATATTGTCACTGATTATAATTCAAGAGTCTGCATTAAACACTTCTCAGAAAATTTTATTGTACGGGAAGATCGAATGACGAGGTCAGATGGCACAGTTTTGGTCATGCCACGAATAATTTTAAAATTAGCAGACGATGCGTATCCAACAATTTTTAAAACCAGCCTAGTTATATGTCAACATTTTTGCCAGTAAAGCGGAAATGCCCTGAGGAAAGGCAAAACGAAATTGGGAAACGATTGAAAAAGGCTCAAAATGCTCTAACTCATACATGTACTTCTTTAATTGAACTATCGAAATACTTAATATGTGATTTAAGTTTCGAATATGTATTGTTAAGTCATTTCAAACAGATGATTTAGAAGCTAGGTTTGGACAGTATCGACAAATGAGTGGAGAAAACTATCACATATCTATAACTTAAGAGGGGCCTTTACCTACAAATAGAAACGTATGCAACTTATATTACTCGCGGGACGAGTCGACGCAAGGGGGTGTGAGTGGGTGGAGCTACACGTTATGAGGTTCCGATCCGAACGCTTCGGTTTTATTCATAGATAAAGGAATACTAAAGATGGGAAACATATGTATAAAGAATGAAAAACTTACGGAACTGCCCTCTTGCGGGTCTAGTCACGTATTACTTTCATATACTTATTCATATTTTGAAATATTTAATTATTATTTTTGGATGTGAACAAATTAAATGGGTTCATTTTCACTTCGCTTTAATGCACATCTTAAAGTCGGATGAAAATTAATACATTCAATTTGTTTAGAATAAAAGAATACTCTCTTTTTAATTTATTTTCAGCCATCACAATAGTACAACATTATTTCTCATTATAATGTACAATTGTAATGATAAATAGATCTAGAAAAAAATAATAAAAAAGAAATTCTTATAAAAAAACAATTTCAGAAATGATGAAGTTACTTTATTACAAATAATTGATCGATATACAAATACATACATGTGTATAACAAATAATAATATATAATAAATTATGTACATAATCAAGTATTCTTAATTTTTATGAAGAACTTCTTGTGTTTAATATATTATTTAGACTTATATGATTTTTTAGCCCAAGTACCATCAACAACTACAGTTAGAAGTGGAAACCCATCACTATCTAGCTCTCCTTTAGATATAGCTTCAGCCTTCTCTGCTTCTGCAGCTTCCGCCATTTCTTCCACGGCATTTTCTTTTATTACTTCATGAACGTGCTTTTGTATATCATAATACGTTCGCGAAGACATGGTAGGCATATTCATAATTGAAAAACGCTCTTCCATTTGAGTAAAACTTTGTCCCGTGCACAAGTTTCCAAAAACCTACAATGCACATTTTGAAGACAAGCGTTTGCGGTAGCTATTTAGCCATACTCAAAATATTTTAAGCATCTCCTTGAAAATGTTGACTTTTACACTAATATAGACATAAATAGCTTAGATTACTATAACAAAATCATTAGTTTATAGTTTTCCCGGGGGACACCTAACATTATTTTGAGTCTAATTTCTATGTACATTAAAACATATAAAGAGCAAATACTACAATAACACATAGACACCGTAATCATAACGACTTCCAGGTGATTACAAATTTTTAAATGTCTTACCACAGCTTCATTTATGCCCATATCTTTTGAGCTATCACGTTCAATGTTAGAAAAAAGTTTTTCAATTGCACCACATATGCTACATTTAAATACAAATTTACAATTTAATCCATTTCTCAATTCTTTTAAACAAGTCATGTGAGTTGAATTGCATCCATATGACGATTCATGGCCGCCAAAACTTTTTAACTGCTGAATTATCGTTCCTGGTTTCTTTTTTTATAAGAAAATTACCTTCCTCGGGTTCATTTTCAGGTGGAAGCTTGGCACTGTAATAATTTGTAAATTTGTAAATAATGCCCAAAGTCTACAGTTTCGATTGTAATACGTACTTCCCATTACCTTGTGAGTTGCTTAAATAGATGTGTTCAGAGTTTCCAACATTAACCCCTTCAGGGGATGACAAATCAATGGAAGTTGCATCAGACCTAACAGCAAAAGCGTATGTATTAAAAGCGGACTGTAAGAAAGGCAATCCAAAATGAAAATTTTAATATACACATAAAATGAATCGTCAAATATTTAAATTCTGAAATCTACTCGCATATTGGTATTATGTACTTAGTTAAATTAAATCGAATTAACAAATATCAAAATAATGTAAATAAAATTGTAGACTAAAAATTACTTACCTCGTATTTTGATTTTTCATACGATTTGCATGCTTACTTCTTTGTATGATTGATCTTTTATGATAATCCAATTTTTGCTTGCCCATAACTTATATTATTGAAGCGTGAATCGTTCGTTAATTTTAGAAAAAAACAGAATACGCAGTTATAGGAGTAACTATTTAATATCACTAATTAATGTTATTTACGTATATTTATATCCAATTCATTAAATAGACACATACATTTATTTCTACAATTTCTCTATACTGTCAGTCATGTCAATTTTAGTTTTATTGACAAACCTTGTCTCCATGACACCCATTCGTATTTCGTGACATTACACTCGAATATTATATGACATTTCTTTTTAATTACAAACTGTCACTCTGACTTGGAATAGCCGACCGATTCCGATAGATTTTTGTCTTCCCTAGGACTGGTAGAGATACCGTATAGTGAGGATAGACGACGCAAAAGCTTCGAAAAACGACGAGTAAAATGTGTGTGACAATGTTTACTGTTTAATGTTTTTTATCTTCAAAAATAATTACAGAAAGTTTTTTTTTTTTATGTCGTACATCAAATGTGCAGCTGGCGCGGGGAGGTCGTTTTTTTCTTTTTTTGTATCAGCCTTAGTTAGTAGACATTCATCAAATTCATGCATTTTTGGGGTTATTTCTGAGACACATAACTTTTTTAAGAAAATAAATTAGTACAAAAACGGACCTTGCCATTATAAATTGATGCCTTTTGCATCACTAACCCAAATTTGAGATTCTAAAATTACAAAATGAGTTTAAAAAACGCGAAACGGCGATGCCTTAATTTTCGACAGGTAAACGCCCCTCTTAAGTTTTAGAATCAGAAAAAAAAAAATAAAAATGATAAATTTATTAACATTAGAATCTTTTAAAAGTGGAGAATTTTCTCTAAAAGACTTTTAAAATATATGTGAAAATGGGATAGCAAATGAAGCTATCGTGAGTGTAGAGCAATTTGAGAAGCTGTAATTATAATGGAAGACGTGATGATATCATCAGATCAAATTGAAATTTTGGTATACATAGCCGGTTACATTGTTCACGTTATTGGTAGAAATTTGCAGTGAAAACAATGTAAAGAAATGATTTCATACAACAGGGACCTTGAAATTGAAACTAATAATTGTAATACCGAGATTTTTCATTATTTAAAACATTTAGATCGCGGCGGATTAAAATATCCCAAGCAAATCTTTATAGATATTACTTCTCAGATGTTTTTACTTTTTAAAGTATTAATAAATGATAAATTTGAAAGTCAGTTCCTAAATTGTCAGAGTCAAAGAATTGTTTTAAAAAAATTATGTTATCGGCTACTTGATATATAAAGATATTCAAATATATGAGGCCTGTGATGAATGTGGTTGTTCCAATTTTAATTTAATTGAGAAGTGTAGAGTTAAATTCAGTAACATTTTACTCAATAATTATTCTAAAGTTCGACAAGATAAGATTATTCATAACGGTATAAAAGAAAGTAAAGTTAAGAAACTATCTAGTCGATAACATGTCGCTGTTGTCGTAAGTTTCGTCATTAGATTTTTCTGTATCATCTGTGTGTTATTGTAACTCTTTGTATCTATTGATTTAATTTTTCTTTAAGATGTCTGAATATTTATTTTTTAAGTAGAAAATCTATAGTTCACCATGTTTTATTTTAAGAAAATATCAAAGATATCTTTGTTAAATGTTTCATAATTCCATAGCTATTAAAAATAATATTTAATATTTAGCACTAATAAAGTCATTGTTATAAACTGTATTTAGTTCTTCTCAAGAAATGTATGTTAAATTTGCTTTTCTTAACACACAAAACTATATTTTTTGGAAGAAACTTGATATAACATAGTAACGTCGCTTGTCGCTGAGGAACAATCCCGTCCACGATCGTGACGTCACGATTCCTGCATTCCGGCTTGTATTGTCGTATGGCTTCGCCACAATTGAAGGTTCGAACTACCTGTTGATGGAGTAACATATCCCGTTTTCTTCCATTTTGAAGGCGGTATTCGACGTCGAAAAAAGGCTGGGGTGTATCACACCCCATATGACTATTAAAGGTTAAACCTCTTGAAGAAAAAAATAATGAAAACAATGACGCCCACGCATGTGTGATTATGTTACCGGTAGGCAATCTGGGTAAAAACAATTGAACATAGACATAATCAGGACAAGAAGTTTTTTATATACGAGATAGATTATTTAGGTATAACAGAAAGTATGAAAGAAAAAGAAGAAAAACAATGAACGAGATAAATAATGAAAATATGATAATAAAAAAAAATTTAGCAGAGATTAATTGTAAATTACGCAAATATGACTGCTTAAATACTGAGATAGTGAAGTTTTCAATATTTAGGCTTAGATGCATTACACTTGAAAAATTGAACCAAAGTAGATTATAGTTGATGCTCACTATACTAAGTAGAAATTGTTTCATAGCAATGTATCGAACCGAGTAAAAAAAATATTGTATAAATTTCAGGGTAGGCCACAATGCAAATTGAGGTTGAATGTAACACAAAAATGTTATCCTTATTGATGATTCACGGTAGATCTACAGTTTAAAAAGTGGATATAAACGTTTGCCTCACTGAATGCATTGTTAAGAAATAAATCAATTTTGCTTGTCAATTCTGTACATTTTGTGGTGGTTGTAGGTGTAATAAAATAATATGCAACATAATACATTATCTCAATCGCAAATGTCGTTTTGATAATTACATGTAATTTATTTTTTAGGATGCCAAACTTTCCTCCTGGTCCTTCGAACTTTTCTCAAAACGGTCCACATTTAACGCATGTTCAAAACGGTCCACCTGGAGGCCAAAACATAAACTATCCTCAATCGTCAAACACTCACATCATGTAATTGCCTTAATCGAGAAACTATCGTATTATACATATATCTATGAATTTTAGAGCATTATTTATTCATTGATTGGTAAGAATATCTAAAAGTACTGTCTTGTTTTCATAAATGTTTTTTTTAATTTGTCTATTTGTTATAATATGTTTGTCGACTTTGTTTATTTGTTTTCCATACTTTCGCGATAGTCGATATTCTAAGATGCTCTTTTATACTTGTATTAAGTTGCAAAAGAAATGGAGTGACACACATTTGTGTATGTACATATAAAATATTCTTTTGTAGAGGATATGAAACAACTATATTCAGTGATAATGTAAGAAGTATGTATATTTAAATGATTATTTTAGAGAGATTTGCACTCAAGTCCGATGTAAAAAATATAAGTCACTAATGCTGTAAAGTGTAAAAATACAATTTATCAAGAAATATTTATTATGTCGGTATGTAGTCATATAAATAAATTCATATATTTGATGTAAATTTATTATAATAAAGTTTATCTTAATCTGTTTTTATTTATTTCAAAACTTTTTCAATATTTACCTCCCATTTCCTATATTACATGGTATGTACACTAGATGTTCTGGTTTCATTTTATTGTAAAGCAAATTAAAACTTGATAAAAACTCATCAACGTCGAAATTGCCGTTTTAATAAAGCTATCTTTTAATTTGAAGTATTAATGCCAATGCACATACTATTTGATATATGAAAACAATAACAGTACTTTCAGTTTCCAGAGCTTTAAAGCTGGCTTATTGAGCATTGTTTATACTTAAGTCAAGTTGTTGCTTTTGCTTAGATAACCGAACTTCGAGAGATACAGTTTGTGATAGTTTATTTGGTAACTGACTGCTGAACTGAACTATTATAGCAGGCGTGTTCTCAAAGTAGATTTGTAGAAAGAGGATATTATAGGGTATGGAATTGACCGAGGATCATATTTAAACACAAAATTACCAAATGCACCCATATCTTTTTTTAGTTGTTTGTAAACAGATTTCATAGGCGAAGGTCATTATACAAGTAATATGGTGCAATTGGTCATATAAGTCATGTACTGACATATACAGTTGAGTGTTCCACTTGCAAGTTCAGTAGTTTCAGAACTATTTCGAGCAGTTAAAATAATTAGGACTTTAAATTCTGATATGATTGAGTCGCTTTGGCAACCGACATGCGCCAATAAATTAAAATGACGTCAAATTTGAGATGTTGCAAAATTTTGTCTCTCAGATTATACTTCGAAAAGCTTAGGACTGTCATAGATAACAATATTCAGACATCTTTTGACATTTGTCATAATTACCTTAGACCATTTATACATATAGACACGCCGTTTTCCGTCCCGCCTTGAATACGAACTGAAGCAAACATCGCCCACCTGTGACGTCACTTAGACCATTTAAACATATGTATAAATGGTCTAAGTGACATCACATTCACGGGTGGGCTTGTTTCTGCTGTTGTTTGTATGTCTAACGTCCTAACGTATATTTATCGAGATTATAATGTTTTTAAACAAATATTCTTCAAATAAGAAAATTGGGAATTTTAATAAACTAAAATGAAGGATTTTCTTTACTTTTGTAGTACAAAGTCTAGGTATGTAGTTGCATCGTGCCCACCCGTGACATCACCCGCCTAGAATTATGTTTGCTTCACTGCTTGATAGTTAAGGCGTGTCTATATGTTTAAATGGCCTAAGATAATTACCATTTCACGTTTGTTATAATTGCCATCCAAACAATATAAATTTGTCAACAATGCTTTTCTGCTGTACAAAATATTATTAAATAATATACATATATATACAGATTATAAACCACTCCTATAGTCACTGCATCGTATATCGGAATGATTCGGAAAAATAGTAGCGGGGCGACGTGACGTAAGCGCTAGCATCAGTTGCATTCTGTTGATGAATTAGAGCAGTTGATGTTTTCGTAAAATTTTGAGTTATTTCTTACCTACATTAAATTTATTTTCTTAAATTTCATAATAAAGTACGCAAGCAAATGATTTCGATAATCACGTGAAAGGAACTACATTTTTATCAGATTTTGTTAGAACATTTTCCTGTTTTGATAAATTTAAACAGGTAATGAAAATTGTAATTTCAGTGTAGTATTTAAAACAAGTTTTTAATAAAAAAAAGCATAGACATCTAAGTAGTCTTCAGAAGTTGGTTCACTCTAATAAAATGAAAAATAAAACCATTACATCTGTACCTAAAGAAGCCAGTAAATACTGGTAATAAAGAAATAACGTAAAAGCAGTTCAAATAATCGCAAATATGCCAAAGCGAATATAGAAAGTACCAGCGTGTTATATTTACGAAAACATCAACTACCCTACTTCATCAACAGAATGCAACTGATGCTATTCTAACGGTAGCGCTTACGTCACGTCGCCCCGCAACTATTTTTCCGAATCATTCCGACATACGATGCAGTGACTTTAGGAGAGGTTTATAATCTGTATATAAATAATTTGTATTAAAGTTTAGGTATAGAAAACTAATATTTGCAACTGGCGTTTATGTAATAGTATTTTACTAGCGGGAGCTATATATCCTGAAATAATTAGTTTACTTTTATTGTATTCCAGTCGATGGGGATTTGTAGTTGCATTGAATCGTCGTCTTTAGTTCCTACTTGGCAGTGTCGGTTGCTAAAACGAGTCAACTATTTTAACGTAGTACCATCTACTAAAAAAGGAATGTTGGGTTTCATAAACATTGCAGTCTAGATATTTGTTCTTACTTGTGTAATGACAATAAAATTATGTAGGTATAATAGTAAATCGTAGTCTATTCTAAGAAAGAGCTCCTATATATGAGATTTCGTCTGCATTTTTTCCATAGTGGGTTCTTGCAAAACAGTAATGATAGATGCATATTCAAGGTTTGGAAATACTAACCTGCAAAATGATGTCCTACAAGCTGATGCTTAGTTAATACCACATAGCATATGCAAGGACTCTGCAATCTAAACTAATTTTAAGTTCATTATTCATTTTATTTATATAATTGGGTGGTGATCTATAAAATACAAAATACATATTATTTCTTCATTTTGTAGTTCAAATCCAGCAAACTCTCCGTATTTTATTTATCTTACGAAATATAATAAACTTTAAAAATCCCTCACGCTTCTACCTACGCCGATGAAGAAAGGAATTTAACAGTAAAAACGACTTCTTTACTTCTCCTTTTCTGGACGAAAACAGATGTTGCAGTTCACCATATGAATAGTGCTATTCAGTAACTGCGTGATGTTATACATTATTTCTTTTGGCCTCATACGTTCGGTCGGTAATTATAATCTTATCTAAGTCAAAACTATTTATAAATAAAATTATAGGTATATATGTGAAAGAAGTTTTAGTTTCCTCTCAGCCTTTTTGTCACTTTTTTTTTTTTAATTTTAACTCACTCTTTGTCTGTTTGAGAGAATAAAATGTTTTCAATCTTACCTTAGAACATGTAATCTAGACAGAAGATCACCCGGCAATAAGGACATCAGAAAATCATGCTAGCTCCGCCTACCGCAGAAACAGGGACTCACTTTTCTCTTTGCCGCTTCTCTAATTCAAAACCGAATGGGTATGCCCCTAATTTTCAAATAATTGAAATTATTCGCCCCAAAAATATGTCTCCAACGACACTAAACAAAATTAAAATGAGTTGTAGGTATATAATTAGTTTATTACATTATTTTGTTTAAGTACATATACAGAAAATACGTATTTAAACATTCTTATGTAATTCATCTAAAGTTAATTAAACTTATCCATACAATATAACAGCATTTTGTTTTATATGTTTTATTACATCTGTCGTAGTATATGTGCCTCCTAAATCCGGGGTGTATATCTTATCCAACAACAAGGTTTTTGAAATTGAATCTTTGATTATCCTAGCATGCCGTTTCCGTTTCAGGTAGTAAAGAAGACTAATGGTCGCGTTCAGCATTGCGATGGGGTTAGCTCGATCTTGACCTGTTGAAGAAAATATACAAAATGTACAACTCCAAAATAAAGTTCAATTCAACTTAAAACAAAATAAGCAGTAATACATATTCAATAAGATTGTTTATCCCGATTCGACGATACATGACACGTATTCGGCATGTGCAGCTTTTTCCATCAAGGGCTTTGAGAAATTACGATAAGTAAGATAGCTAGATGAGTGACAGGCACTCTGTAAGGACAACTTGGAATTACTTAATGTTTTTACATAAACACGGCGATATTTCTTATTTGCTTTATGTTGTGTTTGAATTACGCGCTACACTACAGGGGACAGTAACCAGAGAAATAGAGTAGGGGAGAACGCGCTTCGACGAGTGCGCATCCAGTTTTAAGCAAACGCTATTGTGGTCGCCATTTTGCAGGGTAATTGGCACTTGTGTTGTTGTAATTGTCAAGCTTGGAGGTTATTTTTAATTAATTGTATTAAAAAGGACTTGTGTGTGTTATTAACATGTCGTGCTCTGTGTTGGGCTGCAGTAACAGTCGAAGATTTAAGCCGGAAGGCATTTCTTTTCACACGTAAGTTTGTTTACATTTTTCTAAGTCAATGAACTTTACATGCGAATTGTTGAGCTAGGTATAAATATTACCGTAATAGAATGAAAGAATTGCATCTTTAAGAGCGCGATTAATTCTGCACTATTTGTAGATTTCCACGGGGTGATTCATTGAAAATGTGGTTAGATGTGCTAGGAAAAAATGTTGAAACGTGGACCTGGTCCAAAAATAAAGTTATTTGTTCCAAACATTTTTGTAAGGCTTGTGAGCAACCTTCAAAATGGCGGAATTCAATTTAACTTAGTTGGCGCATCTTTAAGCGCGTTCTCCCCTACTCTATTTCTCTGACAGTAACACATACAGGTTGGCAGTATCGATATATATGTCAAGCAAGTTTAAGTATTTACTGACGCCAAAACGGGTGTGCTTTATGTTAAGTTGTTTGTATGTTTATAAGTGTATATTCAATAGTATAAATGAATATAAGTTTCATTTAAAGCAGTTTACTCTGTCTAAGAAGTTTATTTTCATCCTTCCCCTAAAACTTTATTATTGATCCTTGAAAGATTTCTATCTTAGATTCCTAGAATAAAATGCCTGATGTAATATGTAGTAAAAGAAGAAGCATTATATAGTCTACGTCGATGTTATGAGTAACTTGTAACAATAATAACTTTCGAAACAACTTATTTATCGATAAATTTAGAACAATATTGTATAAATGCGATAAATATTTAAAATGTGTCATCTACAGAATGTCCCCGGATTTCGTTTACAAGAGGGAAAAAATTCTTATTTTTGATTTTATAGTAAAATGCTAAAGGAATTAAATTTTATGCTTCATTTCAAATGACCAAATCTGTAATTAGAATGACGAAACTGTTAAACCGATATTTAGAATTACAAATTTTTATTTTCTTTTTTTTCAATCACAACATTAAAAAAAGAAGTAGACAAAATGTTTAAAACTATTCTATTAAGTCGCCACCCCTTTCAGCACACAATTCAACTCGTAAGCCGCAGTTCCTTATAACTGCTGAGAATAGGTTTGTTCGGGTTTAACATTACGAACGGTTCTAACACAGTTCTGTTGCTGCGCAGAACTGTATGCGTCATAGTACACCGTTCGGAACGGTCTGGGAACGGTTCCGAACGATTCGATGCCTTTATCCCGAATTAGTTCTACAGTTCTAGAACGGTTCCAGAACTGACAATCAGAAACCAAAACACGAAATTTTTAGTTCCAGAACAGTGCCGGAAACCCGAACACTTAACATATTTCTGCGCATGACGTGAATTGTTCTGGAATCGTTCTTAGCGAAACAAAAACAAACCTAATTTCTTCAAGTGTCAAGGACGCAACAACATCTCTTATACGATTTTTTAATACCTCCACATTGTTAGGAAAACTTTCCATGTCGACTAGTTGCTTTAACCGTCCCCACAAATAAAAATCTAAAATAAATATGTCAGGGCTTCTTGGAGACCACAAAACCGGACCATTCAAGCCAATCGAACAATTTTCGAATTTTTGATAGAGCCAGGCAGCAACAATGCGCTAATTAACGGTGGGCCGGACAACCATCATGTTGAAAATACATCCTCTGCCGATAAGAAAGAGTTCGTCCCAGAAAAAGGTGCTTATCATTTCCAAATAATTGTGCTGACGGCAGAAAAAAAATAATAAAGAATTCAATTGGCCTTACGCCGACCCTGGACTAAATATCCACCTGCTTCACTTTCACAATCAGTCCTTTCCAGGACCACCATATTGCTTGTGTTAAAAAAAAAGGAGGAGGAATAGATACTTCATAATTAATATCAAACCATTAATTACTTTAATTTTACACCTGCTAGAAAAAAATAATTACATTCTTGATATTTACTGTAATCTAGAAAAACTACGATTTATTGAATATTCTAAAATAATAATAATCAGCTGTTTCCGACTACAAACACATTAAAGAGCAACAACCTTCCTATTTTAAAAATATAAACAATCTTTTATTGCAATAAAGTGGGTCGCCCATCTGCCAAAAAATATGTTTTATATGAATGAGTACGATTTAACGTTGTTTCCTGTTTTATACAAATAAAAGCGTATTTTTCTATGAATGCGTGTTCGTTTCTATTTACAAATGAGCATTCTTACGTGTATTTATAAACATACATTCTGTGCCAGGTCCGTAATGTAATTTTTTTTATCTAAAAAACAGAAAATTAAATTTTTAATTTCTTCGTTATTGCGGTATATTTGGGCCTGTTTCTGTTCGGACTTTATATACCTGCTACCTACACCGTCTTTTTATTTCTGGGACATCCTGTATACAGCAGGGGTGACCTAATAGAGTAGAACCCCAATTAAAACCATATTTTAATAGAAGAGACGAACTAAGCACATAAAGAGGCACAATAATGTGGGACTAGCGAGTAGTGATACCCCAGAGGTTTAGAAAAGTTTTGCTAAATGAATTGCATTATGCACATTTGGGTATGTCAAAGATGAAGAACTTGGCAAGGAACTATTTTTGGTGGCCATCGTTGGACGCGGAAATAGAATCCTTTCTGAAGGCGTGTGACGCTTGTATGATGGTGAGACAATAACCTGAAA
Source organism: Amphimallon solstitiale (assembly GCA_963170755.1). Lineage (NCBI taxonomy): Eukaryota > Metazoa > Arthropoda > Insecta > Coleoptera > Scarabaeidae > Amphimallon > Amphimallon solstitiale. The sequence continues at coordinate 48,557,644 of OY720679.1, forward strand.
AGGCTAACTCGAGTAGCGTTCTCCCATATATATAGGGAGAACGCTACTCGAGTTTATGAACGAATACATATTGATTTTCTAGGACCTTTTATGGGAAAAACGTACCTCATAATAATAGATGCGTTTAGTAAATGGCCGGAAGTGTTCGAAATGGGTCAGATAACGACGTAGTCGACACTGGAAAAGCTGATGGAGACGTTTAGTAGATTTGGAATGCCAGAAGTGATGGTATCAGATTACGGACCCCAGTTTACTTCAGGTTAGTTTTCAGAGTTTTGTAAAATGAATGGGATACCGGCATCTGACATTTCCACCATTTAACCCAGCAACAAACGGACTAGCTGAGAATTTTGTTAAAAGTTTCAAGATGGGCGGTTCAAAACGCTTGTAATGATACTAGAAATAAAACTATCAAATTGACAACAGTCATAAATAGATATTTATTAGCATATCGAACAACACACAGCACAACTGGAGAAGCGCCATCCAAGTTAATGTTTAATAGAGAAATCAGAAGAAGATTAGATTTGATAAGAAATAACGAGAAAGAGAAAGCATTAATAAGACAGAAAAATAATTTTAAAGGACAAAGACAAGTAGAATTGGAGATAGGGGATATAATATTCGCAAGAGATTATAGAAATACGAATAAGAAGACTTGGGAAAAGGGCATCGTCGAACAAGTTTTAGGAAGACAAAGTTATACAGTTAGAACGTTTAAAGATAATTTAATATGGCGGCGACATATAAACCAAATGTTGAAAGGAGGTAATAATAATAAAGAAAAACAGGAAGAGGAGAGTGAACAAGAGGTAGTGGCTAATAGACAGGTGCCGAATACAGAAGAAAGAGGAGAAGAAATATTTGGACAAGAGAAGTTGCAAATAGTGAGTAGTAAGGAAGGAGAGAAGGAACAAGTAATAAGTAAGGAAAAGGAAGAGGATTTGAAAATAGAAGATGAAAAAGCAGCAAGCCCTGTTAAATACGAAAGGCCCAAAAGAATAATTAAACCACCAGTTAGACTAAACCTGTAAATTGTGTAGATTATATGAATACTGAAAGGCCAGTTAAACGGGGGGAGTTGTAGTATATAGTTACAAAGTTGGCAACCAAATAGATATGTATGAAGTAAGACAGTTAGCTTCATGTTATCTTATAGTTATATTGTATGAAATCTTAGTTTTAATGTTTATATCAATTTATGTATAATAAAGAAGTATAACTCAAACCGCCGCGACGAGCATAGTCTCTGATCAATTAATTTATTTCCAACTTAAAAAGAATCAATTGGTTAAACCAATTGACTACATACCTGCTAGGCTTTTTCCTAAGTTTCTGCATGCCGGTTCAAAGAGAGCATACTTATAACCGTAATTCGCTCCGGATGTAAGACCAGGGCCTCCTGTTAATCCACATAATACATTATTCAGCACTGTACCATAGAGATTAGGCATAATGATCATGTCGAATTGATGAGGTTTACTCACTAACTGCATAGAACAATTGTCAATTATGACATCGTTACATTTTATATGTGGATATTTTTTACTTATTCTTTTTACGGTTTTTAAGAATAATCCATCGGTCATTTTCCTAAAAAATATACATTAATGGGGGAGATGAGAGAATAAGTATTCATATACACGAGGAACATATAAACATAAAAAGGCAGAGTAGAACCAAATGTCAAAAAGTACTAAAAGCACATGAAATGTTACAATTAGTTAATGGTAATGCTACAGTGACATTAAATACTTTAGAAATGAATGGCGCGGTTTGGTATGGTAAGTCGTTTAGTTTCGTTGGAGTTGGCAATCGTGCAACTTTAGATTTTCTTTTTGTGAAATGTCATCGCGATAGGCGAAACTATAGATATGATCCTGAAATCAAGATTCGGAGATCTCAAGTCAAATTCTTTGTATTTATATTGTTAACAAATACGTTTCAATCATGAATACAATATCGTGTGGTAATGTTGATCAATTTCGGAAAGAGTTACTTTATTTTTGTTTATTGACATATCGCACAATATCTTTTGATCATATCTCGTATAGAACTAGAAATTTAGCGTTGAATCGCAATTGAATGTTTTAATTACCAATGATGGCTCGTCATGTCAGAATGTAATTAATTATTAATTAATAAAACGTACTCGCATATCCGGTTAGAATAGAACCATCGTAATTTGATAATAATTAAAATATGCTAATGTAGTTACTTTTGTGACTGCTCAAATAATCTGCAGAAGTATTGTAAGCTCATGGTTTAAATTTACAACGTATACCTAAATGATTAAAAAACCTTTTAGGCTTTAAATTTAAAATGCACCTAAATATTTGAAACGACTTGTATTTAGAATACCAAGTGTTAAAAGAACCGTTGGTATTCTAAATACAAGTCGTTTTAAATATTTAGAGCAGAACTATTTTAACAGGATAGCAACGCTTAAGCTAGCTACTTCTGTTAAGATTGCGCTAATTCTTTATTGTGCGTTGTTAACAATCCCATCATTATATTCCGTAAGCCACACACGACAGTATATCTCAAAGTGCAAAAATATTGGATATAGCTCGAAAAGAATTCTTTCATTCAGGCAACAATGTTTATCAATTTTATTAACGCTGTGGTTAGATATATAATTTAATTAATAAAAGATGTATTTACTGCTAGTGGTAATAATAATTACCGACTATTTGAATTTGAGGTTGTCTATTTTTGCGGTAATCCCCTGAACAGGCTTCCGAGCCTTATTGAAAAATTTAAAATCTGTTCATACAGACGGTTAATGGGCGAAAAACATATTGAAAATTTTCTCTATAAAATATATTTTATCTTGGCGATGCGTTATACTAAGGAAATACTTTCATGTTTATAGAAGCACTTTGATGCAAGTCAAATATTGGTGGTACAAAACCAAATCGTAATTAAAGCATTAGTTCCTACAGAATCACGATCACAACTAGATGAATTACCTAAAGTAGTTTGTATTAGTCTTTTACAAAAAATAATAATATGTACCTATAGTAAGTACTTATTGGAGAGTATAATACCGTAATCGACATATTTTAATTTCTGATACGAAAGTAGAAAGAGGAAAAGAACGTGACGAAATAAACTAAAGATAAACATAAGCGAGGCTGCCAAGAAAGTACACTCGGCAAACGTTGTGTGAGGATCCCCCGACATCGACACTGCGTTGCTCTCCCACCACTGTTAGCAAGCAGGCATCGCTGCATGTTATAAGGTCATCTGTATGAGATAGAAGTGTAAACCGAAATTAAAATTTGACGACTACGGTATAGACAATACGCGATGCACAGAAACTGGAAATGAGAACAATAATTTACTTAAATTACTTAATAATAAATTGATTTACTATAAAAACTTATCACATTCATAATAGGAACCAATAATTTACCTTTTCAAGACAGAGGTGCCTAATAGAGAAACTTTAAACCCAAAGAAAGAAACCTAATATAGAAATTAATCACAATGGTGAAGAAATGAAGAGTGGATAAAAAGGGAGGAAGGAAATTATACATGTACTTATTGGAAAAATAAAGAAGTACAGAAGTGGAAATTGGGGAAAGGTTGCATAGATTACCGATCCAAATGACATACAAAATTGTCCAGTAATTATCGAATGTCTACACTTCAAAGTTATTGGGATGTGGGTAATATATAAATCCACAGGTTTTTTAATACCATTTGATTGGAAATGTATTGCGCTAATACCCGAAAAAAAATAGATTACATACTCACAAGTATCAATTCATTTAATCCAAAACTAAAATTCACTTGTGAAGAGAAAATAATAATGCCATAAATTTCTTAGGCCTTACTTTGATTGAGCTCAGTGCCAAGATTGTAACCAAATGGTATAAAAAACCTACATCATCATCACGGCGATATAGTAATTACAATGGCTCTCAATCGGTTGGATCCTGTTATAAGCTTCAAGTTTTGGAAAATATACACAATTAAAAGATCCCACGCCGGTTTCAAAACAGTCACACGTAATATACTTATAGTATTCCATGCAATGAATACAACAAAATATCTATAGCTCAAACAAAACCGCACCTGGACGATAGAATAAAATGACATAAATATGCTAAAAATCTAACGTCTCTGAAAAAACGAGGAAAACTGAAACATGCTTTTGATTCCAATTAAGACGGGCGTTTACAAACAAATAGAAACTTATGCAACTTATATTACTCGCGGGACTGATTTTTTCTTTATATCGTACATCAAATGTGCAGCTGGCGCCAAAACTGACCTTGACATTATAAATTTATGCCTTTTGCATCACTAACCCAAATTTGAGATTCTAAAATTACAAAATGAGTTTGTCGTTTTCATTGAAATACCAAATAATAACCGATTATTAAAACTGCTTCATTTTAGGAAGGAATATGAAGGAAAAAAATAAAGTTGCTCATGCCAGTATTATAACTAATTTGATTTTAATGTGTTGTATGTGTTATGCTTGAATTCAAATTAATTGTCAAATTTAACATATAGATTCCCATAAACGCATTTTAAGAGGGGCGTTTACCTATAGAAAATTAAGGCATCGCCATTTCGCGTTTTTTAAACTCATTTTGTAATTTTCGAATCCCAAATCTCGGATCCGATATGGTATTGTTCTGTGGGGAGCGTCCGCCGTTGCGAGCGATGTTTTTGTGGACCAAGAAATCCGTAGTGAGGGGCATTGTGGTTGCCCGCTATAGCGATTCGTGTAGGCCGATTTTTCGCCACCTACACATACTGCCACTTCCGTGTTTATTTATTCTGGAAATGGCGTCCTACATATTTAAACACAAGCATCTCTTCAAGAAGAAATCAAGTATTCACTACTATAGTACGAGGAGGAGAAGTCATTTCCACGTCCCACAATACACCTTGCGTATAACTAGCCAGTGGCGGCTCTTTAATGAGAGCAAGTGAGCAATTGCACCCCCTGGAATTTTGAAACCAAACAAACCAAGCGGCGACTAACTGTGAAAGTATTTATTTATTACGTATTCATTGTTATTGAACAGGAACGTGGCGTGTACGGCACGCGAAACAACCTACATGCACCGATCGTAGTCATAGATATAATGACGACTAAGACCAACAGCGCACGGATGTAAAGACCCCTTCCACCGAGAGAAACATACCCATGTGCAAACGCTACTGTTGCTGCGTTAAGCCATTAAACATTACATTGAAGGTGGGGAGAACTGTATTTTGTTCTAGTTCCATATCGTATAATACATAGCACGTGAGCAAGATTCCCGTCGGCTCAACGTTGTTGTAAGATGAATTTCGTGTGTGCGATGCAGAATAACACGTTTTCGCGGTTAACGTATGATGAAAAAATCGCAATAAAAATCTTAAACGGCCGATGCCTCAATTATGTTTAGGAAATAAACAATCTGTTAAAGGTAAAGACGTTATAAGAAAATTCAAAATGAATATTTATCAGAAAAATGACTGGATTTGTGGGTGTGAAATTAAAAATACTTTGTTTTGTTTTCCGTGTCTTTTGTTTGGTGGTGAACCGTCTTGGTCAAAGAACGGAATAAAAGACTTAATTCATCTTAGTGCTAAAATTACGAAACATGAAAATTCCGAAGGGCATTTGAAAAATATATTTAGTCTAAGAATGTTAGGAAAAAATAACATTCAGAATGTTTTAGATCATCATATAGAAAAGCAGTTCAACAACACAATGAACAGGTAACAAAAAATAGGCATGTGTTAAATTTAATAATAAATTACATTAGATTTTGTGGCGCGTTTGAACTGGCACTTCGGGGTCATGATGAATGGCAAACCCCAAATTCCCAAATTTTAATGAAAAAGTGATAGAACTGTTCTGCAAGTCAAAGACACGCAAAATGGACTTCGTTTATCGTCAGATGTAATCAAACTGTAGTGTTATATTTATTATTCCCTCAAAACAAACTGTACAATGAACAGTACCTGTCTGGAACAGTATGTCGGTGAAACTTATAAAGATTGGGTAAGCGTTCTTGTATTATACTTTAACTTTCTTATACGTAGTATAAGGAAGTATTGTGATGATGAAAATTTTCGACCTCGAGACTTTTGCAGATGTCCACGTTTTGAGGTCCCCTGATACCAAAAAAGTGGTTTTTAAAAAATGTCTCTCTCTCTCTCTCTCTGTGTGTGTGTGTCTGTCTGTCTGTCTGTCTGTCTGTCTGTGTGTGACCACGATAGCGATCAAACCGCTACAGATATCAATTTCAAATTTTGTATTTACGAATATAATCTTCCTCTTGAGAACTGATTAGGTTTTGAGCAAAATCGGCAGACCGGAAGTAGTAGTTTACTTCAGCGAAAAAATCGAATTTTGCAAATATTTCGTCAATTACTAAGTTTAAACAAATTTATAAGGAATTCAAATGTACTCAAAATTAAATTTGAGAAAAATTGTATTAATAAAGTTTTTCGAAATTCCGACCAGAAGTAGGTCTTTTACTCTTATCGAAAATCAGTTTTTTGCGAATATCACGCAAGTCATGCTTTCTAGGCAGGTAAATTATCAGTATAAAAGTATTTAGAACGTATTTTTAAATATCTTTTGTATAAAAAAAATTTCAAAATTCGGACCGGAAGTAACACTTTTACTCTTACAGAATAACGATTTTTTGCAAATATGTCGTAAATTATGCATTCTATATATATTTATGAAGAGTACAAAAGTGTTTAGAGTTGGATTTGGAATATTTTTTGTATAAATGAAATTTCAAAATTCGGACCGGAAGTAACACTTTCATACGTATAAGAAAGTCGTGTGGTGGCCACACCTCATTTTTTAATTTTGAAATTATGCACTCCCTATGTGAACCACCCCGAGCCGCCACTGTAACTAGCCATAGTCCAGACAACTTGGGTCTTCGCATATTTAATAAATTACAACTGTGTATAAAAAATGCTTCAAACGACAACCTATTCAAGCAAAATCTTAAAGACTTTCTCATCGAGCATCTTTTCTATTCACTTGATGAATTCTGGTTGGTTTAAGATTCCCACGTGTGTCTTTCCATCGGCAAAAATCTTACCTTTCTGCCATTATGTTGCAGGCTATTATTATTATTATTATATATTATATTTAATTGTATTACTGATTGTATAATGACTTGTTACATACACCTTGAGGTGTCTACCTAATAAAGTGTGTATTATTATTCTTATTATTATTATTATTAATTTGGGTTAGTGATCCAAAAGGCATAAATTTATAATGTCAAGGTCAGTTTTGGTACTAATTTATTTTCGTAAGAAAGTTATGTGTTTTAGAAATAACCACAAAAATGCATGAATTTGATTAATGTCTACTGACTAAGGCTGGTACACAAAAGAAAAAAAACGACCTCTACGCGCCAGCTGGACATTTGATGTACGATGTAAAGAAAAAATCAAATTTATGTAATTATTTTTAAAGATAAAAAACATCAAACAGTAAACATTGTTACACACATTTCACACGAGGTTTTTCGCGTCGTCTATCCCCACTTTACGGTATCTCTACCGGTCCTAGTGAAGACGAAAATCTATCGGAATCGCTCGGCTATTGCAGACTTAAATGCGAGCGACAGTTTAATTACAAACTGTCACTCGCATTTAAATGTCACAGTTAAATATAACAGTTAAGGGCAAGCGAAAATAGGCTTATTATAAAACATCAACAACATCAACAGTTCCGTAAGTACTCATTATTTATACATTATGTTTCCCATCTATAATATTCCTTTATCTATGACAGAATCTGTGAATAAAACCGAAGTGCTGTCACAGAACCGAATATTGTCTATTTCCACCTACTCACATCCCTTTGCGTCTACCCGTCCCGCGAGTAATATAAGTTGCATAAGTTTCTATTTGTTGGAAAACGCCACTCTTAAAGGGCTTTTTACCAGTAAATTTGAAAATTGTCGACATAAACTAATCAACTTTAACAGAATATGAATTCGAAACTACAGTTTATTAATGCGATTTAATCATATTGGCAATGTTACACTTGCACGTCAGCATAATGATATAATTATAAAATGATGTTTATTTTGTAAATTAAATATTTAGGGTGACTCTGGTGGTAGAACAAATAAAGGAAGAAGTTTCCACGTTGCCGATTTAATAGCATGAACATTTCTAATTCACAATGCGTAAGTCAGTTACAGGCACCCATTAGTGATAAGAGTTTATGAATGTTCTTTTATAAATTCTTATTATAATATTCTGTAAAGGCAATTACATGATTACGCATCCACTGCCATCAAGGCAGAGAAAAGCGCGTACCTACTTAAATTACAGATTGGGAAACACTAGTACGGGCTGTGTATGGAAGGACTTAAAAGAGCTGAATATATACAAAAAAGTAAGCGTAGACTGTCTGTATATTTACAAAATGTAAACGAGATAAATAATTACTTTTATTCTATCGCACAGAATGAATCAAATGTGGATCCAGATACTTGGATTTTTATAGTTATCACATAAGACCTAGAGTCGAGTTATGTTCTTTTAACGAAGTTTTGGAGGAGGACGTATCAATAAAATTTCTTCAACTCATCGGGAAGTGATAAAATTAACATAAATATGATTTTCCTGTCTTGTCATTCCGTACTTGACTTACATTATCAATGTTTGTTTATCTAACTGTGTTTTTCCTTGAGTATGGAAGGTGGCTCATCTCATACCTCTTCCAAAGAGTAGCACCCCCAGTGATTTTGCCGACTTGCGACCAATAAGTATTCTGGCGACTCTGTCGAAGGTTTTGGAGAGGGTGGTTGAGCACCAATTGAGACTTCATATATCTATTAAGGTTCCATATTCTTCCATCTTTTCAGTCAGGATTCCGACCTGGATTTAGTGGTGCCACCGCGCTGATTAAAATTACTGATGATACTATTTCAGCTACAGATATTGGTTTGGTTACTGTGTTGGTTCTTTTTGATGATGACAATGCCATTTCTGCAGAAATTGTTGAATCTATTCACAAGCACATAACAGAGTTTCCAAAACGAAAATCACATTACAGTCGCTCTAAAAACAATGGCCAATACTACCTCTCGTCTGAACTTAATATTCGTAAACTTTATACGTTATATCTGTCAAAGTTTGAAGCAAACATGTATAAGTTAATACAAGAAAATCGAGATCGATTACCTGATTTTAAACCAACCGTTACCTAGGACTTTTATTATAGGTATTTCAAAGCACGTTTTTCAAACTATTACTTTGGGCATCCAAGATCCGCCAGCTTTGTGATATTTTGGAGAACAAGAAGAAGTCAGTTCGTACAGACGAAGAATTGAATGAGATAGAAACACAGCACACATTGCACCAAGGTAAGGCCAAGACATTTTTTGATGATCTCTCGCAAAAAACGTCTACTGCTCTTGAAGATCCAAGAGTAGACACTCTTTGCTTTGACTTCCAACAAAATGCTCCGTTTCCTAAAGTGCTATGGATGTACAACTTCTGTATTAATTCTGCTAAGATGAAAAAATCTACGTATTACGTCTACTGTGCGGCTCAGAATAAGAATCATAGTCTGATAGTCTATTCAATATCTATATTGCTTAGTTCAACATGGCAGATTCGAAAAGATTGTGCACCGCTTCCCAGAACCCGGGCACAGTTTCTTACCATGTGACCGATCATTTGGGAGAACGGCAAAGTACACTCGAAAAGTAGAAACCTGAAGAACACATACATCAGTTAAAGAAATCTTCAAAAAGTGTTCATATCGTTGCGGTTACTCAAGATGTGATTCTTAACTTCGTCAACAATTTAGCTTTGTCTTTCAAAAAAAGTTGTAATGGATAAGAACAAGCAAAAATTGGCCATATCGAAATTTTTACTTTTATAAGTTCATGTTACAAATATTGTCACTTTTATATTGTTTTAAAATAAATAAAACTATTTTTAATACTTTTTTTTAGTATAGTTTTACTGACATGTTCATTGATTTACAACTTTTGGGGGCAAAAGAGAGGTAAGTCCACTTTATTTATTTAAAAATAAGCTGTAATTTTTATAAATCATCAACATGTACAGTGAAAATTTGTACACACCGCTTTAGTAGATGTTGTCAAAAAAGCTGAGATATTTTGGAAACAGGACAAAAACATACGAGGTTTTTTTCGATTATATCGGAAAACATAAGGGTGGATTTGCCTCTTTCTTGCAGCAAGGTCTTCAATTGTGCATTGAGTATGGACGATTTGCCACCATACTTCAAAGAATTGTCTCTCCGTGGTTTCAAGCGATGTATAAAGGAACGTTTACTAGGTGAGTTTGCGTTTTGAGTTGGTTTGTATTGTTAGGATTTATGTTAATAGCAGTGTTATGTTGTACTTTTTATAGTTATACTGGCGCTATCGCATAGTGTTCACAATATGGATGTGTGTGTATGAATGTGCATATATTCATCATCACAGAATATTCATTCATACCTTTTATTATATTTTATTTTAATTTATTTTGTTTTATTTTATTTTAGTTTACTTATTTATTTCTTTTTTTGGGACACCTGGTAGATCAGGGAGCCGTAAGGCGCAACTGAATGTGTTACCTTTTGATTCCAGACTCGTTGTTATGCCTGACTGATATGTTATAAATAATATGTTTTATTATACAGGGTGTCCAGAAACTCTCCTGACAAACGAAGACCGGAGATTCCTCAGATAATTTTAAGACAATTTAACCCAATTCACCCTAGTCCGAAAATGCTTCCTAAGGGAGCTAAGAGCTCTTTGAAGATGGCGCTTTGTAATAAGTTTTTTTTTTAATATCTCCCGAACGCATCTATTTAGAAAAACAAAAACTGGTATGCTTATTTATCCTCCAGAGATGAATCGATTCCATCGATTGCGAATTTCTAGTACCGGTCATAGGCGTCCGTTTTGGGTAGGTTAACGGTTATTTTAACTTTTTTGCCTTTAACTTTTAAGCATTTGTGAAACTAGATTATTAAATTTTCATGTATTCTAGTACTAAAAGGTACTCTTACTTTAAGTCGGTAGGATACACTGTTTTCTAGAAAAATCGATTTGAAAATTTTTCGTTTTTTCGTCATTAAAATTCAATTTATTATTTTTTGCACTAGTTCGCTCTGAACTGCCAACAGAAATAAAACGTACGTTTTTATTTGTCAAATTGTTGTCAGTTCGCGAAGTTTATCTTTTAATTTTTTACGTTGTAGCATTCAAACACAACGATTTCAATTTAAAAAAAATGGTTTTTACTAATGAAGAATACGCCAATATGCATTTAGTTTATGGCGAAATGAGGTGTAACGCTCGAGCAGCGCAACGTAGATACGCGGAAAAATTTCCCAATCGTCAGCATTCCAGTCACTCAACATTTACAGCTCTCATCAACGATTAAGAGAAACAGGTTCAGTGGTCCCAAAAAAAATGAAACAAGGAGACATAATGATATAACAGCAGAACATGAAGATGTTATTTTAATGGAAGTTGAGGAAAATCCAGAAATTAGCGTTCGAAGACTATCTGCCATGTACCCCACAATTTCAAAATCTTCCGTAGGAAATATCTTACACAAAGAAAATTTATATCCTTTTCATTTTACAAAGGTGCAAGCACAGCTAGAAGGAGATCTTCCTGCTCGTGTAGAATTCGCTAGATGGTTACAAAATCAGATAAATCAAGATGAAGATTTTTTCAGGTACATTTTGTTTGGTGACGAAGCTTCATTCTCAAAAAATGGAATTTTTAATGTACATAATGCACACTATTATTCGTACGTTGGTGACAATCCCCAAGTTGTTCAAGAATTTAACCATCAGCATAGGTTTAGCATAAACGTCTGGATTGGAGTAGTTGACGATTATCTACTTGGACCTGTGGAATTACCTGCTCGTTTAATTGGTGTTGGTTACTTGCATTTCCTGCAAAATATTTTACCTGATTTGTTAGATGAAGTGCGTTTAAATATTCGGCAAAACTTATGGTTTCTACAGGACGGCTGTCCGGCCCACTTTAGCAGGAATGTACGAGACTTTCTAGATAATAACTACGAAGACCATTGGATTGGAAGAGGCGGTCCAGTTGCTTGGCCAGCAAGGTCGCCGGATTTGAATCCTTGCGATTATTGTGTTTGGGGATACATAAAAGCATTTGTTTATTCCGTTCCGATACAAAATCGTGCACAACTCTGGCCAAGGATACAAGATGCTTGCAACGAATTTAGAAATAACTTTTTTTTCAAGAATTCGGCGTTCTCTAAGCAAAAGGGTAAATTTATGCATAGAGACTAATGGTGATCACATCGAGCATCTTTTGTAACTATCTACCTTTGATACTTGTTCTTTTTTTGTTAATTTCGTTCCATTGTAATAAATACTTTGTTTTTAAAAACCTTCAGCTAAAATTTTGTTTCAAATTAACTTTTGCTTCTTTTCCCAAACTTTTTTTTACGAATTGTGTGCTGCATTTATTGAAACAAAAGATGATTTATTAAATTAATTTTCATCCATGCCTTGATAGTCCTAGCCAACTTCGTCGCTAAAAATAAGTAGGTACATAATAAATTGAATTTTAATGACGAAAAAACGAAAAATTTTCAAATCGATTTTTCTAGAAAACGGTGTATCCTACCGACCTAAGTAAGAGTTCCTTTTAGTACTAGAATACCTGAAAATTTAATAATCTAGTGTCACAAATGCTTAAAAGTTAAAGACAAAAAAGTTATGCGTTAAAATAACCGTTAACCTACCCAAAACGGACGCCTATGACCGGTACTAGAAATTCGCAATTGATGGAATCGATTCATCTCTGGATTCTCTGGAGGATAAATAAGCATACCAGTTTTTGTTTTTCTAAATAGAAGCGTTCGGGAGATATTAAAAAAAAATAATTACAAGGCGCCATCTTCAAAGAGCTCTAGCTCCCTTAGGAAACATTTTCGAACTAGGGTGAATTGGGTTAAATTGTCTTAAAATTATCTGAGGAATCTCCGGTCTTCGTTTGTCAGGAGAGTTTCTGGACACCCTGTATACTTATATTATGTTTGTTACCATTGTAATGTGATGGAATCAATAAATGTATTATTATTATTATTATTATTATTATTATTATTATTATTATTATTATTATTATTATTATTATTATTATTATTAGATACCTATACAGAAGAATTTAAAAGAAACTGTTAAAAGCTTGGAAGAAAACTGGTAAGTACGTATATTACATAATTATAAAACTCACATTATATTCGCTTTGTGAACAACAGTCACTGTCTTTCTCCGATAGCGTGTGGCAAAGTCGAAAGTCCAACGGGCTATCCTCTCTGTATTTGTCCGAGTGATTACTTTTAAAGATTCTATGATACCCTTTTTGCATTCATGTTCTAACATGGAGTATTCACCTTCTGTATTTTGCCGTATCAGCACGATGTCAAGATCCTGGTATTTAGATCTGAGCCCCGCTCTCGTTTTCCAGTATGTGATATTTACGAACAGATCCAAATTGTTTCTAATGTCTACGTTGGGATTCCTGTAGTTTACGGCATTCAGGTTTGGTTCTATTGTACCTAAAATTCAAATACAATTAATTTTCCTGAAATTTAAGCCCAAATTGAATGTCACACGTATGCGTACACATGATTTAGAAAAGGATTTCAAACATCGGAGGGAATTTAGAGGGCGTTTGCGTAATCATGAAAACAAAATTATATTTTTGCGCAAATCCATCTTTACATATGGACTCGCTGGGCCAAAATCTAGGCCCCGTATCCAAGGATCTCCTTAGCTCGTAAATACGAAATCATTAATTGCGACTTCTGTGCTGTAGAGTCAGTATTGCCAAGCCAAAAACAGAAATCTTCAGATATTTATTTAAAAACACAGAATTCACGGGTAAAATATTGCTGACACTGTCTTATGTTACAATTGAGGGCCTTGGACTAAAAAGGGTATAAGTGCAATTTTAACTATTTTGAGATAAGCAACGTTTGAAAATTCCTAATAAGTACTGGAATGTTTATTTACAATTTATTATTTATTTTAAAAATGGTAAATTTTAAGTCTATAACAGGTTATTAAAAAACTTTATCAGAAATTTGTCAAAAAGTACTTATACCCTTTTTATTCCAACTTTTTATTTGAAAAACTAGCAGTAAAAATCTTTAGTACACAAATATATGCTTTTTTTTAAAAAAATATAAACTTCTAAACATTATTCATTCGTCATCGGAATACAAAATAAAGTCCATCTCATGCTCTATATTTTCTTCTTCCTCGCAGTCATCATTTTGTGGTTCAACTTCAGCTTGTGCAGTTTCTTCGTTACTTTCATTTCTTCTGGTTAGCTTCGGTTTTTTCTTTCCTTTCTTGTCTTTCTTTTCGTGTTGAATGTTGTTGTAGTATTCGTGATGTATTGGGGGAATGTATTCTAAAATTGTTTGCAAATTTTTCCATTTTAGCTCGTTTATTTTTAAACAGTCCTTGTTTAGCTGCAAAAACGTGTCTTCTAACGCTAGCTTCGGTCTTCCTGCGGCTTTAGAAAGACATATGCATTTGCTAAAAGGAAAGTCGGAATCCAGAGTACTTTTATAAAAGAAAGAGAATGTTTCCGACTGTTTGGTGTAAAAGAAATACTGAATTTCCCTCCATTTAATAACACGCTTTTCTGTATCTTTGTTTGGGTCTTTTATGATATTGTTCAACAAAGAAAAACTGAAAAAAATTTCATTGGTCATCTGGTGTACTGTAAACTTTTTGCACGAACTCTTTATTACTTGTCTCCAATGATCAGGAACATAGACTTGAGGAATCTTTCTTTTCACCTTTTCTATTATACCAAAAGCTTGATCGCACTCCATAAAGGTGTGTCCTGGTTCTAGAAATTTATGGTGAATTTCTTGTATTCTCGTAGCCTTGACCAAGTACATAAAAAGTTTGGCAATATTTTTATTTTTATTTTGTCCGCCACATGAATCGCTGTAAGCAATAAGTTTTATGACATTTTGAGGAAGTACATTAGTGATGTAATGAATCAAACAGGATCCAATTTCCTGTGAGCCTCGACCTGCGACTGTTTCATCCCATACATACATGTTTGACTGTCCTGTCACGAGATTATGTATACAAAAATTGTATGTCCACAGTTGCCTGAGATAAAAAACTTTTGATGTGGTTATGAGAGGAGTTGGCAATGCTTGTTGAAGGTCGAAGCAAACCACATAAGTATCTGTTGATTCCTTATTTTGATTTGAATCATTTTCTTTTGAAGATCGTGCCTTTTCTGCTTTTCTATGGTGAACCATTTGCTTTATCTTAGCATCTTCAATTTTTTCGGCATCTTGAGAATGTTTAATGATAGTAGTAAAACTATCACACTTACTACAAGTGTCAGAACTAGGGCGGTGGAATTTGAAATTAAATTCTGTATTAAAAATATATCGGTAATACGACTGCTTAACAGGAACTAAATTCCTTCCCTTACAGTGTTCAATATACAAATCGTACATTTTTGTAATATTGAGTTCCGGTGATAAATATCGAGTATTAAAATTTGAATTTCTGGAGTAATGACTCCGGTATTTTGGAAACATTTTTATGTGTTCAATAACTACGTTTTGCTGGATCCATTTTCCTAGCAGGACCGCGACCTCTCTGGTCCTTTTTACAAATACCAACATCGCTACTTTTGTTACAAACCGTAGTAAATCTTTTGTTGCTAATGTCAAAGGTTCGAAGAAAGAACATTTTACAAACACGCTTATTGAGCAGAAATATCTCAGTACTGAAACTCTTGCCTTTGACTTCAGTTTTTTTTCTTTGAACAGATTTTTTCTTTATACAGGAAGAGAGAAATGAGTTCTGTAAATCATATGAAGACAGAGCATAAAATTCTTCAAAAAGTTTACGTCTATCTGCTTCCAATATATTTTTGTTGCAGTTGTATCGACAGCTATGTTGATATGGTTTCAGTTCGCGTGGTAAATGAGGTCTCTTTTTGTGGCCAAGATATGCCTTTCCAGAATTTCTAAGAAATTTCTTCTCGTTTACCTGCCATTTATCAACATTTCGCTTGCGCTTTCTTGTTTTAGATGGAGTCTTGTGCTGACTTTCTATCATTTCTGTGACTTCTGGACCGTGAGCACGTTCTTCATCGTCAGAAGACGGTGAATCAGTTTCGGGAACATAGTCACTTGCCTCATCTGTTTCGTATCACGATCTTAAATAAAAATGAAATTGTTGAAAATAGCCTTAACATTTTAATTTAATTTTACAGCGTGGTACTTACCGTCTGTTTCAGAAGTATCCATAGCAAAATATGGTGCTACACTATTTAACAGCTAACAACACTTGTTACCAACCAAGTACCTACTGAATTAAATAAATGCGGAATATTATTTGGAATAAAATGGATACAAGTGACACTTATACCTGTTTTACCCCAACCAAACTGCAGAAATTATTTACATGGTATTTCTATTCCCCATAAGATGGCACTAAAGGCGAATATATCACTTGTATCTGTTTTGCACCAAACAGATATCAACATTAAATTTTGATACATGCACATATCTCCAAATTAAAAAAAAATGTACTTATACCCCTTTTATTCCAAGGCCCTCAATTACAATTTGCATAAAGCCTTTTTAAAATTAAATTATTTTTAAATTTTAATCTTGACTAATACCGTGTAATTCTCTCAGTAGGCGAGTAAAGATCTATACCGCTTTCAATGAATGTCCCAGGTAATTCACCGACACCCAGGTGACCCCACTTACCAGGGTTATGAAAATCGAACCGGGTTGTTGAAGCCGGTTACTTTTTAGATTTTACGAACAAGGTTGTTTTTACCCGACTGAATTAACGAACGCATTCGTGCTAACCGGGTTGTAACCCCAATGACCTTACCTTTATTTGCAGTCCATTATAATATAATAATTTACCCTCCAAGAGCTATTATTGGTATCTTTAAACATTAACTTTTTTAATTCGTCATTTAGTTCCTTAAATAAAAACCTTGTTTTTTATGAATTTTTTCTCTTACAGGGAGATTTGACGTATAACGTCAAAAAATTATCTAAACTTTGTAAGAATGAAATAAACATTTTTAATTAAGCCTCAGATGTGATACAAACTCACAACCTCTTCTTAAATGACTGGTTTCTTGCAAATTAAACGAATCTTAATTACCGCTTCGCATTACATCAAAGGTACATGTTGCCTGGAGACAGTTGAATTTTGCAATTACTTATACTTCTTCAATACAAAACTTTGATAGACGATAATTCACTGCAAGGAGAAAAGCAAATCCATCTAAAAAAATGAGGTGTGGCCACCATACGACTTTCTTATATATATATGTGCTTTTTAAATTATACAAAAGTTGTTCTAAAAATTAAGGTTTAAATAAATTTATCTTAAAAAATAAATCTGTGTGTTACTTCAGGTCAGATTTTTGATAAATTTTTCATACAAAATTTATTGAAAATTCTATTCTAAGTATTTCTATTCTTTTAATAAATCTCTATATACGCATATCTTGCCAGATAATTGGAAATAAGTGTTGTTCTATAAGAGTAGTATTTTTTTATACAAAACATATTGAAAATCAAACTTTAAATACTTTTATATCCATAATGTATCTGCCTAGAAAGCATGACTTGCGAGATATTCGCAAAAAAACTGATTTTTGATAAGAGTAAAAGACCTACTTACGGTAGGAATTTCGAAAAACTTTTTGAATAATATATTTCTCAAATTCAATTCTGAGTACATTTAAATTCTTTATAAATTTGTTTAAATTTAGTAGTTGACGAAATATTGAAGTAAATTACTTCTTCCGGTCTGCCGATTTTACTGAATATCTACTCAGATCTCAAGAGGGAGATTATAGTCGTAAATATAAAATTTGGAATTGATAGCTTTAGCTCTTTGACCGCTATCGTGGTCACACACACACACAGAGAGAGAGAGAGAGAGAGAGAGGGAGAGAGAGGGAGAGAGAGGGAGAGAGCGAGAGAGAGAGGGAGAGAGCGAGAGAGAGAGAGAGAATCACTTTTCCGGTATCAGTGGACTTCAAAACATCACAGTACTTAATTATACTACGTATAAGAAAGGAATTAATATAAACTTTGAAGATGACGAAGTACACAGAGCGGGCACAGCAATCCTGAATGAAGAACAAGTATTGCGATACTTATATAAGAAGAATTATTCATGCCGCTATACCCAGTCGGAGATGGCGTCTGTCAGTCCATTAGCAAAACTAAAATCTATCAAATCTCTCCGAACTTGCAGAAGCTAGAGAATCAAAGCAAATGAGAATTCAACTGACTTCTTACCAAACATTACTAAGTCGACTGGAATATGGGAAGGGTAACAGTGTAATAAAAACAATTTAATTGGAGACTATCCCAAGCCCCATATGAACCAGCATCTATTGCATACAGCACTATTACGAAAAAAACCTCAAGTAAGCATAGGAAAGATGCATATGACATGGAAGAAAGCACAGACTGGAAGGAGATCATTACTTCTACCGGCGAAATAAGAAAGAAAGCAACACTAAAGCATAAGGCAACTTTCACACATGCACAAAAAGAGACATACATCTACCTTTCTCCTTGAAGAGGTAAGATACGCAACAAAAAACATTATATCTAAATTTGTATATGCTGTACCTTAGAATCCATATGTGCTTTTAATGTCGATATAACTTAGTTGCTTAAATCCAGAAAACATGCCATGTGAGCTATGTCCTTAAACTAGAGGGTGTGTCAGTTCACTATCAAAATCAATATGAAGGTTGTCGGTGAAGGAGATTTAGAATACATATTAGTACTAGTAACATATACCAACAAAAGCAAAAATAACCAACAAACTGCCAGTGCATATGTTGATCTTCGGTATGTAAAAAAATGTATGAAATATTAGGAAAATTGAGTAACTGAGTAACTGAGTAACTTCAATACTAAAATTCATTCAAAACAATAACAATATATCTACATGTGTTAAATGTAGGTACATTTCACTAAAGATCTAAAAGAATGACTCCAAAATGTGTTAATTGTAATTAACAGCTGCAATAGAGGATGCTTAGAAGCAATAAGATTGCTTAAATATGGAGAAGTGCTACTGGGAAGTAGAATAAAGTATTGAAAGGAGTTGCTCATCGATAACGGTAGTTCACAACTCGACAGAAACAATAATTAAACAAGCGTGGAGCGGTGATGTAAGAAATTACATTGCTCAAATATAATTATCATTAGGCATCTACTTAAACTGGAGGAAAGCGAAGAGGCTTTCAAAGAAGAGTTGTGACAAGAATGTAAAAACTAGAAGGCTACAATAAGAGAGCTTTACACTGACTGGAGATGCCTCTTGAAGACAAACTAATAACTTGCAATGCTAAAGGACTACTGCAGCACATAGATGCAGATGCATATAGATTATCAACAAGTAGATATGTGACTTGTCTCAGAGACACACTTTACTAAAGAAAGTTACTTAAAACTTACTGCGTATATCACACCATACATCCTGTTAACGATGTAGGAGGTGGTAGCGCAGTAATTATAAAACAAAGCATCAAACATCATGAAGATGCAATAAATGTAAGCAATGACTGCTGCAGTACATTGCAAAACGCATATTATTAAAATTGCATTTACAACATATAAAGGGAAGGCTACTCTGAATTATTGCAAAACGTTACTGAAAAATTCATCATAGGAGGACACTTTAACGAAAAACTTATTATGTTTTAAGCTAATTACCACGAAAGAGCTTGAATTATATAGTGCAAGCTAAAGTATAGCGAACAGGCACTCATAAAAGAATCTCTCAAAATTATGTTGAAATAGACGAAGGATTAGACCTCCATAACAGTAGTAATAGACTCCTTCTCAGTAATGATGACCTTATGTAATAAAATAATTATCTTATGATAGAACAGAATCCTACCTTGGCTAACAAACCCATGTACTAGGTATATTTTAAAATAATTAAAGAGGTAAGTAAACCAATATGTAGAAAACTAAATACTGACATTCAACAGGCTATATGGACAAAATACTTAGCCAATTAAACTAAAAAAAGGAGTTAATAATGTAACGAAACAAGTCCACAGAAAAGTAAACATTGGCGCGATGTACCGTAAACAAGTCGTAAATCAACTGCACTCATATACGTCAGCGACTCTGGAATATGGTAGAAGAGAGCCAAAATTTACTAGACCTTTTGTCTACACATATAAATGCCGCCGGTCGGATAAGGAATTCATTCAGTAGTATTCGTACGGTACAAATAATTATAGTGAGCGGTGCAGTTTTTATTACGGTGCACTAAATACATAAATATTACAGATATAAATAATAGTAATAGAAATAAATACGTGTGTTAATTTATTCGTAGTAGTTTTAAGTGCGTTACATTTATTTTATATTTTTTATATTGTGATTAGTTTTAAGTGTGTAAATATACATACAGTTTTAAAACATTTGCACGAGTTGTTTATTTCGAACCCGAAAACGCAACAATTTGGTGTCAGTGTGGGTTGAACAATAAGTGCAAAGAAAATGGCTTCCAAACGTTTGGAAGAATTACAGGTCAACGTGTTAAGGGCAGAATTAGAAGAAAGGGACGCAGACACGTCTGGAAAAAAAATAATTCTCCAGGACCGGCTTCGTGACATTCTAATAAATGAAGGTTAGGATCCCGAGAAATATTTGTTTTAAGTACAGGCTGATCCAAGCTTAATAACGAAGACTCTAAAAGATGAAATTGCAAATAATTCAAAAGCTTTAATAGATGAAATTGCAAATAATTCAAAACAACTCGAGACTACCATGGAGACTCTAAAAGATGAGATGTTAAATAAAATTGCAAATAATTCAAAACAATTTGAGACTACTACGGAGACCCTAAAAGATGAGATGTTACAATTCGAGATTACTATGGAGACTCTAAAAGATGAGATGTTAAATAATTCAAGGATTTTGGAAAAAACTTTAAAAAATGAAATTGCAGATAATTCAAAACAACTCGAGACTACTTTTAAGGAAGACATTCAGAAGAATGCAGCGAATATGAGACAGGAACTTTCTGAGACCATCGAAGCCCTAGAACAGAAATTGAGGGACGAATTTAAAGTTCAGCTTCGATTGGCAGCGATGAACGACTGTAGTCCTCATGACACCTCAAGTGAAAGCCTGGAGATCTGCCGAACAGCAATGACAAAGGTAAAACCTCCTACCTTCGATGGAAAGACGTCATGGAAGACGCACCTGAAACAATTCGAAGCTGCTGCAGGAGCAAATGGATGGACGTCCACGGAGAAAGCTACTGCTCTGATTGTGTCGTTAAGAGGAGAGGCCAGTGACGTTCTACAGACCTTATTTCCGGAAGAGTGTCAAGACTATCCTCAATTAATCAAGCGTCTTGAGATGAGATATGGGCATGCACACCTGGGGCAGGTTTATCATATACAATTGAAGAATCGTCTGCAGAAAAATGGTGAAAGCCTCTAAGAATTCGAAGCGGATATCGCCCGTTTGGTTCGGCTGGCATATCCAACGGCTCCAGATAGCTTCACGGAACAGTTGGCTGTGCAGACATTCATAGATGGTCTTCAAGATGGCGATACACAGCAAGCACTCAGGCTGGTAAGACCAAAAACCCTAATCGATGCTTTGGCACTTGGTCTGGAGTTCGAAACCCTGCAAGAGTGTGTTCTGTCAGAGACCTACCAGAAGCCGAAGAATCCCTAGAACAGGTAGTCCGACTATTAGTGAATCAGGTGCAACCTAAGAGAAGAACGCTCCGATGCTGGAATTGTGGTGAAATGGGCCATGTCCGTAGTAAATGCGAGAAGGAGCCCAAGAATCAAAAAGCGGAGCAGCAGGAAAAACTAAAGAGAAGAGAGCGGAGGCAATCGTCGACCCAGTATCGTAGAGCCTCAAAAGCAATAGTGCGAATTGCATCTTTTAAACACCAAAACGCTGATACTCTTTCAAGGAGACCATGTCTAGAAGACCGGGTAGAAGAAGAATCGGCCAACACACTCAGAACTACCGTGGTTGACGATCAGTGGCAACCTGGCAATTTGAGGATCGATCAGGAAGCTGATGAAGAACTTGGTACCTTGATGGTTTGGAAAGATACTGGTCACAGACCGGCTTGGCAAGAAGTAGGTCCTCGTTCACAGGGACTGAAATCCTACTGGGCTCAATGGGACTCTCTGAAGGTGGAGAATGGTCTACTCAAGCGTGTTGTGGAGAACCCAGATGGAGAAGGGCAAAGGATACAGGTGGTCCATCCCTAACAAAAGGATACCTGATGTACTGCAACAGCTCCACAAGGACAGGTCCGGAGGACACTGCGGCGTACACAAGACACTCGAGGAAGTGCGCCAACGATTTTATTGGGTGAATTGCACACTAGATGTAAAGGAATGGTGCCGAAAATGTGCAACTTGTGCCGCCAGCAATGGGCCCCAAAGACGTCGACGAACACCCCATAGTAAGTCAAAGGTGGTGCATTTCAACCGAATGGTCCCATACCATGGACGTAACAATGGCGAAGTAACGGATGTGGGACAAATTACCAGAAAACATAGAGAGCCGACTTATGGGAATTTCATGAAAGAATATTCTGGTACCAGGAAGGCTCGTTTTGGAATTACCACGGTACCCTGTGATTATGCCTTAGCTCACTGTGTTTCCCAGGACCTATGTATGCGTAGAGGGATTGCCGTGGAATTCAAGAAGAGATATGGTGGGGTCAATGAGCTGATCCAACAAAAGCCAAGGGTTGGTAAAACTCTGGAGATAAAGCGTGATGGACGATCTATCTTTTACCTGGTAGCAAAGGAAGTCTCCAACGACAGGCCGACCTATCATGCATTGTGGGAATCCCTTGTTGATTTACGAGGACGTGTACTCAAACAAAACATAAAGAGGCTGGCAATTCCGAAACTGGGCTGCGAATTAGACCGATTGGAATGGAGAATCGTAAGGAACATGCTAGAGGTGGTGTTTCGGCATACTGGTATGGAAATAGTCTTATGCAGCTATCGGCCCAATCAGCCCGTTATACAACCTAAGACGGTGGATTGCCATTTCTACAAGACAGCTGGGTGCACCCATGCGCCCCAATGTCGATTACTTCATCCGCCAACAACAAGAACATGGAATAGTGTGTTTCGGGACGAAACGCAGTTTTTAAGAAGGGGCTAATGTAACGAAACAAGCCCACAGAAAAGTAAACATTGGCGCGACGCACCGTAAACAAGTCGTAAATCAACTGCACTCATATACTACGTTAGCGACTCTGGAATATGGTAGAAGAGAGCCAGAATTTACTAGACCTTTTGTCTACACATATAAATTCCGCCGGTGGGATAAGGAATTCATTCAGTAGTATTCGTACGGTACAAATAAATATAGTGAGCGGTGCAGTTTTTATTACGGTGCAATAAATACATAAATATTACAGATATAAATAGTAGTAATAGAAATAAATACGTGTGTAAATTTATTCGTAGTAGTTTTAAGTGCGTTACATTTATTTTATATTTTTTATATTGTGATTAGTTTTAAGTGTGTATATATACAGACAGTTTTAAAACATTTGCACGAGTTGTTTATTTCGAAACCGAAAACGCAACAATAATTATCCAACTGAGATAAGAGCTAGTTACTGAAAAAAGGCAGAAAATGACAGGAGTGTAGAAAACTTGAAATTAAAACAGATGACACAACAATTAAAAATAGAAATTAAAATAATTAAAAAGATATTAAATACTCAATATGAAAGGCTCCAAAGGAAAAATATTTGCATATAAACTTCCACTTCAACCACAGGAAATACACAATGATGAACACTTTTCGAAGATAAATTAAAAAAATTAGTACTCTAAAACTGATAATACCTATAGACATGACAAAGGAAATACAGATACATCTTCTGGGCAAAGCGTTGTATACCAAACTTTCTACAAAGCCTGGCATGGTGGCCTCGAACACAAATTGTACATGCTTTTACCTAGAACATATATTCAATTACCAAAATCATTCACTAGTGAAAACTATTTAGAATGTATGTCAAGACAGTTACTCTGAAATGTCACTAATAGGAGCTATAATACCCTGTATTAGTAGTGGAATCCGAGCACTACCTAGGTACCTAGGTACTAGGCACTACCTAGGTGGTGTTCTGGGTCTACTACTTTACCTGTTGCGAACAAATGATATATCTAAGTCAATAAAGGTTGCAATTTTTGCTGAAGATACTTACTTACTGACAGTTGGAACTGATAAAATGGAAGTTAAACAAGTAGTATAAGTCAATTAAGTTACATATGTAGCAAGAAATGGCGTATTAAATACGTACAAAAGAAAACATGCTAACTTTTCTAACAGACGAATAAATAAGATAAATATCTCGACATGAATCCGGATACCAGGCTGAAGTGAAAAGAACACATTAAAAAGAAGAAGAGAAGAACTAAACATCAAAGGTAGAACACTGTTTTTGCTGACAATATAAAATAAGGTTATGATATATCAAAGTAATGAAGTTAATATGGACATAAGCCATAGAGCTTTGGGGACGTGTCACTGAAAGTAATTTTCTAGTAATGGAAAGGTGTCAGAACAAAGTACTGACGGATATTATCAACTGCTCTTAGTACGTAAGAAATAGAGGAATTTACAATTTTCTCACAATTCTTGCATTACAAATAGCCATCGTTTTAATGCACTACAAATAAAAAGAATTAAGATTATGTTGTCTCGTTTTTTTCATAAATTTAAAGCCAATCTGTTTCGAAGGTGCATGTTTATGAAAAAAACCTCTATGA
This sequence comes from Amphimallon solstitiale, assembly GCA_963170755.1. Classification (NCBI taxonomy): domain Eukaryota; kingdom Metazoa; phylum Arthropoda; class Insecta; order Coleoptera; family Scarabaeidae; genus Amphimallon; species Amphimallon solstitiale. Next base: position 48,582,510 of record OY720679.1, read on the forward strand.
ATTTTAAAAGCATTGTTCTGATTTATTTTTTAAAATAAATGAATTTAAAATATATATACCGGGCAGTGCAATAGTGTGTCGGCGGAGCTTAGTGTGAAAACTAATAACGCTGCAGCAATGAGACTTTACGTACGTATGTAGTATGCGACGGTGCATTTTCTAATTTTATTTACAAATATACAGGGTGTTCCAAATTTTCGCAACCACATTCAACTTTTTTATTTTAAATACATTGCTATACTTTCTAGATATTATAATGATAGCCATTCAAATTATCTTTGCAATGATATATGGATATGTGCACTTCAGACTGTTCGTTTTGATTTTATTGATAATATTGTTAAAATCTTGACAGTTGCAGCATCTAACATTTTAAGCTGTAGTCTGTAAATGGGTAGAATGCCTCACGTAACTCTTGTGTTACTAATTTATGGACTAACACGTTATTTGTTTTGAGGTTGAACAAAGTGAATAAATATACAGGGTGTTAAATATGTCGTGTCTAAGTTATCGATCTTTATTGGTTATTTTCTCGTTTTTTTTAAATCTATCCTATAATATTTTTATAAGTCAGCATATTCCTTGTAAAATCGCCTTTAAAATGGTACCAATAACATAGTACTTATTTCTAGTATTTTCAAAGTTATAACCCTTTAATGGGATATACTCATGTTTATAATATGCAATATGTGGGGCATCTAATAGTTGGTTGGCCTTGGTTTAAAAAAAAATGGCTGTACAACCAAACGTCAAATCTCTACTTCAAAAGTCCATAAAAAGTCGTTTTCTGTATTTTCTCTTTTCTGTAATTGCGTTTTGTTGTTATAAATTAAGTTCGGCCAGTGAATTATTAATTTCCGTTTGTTTGTTAGTAGTTGTTACGTGTTGTATTTACCTTGTTATCAGTTATATCGCTTTATTGACATTATTTCTCATTTAGATACCATAATAGTTTATTGTTGTTTTTGCTTTAAAATGAATTTTTCGAAAGAGGAGCTCATAGACATGGTATTTGCTCTTGGCGCTAGCAACAGAAATACATTTTTAGCATCAAGAACATATGCGATGGAATATCCCGACCGAAGAGCACCGGATAGTAAAACGTTATTTGTTAATGAGGTTTCTTCGAACGGGTTCAGTGAATTACGTCGAACATGAAAGAAGTAAGACTATGATTACAGAAGATAATGAAGTGATAGTCGTCCAGTCCATTGTGGAAAATCCGCACGTATCTACAAGGATAATTTCGAAACAACACGGGATAGAAGTCACTGCTGTAAAAAGGATTTTAAAAAAACATAAGTTTCACCCTTACAAAATTCAAAATCATCAAGGCTTATTAAAAACGGACTTTGAAAGGAGACTAGTGTACTGTGAATGGCTACTTTTACAATTACGACACGATATAACTTTTCTAGATCATGTGCTTTTAACAGATGAAGCAACATTTGCTAATTGTGGAACCACAAACAGAAAAAATACCCATTATTATGACACTACAAACCCACATTTTGTTCAGCCCATTTTATATCAACAAAAATGGAGTGTTAACACATGGGGAGGCATCATAGGAAACACTATTATTGGTCCATTCTTTTTTGATAATACTTTAAATTGTGCAATCTACACAAATTTCCTACAAAATAATTTACCATTGCTATTAGAACGCCTCCCAGATAACGTCATCAGGAGATTGTGGTACCAACATGATGGTGCACCAGCACATTATGGTGCTGCTGCAAGAGCACATTTAGATAGGGTATTCACCAATAAGTGGATTGGGAGAGGAAGTTTGATAAGCTGGCCACCACGATCACCAGATCTCACACCTTGTGATTTCTTTCTGTGGCCAACTGTAAAAAACATTGTTTACGCAACACCTCCTACAACGGCAGAGAACATGCAGCAACGAATAAGAAACGCTTTTCTTCAATTACGTGAGAATAACTTAGCTGAGAATGTAAGTCTGTCGATACAGAGACGGTTGAGAGCATGTGTAGAGCAGAATGGAAATGTATTTGAACACATTTTGAATTAAGATTGTTTTATAATCGAAAATTTTCAAAATGTATTTCTAAAACTAATGATAAAGCATTTAAAAAACAGGTGTTTGTTAAAATTACTTTGTTTTATTTTCATGGCCAACCAACTATTAGATGCCCCGCATTTTGCATGTTATAAACATGAGTATATCCCATTAAAGGGTTATAACTTTGAAAATACTAGAAATAAGTACTATGTTATTGGTATATTGGTACCATTTTAAAGGCGATTTTACAAGGAATATGCTGACTTATAAAAATATTATAGGTTAGATTTAAAAAAAACGAGAAAATAACCAATAAAGATCGATAACTTAGACACGACATATTTAACACCCTGTATATTTATTCACTTTGTTCAACCTCAAAACAAATAACGTGTTAGTCCATAAATTAGAGACACAAGAGTTACGTGAGGCATTCTACCCATTTACAGACTACAGCTTAAAATGTTAGATGCTGCAACTGTCAAGATTTTAACAATATTATCAATAAAATCAAAACGAACAGTCTGAAGTGCACATATCCATATATCATTGCAAAGATAATTTGAATGGCTATCATTATAATATCTAGAAAGTATAGCAATGTATTTAAAATAAAAAAGTTGAATGTGGTTGCGAAAATTTGTATATTTGTAAATAAAATTAGAAAATGCACAGTCGCATACTACATACGTACGTAAAGTCTCATTGCTGCAGCGTTATTAGTTTTCACACTAAGCTCCGCCGACACACTATTGCACCACTCGGTATAAAACAAAAAGCCACGATGTGGAAGGCCTTCCCTTGGCACCATAGTTTGGGTACGTAACGAAAGGCCTACTCAATTCTTATATTATGAAAGCATGAAAAAGAAACCTTTCAGAGCTGCACCATTCCTTTTAATGGAAATAACGGCATTATTTAAGTCTTCTTCGAGAGTAGCGTCCCGAATGATTATTTTTTCGAAATCTATAGGGGCGTTTATAAATTTGATAACGTCTTGAACATGATTCATCAATTCAGGACCGATTCCATTTCCAGGTAGCATCGTGATAATATGACGTCCACCGTATGATGAAAAAGGAATATCGTCATCCCCTAAGGGAGGATGATTACATGTAGTACATAATTTCGCCCATTGACTACATACTCGTAATAATTTCGAATGTTTCGCGATATTTACAAATTGTAACATATTCACATATATTGCTTATACAGTTGTCATTTTATTTGTCAATATAGTCAAAAATTGTCAGGTGGCATTACTCTCAGCACCCTCTTCAATTTGAAGTCCGGGTTAAATATACTAATTTGAAACTATATTAAGAGTGCAGAAAATAGGCAACGTATTACAAAATTCACAAATTTATCTTTCAATAACAGTTTTGATCACATTCGTTTTACTTTCTTATACGTAGTATAAGGAAGTATTGTGATGATGAAAATTTTCGACCTCGAGATTTTTGCAGATGTCCACGTTTCGAGGTCCCCTGATACCAAAAAAGTGGTTTTTAAAAAATTTGTATTTACGTGTATAATCTGCCTCTTGAGAACTGATTAGATTTTGAGCAAAATCGGCAGACCGGAAGTAGTAGTTTACTTCAGTGAAAAAATCGAAATTTGCAAATATTTCGTCAATTACTAAGTTTAAACAAATTTATAAAGAATTCATATGTACTTAGAATTAAGTTTGTGTTTGTCTTAAAAAAGTTTTTTGAAATTCCAATCGGAAGTAGATCTTTTACTCCTATCGAAAATCAGTTTTTTGCGAATATCTCGCAAGTCATGCTTTTAAGACAAGTACGTTACGAGTATAAAAGTATTTAGAACATAATTTTCAATATCTTTTGTATAAAAAAATTTCAAAATTCAGACCGGAAGTACAACCTTTACTCTTATCGAATAGCGATTTTTTGCAAATATGTCGTAAGTTATGCATTCTATGTATATTTATGAAGAGTACAAAAGTATTTAGAGTTGGATTTGGAATATTTTTTGTATAAATGAAATTTCAAAATTCGGACCGGAAGTAACACTTTCATACGTATAAGAAAGTCGTGTGGTGGCCACACCTCATTTTTTGATTATATAATATATGTGAGACCCAGTAATTATTACGTTTTGATGATGGTGACTTATGTTTGTTGTTATTGGAAATGCCACATCTTTCAGTAATGGGAATGAGTTTTCTCGATTCATAACAAAAAAAAACATTCGGCAAAGTGAAAGAACCCCAAAATATACATAAATACCAAACAATACAACACATTATTTAGACGAGTTTGTTGATTCGAAGAGGATAAAACGAGGGATAAAATGTCAGATATACTTTGCCAAAAGGTAACTTATAACTTATAACACAGCAAATCAAAGAATATTAAATTTCTAGCATACATTTCAATATGGCAGAATATCAACATTCAAATTACTTATGATACGGAAAATAATATATGTAAAGTATTAGAAGTACACATATGTTTAACTTGAGATAAATAAACTTCTCGCACCTTGAGTACAAGAGTATCACATCTCAAAATAGCAAACTTTCGAGCAAACAGCATTTGAAATTTTTTTCAAAACTGTTTTAATTTTTATTTTTATTAATGTAGCACTTAACTGAGATTTTACAATATATTATGGGTTACATTGGATTGTTGTAACCAATAGCTATATGCATGACTATCACAACTCTAATACAACTCAAACAATGATATTTTTGCAATAAGTTAGTATAATATTGGTATAAAGACCATTATATTTACAGTGCAATAGTATCCTAACCCCAATGTGATAGTATGGCATACAAATATCTATATGACAGATTGAGGTTATACTAACCACGAAGTAGACATAAATATATTATAAGAATGGACGCTGTTATTTTTAGTTAATATTTAAACTTTTAAGTAAATTTCAATTGTTTAGTATTAACAATGTTGATCAGTCCGTAATCGAAGAAATTGATAATCCTAATATTAGTAATAAAGAAAATGTTGGTGATAATAAGCAATTAGTTAATACAGTTATCTCCGGCGCTTCTGAAGTTAAACAGCATGTTAAACCAAAGAAAAGATCAAGAAACAGCAACAATTGGTTGAGGAACGTGAAGAATTTCAGATTAAACAGTGGGCAATCATACACTAATGCAAGTGGTAAATTAATAAGAGCTAAACAGCTAAAACCGCCATACACTGAACGGTGTAGCTTCAAATGCACCACAAATATTACTGAGCAGCAGCGGCAAAAACTGCTTGACAGTTATTGGCGACTTGGGAATCTTCACTTTCAAAGAGAGTATTTGTTGAGACACTTGGAAAAGATACAGCCAAAATACAGATGTGCAAAAACCAATAGAGGAAATAATTATGCATTCACATTTAGAGTGGAGGATCAGAAGATAAGAGTCTGTAAGAAATGTTTCTGTGCTACTCTGAACATCAGCGACATGATGACTAGAACTGTAAGAAGAAAGCTTCGTGAAGATGGAATATTAGAAGCTGATCGAAGAGGAACACACGTTAAACGTAAAATCAGCGACGAAATAAAAAATAATATTCGGAAGCATATCGAATCAATCCCGACTATCGATTCACACTACTTAAGAGCACAAACAAACCACAAGTTTTTTGAAGGAGATTTAAATCTGGCTACTCTTTACAGGTTGTATGTTGCAACATGTACCGCAGAAGGTAAACCGGTCGCCAAATACTTCCACTATTCTCACATTTTCAATTATGAATACAACATTGGTTTTTATAACCCCAAGAAAGACCAGTGTAGTCAGTGTGAAGCATATAAGAACTCGAGCAAAGAAGAACAAGCAGAATTACAGGCAAGCTACGATAAACACCAACAAAATAAAGTACTTGCCCGAGAAGCAAAAAGAATAGACATCGAAAAAGTTAAAGGCGATAATTCAATTCTAGTTGCGGTGTACGATATGCAAGCTATATTGCCCACACCATGTTCTTTTGTGAATGACTTCTTTTACAAAAGCAAGTTGTCTACTTTCAACTTTTAAAAAAGCTTGGTTATTGTTATGTCTGGGATGAGACTATTGCCCGACGAGGTGCAAATGAAATTGGCAGTTTCCTCATGCATTTTTGAAAAAGTACTGTTGATAAAAAGACGATAATATTTTACTCAGATAACTGTTGTGGCCAAAACAAAAATAAATTCGTCGCAGCAACTTATATTTATGCTATCAATAATTTTGGGCATACCCAAAATGAGGGGGACAGTGTGCACTCGACAATAGAGAAAGAAGGAAGGAGATTCCTGAAGGCAAACAAAATTTATGTGCCCTCTCAGTGGATTTCGATTATTGCTACAGCCAAAAAAACTGGTGCTCCATATTCCATTCTGGAGGTTGAACAAGCAGACATTTACAACATAAAGGCAATGACATCCCAAATAGGCAATAATTTCTCTACCAATACAAATGGGGAATTAGTTTCTTGGACTAATATTAAAATTCTTCATTTCGATAAAGAACATCCAATATCAATATTTTACAAAACAAATTATAATGACGAGCAATTTAAAGAAATTGTAGTTGATCGAAATAGACGAAAGAAACTCTCAATCAGTGATGAATTAAAAACCTTGAAAATTTTATATGACTCGCCAATAGGCATTAGTAAGAAGAAAAAAGATGGCCTCTTGTCCCTATGTGAGAAAAAACTTATCAAGGCCCAGTATCATTCTTTTTATCAAAATCTACCCGCAGAGGCCAACCAAGAACAAGAAGAGGAATCGTAAGGAAGTTGTTGCTCTTCTATTCAAAGAGATAAAAATACACCTACGAATGAAGATGTTTTTGTTGCATTCTACTTCTGTTAAAATTTTAGTTCAAAATAAATTCTACAATACTGCTACTCTCACTGTTTTTCAATTTTGACGCAAATGTTATGTTATCCTCTACGAGAAAAAATATCATAGTATACTAAAAAAAAGTACTAACATTATTAGTATTCCTGTTAATCTCCTTCACGGTAATTACAACTGCTATTATTATCAGTGCTATATTGTCGTAACTCAAAATATTATTTAGTTACTATCTTATTTCCATGCATTTGTGTAGTGCAATACTATCTTATTTTCAAATATCTCTGGCATTTGAAATGTCAAACAATTCTCCACTATAGAGATATAGTGCAATGCTAGGGTGTGAAAACGTACGTAAGTCGAAATTTCATAGTGCGTTCTGTTATACGGCCGCACATCACTTGCGCGAGGCGGTCAGTTTAGTCGTAATCCCTTGTGTCTGTTGCGCGCGAGGGATTAAAATGCAATTTAAGCTGGCATGTCACTTGCGCGCGACTGTCAGATTTATTTGGGTACCTAATTAGCAAGGGTAGCTATTTAAAAAAAATATGTTAAGAAGTAAGAATAAACTGATATTGTATTTAAACGTATTTATTTCTTATAATAATTATAACTAACACTTTTAACAAATTGAAACCGAGAAATTTGTCCATTTTTATACATTTTAATTAAGTTGGAAATGTATTCCATACGCACTAATCACATAAAGTAAACAATATCATTCATATCCAAAGAAAAGCCTTCTCTGGTAAAATATTAAGAAGCAGAGGGACCTGGAATTCCCTAACTCATTACATAAGCGGATTAGTTTATGCCGGCGCGCAAGTGTCACAACAGATTAAAGCAACCCTTAATTGCTAGATAAGAAAACTTGACCAGGCGCGCAAGTGATGGATCACCTGGTATAAACTGTTTGCTGTTTTGTTAACAATACCGACCTATATATAGTTGAATCGTTTTGGCAACCCACACGTCCCAAGTACGAAGAAAAGACGACAATTTAATGAAACAAATTCCCATTGACCGGAAAAATGTCAGAACAATAACATTGAACTAATTGATTAATATTTTACGATATATAGGGTGAGTTATCTAAGCGGGTAAGGCCGATTCTGCCTTTATGAGTAAAAATATTTCGAAGCGGATTTTTCCTTGTGATAGCTGTTCATTAGGAGCACATTTTATAAATATTTTGTATTATACAGAGTGTTCCATAACTTGGTGGCTAACCATAGTTATAGTTTTTTAAATGGAACACCCTATATATTATTGCATTTTTGAATTCCCCGTATAATTTTTAGTCAAGAAGTTATAAAATAGTATAGGCCTAAACTGTAAAGTTTTTGACTTATTCCCATTTTTCTGAAAAATTCAATGTTTGTATAAAATTATATTTCTCGAAAACGACGTATTAGATGGACAAAATTTTTTGCATTGTTTACAATAAGAGGTCCTAATAGAAGCATGTTTTATTTTTTTTACAGTTACTAACTGCATGTGCAGGAAACTGGATTAAAATTAGATGACACGTTTTTGTATAAAAGTCAATTTTCTTAAATGGAACACCCTGTAAATCACTTCAGTTTTGAATTGTTTATTCAATTTCATGTCAGAAACATGTAAGACGTTTCTGTAAACAGTCGAAGCTTCTTACAAACCCTTCTATAATCATCTGATTAATGAGAATATTGTAAGTATCGGTTATTTTAAATATTACTATGGATAGGTTATGAAACATTTATGGTTTTTTCGACAATCTAAATCAATATAATAAATAAATTAAGAGAGGCTGAAGTCTTAGAGCATTTCAATTACAAAATATATGAAGTTATAGTTATTGTATTGTGAATAAATATTTTCTTTGGTTATATCAAATGTCACCGACAGAAATAAAAATAGATCTGGCAACATAAACAAGACGAGACGTCATGTCATAGTACCATAACGTACAATTAATGTACAGTTCTGTGCAATAAATTGGCGTACACTTAATATACGCTTATGTGTAAATATGACTTTTGTTTGAATACCTGTCATGTATGATAAATTGAATTGACGCTATAATTCCATTTGTCAACTTAACTTAAGCCATTTTCACAATGGCAAAATAATGTCAATATTAGCAATAAGACGTGTACGCCAATTTATTGCACAAAACTGTACATTTATTTAATACCACGCGATCATTTAAATTGTAAATTATAGCAGGCGGGATTTTTTTTATTAGGTTGTCCAGAATGTCAATTATTGAGTAATTGAAATTTGCGGTTGTTATACTTTATGACATTTGTGAATCTTATGTGTAATCGATTTAAATTTAATGGAAATGAAAGCATTACAAGATAAATTAGTTTTATTGTGAATTACAAAAGGTGTTCAAAGTGTTCTCCCCCTGTTGCAATGCAACTGTTAACCCTCCGTTTCATATTTTCAAAGGCATTTGCCAACATCTGAACGGTTATAGCGTTACATGCATTAGAAATTGCCTCTTGTAGTTCTTCAAGATTTTGTGGGTTATTTTTGTAAACTGTGTTTTTCAGATACGGATAAATGAAATAATCAAGAATCGTTAAGTCCGGACTGCGAGGCGGAAATTCAATGACTCGATTATCACAAAACTCGGGAACTCGAGCCATACTTTCCCATGTTTTGTGAGCTGTTGCATTGTCCTGTTGGAAATACCCATGCAAAAGTTCGTCATCATGAAGATTTTGTAAAAACGGTTCAAGTAAATTATTTCGATATCTCTCAGCATTTATCGTTCCTTCAAAAAACACAGCTCCAAATATACGCCTTCTAGAAACCGCTAGCCAAACACCAATTTTCTGCGGATGGAGAGGCGATTGAATAAACTCATGAGGATTCTCCGAAGACCAAATACGCATATTTTGTTTGTTTATATAGCCGGATAGGTGAAACCATGCTTCGTCAGAAAAAAATGTTAAATCCAAAGTGTTGTTGTTATTTAAATTATTCAAAAACCACTGACAGTATTCTATTCGTACAGGAAAATCTCGAGGGAATAGCTCTTGAACGACATTAATCTTATAGGGATAAAGATTTAAATTTTCTTTTAAAATTTTTTGACAAGTTCCATATGAAAGGTTTATTCCTTGGGCTAATCTGCGAAGAGATTTTTTGGGAGACTGTTCCATTCTTTCTGCAACATCTGCCACAATCTCAGTCCTTTTTTTGGGCGCGCCATTACCATCTTTCCTACCTACAGTTCCAACATTACGAAATTTCGCCACACATGTGTAAATTTCTTGGAGTAATTTTTGATAATCCGCAGGAAAATTAGGGAAGGCATTTTGAAAATCATTGATGGAGTGCGGTACTGAATATGTCCATTCACCATTCTCTTGTCGTTCGGCGTTTTTAAAATAACAGTAAGAAAAATCTTATGTTCTAAATCAAACATTTTGAAACGTCACTTTGACAATTCAAATTGTAAATTAGTACTTATACAGGGTATTCCACGAGAGCCGTTCGTTAGAAGTTTTCGTGGTTAGAAAAAACTTTTGAAATTTTGGGTTCCAGGGTTATTCAAGATTCTCTTTCATTTTAAAATATTTTCAAGATCATACTACTTCCGGTTATACCGGAAGTCGCTATTAACTTCCTTATTTTAAATGGAACACCCGGTATATTATTTCATTTTTCGGTTCCTGAGAAAATTTCATAGTGGGTTTTCATCAGGTTTCTCTATACCTATTTTCAATTTTTTCTTAGATATCTTGATTTTTTTGAAAATTTTGACAGATGTAGCCCTGTTTTGAGCATTGCGCCCTTTAACCAATTTCGATTGGTGGAAAGCGCTTCTGGGGTAGACGGAAACACAGGAATGCCATATTGACAACTTATTTATCGCATACAGGGTATCCAAAATTTAATGACCAATTACATCATTTTAAAAGTTGAAAAAGCTCGTTTTTTCAAATGGGACACCCTGTATTTTATTGGATGGTCGGATGCAGAATTTGATTCTGCATCGATTTGCTATAACTTTCCCTATACCTATTTCCAGTGGTTTTCTTGTTAATCCATATTTTTATCAAAAGGTAATCAAACTCCAAAAGTTCTCCCTAGTAAGCCTTGATTTTGACAGAAATTGAAACAATGTTGATTTAATGTCAAAGCAGTGTCATCGTACAGATTCGTGAGGTATCTACTTACAGTTCTAGGGATTTTGTTAACTTGCTTAAGTACAGTTTATAATGGAGAATGTTGAAGAATATTCCAATAATGATTTATTAAATTTGTTTTACACGCACGGTGAATGTGGACGAATTGTTCGACGAACATGCAGACTATTTAATGAACGATATCCGGACCTACCAACAATGACTCCCGGAAAATTCGCAAGAATCGAAACTCGCTTTATAGCAACTGGAAACGTAAGGGCAACTCAAAATAACCTAAAGCCGTAACTGATAATGAAGATAACGTGGTGAATGTGTTGGCGTTTTTTCAAGCTTATCCGCAGAGTTCAATTTCGACAGCAGCGCTGGATTTAGGTATTTCAAAAACATCAATCCACAGAATATTAAAAAAACATGGAATGCATCCTTTTTGTGAGATAACTGTTCACGGATTACGTCTTGGTGATGAGGTAAGACGTGTCAACTTTTGTGAATTTATGATTTTGAAAATGACCGAAGGAAGATCCGAGATTTCTTCATCGCTTTAGTTTCAATGTTTTTTGTTTAATTATGGACAACAGAGTGGCTTATCAAGTGTACGATGAAAATTTAAATGCGGCTAGATATTTGGAGATACTGAGAGCGTTTGTTAGTGATTTTCTAAATGCCCTACCTCCACGTGATAGAGCAAACAGTTGGTTTCAGCTTGGTGGTGCTCCAGCACATTCAACTATAGCTGTACACCGGCAATTGTCAATGATGTTCGAGGATCGGTGGATTGACCCGCGGGGACCTTGGAACTGGCCACCCAGATCACCCGATTAGACCCCCTTGGATTTTTACCTCTGGGGTCGTATAAAAGAACTAGTGTACTTTAGGCCGGTACAAACTAGAGAGGAATTATTGAATCGTGTTCACCATGCGTTTACTAATATAAGTCCAGACGAACTTCGGAGATCTGTTTCGCGAGGAGTATAAGACAGAGTTATTCAGTGTTTGAACCAAAATGGAGGTCATATAGAACAATTATTGTAATTTTACATTCTCTTATTATTTTTTGTCATTATGTTCCCATTTTTTGTTTTTATTTTATATTTCGTTCTAAATGTTATGTACTAATGTCATGTTCTAATTAAAGTAAATTTTTTACCGTTTTATTGATGTTTATTTGGCTTTGAAAGGCAAGCGATGTTTCGGTTTCTGCCAAAAAACCACATTAAAATAAAAAATTTGTATTAACAAGAAAACCACTGGAAATAGGTATAGGGAATGTTATAGCAAATCGATGCAGATTCAAATTCTGCATCCGACTATCCAATAAAATACAGGGTGTCCCATTTGAGAAAAACGAGCTTTTTCAACTTTTAAAATGATGTAATTGGTCATTAAATTTTGGATACCCTGTATGCGATAAATCATTCATTTAAATCATTCCTGTGCTTCCGTCTACCCCAGAAGCGCTTTCCACCAATCGAAACTGGTTAAAGGGCACAATGCTCAAAACAGGGCAACATCTGTCAAAATTTTCAAAAAAATCAAGATATCTAAGAAAAAATTGAAAATAGGTATAGGGAAACCTGATGAAAACCCACTATGAAACTTTTTCAGGAATCTAAAAATGAAATAATATACCGGGTGTTCTATTTAAAATAAGGAAGTTAATGGCGACTTCCGGTATAACCGGAAGCAGTATGATCCTGAAAATATTTTAAAATGAAAGAGAATCTTGAATAACCCTGGAACCCAAAATTTCAGAATTCTAAGTTTTTTCTAACCACGAAAACTTCTAACGAACGGCTCTCGTGGAATACCCTGTATACCAACTTAATTTAAATTTCACAAACTGCTCTAATTTAGAATTTAAATGATCGCGCGGTACTTGCCTATTATGTTTAGTAGGCAAGCATGATTGAAAAATTTGTATCATTTGGATGACAATTGTATAATAGGAAACGTCAAAATGTATTTATGACAGTCGTGAACTAGCTTTTGTGGTTTATAATGCTTGACAGGTAAAATTTCACATTCAACATTCAAATTTGATGTCATTTTAAGTTAGTGGCGCATGTCGGTTGCAAAGCGACTCAACCACTCAATCACAAGACATAATTATTTATACATATAGTGACATTATTACCTATACATATGATGTATATAATACATGGATGCAATAGTGAACCTTTTAATAAGACTTCTGTAATAAATATAGAATAATAGATGTCTAATGTTGTATCAATATATTGAAGTATAACAAACTAAGGTTACATCTTATTGTAATAAAATAATAAATCAATTCAGAGGCATTAAAAGGAGTACAGCTATATCATCTTCTATAATAGAGCTCCGACATTATACAGATGAGTCTAATATTAGAAGACAAGAAAATCCGTTAAGCTGGCGGCAATCACGTGAAATGGTATATCCTCGATTAGCTAAATTAGCTAAAAAATACCTGAGAATTGTGGCAACATCTGTTCCAAGTGAACGGGTATTTTCTAAAAGTGGCCAAATTATATCTGACCGGAGAAATAGACTCAAACCACAAAATGTACAAAAATTAGTTTTTTTAAATGCAAATATCTATAAGTAGTTTTATACTTGTATCTAATATATCTTATTTTTTCTATTTATTTATATCCTGTTTACAAACATTTACATTTAAATATTTTTTGTATTAGTTAGGTCCATACTTTAGGACGAATCTGTATACTATAACAGATCGTCAACGGTATCGTATATGTATACCAAAGTATAGCAAAGATGAAATACAAGTATAGTTATCGACTTGAGTTGAAAGTAAAGTATCGAATGTAAAAGTGTAAAGTATTGGTATGTATTCGATACTTAAAAGTATTTATTTTGCACGCTTATTGTGTGCATGTGTGCAACGCACACCGGCGGCCAAATGAAAGGGCGGCCAAAACAACAATGTAACAGATAATACCAAGGTGTGATTTAAAAAAGACTAGTTTATCAAGAGAAATTTTAAGTGGGTGACCGGTTATGTTTACTTTAAAAAACGATACCTTCCATAACCCACTTTTTACACTCATATTTTCTTTTAAGTGTATAGATATTTAAGAAGAATCAGGCATTAAACATACACCTACATATTTTGGGGGTACAATTCAAAACGAAATTATTGCATTACTTTCAAAGGAGATCAGAAAACATATTATGTTTAGCAAAGCAATCTAAATATTTTTCTATCATTTTAGATTGCAACCCTGACACAAGTCACACTGAACCTACGAGTAAAGAATAGAACAGGAGAGAGTCTCCTTAATAATAATATTTGTCCAAATTTGGTAACTCAATATGGCCGCCGCAATGCCTAGGCGTGCATAAATATTTTGTAGAGGGTATATGTACACTTCCTGTGTTTTCGATAATCATTTAGAATAGGTTTTTAGTCCAAAAATAATTAAAGAAATATCGTGAGTGTATTATGTTTTCAATTGTTTTCTTCTTTTACTTTCTTATACGTAGTATAAGGAAGTATTGTGATGATGAAAATTTTCGACCTCGAGATTTTTGCAGATGTCCACGTTTTGAAGTCCCCTGATACCGAAAAAGTGGTTTTTAAAAAATGTCTGTGTGTGTGTCTGTGTGTGACCACGATACCGGTCAAACCGCTGTAGATATCAATTCCAAATTTTGTATTTACGTGTACAATCTCCCTCTTGAGATCTGATTAGTTTTTCAGTAAAATCGGTAGACCGGAAGTAGCAGTTTACTTCAGTGAAAAAAACGAATTTTGCCAATATTTCGTCAATTACTAAGTTGAAACAAATTTATAAAGAATTGAAATGTACTCAAAATTAAATTTGAGACGAATTATCTTAAAAGAGTTTTTCGAAATTCCAACCGGAAGTAGGTCTTTTACTCTTATCGAAAATCAGTTTTTTGCGAATATCTCGCAAGTCATGCTTTCTAGGCAGGTACATTATGAGTATAAAAGTATTTAGATTATAATTTTAAATATCTTTTGTATAAAAAAAATTTCAAAATTCGGACCGGAAGTAGCACTCTTACTCTTACCGAATATCGATTTTTTGCAGATATATCGTAAATTATGCATTCTATATATATTTATTAAGAGTATAAAAGTATTTAGAGTTGAATTTGCAATATTTTTTGTGTACATGAAATTTCAAAATTCGGACCGGAAGTGGCACTTTTACTCTTAGCGAGTAGCACTTTTTTTCGAATATCTTGCAAAGTATGCATTCTATAGCGACTTATTAAGAGAATGAAAGTACTTAGAATAGGATTTTGAATAAGTTTTGTATAAAAGAATTCTTAAAATTGTATATTTTGAAACGCTCATACGTATAAGAAAGTCGTGTGGTGGCCACACCTCATTTTTTAATATATTATAAACGGGTTTAAATGAAATCTGCGTCAAAAATATGACAAATATTAAATGACTTGGATATATATGTTACGACACTGAACACATAATCAGACATGTCAGATATATGACAATTTATTTAAAATACCTCTTTTACTTTCTTATAGGTAGTATAAGGAAGTATTGTGATGATGAAAATTTTCGACCTCGAGATTTTTGCAGATGTCCACGTTTTGAGGTCCCCTGATACCAAAAAAGTGGTTTTTAAAAAATGTCTGTGTGTGTGTCTGTGTGTCTGTCTGTCTGTCTGTCTGTGACCACGATAGCGGTCAAACCGCTGGAGATATCAATTCCAAATTTTGTATTTACGTGTATATTCTCCCTCTTGGGAACTGATTAGATTTTCAGCAAATTAGGTCGACCGGAAGTAGTAGTTTACTTCAGTGAAAAACTCGAATTTTGCCAATATTTCGTCAACTACTAAGTTTAGACAAATTTATAAAGAATTCATATGTACTTAAAATTAAATTTAAGAAGAATTTTATCAAAAGTTTTTTTCGAAATTCCTGCCGGAAGTAGGCTTTTTACTCTTATCGAAAATCGGTTTTTTGCAAATATGTCGTAAATTATGCATTCTATATATATTTATGAAGAGTACAAAAGTACTTAAAGTTGGATTTGGAATATTTTTTATATAAATGAAATTTCAAAATTCGGACCGGAAGTAACACTTTCATACGTATAAGAAAGTCGTGTGGTGGCCACACCTCATTTTTTACTTTCTTATACGTAGTATAAGGAAGTATTGTGATGATGAAAATTTTCGACATCGAGATTTTTGCAGATGCCCACGTTTTGAGGTCCCCTGATACCAAAAAAGTGGTTTTTAAAAAAATGTCTGTGTGTCTGTCTGTGACCACGATAGCGGTCAAACCGCTGGAGATATCAATTCCAAATTTTGTATTTACGTGTATAATCTCCCTCTTGAGATCTGATTAGTTTTTCAGTAAAATCGGTAGACCGGAAGTAGCAGTTTACTTCAGTGAAAAAATCGAATTTTGCCAATATTTCGTCAAATACTAAGTTTATACAAATTTATAAAGAATTCATATGTACTTAAAATTAAAATTGAGAACAATTTTATTTAAAAAGTTTTTCGAAATTCCTACCGGAAGTAGGTCTTTTACTCTTATCGAAAATCGGTTTTTTGCGAATATTTCGCAAGTCAAGCTTTTTAGACAGGTACGTTACGTGTATAAAAGTATTTAAAACATAGTTTTCAATATCGATTGTATAAAAAAGATTTCAAAATTCGGACCGGAAGTAACACTTTTACTCTTACCGAATAGCGATTTTTGGCAAATATGTCGTAAATTATGCATTCTATATATATTTATTAAGAGTACAAAAGTATTTAGAGTTATATTTGCAATATTTCTTGTATACATGAAATTTCAAAATTCGGACCGGAAGTAGCACTTTTACTCTTAGCGGGTAGCACTTTTTTTCGAATATCTTGCAAAGTATGCATTCTATAGCGATTTATTAAGAGAATAAAAGTACTTAGAATAGGATTTTGAATAAGTTTTGTATAAAAAAATTCTTAAGATTGTATAGTTTGAAACGCTCATACGTATAAGAAAGTCGTGTGGTGGCCACACCTCATTTTTAAATTATTATTGCCTATGTTGAATGCCAATGAAATAACTTACCGATGAAGAGAAAAATTAATATTCTTTGTTCTTGCCGTTTTAGAACGACCACAAGCCACACAATTGACCATTATAGAAACACTAAAATGTCATTTTTGACTTAACCGGACATAACTGACCTACCGAAAAGGGTAACTCCGTCTAAAAAATACCTATTTCCACACTACGTTATGCTCTCTCCTGTTCTATTCTTTACTCGTAGCACTGAACATATAACGACAATAATTCGGTTTGTAGAATTAAATAAAATAAACAAAAAAGTAATTATAAGAGAGCACTTCTTGGGTTTCTGTCCAGTAATAGATACTACAAGGAAAGGATTGACTACTTTTGTTATAGGTAAGTTAGAAGATTTAGGTCTTGACGTTAATAATTGGCGTGATCAAGGATACGACAACGAGGCAAATATGAGGGGTAAAAACAACGGTCTACAAAGATGCTCCATTGTCAGTTGGTATGATATATTAAGTGACGTGTGTAGTAAGCAAAATGTTGCAAAACCCAGAATTGAATTTAAAAACATGCATTGATCAATTAAAAAATTTAACTGATTATTTTAAAGATAGACGTTTTTAATGAATCAACAAGACTTGCTGAAATAGTTGAAAGTGACACTACCTTTTTTTATATTTTAGGTATACGACATAGAAAAACGAAAGAGCAATTCCAATATGAACAGCCTGATGAAAGTATTAATGATCCAAAATTAAATTTTGAAATTAATTTTTATTTCGCTATATTAGATACAATAATTAACGCCATATTTAAATTATTAGAAGCGCTTAATAATAATTTTAATTTTTCATATAATATTAGCAATTTAAAAAAACATAGATGGCGAAGAATTACTAACATTTTGCCAGAATCTGCAAACTAAATTGACAGATACAGCTAGAAATGAAAAAAATTAGACGCAAACTGTATGATGGATGAGGTAAAAGCTTTAAGAAGTATTATAAAACCAAATATGAATGTCACACAAATTTTGGACCATACACTAGAAAATAATTTGTGCACAACTTTTCCAAATACAGTAATACTTTGCGAATATTACTCCGTTTTATAATATCAGTAGCTACTGTAGAGCGATTGTTTTCAAAATCAAAAATAATTAAAAACTACATGCTTCGTACTATCTCACAAGAAAGACTTCGACTTGAATTTAAAATTCTAGGTAATTATTTTGGAAAGTATACTGCTTCAAATGCGTTATTATAAACTTTTCAAAAGAATACAGGGTGATCAGAAAACCATGTTAAACATTTCATCCAGAAAATATCAATATATTGTTATTTCTAAATAGCAACCTACATTTTTTTCAACTTCATTGGATTGCACGTTCGAAATTAGGGGCAGTATGTATTTACTTCGGATCCCTATAACTAAACGTCTTAGTTTCAGAGTTATTTTGGAAAATATATCAATTCCTTTAAAGTTTTATTTTTTATAATCAATTAGGCTGTGGAAACTCATGTAAATAAATAAAAACAAAACAAGTCATCATTTAATAATGTCCTAAAACATGTAAATGAAAACTACATGTTTATCAGACAAACTATCCTTAAAATTAAGTTGGAAATACTAATCAATCATAAAAAATGGGGTATTCTATTTAAAATAAGGAAGTTGATATCCATTTCCGGTGTAACCGGAAGAAGCAAAAATTCAAAACTATTTTAAATCGAAAGAGCTTAACGCGAAACTAATATTTGCGAAATTTCAAAACTCAACTCTTATTAGTTTTCTATATTGTTCTAACGAAATCTCGTCGTGATATACCCTGTATAGGAGCGATTAATTTATACTTGCACACAGGCGGCCAATAAATATGTACTACGCTGTCCACGTTGGCCGCCCAATATAATATTTTTATGGAAATAATTTCATCACTACCTAGGGTATAAAAGAGTTCTATGAATAATTTGTACTTTTTCGACATTCTCTTTCATTTATTTCCAGATCGCCTAATTAAACGTTAATCTACTATTTTATACTAAAAATACGAAAACCATGGACTTAACTACTTTATGATCTGCGAATGTCACTTTGAACTAGCCAAGATTGAAAGCTTTCTTGTTTAATTTAATAAGACCTTGCATTATTGCAAAATGTGAAAGCACTTTCCTCGACCGCCGGGGATTTAGTCTGGTCATAATCAGAATTTATTATTCTGGGAAGCATCACCGAAACCGGAGCATTTCCAACTCGATTTTGATTGGATCTCTACTGCGGAATTGCGAATGGGCGTACAGTATGTAGTGAGTGAGAACGGGAATCTCGATTGATGAAATAAGACAGTCGCCGAACGGCATTCGGTGTGTAAATGTGAGCGCAAGTTATTGCGACACACGTGACGTCAACTAGTTTTTATTGACGGATATCAAAAGTTCCCGCTTTTAAAACATTTTAATTAATATATAATTTAGTTTCTATTGGGTGCGTTTTTAGGATATATTAGAAGACAAATAAAGTGTATTAATCTGAATAAACGTGCCAAATTTGTGTACAACACAAATATTCTGGTAAGTTCCACTTCCAAGTATCAACATTTATTAATATTGATATTATTATTATACTCGTATCCGAGGAATATTGCTTAACATTCGCGCTTATATCAAAATTACATACATATATAACATATAATCTAGACACAAATACATAATTAAGTAAAACATTAGACATAGACAGCATCGATGTTGACTCAAGGTAACAACTTTATTTGCTACTAATTGATAAGCATTTACTATGGTAATAATAGTCTTATAAGTTTAAATGACAATATTATTGGTTAATGTGTGTCTGTCTCTGTGCAATAAATAATGTTAGTGTGTGGTAAATACTCCTATAGTAAGTATACACGGTCGTTCAGAACACCACCAAGATAAGTTGTCACCGCCAAAATTAAGGTTTAAAGCCATAATAAAAATGTTATTGCGGAAGCTTTGTTTTGATTGACTCTTAGTTTAATTATGCCCAACTATTTTCCATACATATACAGTATGTACCCGGATCGACTTTAAAATAGGAAAAAATTTGTTATTTTGGATTTCTCAGAAAATTTCACTCTTGATGATTAACTCTGCTTGTTTTCAAACCCCCAAAACACACATTACTTTTTATTTAACTCGAACGGTTCTCGAGATAATATCATTTTCCCGCTAGAAAATATACAAATTGGACTCACGTTTTATTTAATAAATTTAACAAATAATGGTAAAATAAAATAGAATTCTCAAAAAACTAAACTATTAATTTTCTATTCAAACAATGCTCCTCCTTTTTCTGCACAGATTTCAATATGAGCTCTAAATTAATTGAAACTTCGTCTTATTTCTAAGATTGATAAGGACTGGACTGCATTGTGTATCCTATTTTTAATTGCTCTTCATCATTGTCTAGTGGCTCACTGTACACAATTTGTTTTAAATGACCCCACAGATAAAAGTCTATTATTGTAAGATCAGGACTTCTCGGTGGCCATAAAATGGGACCATCTCTTCCTATCCAGTTATCATGGAACTCTGTATTGAACCACTGGCGAACAATTAGCAGGGCACCCATCGTGCTGGTAAAACATTTCCATTCGGTAGTTTAATGGCAATTCATCCAGTTCATTAGTTAAAAAATGTTGCAACATTTCCAAATATGAATTGCGGTTTAAATTTTGATCAAAAAAATATGGGCCAATAATGCCATGGTACGAAACCGCACACCACACATTCACTTTTTTAAAATATTGTCTGCGACAAGTAATTCTAAAGTTTGGATTCGTCTCACTCCAGTACCGGCAATGGTGAGACGAAACGACTCCGTTAGTTGAAAAGGTTGATTCATCGGAGAACATAATTCGTTTGTGAAAATTTGAATCTTCCAAAACTCTGTAGCCCATTTCTAAACAAAAATCCATACGTTTGGCTTCATCACCATTTTCTAAAGTTTGCCTAAATTTCGGTTTAAATGGTAAAATTTTGTTCTCCTTAAATATTCTTTGTAAATGAGATTTACTTATTCCTGTTATTATTGCCCTCCTTCTTAAAGACACCCTTGGAGCTTCTCTTGCGGAAGGAACGGCGAGAACTGAAGCAGCATCGTCTTCATAGAACAATTTCTTTGACTTCTTAATGTTTAAAACCGAGCCTGTTTTAAGGAATTTGGTAACCATGTTTTTTGCTCCGGAATTTGAAATGGTAATTTCCGGGTATTTTTGGTTGAATTTTCTAATAACAACTCGATAGCACTCTTCCCCAGTTCCGTAACATTGAATTAGATAAATTCTTTGTTGTAAAGTCAACATTATAGCATAAATACTGTTCAAATTTGCAAAGATTTAATTTGCAATTATACTAACTTATTAGATTTTTCAACTGCTGTCAGTTGTATTATTCAATGAAACCGGCCTACTAGAGTTACTTCAAAAAATTACGAATAAAAACTTTTAAGTCCAAATTTTGAAGAAAAATGATATTATCTCGAGAACCGTTCGAGTTAAATAAAAAGTTATTTGTGTTTTACGGGTTTGAAAACAAGCAGAGTAAATCATCAAGAGTGAAATTTTCTGAGAAATCAAAAATATTTTTTTTTCCTCTTTTAAAGTTGATCCGCGGACATACTGTACCTATAGGCTATATATTCTGCGAAACACCAACCGTCATTTGGACTGCTGTTTTTTTTTGTGGTAGACCCATCACAATCTGGTAATGTGGTAAGGTCTTATACATATCATACTGGAAATTTGGTACTTTCAAACTCTTGCCTACATTATTTTCTCTCGACTTCTCTGTTTGCTTAGTATCTTCTATGAGAACTTTTTCTTTGTTTGCCATTGAGTGACACTTTTTTCATTGCTTCTTGATGTTTGTGGTAAGTACGTCTTATTCTCAGTGCTTTTATGAATTTCTTAATCCCCCTCCTTCCAGCAATCGATGGTTCATTAGTCGCAGCATTTCCTCACCTTCCTGTACATTGTTTTAATTACACATTTTTTTCTTTGTATTTCTTGGTGGGATTAACTATTTCTGGTGCGTACTTCACTGGTGAATTTTCTTTTTATTGATTTACGTATGATTTACGTGTTCTACCACACATTTGTTTGATCTTAATTACGTTTTGGCTCTTTTTCGTTCTGCGTCTTTCTTTAATATTAGGAATGTTTTGTGTAGGTTTTATTTGATCTTTGCGTTTATCTAAATCTTAATTACGTTTTGGCTCTTTTTCGTTCTGCGTCTTTCTTTAATATTAGGAATGTTTTGTGTAGGTTTTATTTGATCTTTGCGTTTATCTACTTATGAGATCTCTCTTTCTCTCTCTCACTCCCTCTCTCATTCTCCGATGGCGCTACAGTTCGCTTTCAAATTCTGGTGTCTTCTCGTTTTGCCCTTTATCTCAGCTGTGACTCTCCTTAATATTCGCATTCCCAATGAATTTCTGACTTTGTCACTCCATCCACCCTTCGATTCAGGGTACTGTAACATCCCCTGCTCTGCATATTCTCATTGTGGATTCTTTTCGGAAATTGTATTCATGTCAATAATAATAGCATGATCTGTCCACCGCAAATGTTGAATCCTTACAAATTGGGGTAATAGGTGTTAGTTACTTTCTCCGTTATGTTCAATGTTCAGTTTCGCCTAAAAGTCTTCTTAACATTTTCCTTTCAAAGGAGTCGATGATGTTTGCCGTTTGGAAGTATTGTGACGACTAACATTTTCAACCGCGAGATTTTTGCAGATGTCCACGTTTTAAAGTCCCCTGATACAGAAAAAGTGGGTTTTAAAAAATGTCTGTGTGTTGTCTATGTGTGTGTGGCCAAGATAGCGGTCAAACCGCTGTAGATATCAATTCCAAATTTTGTATTTACGTGTCTAATCTCCCTCTTGAGATCTGATTAGTTTTTCAGTAAAATCGGTAGACCGGAAGTAGCATTTACTTCAGTGAAAAACTTAAGTTTTGCCAATACATATTTCGTCAACTACTAAGTTTAAACAAATTTATAAGAATTCATATGTACTTAAAATTAAAATTGAAAACAATTTTATTTAAAGAGTTTTTCGAAATTCCTACCGGAAGTAGGTCTTTTACTCCTATAGAAAATCAGTTTTTTACGAATATTTCGCAAGTTATGCTTTTTAGACAGGTAAGTTACGGGTATAAAAGTATTTAAAACATACTTTTCAATATCTTTTGTATAAAAAAATTTCAAAATTCAGACCGGAAGTACCACTTTTACTCTTATCGAATAGCCATTTTTTTGCAAATATGTCGTAAATTATGCATTCTATATATATTTATCAAGAGTACAAAAGTATTTAGTGCTAGATTTGCAATATTTTTTCTATACAGGGTTAGTAAAAAGTCCCGGAACGGTCGAATAACTTTGTTATTTGAAAATTATGATTTCTGAAATTTGGTATGGGGGTATAGTTAATATAAATGCATTTTATGCAATACAGTTAATATTTTTTTCACTTCCGGTTTAATCGGCAATACGTCCAACTTTTTTTTTTTAAATGGAACGCCCAGATTTTTTTAACACTTTTGAATGCAAAATAAAAAACTACGTTCGGGAAGTATTAAGATGTTTATTTCTATTCACAAGAAAACAGTTAAAAAATTAAAAAAGTGTCCTAATACAGAAAAATCAAGATACCTGTCTATTCAGGTTGCGATTACAATAATTGTTCAAAATGCTCTCCATTTACAATTTGACAAAAATGTAAACGGTCAGTAAAACTTCTTATTGAATTTTGTATTTGTTCTGGAGTGATGCGATTGGCTTCTTGAACTATTCTCTCTTCCAATTGTTCAAGATTATGGGGACGATTTTTGTACACTTGACATTTCAAGTGACCCCAAAAGAAAAAATCTAATGGCGAGAGATCTGGCGAACGTGCTGGCCATTCGATTGCTCCTCTACGTCCGATCCAACGTCCCGGAAAAATTTCATTCAAATAATCGCGGACATTATGGGCAAAATGGGGGGGAGCTCCATCTAGTTGAAACCAAAAATGTGCATTAGGGTGATCACCTATGTTTGCATTTGGAAAGAGGGCCGCAAGTGCTGGAACAACCTCATTTCGCAATAAATTTAAGTAGACGTTGCCAGTTAAATTTCCTCTTATAAAAAAATGGTCCTATGATGTTGTTTCCAACAAGACCGGCCCAGAGATTCACCTTTTGAGGACGCTGTGTATGGACTTCTTCAATCCAATGCGGATTTTCAATTGACCAGTAGCGACAATTATGTCTGTTCACAGTGCCGTTGAGACAAAACGTTGCCTCATCTGAAAAAATGATGTGATCTAAAACATTAGGCTGCTGCTCGATCAATTCCGTCATTGTTTCGCAAAATTGTAGTCTACGATCTGGATCATCTTCAGTTAACTCATGGACGGGATACATTTTATAGGCTTTCATTCTTGCTGATTTAAGAATATTATGAGCAGATTTTTGAGAGATCTCATGAATTTGACCTAATTCTGTTGTGGTCACGTGATGATTTTCTTCCACTGTAAGTAACACATTCAAACTAGTTTCTTCATCTGTTGCTGTTAATGGACGTTCCCTTCTAGGTAAATCCTTCACCTGACGAAAGACTTCAAACTTTTGAATTGTTCGGCATACCGTACTTTTACTAATGTGACGATCCGGATAAACAGTATTAAACAAAATACGAACCTCTTCAAAAGAACGTTGACGATCACCGTACCCACGCATCATTAATATCTCAATTCGTTCTGATTCAGTAAGTTTTACTGCCATTTTCAAATGTGTCAATGTCTAAAATAAGTAAATTTATAGCGATGCAAAAGTTAAAACGCTTTTAAAATTGTCAAATGTGACGGCAAAAAGAATGCAAACACTAAACAACAACTTTTTTCAAAGGTACCTTGATTTTTCTGTATTAGGACACTTTTTTAATTTTTTAACTGTTTTCTTGTGAATAAAAATAAACATCTTAATACTTCCTGAACGTAGTTTTTTATTTTGCATTCAAAAGTGTTAAAAAAATCTGGGCGTTCCATTTAAATAAAAAAGTTGGACGTATTGCCGATTAAACCGGAAGTGAAAAAAATATTAACTGTATTGCATAAAATGCATTTATATTAACTATACCCCCATACCAAATTTCAGAAATCATAATTTTCAAATAACAAAGTTATTCGACCGTTCCGGGACTTTTTACTAACGCTGTATATGAAATTTCAAAATTCGGACCGGAAGTATCACTTTTACTCTTAGCGAGGAGGACTTTTTTGATAATATCTTGCAAAGTATGCATTCTATAGCGATTTATTAAGAGATAGAAGTACTTAGAATAGTATTTTGAATAATTTTTCTGTAAGAAAATTCTTAAAATTGTATAGTTTGAAAGGCTGATACGTACAAGAAAGTCGTGTGGTGGCCACACCTCTTTTTTTCGTTAGCATGTATGTACCGATGTATCGCGTCCATAGCAAACTCTATTTATTGGTCTGATTATAGGTTTACGTAGTCGGATTATAATATTGCTGTAGACAATTCTTCATCTGAAGGTGGAGTCGTCCATGGAGTACATATGCTTTATTTTCAGAGTCATTTGTCGGTGTATTTCGGCCTGTTCGTTTGTATTTGGTATCATTTTGCTAGTATTTTTCTTTGTTTCTTATAATTTTTCTTTCCGAATTTTGCATAGCTATTTTCACTAGCTTCAATAATTGCCTTAAGGTTGTTTTAGACTCCCACATAAAATGGTATGTACTATATAAAAATGGATACTATTTTATAGTAAATGTAAATGTACGTTTTACCATTTTCTTGTACCAGATTATGTTATGAATTTCAACAGGGTTCTTTGTCAAGGCGGTTACATACCGTAGTCGTCAAATTTTAATTTCGGTTTACACTTCTATCCCATGCAGAAGATGACCTTATAATATGCAGCGATGCCTGCTTGCTAACAGTGGTGGGAGAGCAATGCAGTGTCGGTAGACCCTCACGCCCTAGAAACATTTGTCGAGTGTAAGTACTGTCTTGGCTGCCTCGCTTATGTTTATCTTTAGTTTATTTCGTCGCGCTCTTTTCCTCTTTCTACTTTCGTATCAGAAATTAAAATATGTCGACTACGGTATATACTTACAACTTGTACAAAAATTTAGTCTTTCATTTTGGGCCTACATGTTTCAAACAAAATATAAATATTTATCTGTGTTCATTCATAACCCAAAACAGGTTCAGGGATTCTAAATGGATAATACAGATAACTAGCGAGTGCTAGTGTATGTGCTACTACCATTTTGGCAAATGCTATATAATAATGGGAAAACAGAAAACAAAAAGGATGGTAGTGGTTAAAAACATGGCAGTATTCAGACATAAATTAATACATTTTAACAATCTTTGTAGTACGACGTGGAGAATGTTGCATTTCATTACTACTTTGTGATCACTGCAATAAAACGCATACACAATTCGCATAGGCTTTTATTATCCATCATTTGCATATATGATCCCCATAATTTCTCTTACTGATCCTACAAATTTCAGCTGCCCATTTTTGCTTCTTTCTGCGAAAATAGACACCTGAAGAGTCCGTAAAATATGCCTTTTGCTTGAGTATACAAACTTATTGCATGCACTTCGTTTTACATCATACACAGGGAATTTTTGGCGCACATACAAATATACAAGTTTGAACCACTGTGCAACACCATAACCAAAGAACAGCAAAGAATACTGAGGTTACATACAAGTTTTTAGTACGAAAATGTTCTAAGAAAATTGTAAGACATTTTACATTGTACTACAAAATACTATTGAATATTTTTTGGTACAATTAGGTGTATGATATTCTAAAACGGACTTTACTTCTTTATTTATTAGTAGTTTTCCTGATTTTCCTTTGCTTGTTATGATTTCCCTTTCGAGTTTTTCTTAGTATTTGTTAGCTTTAATAACTTCCACATTTCTGAACAAACATATCATGTCATATGCCTGATTATAGCTCAATAAATATTCAATATATCTTATAGGAAGTGTTTAATAGAATTCTTTCTCCAAAATTTCTAAATTCCACCTACCTATCACATTGGTACCATTGCTTTCTTAATATTGTGTCTTTCCATATTTGTAAGACAGTCCATATAGTATGTAAGGGCAATTAAACTATTTAAATGTATTTGTTATTACTGTAAAATAATATAGATATTTGAGGTGGTTTGAAAAATAAGAAATGATGCTTCAGAAAATATGTGGTCAACTTTTCCGCTGTTCACCAATAAAATTGTCGTGTTTTGTGAAAACTGAATATTGTAGAGATAACCATGTGTTTTTGGTGAAATGGAACAAAAACATTATTAAAAACCAATTCATTGCTACCCTCTTGCGTTAAAGATATAAAATATGCAAGAGGACATAAGGTATAATGCCACCACGATAACTCACCTTCTATTGATAACTAAAAACAGTGACGCTTGTCTACTAATTAATTATTTAATCGCCAGCTTATCCCTCACTAAGCCTTACCTTTCACTCTTCCCAAGGTTGATGTCGAAGATGATGGCCAGTACTGCCGCTAACCAGTCGGGCAGGGTAGGTTCGTTCACTCAACAAGCGAAGGTGTTATATAATAAGGGCACCAGTTCCGATTAATTATACTGACCAGCAACCGATAGATAGGCCCGGAACAAGTCTATTATTAAACCCCAGGTATAATGATCAGCAAAGCGGAACACACTCATACAAACTTAACAACAGGTTTATTAACTGTATAAAAATTGCCCAAAGTCCAAGATAAGATAGGGCTTAGCCAACCTATCATTCAAGTCAACTAACGTAATGTCTTTACAATTTAAGTGCAAATAAAAGTAATAAAAAAACATTAAAAATAAAGAAACACCTAAGTGCATACCAGTTACAAATGTTTAGAATTCTGAACGTATGTATTAATTGATCAAGACGGCCACCAAATGTGAGCCATAAATTCAAGTTACACTTGACAAACTGTTATACTGATTTGAAGTAATCAAAAGAATTAAGTCATATGAGGCAAAACCTCGAGTTCAATTAAAACACATGAGAAAATACTTAAAACTAAAAGAAAAATGATTACACAGGTAACATATGCCAGGGAGTCTTCCCAATGTCGAGCAGTTTGGTCGCCGTCAGCAACACATAAGCAAAAAAAAAATGAAACACTGTATATTGGAGGCCAACGACAAGCTGATCGACAGTAGATAACCGACTCTAAATGGTAACTAATCCTAACAGTGTCAGATAACTATTGTCTTACAAAAAGGAAACGTTAATAAAATTCCACAAGTTAAAGATCGTACAAATTAGTTAAACTAAACGTTAAATGTCAAAAATTTAAATCTCAGTGACTCATATGCCGCTACAAGATAAAACTAGTAATTACGTTGACTCTAATGAAGAGTTAGACCGGAAAATAAAGATAGACTGTACGTTGTGCTCAACAACTGCACGTAAACTTGCACAAATTTGATTGTGTCTGCTTGTACTAAGTGACTGTGCAATACACTGGCAATATTTAGCAAAACAGCAATAAACAAAGTCGAAATACCTTAAATTTTGCACACACACACAGCTATGGTTACAAATTCTTCAACGATACCACATTAGTTACAGGAAAATGTCTACTCCAGTCATCCTTGGCTACCAACAGTCATCAGGAATTAACGCAGGAGGCTGCAGTAATATCTACAAAACTGCACCATACATCTGTTGTCACCAAAGGATACCACGTCTTAAACCTTCCGGAATTCTTCCAAAGCTATCTCACAAGTTAAACACGTGTTTCAGAATTTCCCAACGGAAATGCTTGCCTAAGTTCTACCTGGCGGTATTCGCAAACTAAAAATCGAACAGGGAACAAAAATACAATTAGGATCTATCAGACACGTGATAAGAGTACTTACAACAGCGGAAAATTTCTTCAACCAGAAGAAAAAAATATCCTCTTACAGAGGTTCTTCAATAACGTCATAACCAAATTAAGCTTGAGGAATTATGCAAACATCCATCTTAATTAGTGATTTATTACGATACAAATTCAAGATTCCAAATTAATTACCCAAGCACTGGCTGAGAAAATGCTGTTTTTGCGCGATTGAGTGTTATTCACAAGACGGTTGGAACGAAAGAAAAGGTGTCAAAATTCAATTAACGACGTCGAAGGATTGCGGCAGAGGCGACATCTAAGCGAACATGGAGGAAACCATCACAGTATTTAAAATAATCCTTAGGCTTCAACGGCAATTTCAAGCGGAACATAAATATAATAAATTACGAAGCCCAATGAAATAAATGATTTATCAAGTATAACTATTTATAAAACTTAAAATAATGCGATAGAGGTAATGCAAGGACTATATAGAAAATTCAAGATTTAACCCATCGCGCGCTATCTACTCGAGACTACTACCCAAACTACCGCTGCAATAAATGCAGAGCACTAGCAAGTTCGGAAGTTCGCACTCAACTATCTGCGTATAGATGTCATAACGTACACCATTTGACCGGTATTGATTGCCGATTTCCCAATACAATTAAAAGAAATGCAATACTATAATTAATAATTAATATAGAAACACAAGCAATTGTTTTACCCAAATAAAGAAATATGCGGAGAAATTGACTCCAATGAATGGTATAATAAAATTCTAACCCCATAAACATTAACCAAATATAGCTAGAATAAGCCAGCGTCATAACAGGCAATGTATACACAGAGGAATTCAAAAAATCTGTACAACAATAATAATACACGATAAAACAAAAAAGTAATTGTTACATCATATAATGGTATTAAAATAAAAATAATTATTTAACTTAATATTATAAAGAGAGAAATTTTGTGTGTTTGTTGTCTGAAGTAATCTAACTATTCACAACATGCTAAAGACCATTTTTTGAGGATTAGCATACGTTAATGTTTGTGTGATGACTATTGAGTCCGGATTTTAGGTAAAATGCATTTTCTTTAGATTTAAGGCCCATGAACGAGAGTCATCCCTAAATATATTCTGAACAAAATAAGACATTTTGAAGAAAAAGCCTAAAATCCTAAAGAGCGCTTATATGTCCTAAAACTGAGGTAGCGTCCTAATTTATCCTATGTTCTATGTCATTTCGTCACGATACAAGTTGTGTTGGTCACCGACGATTGCAAGTTGTGCTCGCACAAAGTCGGTTTGGTTTATACCACCAGTCATATATATATTACACCTACTTCGCAGACCCAGAGCATAGAATTCCCAGCATTGTATTGTCGTTCCCACTTCCGAGTATACCAGTCGCGGCTGGTTAGTTCGTTTAGGTGGGGCAATTACATAGACAAAACTGATTCGTTTATTATCGGTGATATATTCGGCATAAGGGAGTATATCAGCGATAATAAACGAATCAGTCTTGTCTATGTAGTTATCCCACCTAAAGGTATTCGCCAGGCGTGACTGGAGTATACATAGGATAAGGTTTACATAACCTAAAAGAATGCCTAAAGCAAAAAGTCGTTTTGAAAATAAAGTGGGGGTTTGGCTCAATAGAATTGGCACCAGCTTTGAAACTGGATGCTATGAACTATGTGATTCCAAAAAGGAAATGTTGTTTTGTAAATCTTGCGTGAAAAGTGTAAGTACCTATGTACATATTAAATTAATACTAGGGGTGCTTTTTATCAGTGGCGGCTCGGGGCGTGAGCAACCACACAGACAAGACCGACTCGCCCATTATCGGCGATGTACTCCCAGATGTCGAGCATATCACCTACAACAAACGAACCAGTCCCGTCCACGCAACTGCACCGCCAAAACGCGGTCGAGCATATCACCTACAACAAACGAACCAGTCCCGTCCACGCAATTGCACCGCCAAAACGCGCACACCAGCCGCCACTGCTTTTCATACCTATATTTCTTTTCTGTTTATTGTTTATTTAGTGCCTACTTAAATTGTAGCTCCTATGTAAAAGAAATATCACAACAGGAACAGCATAAAAAATCGAGCGGTCACTAAGGTTCTGTTAAGCTGCCCGAAAAACAAACCTTAATTATTATTACTCTTAATTTAAACAATGAGACAAATCAGTTTAATGCTATTCTATGTAATGCTCTTGTAGCTTCCAATATTTCATGGAACAAGTTGAACTGTCCAGTATTTAAGGAATTTTTAGCAAAATATTGTGGTTGGCACATACCCAACGAGAGCACATTACGTAAAAATTATTTGGTCCCCGAATTATACCTTATTAGGTATTTCATTTATTATTTTACTTATGTTTCAGAATTTGTCCTATTACGAGTTTTTGCGATTCTATTATAGAATTCTATTTTTCAACTAGAAATCCGGATTCTAGTGATGACTATTTAAGCGACATAATATTTAGTATACATATGCAACCGCTAATAAGAAATTGCTATTAGGAGATATGATTTACACATAACACAGGCCCGTTCATCTTCAGTTAACGTGTTTTGAGGCAATATCATACATTTGTTTAGAAGATAATTTGGTCTAGTATGGAAAGTTTAGTTTTTAGTTTTCCACTTGATCGAACAGAATGGCATATAGGTTCTGCAAAGTTTATTTGATCTTTCGTCATTCATAACAATGACGTTATATAACAGCAGCGATGCCAAATACATTCGGTAATGGAGATATTGGTTATGTATATTTATTTTAAAAGTTTGGTTATGTATCTATACATTAGAAAAAAGTAATTTATTTTAAAAAAGTGGGAGAATTACCTTCATTTACCAATATCGGCAATAATAATAATGTTAACATGAACACAAAATGTATTTCCAAAATAAATACTTGTTTTTAGCAATGTAATCAACGGTAAATCTCTTATTACATTATTCACATTAATTGTCGAGGTGTTATTTAGTTTGACTTTTAAAAACTAACACAACTTTAATATAAACTCTTCTTTCCATGGAATGTATGCAACAACTAACAAATTTAAATGGCTATAGCAGTGAAATAATATTGTACATACGATGAAGAAGTTGTATACTGCTAATTAATATCACTAGTAGGAGGACTGAAGGAAGTACTACTTTTGTTTGTTGCTCAACTATTTTCACTAAAGCTGACTTTATTTTCCCAGTTATAAGTTTAATTACTTAAACAAAGAAAAAGTACTTTTTAAAAATAATCCAATGTAAGTTTTTGTTAGTTTTGAAAGTAAGAAATAATACTGAAACACATTAAAAAAAACAAACAAGTTTATTAAATTAAAATTCCTTGTTCATAATTCCAATGAAATGTTTAATACACTTATAATACACAAATATCTCAAAATTAAAATAATGTGCATATACTATCCCTAGGTATCTGAAAAAGCACTATCAGAACTATCATCATTTAGATTTATTATAAATGGTTCTATTTCTCTTTGTTCAAATCCTATTTCACGGTTCCACCATACATTAATTTCTTTTTCCACATGGTCAATACAGTTAGTCCATTCCTGTGCTGTCACTTGTTGCAATGCCTCATCCCACATATTAACACTTGCTTCAATAGATTTCCCATCCCTACCTATGTGGCGATTATAATAAGTTTTGGTAATCCCCCATACCAACTCAATTGGATTGAAATTGCAATGATATGGAGGAAGACGTAATACTTTATGTCCTGCTTTTTCAGCCATTTGATCAGCTACATATTCTTTTGGTGGCTTATGCCTAAAAGTTAATAAATATTATATTGATAACCAAAATAATGATATTAATGATTCTTACAATGCCACTTTCAGTAGTAATTCTTTCTTCAATGACGTTTCATCATACTGAATGCCATTGTTATTCAACCATTCCTTAATTTCATTTTTTGTGGATGCAGTGTTTGGTACTTTTGATACCAAAGTACTGTGGTATGGAGCATTATCCATAACAATTATTGATGGTCTGCTTAAGAGGTTTAGTAAATTTCCAAACCATTCTAAAAAATTTTTTTGGTTCATTTCCCCGTGATAGTCAGAGCATTTTGTGTTGGAAGGAAATACTAATTTGGCACCAGGTATAAAGCCATTCCTATTTCCAGCATGTAGAACAATATACCTAGTTACAAAAAAAAAAATAAATCTTAGGCTGCATTATTATTTGTTTATATTGTATTATAATATATTTTTGTTACTTTTTATATGATAAAAAAAAATAATTAACCTTTTCCCATCCACCTTAGTACTTCTTACGGAATGTACATTTTTATCTTGCCAGGAACGAGCAATTGTACCATTTTGAAATAACCATGTTTCATCCAAAAATACAAAATCATATATATCCTGGGTCTTATATTCATGGTATAACCTCAAAAAGGTTAATCGCTGTAGCACTACATGTGGCATTTCCATCAAACCACGACGTGGATTATCCTTCTTGTATTGAAAACCAATCTTTTTCAATACAGTAGACAAAGATCGTTGACATCCAAAAAATATGTCAGTTTCCCTTAATTTATTCCCCAACGACTCAAGTGTAATGTGTTCATCTACAATCCTCTATTTTAGATTTTATAAATCAAATAATTTTTTTTTTCACTTACGCCGTTCATACATTTGGTATATAGTATTTCTAATTGCGACCTGTGCGGCATCATCAATTCCTGTAACAGGTTTAGCACGTGAATGTTTAGGTTTATTTGGGTTTAATGGTTCATTTCTTTTAATAGATTGCCATATCGATGTTATTGTATTTAAGCTTACGTT
The DNA here is from genome assembly GCA_963170755.1 of Amphimallon solstitiale. NCBI lineage: Eukaryota > Metazoa > Arthropoda > Insecta > Coleoptera > Scarabaeidae > Amphimallon > Amphimallon solstitiale. Next base: position 48,616,279 of record OY720679.1, read on the forward strand.
GGCCATCGCAGCTACACGCTAAAATTAAAAATCATTTAAAAAAATTCTCAATCAGTATTATTGTTATTTTTATACCTCTCGTACAGCTGTTAATGGTATGATAACACACTTATTGTCCCGCTCTCGTTCACAAAAAGTTAACATCGAAGCGATGCACTCTTTCATATCCTCACTCAACACTTTCGGCATTTTCAATTAATATAAATATCAATACAATTGAAAATTTGTTCTAAGAAGAAAAATTTGTAACTTAAAATATGTCAAAATATTAATGTCAAAATAAACGATGCGGCAACTTCTCATATTTCAGTAACTTCGACGAATTAAAATCACTAAATTTCCCTTGCTAAACCTTACATTTAATTAAATTTATTGTGGTAAGAATTTTACGTCACAGATGACGAAAGATCAAATAAAGTTTGCAGAACCTGTATATGTATAGAAAAGCTGTTTCTGAGTTGCCGGTATTACTGCACTGACAAGGGGAACATCATAATTAAAAAAATTAAACTTTGTGAACAAATAGACGCCACTGGCAGATTTTCTGAAGAATGTTCATTTTTTGAGTGCGAAAAGTTCTTTCAAAAATTAGGTGGCATTCATATTAACTTATACTCTTGAAAACCAATTTTTTAAGTTTTAGAGAACATGTTTGACACTTTTTTTTAAAAATAAATTAATGTTAGAGGTTCTCTATATTTATTATTCTGGCGTCTTCAGAATATGTACACTTTTAAGTATAAATGGTTGTACAAAATACTTAAATAAGTTATTCAATATTTCAATAATATAAATACATATAGATTATTACACGAAATATAGAATGTTTTCAAACAAAGCAGGTAAAAAATTAAATACTCTCGAAACTTACTATTTGATCCTATTATGGTACATACATATTTCATGTATTTTTTCTCAATATACTACTGCATTTAATAATCCTTATTTCATTTGTGTTGCTTAATTAACTCAAGTGAAATTGATCTGTGCACACATTTCACGACTAAACTCTAATCCTTTCTATTTCTTGTTGGCACCTTTTCAACTTTACGTTGATGACAAGGTGCATTATTGATAATAATTACAGCTATTTAGTTATAATAATAATATCACCTATGTTTTTATTTGTCCAACAGACATAAATTTAATTATGGGAACTGACATATTTTTTTCTGAGAACCTCTCTAAAATTGTATCAACGCAACTTCAAGCTTATCGACAATATTAGTGACCAGTGCTGCTTTGAGTGCTTTGGTTAAGTTTGTACACTATTAGAGTTTAAAAATGTTTTTTTTCTATTCCGGTGCTATAAAGTTCACTTTACGACACCCGTTTTGGTTGCATAAAGTATTACTTTATCGCACGCTAATTTTATTTTTTTGAAGTTGGTAACAAAAAAAATGGAACCAAATCGTATTTAAATGTCAAAATATAAGCTTTTAAAGTAACAAAAATGTGCAATAAAATTGTACAAAGAATAAAAAGCACACATGCTAACATTTCACTTACTAATTAGCAATATAAATTGTTAAGCAGAGTTGGATGATGAGTTTTCTGATGCTACTATTGACATTTACTTACCATGTTGAATAGTACAACTATTATAAAAGTTTGTTTTGATAAATATGTAGAGTTTGTGGACGAAAGATTTTGTAAATTGTCTTCTGCTATTTTGCGAATCTCTGGGCGCGTACAGTTATTTATTTCGTCCTTTTTGTTGATAATTTGAAATAATTTATTGCATAAATCAGTCTGAATTTTAAACACAATTACATATAGCACCACCGATATATTCAAATATTTAAAACGTTCTACTTAAAAATCAGAGTAACCAACTTCAAAAAAGCAAAATTTCTAAAATATTCGAACAAAACATGTCTCTTATTTTAAGCTTTTTTCAACTTTTAATAACCGAAATAGAAAAAATAGTATAAAATACACGTTTCATAAGACATTTTGCGCACTTGTTCTTTAGAAAACTCGCCTGGCGGCTCGTTTTCTAAACTTGAACGCGTGCGCAAAAATCGTGTCTTATGAAACTTGTATTTTAATATACTATTTTTGCGTCACTTACAAATATTAAAATTCTAATCTAAAAATGCAAAACTGTACTACATTTTGAATTATCAATTTCCATTTTGTAAAGTGCATCGAGAATTAGGTACCTGCTTTTTAGAGAGAACTAAATGGTTACGTTTTTTCTGTGACAAAAATATAGTTTCTATTTGTACTCGGCGTCACTTCCAGAATATATTATAGTAGATATGTAAGAAAGTCTACATGAAAAGGTTATGTTCGAAGGAGGGACCTATTTCTTATAGATTATTTGTAATATCAGAAGATATTAAGTAGAAAAACATGGAAAATATACAAAAAAATGTCAAATCAATCAAATGCCAATAACTGACTATACATATATAGTAAAGTGTGTGAATTGGGCTCGGTATATTCCAATATGATGTTGAAGGTGCTCCACTGTATTAAAAACCAGAGTAATACATAAATAAAGAAATAAGGCCGCCGTAATAATTGTTTACATGTAAACAAATCAATCTTAAAGGAGAAATAAGATTTTCAAATATTTTTTTTCTTGAATAGCCAATAACCACGCATTTCACGCAACCAGACTCCTTTTAGTTACGTTATTTTAAAAGAACACCAGTAGGTATTATATAAACTGACACGAGTAGTCGTTAATAGTTAAGCAATAAATACGGAATTTATTAATATATTCAGTGGTTGACTTTTTAATTAATGCACATCTGTTTTCTATACAGTGGAACATTTTCTGTGAAAAGCTTTATCGAATTTCTAGAAGCATTTTGTTTTTGAACAGAGTGCTAAGTACATCGATAAGATAATATATTTGATAAAATTTAGTAAAAATGCTATTAGTTTATTTTATCAATTTCGGCCAGAAAAAAGTAAATCCATTGTTCAAAGAATTCTTATCTGGGGCACATTTGGTTCCGTGATATAAAACTTATATATGTATGTTTGTGTTATGACCTGTGCTAAAGTAGATTTTGTAAGAAACTCTCGTTTATGAAAGTAAGCACATTTATGTATCAATGATAACATTTATCATTACTTCCGCTTTCGCAATAGCTTGCAAAGAATGTATTGACAGCATTAATAAAGAAAATTAATAGAATGTACTGTTGGTTCTTGGTGAAACATTATGAATATTAATATTAAAACGAATAAACACTAGGTTATATTGTTTCACTTAGGACAGATTTATTTTTCTCTGACACGTGTTTCGACCTCTCGGTCATTAACGAACAATTTACAGACTTAAACTAAACTAAGAAAGTTACCAATACCTATTTATATGTACATATGTGCTAATGCCTTAAGTACAATCTCAATAATGGGGGTGTTTATGAAATCTAGTTGTGTCTTTGTGACATGTTGTAGCTTTTTCAATTTCAATGATTCAATTCTAATAAATCTAATTTTCTTCCTTTATAACTATTATGTAATAATGTATAATTATTAGTATCGAATACATGTAAAAGGTCTATGCAATGTTCAGCAAAGTCTGTATTTTTGTTATTGTTTAAAATGGATTTTTTATGTTCATTAATGCGATCCTGTACGGGTCTGCCAGGTTTACTAATGTAGATTGCGTCACAATCACTGCAACCTACCTCATAAACACCTGATTTGTCACACAATTTTGTTTTTTCTTTATTATTGACTAAAATTTTTCCTAAATTTACTTTGTTTACTTGGATAATATTTAAACCTAGCTTTTTTAAATCGTTAGAAACTCTGCTGCTAAGTCCCGGTATATAGTTAAGAGAATGATAATCGCTTGTTATTTGTATGTTGAGTTTGTTCATTGTAAAAAAATTTTGTAAGGATTTTTTTTTGTTTCTTTTCAATCATTCTATCAATGAGTTGTGTGCTATAACCATTATTTAATGCTATAGTTATTAAAATATCTCTTTCTTTTTTTGTAGTTATCAGTGTTTAACGCAAAGTTGAGTAATCGGATTAAACTGTGAAAGGCTGCCATTTTTATATTCCAAGATTGGTTTGAATTAGCGGGAATGATAGTATCTGTAGTAGTTGTTTTCCTAAATATATCAAATCTTTGTTCTATTCTAGTGATTCTTATGTCTAAAAAGTTTATAGACTTTTTCCCACCTCTTTTTCTATTGTAAATTGTATATTATTGTTTCTATTCTTATAGAAGAATAGGAACAACCCTTTTTTAAAACTCATTTCGTTTTGGGCTAGATATGTAGAAGACATATTATGTATTTGGTCAGGCACTGACAGACAATTAGATCAATTTATACAATTTACAATAGAAAAAGAGGTGGAAGAAACACTAAACTTTTTAGTCATAAAAATCACTAGAATAGAAAAAAGATTAGAATTTGATATATTTAGGAAAACAACTACCACAGATACTATCATTCCCGCTAATTCAAACCAAACTCTTCGTTAATGACCGAGAGGGCGAAACACGTGTCAGAGATTTCTTGTCTAAAAAGATTGGAACTAGTTTATAGAAATATTTGTAGGTGTCACTACTTGCAATAATCAACACGGCCAACTGAATCTTGCTGTCACTGCGTCACACTTAATTTATTACTGTTAATGATATTTGACTGATTTGAGACTTATTTTGTCTATTTTACGACTTGTTTTTCTACTTAAATTATTCTAATACAATACAAACATTCAGTCGTTAATATTTACTATGATACATTATAGAAGTTACGGTGTGTATCAGTAGTACAAACTATATCTAGTTTTTCCAGCGAACAAACGTGGATGTTGTGGTGATTTAGTTCTTACCAAGGTAGTCTGTCCTAAAACGCAAGTAATTTTCAAACACTTCGGAAAATGGAATTAATTAAACGCATTTTTTGCATTTTTAAGTTAAAATTCGAAATATTTTAATATTTGTAGATGTGCAAAGAGAATATTTTTTAAATTCCAAGAAAATCGTCGGGAGCCAGTATTGGTGGACGTTATTTGGTGACTAATATTAAAAATAAGTCTTAATATGTGAACTCTAGGGTATTTGAGGCCTGGTTTATTACAATTTTAAAGAGGATATTAGAAAAGAAGAGGGTTTATTATGAATATTTCAACACTGTCAATGTTTGTTCTATAATTAGACTTGTATCTGTTGGATAAATAAAGATGCTATAATAATTATTAAAATGCGGCACCTTGTTATCATCCAAAAGTTGAACAGTGCCAACAAGAAAGTGATTAGTGTTGAAGCAAATTTTAGTCTGTCTTGAAATGTGTGCAGAGAAATTCAGTAGATTTGTTTCTTAATATCCTTGTAAAATAATGAAATATAGCAAAATGAAATAAAAGAGCGTTGCTGAAAATTAAGTTGTTGGGTAGTTTCAGAAATAACAATTCTTAATTTTTTCTAATAGTTCAAAAGGTAAAATTAATTGGAGATTAATTATGTTGTAAAATGTTTGTTGAATTTTTAATATTTATTATTGTAAAGTTAAATAAATATAAAATAAAGTCTTATTTTAAGCTCATTTCAATAAAAATTGAAAAATTTTAAGTAAATTATTGTTTCAATTCATCTTTTTTCTCTTTGGAAAATTTGCATGTTGTGTGATATCGATATATGTTTAAAATTAGTGTGATATCTTAATATTTTTCTTCGGTTGATAATAGTTAGATAATAATCATTGTAATCGAACACTTTTATAAGCATTGAAGTAAGAACATCATGAACATCTAGTCTTGATGTTCTTACTCCAGAATATTCCAAATAATGTGTTTCTATTAGTTAGCACAGTTTGGGTGCGTATTATTTTAGTATACCTATTACCAATTATACCTACTACGTAGCGGTACCAGTACGATAATTCTATTACATCACGTTATATTATGTATGTATTGTCTAATTAATAATATTAATATTGTCCTACCACGGTTCGATGTTCGCACAAGTTCGTGTCTGATACGGTTCTATTTTTAACGTGCCTGCTGTGTTTTTTCACTCTCCTTTGTAGTCCACTATCTATCTTTTTTGGGGGCAAAAGCCGGGCAAGTATTAAATGAATTGTAAATATTACGTAAAAACGTGACGACGCATCAGTTTGCAGACAGACTCGCTTCGAAGCGCCAAGATAAGATATAAAAAATAGGTGCCGTAAAAATCAGCATTTGAGGTGCAAAATTAGCGTCATTACAGTTTGTTTTTCCAGAATTATACAGACTCACGGTTTCTACGCTGCAAAATACCGATAAATTAAACGTCGTGTATAAAATATGACATTACTAATGTGTGTTTCAACGACAAATTGCACTACAGGACTGAATGGTAGCTTCCCATATTTAAACCCGCTTACTTTATGTACGGTTATACTGTCAATTGGTCAATTATCAGATTTGATGTTTATTGGTGGTTGAATTATTTTGATGTAAACTAAATTATTTGCAAGTATCGTGTGCCAGAGAGCATTTCTAGCAGGGAATTCTTTCTTATTACTAAACATATAATTTCTGAACCCTTTGGAGTCTGATTTATTTTTCGTTTATTTGTGTTATATCTGAGGTCAGATTTCATGTAAATGAATAATTGAAAGGATATTGAAAAACATGTAAAATATGACTGCAAATGGTAAGGAGTGAATCCTTCAATAGGTAAATGATCGCCCACATTTCGAAATTTTCGTTTTTCTGAACTAGGCCGCACTACAGATTTTGCTATTTTCTTTTTACATTTGCACCACTTCTCCCTAGCGCAATCAGATTTTCTGCTATTGTAATTAGGAATGGTAGGACTGAAGTTTTCTTTTCAAACCAGTCTTCGAATAATTGTTCTGTCATATCTTCGTGGGAGTCAAGATGAGATGATTTGATATTTTTTGTTGATAGCAACATTTCACCAACCTAACCATTCTCCGAACCACAATGTAAAATTATTCTTCTCTTTCCTATTGATGAAGGCACATTTAAACTACACATATCAGTATTATCAGTCCAGCCTTTTAGTACGGTGTCGTGTGTATCATACCACGTTTCGTCTAGGTAACAAATAAAACGGCCATCTTCTCTAAATTTTCTTATGCTTTGTAAATAGTCGTAACAGATTCTGATTCTGATTCTATGATGTCACGCCGTTTATCAATTCTGTGATATGTTGCTTTTTAACGTTTGCCATAACGTTGTAATGGGGCACTGAATTTCCGGATTGTCCTGAATAAGCCTCTCTCTTAACAAGGTAGGAACTTGGTTTTGTCTATACATATTATAAATTGTCTGACGAATACATTCGACTTCCCAAATTGGAATTTTCCTTGAGGTTCCTTTATCAATTCTACATTTTCTTGTTTGAACACCATATTTGACAATTTTATAATCAACATCGTCATCATGTTCTTCATATTCTTCTGTATCGCGCCAAGGTCTTCACAACTTGAACAGTTTTTGAAACACAAAATAGAATACCTTCGCCAACAAATTATTCTTGGCAACTGGACACATGTTGCACATCATATATACCGGGTGTCCCAGCGTAGCGGTAAAGTCCATTATTGGTATCTAATAATGTAGATATAGAATAATTTTTAATATAAAAATTGTGGATAATCATAAGCTCTACAATTTAAAAATATTTTCATTTATACAGAGTGTTCGACAACGACGAACCAACACAAACTTTTATGTTTTTTTAAATGTAATGCTATGCATTTTTTTACATTTTATGATAGCCCTTGAAGGGCTTATTAAACTGACATCAACTTGTATTTGTCGATTTTCAATTGTTTCTGAGATATGGCGATTTTTCGTCAAAAATTGTACAACATTTGAAATGTTGTTATGAAATAACGATTAATGATGAAATACCTATTATGGACGTTATTAGTAGAGGTCTCTTTTGAGTGCGTGAAATTAATGTTTATTTCGACATATCTATAGATGTTCTTTAGAATTACATACCATTCGCTGAAGTTAAAAATTAAAAAAAAATATTAAAAAGAACATATGTATATTTATATGTCATTTAAAAGTACTTAAAATGTACTAATTAAAAATATATACTATCTTCGTACTGTGGGCGATATTGTAAAAGTTATAGGATATTATATCTGAATAAACCCGTTTACGACTTAAAAAAATGAGGTGTGGCCACCACAGGACTTTCTTATACGTATGAGCGTTTCAAACTACAATTTTAAGAATTTTTTTATAAAAAAATTATTCAAAATCCTATTCTAAGTACTTTCATTATCTTAATAAACCGCTATAGAATGCATACTTTGCAAGATATTCGAAAAAAAGTGCTACTCGCTAAGAGTAAAAGCGCTACTTCCGGTCCGAATTTTGAAATTTCATGTATACAAAATATATTGCAAATCCAACTCTAAATACTTTTGTACTCTTAATAAAAATATATAGATTTTCGATAAGAGTAAAAGACCTACTTCCGGTAGAGTAGGGGACTTACGCCGATTCTGGACCCACCACCCCCCACTCCTACTACCCCCCCCTCCCCCCCTCCCCGCAAGATAGGTAGAACCCTCTACCAACCCAACTGATATGGCGCCCCCTCGCGGTCGCCAACCCAACTAAAAATTGCAGATTTCATCATTACCAACCCAACTAAAATTGCAGATTTCATCATTACCAACCCAACTAAAAAATTGCAGATTTCATCATTACCAACCCAACTAAAAATTGCAGATTTCATCATTACCAACCCAACTAAAAATTGCAGATTTCATCATTACCAACCCAATGTGGCGCCCTCTGACGGCCACTAACCAAACTAAGAAATGGCAGATTTCATCATTACCAACCCAATGTAACGCCCTCTCACAGCCACTAACCAAGAAATGGCATCTCTCATGATTGCCTACCTAACTAATGCAGCATCCTCTCACGGTCACTAGCCAAACTAAGGTGACGTCAGACAAAATGGCGGACCATCAAGATGGTCTTTGTTTCTAGAGAATTCCTGAATAAATTACCAGGCTTGCTATCGCGCCTCTCAATGTACTTTAAACAGGTCTAAACATGTTTCCAGCGGAAACCGCAACGGCTGTCTGCTTCTGTGATAGCCGCATGCTTGAAATGTATATCTTACTTATAAAATAAAATAAAACAAACAATATATTTTTTAAGAAAAAACAATTTATTTATTATTATTTATAAATTAACAATATTATTTTAAATTAACAATATCTCCAAGCTTCATACCATCAAGATGGTCGATAAAAATATAAACTTTACATCTAAGATCGGCATACCATTTCAAAATTATAAAATAAATATACAGTATGCTACTGGACGAGATAGCAACCAAGTATGAATATACAGGACGTTTCAAAGGTAGGGATTTTTAGGAAAGCAAGATGGCGAATCCAAGATGGCCCCCAAAAATCTAATAAACTAAGGTGACGTCAGGCGAAATAGCCGACTACCAATATGATCGATAAAAATATAAACTGTACATCTAAGATCGGCATACCATTTCAAAATTATAAAATAAATAAACAGTATGCTACTGGACGAGATAGCAACCAAGTATGAATATACAGGACGTTTCAAAGGTAGGGATATTTAGAAAAGCAAGATGGCGAATCCAAGATGGCTGCCAAAAATCTAATAAACTAAGGTGACGTCAGGCGAAATAGCCGACTACCAATATGATCGATAAAAATATAAACTGTACATCTAAGATCGGCATACCATTTCAAAATTATAAAATAAATATACAGTATGCTACTGGACGAGATAGCAACCAAGTATGAATATACAGGACGTTTCAAAGGTAGGGATTTTTAGAAAAGCAAGATGGCGAATCCAAGATAGCTACCAAAAATCTAATAAACTAAGGTGACGTCAGGCGAAATGGCCGACTATCAATATGATCGATCAAAATATAAACTCAACTTCTATAAAATACCCAACTCCGTATCACACATCACAACAACAACCCAACACCAGATCAACTTAGGAAGATACATCTAGCTCAAACCCAACATACTTTCAAACACCACCACCGAGGATTTATATCTGACATCAGCATACCATCTCAAAATCATAAAATAAATATACAGTATGATACTGGATAACATAGCAACCAAGTATGAATATACAGGACGTTTCAAAGGTAGGGATTTTAGAAAAGCAAGATGGCGAATCCAAGATGGCCACCAAAAAATCTAATAAACTAAGGTGACGTCAGGCGAAATGGCTGACTATCAATATGATCGATCAAAATATAAACTCAACTTCTATAAAATACCCAACTCCGTATCACGCATCACAACAACAACCCAACATAGTTTCAAAACGCCACAACACCAGATCAACTTAGGAAGATACATCTAGCTCAAACCCAACATACTTTCAAACACCACCACCGAGGATTTATATTTGACATCAGCATACCATCTCAAAATCATAAAATAAATATACAGTATGATACTGGATAACATAGCAACCAAGTATGAATATACAGGACGTTTCAAAGTAGGGATTTTTAGAAAAGCAAGATGGCCGCCAAAAATCTAATAAACTTCGGTGGCATCAGGCATCAATCTATTAAAACCACTATCAAATCATTCTCTTTAAAAGCCATCATTCCAAAACAATACATTCAAATCATACATTCAGTGATAGACACATAAATGAAATGTATTTGTGCAGCCTAACAGTTCAAAAAGCTTGATATCGAGCTTACCAGCATATTTCTAACAGATCTAAACACGTTTTCTAATGGAAACCACAACGTTTGATCGCTATCAACACCTCTATGATAGTAGCCTTATTTAATATATCTATATCATAAAATAAAAAGGAACAACATATTTTAAGAAAAACAATTTATTAAAAAATAATAACCACATTTTGTAGGTGAATTATGGCTAATATGTAGCATATCAATCATAGGGAAAAAACATTAAACGAATTACAACGATAAACAATTATGACATATAAATCCATAGGTAAAAGATATATAGCAATCAAAACCCTTCCTATATCTACCTCTCTTCATAGAAGACCTAGATATTTAATACCACATACATAAATACATAGACACTCTAATCCTCATATGAATAAATTGATAGACTTATAATAATTATTTTCATCCATAAGTATACATACATACTTTTATATATATCACTACAAGAAATAAGTCGACACCGCTGTGTTAGTCACCTTATTTAATATATCTATATTATAAAATAAAAAGGACCAACATATTTTTAAGAAAACAAGTTATTAAAAATAAAACAACTGCACACATCAAACAAACCTCAACCATACTTTCAATTTCACAAATATCAAAATTTAAACAAAACAATCAAATGCAAAGGCAAGGAATGTTCTCGAGATGATCCATATAGTGCAATATAACAATGCAGTAAAACGATAGAGGTGAGATACATGGTCTATCAAAAAATTTTTATTACCCACTTTTTTCAGCAATCAAAACTTTTTGACAAAACACTATACATATGAAGAATAGACATAGCATTAAATATTTCCATTTTAGAGATACCCCAGTTTAATCCCAATTTTAAATAACATAAATTCTTAAATTGATTTAGTTAACTTTCTTATAATATTTAAAAAAGGTTGAAAAAGAAAACATACTAAGTCCCACAACAGATAAAATATGTACTATCTTTTTACACTTCATGTTTAGTACTGTCATTAGAAGAAATATGCCTGAGGTACAGCTTTTAATATGAAATTTAGGGGTTTTTTACACAAAAACATAGTTTATGCCTAATAAAACTAATTTTGAAACATAATGTGCACATAGTATTAAAAAAGAGAATAAAAACATTAAACAAGGTACGCTTCACACGAAACATTATTATAAATCACATTTTAAAAACATGGAATTCTATTTTATTTGGATGACATTGTATTTACAAATAGTTTTTATATCATTACAAGAAATATGCTTTTCATTAAATATTAACCACTGAACAACAGCAGTATACACAAAAAAACTTGATAGTCACCTTATTTAATATATCTATATTATAAAATAAAAAGGAACAACATATTTTTAAGAAAACAATTTATTAAAAATAAAACAACTACACACATCAAACAAACCTCAACCATACTTTCAATTTCACAAATATCAAAATTTAAACAAAACAATCAAATGCAAAGGCAAGGAATGTTCTCGAGATGATCCATATAGTGCAATATAACAATGCAGTAAAACGATAGAGCTGAGATACATGGTCTATCAAAATTTTTATTACCCACTTTTTTTTCAGCAATCAAAACTTTTTGACAAAACACTATACATATGAAAAATAGCCATAGCATTAAATATTTCCATTTTAGAGATACCCCAGTTTAATCCCAATTTTAAATAACATAAATTCTTAAATTGATTTAGTTAACTTTCTTATAATATTTAAAAAAGGTTGAAAAAGAAAACATACTAAGTCCCACAACAGATAAAATATGTACTATCTTTTTACACTTCATGTTTAGTACTGTCATTAGAAGAAATATGCCTGAGGTACAGCTTTTAATATGAAATTTAGGGGTTTTTTACACAAAAACATAGTTTATGCCTAATAAAACTAATTTTGAAACACAATGTGCACATAGTATTAAAAAAGAGAATAAAAACATTAAACAAGGTACGCTTCACACGAAACATTATTATAAATCACATTTTAAAAACATGGAATTCTATTTTATTTGGATGACATTGTATTTACAAATAGTTTTTATATCATTACAAGAAATATGCTTTTCATTAAATATTAACCACTGAACAACAGCAGTATACACAAAAAACTAATATAAAGACAGTATTAACGTTCTAACCAAAAGATTTGCAAAATAATAAATATATACTTGTTCATCGCTTAAAAACAATTGAAAAATTGATGTTTGCCAAGCTATTTATCAATATTTAAGAGTTAAAAATTATCATCATTTTTACATTTACAGATACCCCATGTTTAATATCAATTTGAATTAACATAAATTCATAAAATGAGTCCATCTTTTCACACATCATGCATTTTTGTACAACAGCGAATGTATTACATTTTAAAGCACTTTATAATTTGAGAAAAATAGCAAAACCTATCACGAAACATTATTATAAATTCTATTTTATTTGGATGACATTGTATTTACCAATAGTTTTTATATCATTACAAGAAATATACTTTTCATTAAATATTAACCACTGAACAACAGTAGTATAATAAATACTCGCTTTCAATTATTTAATATTGAAATTACACAAAATTCAATGCAATACACTTAAAACATTTGAAAAATCATGTTTGGTAAGCCCAATATAAATTATTTTTAATTTGTTTTTCATAGAATGAATTGCATCATTTGCGGAAAATCCTTCACCCGGCGCGACAACATGAAGCGGCATGTGAATACCCTCCACCGCAATTTTGTTTGCGGTATTTGTGGAGTGAGAAAGAAAACATACTAAGTCTCACAACAGATAAAATATATACTATCTTTTTACAGTTCATGTTTTTTGTACTATCATTAGAAGAAATATGCTTGACGAGCGGCTTTTAATATGAAATTTAGAGGTTTTTACACAAAAACATAGTTTATGCCTAATAAAAACTAATTCATGTTTGGTAAGCCTTCTATTTAAGACAAAAATTATTAGTTATTTCCATTTACAACAGATAGCCCACTATTTATCAATATTTAAGGCAAAAAATTATTATTAATTCCCTCATTTACAACAGATTTCCTTGCTTAATCTCAATTTTTAAATAACATAAATTCTTAAATTGATTTAGTTAACTTTCTTATAATATTTGAAAAGGGTGAGAAAGAAAACATACTAAGTCTCACAACAGATAAATATTAAAACTAAAATAAATATATACTATTTCAAAATGTTTCTACCTTTTATAGCTGTTTTGTTATACACAATCCAAACCATTTTGCATGTAAATATCAGTCGCCATTCCGACATGCTTCAGAACTAACCCCATCAGGTTAACTGAAAGAAGAAACACAATCCTATCAAGAATTTTATCTTATATGGTATATGTTTGAATATCTTTTTCGACCGCAATTATAGGAATACAATTAGTTTCACATACCTAATGCGGGTGACAGATTGGGCAAAGTATCGGGGGGATCACCAAACTAATCCTTTCAGAACATCGCTCGCATCTGATTATTTCATATTCTTAAAAAAAAATATACACCGAATAATATTTTACATCCCTTTTTTTCATAAAACTCACCTATCATGAGTAAATTAAGCACAAAATGGCTCAGCACCCTGTGTCGATATATTTCCCGCAGAGGTGCAGAATAATAGCACATCGTGCATAATATATCATCACCCCCTTCATGCACTCGCACGAAGCCAGCAGCAATCACGCACATATTATTAATAGGTATCAATTGATGACGTCCATATCCGTCATCTCGGTACACATCAACCACAATGTCACCCGAACCACGAGATTCATAACCATTGTCTGTATCAACAGACGGCAAAGTTAATGTTGAATCTGAATTTTGATCATCCATCACCTTAAACAAAAATTAATCAATATTAAATTCTACACCCCCAACCATCTTTAAACATCAACAAAAATTATTTGATATTAAAATACCACTCACAAAAATAAACAAACTAAATAAACACAATTAATAGCCAACAATAAAAGATGCAGGGGAAAAACAAAATCTACTTCGAGGCACACTATCAAAACTAATATAAAATGATCTACTACACATCTATATATAACCAACCCCCACTAATGACCTTAAACGAAAAAAATTCTCACTGGAAATGGATAAAGAAAACACAGGATTACCTAAAACAATCTTCTCAACATCTTCAAATGATTTTTTTTATTATCATCATAAACATCCAAACAATTGCCAACCCAATTAAAACTAGGACCCTTTAACGATAGACGATTAGCATTAAATTAAAAAAATATAACCAAGTATCATAACTTTCGATACCATAAAAGCAAATTACCGACATCCGTTCCAGACAAAAAGCCCTAAAACTCGGCATTGGTCAAATAACTGATTACACCCCGTACCGTAAGAATTATTTACATAATGAACCCTTAGGGAAGAATGCGATATATATACATATTTAGTAGATAAATTAAGAACAAATTTAGTTTCACCAATTATAGGAACCCCCACATATCAGTCAGCAAATTAACAAAAAAGATTGATTTAACCAATTCCAACGTTCTAACAAAGAAACGCACTTTATGTATCTGGAGATGTCTTCAACATAATTGAAATTCCACTTAGTCCGAGCAGATCACAACCCCATCATACCGACAAAGGAATGAATACCAATAAACCTGTCACAATCAACAAACCCATTAGAAAACGACACAACCTCCCAGCAGCTGTAAATTAAATGCTAATGATGCAAAAATACCTAAAAATATTTCGTAAAACAAGAGTATTTTAGTTAAATATACAATAAATATTATTCAGTATTGGAATACACAATGAATAACACAAATTTGAGTAGAGAAAGATAAATATTTCTAATTACACATGTGTGAATTTGAATTTACATCACCTGCCCGAATAGAGTGTCTTATATATGGATAGTAAAGTCGTCGCGTCCATACAAATACATTTCTCACATACGTATGTATATAGTCACCGCGCTTATGTGCAAACTACTACGGCGGATACAGCCCTTCGCATACAACGTAGGGTAGACAGGTAGTCATTTGCTGACCGTCATTATTTTTAGTCCCATCGCTTCGTATATATAATGCATCATTATTAGAGGTTCCTAATAGATGAATTTTATTCATAAATATGGGGATGTTTAAAATGAAAAATAGGAAGTATACATATTCTCTTTATTTATTAATGTATACAAGATATATTTATTTATAACATTTTTATATATTTATTTTAGCAATATTTATCACCAACGCATACTCTCTAAATCGGATTTTGATTTTTTCAATTTCGGATATAAACCTCATAATTCTAATGTTCAACAAGTCATTCTTCTGTCTAAGAACCCTCAGCCTGCTATAGGAAATTGCCGCAAATGCCAACAAATTGACGAATAGCCTCATATCTTTTTATTTATACGTACATATATTGTGAATTATTACACTAATTATAAAACAAAATTAATTATAGATAGACAAACATTATACAGGTATATTGCAAACGTGTAATGCTAAGATAATCAGAGTGATATATACATACATGTAAAGAAATTTATAATTTATTCAATCTCTTATTAAAAGAGTTATTAATATTTTTCAAATGAATACCTGACAGTGGTGGAAAACTGTTGAAATTTGGATAGATTAATAGTTACATATGCGAGCTTCAGAATAGCTTCTGAACATGTTGGGTTGTAATTTGGTATACAATAAAAGGCAGCGGGGAACTGAACCGCCTCCCAAAAAAGGTATTTAATATTAAATCGTCGTTTTCCCATCACAGAAAAATAGTGTATTATACAATGGAAAAAATTAGATTTTAGCTCTCGGTAATTTATCTTACCTCGAGCTAAAATCTAATACTTTTTTCCCTTGTATGATACACTATTTTTCTGTGATGGGGAATCGACGATTTAATATTAAATACCTTTTTTTGGGAGGCGGTTCAGTTCCCCGCTGCCTTTTATTGTATACCAAATTACAACCCAACATGTTCAGAAGCTATTCTGAAGCTCGCATATGTAACTATTAATCTATCCAAATTTCAACAGTTTTCCACCACTGTCAGGTATTCATTTGAAAAATATTAATAACTCTTTTAATAAGAGATTGAATAAATTATAAATTTCTTTACATGTATGTATATATCACTCTGATTATCTTAGCATTACATGTTTGCAATATACCTGTATAATGTTTGTCTATCTATAATTAATTTTGTTTTATAATTAGTGTAATAATTCACAATATATGTACGTATAAATAAAAAGATATGAGGCTATTCGTCAATTTGTTGGCATTTGCGGCAATTTCCTATAGCAGGCTGAGGGTTCTTAGACAGAAGAATGACTTGTTGAACATTAGAATTATGAGGTTTATATCCGAAATTGAAAAAATCAAAATCCGATTTAGAGAGTATGCGTTGGTGATAAATATTGCTAAAATAAATATATAAAAATGTTATAAATAAATATATCTTGTATACATTAATAAATAAAGAGAATATGTATACTTCCTATTTTTCATTTTAAACATCCCCATATTTATGAATAAAATTCATCTATTAGGAACCTCTAATAATGATGCATTATATATACGAAGCGATGGGACTAAAAATAATGACGGTCAGCAAATGACTACCTGTCTACCCTACGTTGTATGCGAAGGGCTGTATCCGCCGTAGTAGTTTGCACATAAGCGCGGTGACTATATACATACGTATGTGAGAAATGTATTTGTATGGACGCGACGACTTTACTATCCATATATAAGACACTCTATTCGGGCAGGTGATGTAAATTCAAATTCACACATGTGTAATTAGAAATATTTATCTTTCTCTACTCAAATTTGTGTTATTCATTGTGTATTCCAATACTGAATAATATTTATTGTATATTTAACTAAAATACTCTTGTTTTACGAAATATTTTTAGGTATTTTTGCATCATTAGCATTTAATTTACAGCTGCTGGGAGGTTGTGTCGTTTTCTAATGGGTTTGTTGATTGTGACAGGTTTATTGGTATTCATTCCTTTGTCGGTATGATGGGGTTGTGATCTGCTCGGACTAAGTGGAATTTCAATTATGTTGAAGACATCTCCAGATACATAAAGTGCGTTTCTTTGTTAGAACGTTGGAATTGGTTAAATCAATCTTTTTTGTTAATTTGCTGACTGATATGTGGGGGTTCCTATAATTGGTGAAACTAAATTTGTTCTTAATTTATCTACTAAATATGTATATATATCGCATTCTTCCCTAAGGGTTCATTATGTAAATAATTCTTACGGTACGGGGTGTAATCAGTTATTTGACCAATGCCGAGTTTTAGGGCTTTTTGTCTGGAACGGATGTCGGTAATTTGCTTTTATGGTATCGAAAGTTATGATACTTGGTTATATTTTTTTAATTTAATGCTAATCGTCTATCGTTAAAGGGTCCTAGTTTTAATTGGGTTGGCAATTGTTTGGATGTTTATGATGATAATAAAAAAAATCATTTGAAGATGTTGAGAAGATTGTTTTAGGTAATCCTGTGTTTTCTTTATCCATTTCCAGTGAGAATTTTTTTCGTTTAAGGTCATTAGTGGGGGTTGGTTATATATAGATGTGTAGTAGATCATTTTATATTAGTTTTGATAGTGTGCCTCGAAGTAGATTTTGTTTTTCCCCTGCATCTTTTATTGTTGGCTATTAATTGTGTTTATTTAGTTTGTTTATTTTTGTGAGTGGTATTTTAATATCAAATAATTTTTGTTGATGTTTAAAGATGGTTGGGGGTGTAGAATTTAATATTGATTAATTTTTGTTTAAGGTGATGGATGATCAAAATTCAGATTCAACATTAACTTTGCCGTCTGTTGATACAGACAATGGTTATGAATCTCGTGGTTCGGGTGACATTGTGGTTGATGTGTACCGAGATGACGGATATGGACGTCATCAATTGATACCTATTAATAATATGTGCGTGATTGCTGCTGGCTTCGTGCGAGTGCATGAAGGGGGTGATGATATATTATGCACGATGTGCTATTATTCTGCACCTCTGCGGGAAATATATCGACACAGGGTGCTGAGCCATTTTGTGCTTAATTTACTCATGATAGGTGAGTTTTATGAAAAAAAGGGATGTAAAATATTATTCGGTATATATTTTTTTTTAAGAATATGAAATAATCAGATGCGAGCGATGTTCTGAAAGGATTAGTTTGGTGATCCCCCCGATACTTTGCCCAATCTGTCACCCGCATTAGGTATGTGAAACTAATTGTATTCCTATAATTGCGGTCGAAAAAGATATTCAAACATATACCATATAAGATAAAATTCTTGATAGGATTGTGTTTCTTCTTTCAGTTAACCTGATGGGGTTAGTTCTGAAGCATGTCGGAATGGCGACTGATATTTACATGCAAAATGGTTTGGATTGTGTATAACAAAACACAGCTATAAAAGGTAGAAACATTTTGAAATAGTATATATTTATTTTAGTTTTAATATTTATCTGTTGTGAGACTTAGTATGTTTTCTTTCTCACCCTTTTCAAATATTATAAGAAAGTTAACTAAATCAATTTAAGAATTTATGTTATTTAAAAATTGAGATTAAGCAAGGAAATCTGTTGTAAATGAGGGAATTAATAATAATTTTTTGCCTTAAATATTGATAAATAGTGGGCTATCTGTTGTAAATGGAAATAACTAATAATTTTTGTCTTAAATAGAAGGCTTACCAAACATGAATTAGTTTTTATTAGGCATAAACTATGTTTTTGTGTAAAAACCTCTAAATTTCATATTAAAAGCCGCTCGTCAAGCATATTTCTTCTAATGATAGTACAAAAAACATGAACTGTAAAAAGATAGTATATATTTTATCTGTTGTGAGACTTAGTATGTTTTCTTTCTCACTCCACAAATACCGCAAACAAAATTGCGGTGGAGGGTATTCACATGCCGCTTCATGTTGTCGCGCCGGGTGAAGGATTTTCCGCAAATGATGCAATTCATTCTATGAAAAACAAATTAAAAATAATTTATATTGGGCTTACCAAACATGATTTTTCAAATGTTTTAAGTGTATTGCATTGAATTTTGTGTAATTTCAATATTAAATAATTGAAAGCGAGTATTTATTATACTACTGTTGTTCAGTGGTTAATATTTAATGAAAAGTATATTTCTTGTAATGATATAAAAACTATTGGTAAATACAATGTCATCCAAATAAAATAGAATTTATAATAATGTTTCGTGATAGGTTTTGCTATTTTTCTCAAATTATAAAGTGCTTTAAAATGTAATACATTCGCTGTTGTACAAAAATGCATGATGTGTGAAAAGATGGACTCATTTTATGAATTTATGTTAATTCAAATTGATATTAAACATGGGGTATCTGTAAATGTAAAAATGATGATAATTTTTAACTCTTAAATATTGATAAATAGCTTGGCAAACATCAATTTTTCAATTGTTTTTAAGCGATGAACAAGTATATATTTATTATTTTGCAAATCTTTTGGTTAGAACGTTAATACTGTCTTTATATTAGTTTTTTGTGTATACTGCTGTTGTTCAGTGGTTAATATTTAATGAAAAGCATATTTCTTGTAATGATATAAAAACTATTTGTAAATACAATGTCATCCAAATAAAATAGAATTCCATGTTTTTAAAATGTGATTTATAATAATGTTTCGTGTGAAGCGTACCTTGTTTAATGTTTTTATTCTCTTTTTTAATACTATGTGCACATTGTGTTTCAAAATTAGTTTTATTAGGCATAAACTATGTTTTTGTGTAAAAAACCCCTAAATTTCATATTAAAAGCTGTACCTCAGGCATATTTCTTCTAATGACAGTACTAAACATGAAGTGTAAAAAGATAGTACATATTTTATCTGTTGTGGGACTTAGTATGTTTTCTTTTTCAACCTTTTTTAAATATTATAAGAAAGTTAACTAAATCAATTTAAGAATTTATGTTATTTAAAATTGGGATTAAACTGGGGTATCTCTAAAATGGAAATATTTAATGCTATGGCTATTTTTCATATGTATAGTGTTTTGTCAAAAAGTTTTGATTGCTGAAAAAAAAGTGGGTAATAAAAATTTTGATAGACCATGTATCTCAGCTCTATCGTTTTACTGCATTGTTATATTGCACTATATGGATCATCTCGAGAACATTCCTTGCCTTTGCATTTGATTGTTTTGTTTAAATTTTGATATTTGTGAAATTGAAAGTATGGTTGAGGTTTGTTTGATGTGTGTAGTTGTTTTATTTTTAATAAATTGTTTTCTTAAAAATATGTTGTTCCTTTTTATTTTATAATATAGATATATTAAATAAGGTGACTATCAAGTTTTTTTGTGTATACTGCTGTTGTTCAGTGGTTAATATTTAATGAAAAGCATATTTCTTGTAATGATATAAAAACTATTTGTAAATACAATGTCATCCAAATAAAATAGAATTCCATGTTTTTAAAATGTGATTTATAATAATGTTTCGTGTGAAGCGTACCTTGTTTAATGTTTTTATTCTCTTTTTTAATACTATGTGCACATTATGTTTCAAAATTAGTTTTATTAGGCATAAACTATGTTTTTGTGTAAAAAACCCCTAAATTTCATATTAAAAGCTGTACCTCAGGCATATTTCTTCTAATGACAGTACTAAACATGAAGTGTAAAAAGATAGTACATATTTTATCTGTTGTGGGACTTAGTATGTTTTCTTTTTCAACCTTTTTTAAATATTATAAGAAAGTTAACTAAATCAATTTAAGAATTTATGTTATTTAAAATTGGGATTAAACTGGGGTATCTCTAAAATGGAAATATTTAATGCTATGTCTATTCTTCATATGTATAGTGTTTTGTCAAAAAGTTTTGATTGCTGAAAAAAGTGGGTAATAAATTTTTTTTGATAGACCATGTATCTCACCTCTATCGTTTTACTGCATTGTTATATTGCACTATATGGATCATCTCGAGAACATTCCTTGCCTTTGCATTTGATTGTTTTGTTTAAATTTTGATATTTGTGAAATTGAAAGTATGGTTGAGGTTTGTTTGATGTGTGCAGTTGTTTTATTTTTAATAACTTGTTTTCTTAAAAATATGTTGGTCCTTTTTATTTTATAATATAGATATATTAAATAAGGTGACTAACACAGCGGTGTCGACTTATTTCTTGTAGTGATATATATAAAAGTATGTATGTATACTTATGGATGAAAATAATTATTATAAGTCTATCAATTTATTCATATGAGGATTAGAGTGTCTATGTATTTATGTATGTGGTATTAAATATCTAGGTCTTCTATGAAGAGAGGTAGATATAGGAAGGGTTTTGATTGCTATATATCTTTTACCTATGGATTTATATGTCATAATTGTTTATCGTTGTAATTCGTTTAATGTTTTTTCCCTATGATTGATATGCTACATATTAGCCATAATTCACCTACAAAATGTGGTTATTATTTTTTAATAAATTGTTTTTCTTAAAATATGTTGTTCCTTTTTATTTTATGATATAGATATATTAAATAAGGCTACTATCATAGAGGTGTTGATAGCGATCAAACGTTGTGGTTTCCATTAGAAAACGTGTTTAGATCTGTTAGAAATATGCTGGTAAGCTCGATATCAAGCTTTTTGAACTGTTAGGCTGCACAAATACATTTCATTTATGTGTCTATCACTGAATGTATGATTTGAATGTATTGTTTTGGAATGATGGCTTTTAAAGAGAATGATTTGATAGTGGTTTTAATAGATTGATGCCTGATGCCACCGAAGTTTATTAGATTTTTGGCGGCCATCTTGCTTTTCTAAAAATCCCTACTTTGAAACGTCCTGTATATTCATACTTGGTTGCTATGTTATCCAGTATCATACTGTATATTTATTTTATGATTTTGAGATGGTATGCTGATGTCAAATATAAATCCTCGGTGGTGGTGTTTGAAAGTATGTTGGGTTTGAGCTAGATGTATCTTCCTAAGTTGATCTGGTGTTGTGGCGTTTTGAAACTATGTTGGGTTGTTGTTGTGATGCGTGATACGGAGTTGGGTATTTTATAGAAGTTGAGTTTATATTTTGATCGATCATATTGATAGTCAGCCATTTCGCCTGACGTCACCTTAGTTTATTAGATTTTTTGGTGGCCATCTTGGATTCGCCATCTTGCTTTTCTAAAATCCCTACCTTTGAAACGTCCTGTATATTCATACTTGGTTGCTATGTTATCCAGTATCATACTGTATATTTATTTTATGATTTTGAGATGGTATGCTGATGTCAGATATAAATCCTCGGTGGTGGTGTTTGAAAGTATGTTGGGTTTGAGCTAAATGTATCTTCCTAAGTTGATCTGGTGTTGGGTTGTTGTTGTGATGTGTGATACGGAGTTGGGTATTTTATAGAAGTTGAGTTTACATTTTGATCGATCATATTGATAGTCGGCCATTTCGCCTGACGTCACCTTAGTTTATTAGATTTTTGGTAGCTATCTTGGATTCGCCATCTTGCTTTTCTAAAAATCCCTACCTTTGAAACGTCCTGTATATTCATACTTGGTTGCTATCTCGTCCAGTAGCATACTGTATATTTATTTTATAATTTTGAAATGGTATGCCGATCTTAGATGTACAGTTTATATTTTTATCGATCATATTGGTAGTCGGCTATTTCGCCTGACGTCACCTTAGTTTATTAGATTTTTTGGTGGCCATCTTGGATTCGCCATCTTGCTTTTCTAAAATCCCTACCTTTGAAACGTCCTGTATATTCATACTTGGTTGCTATGTTATCCAGTATCATACTGTATATTTATTTTATGATTTTGAGATGGTATGCTGATGTCAGATATAAATCCTCGGTGGTGGTGTTTGAAAGTATGTTGGGTTTGAGCTAAATGTATCTTCCTAAGTTGATCTGGTGTTGGGTTGTTGTTGTGATGTGTGATACGGAGTTGGGTATTTTATAGAAGTTGAGTTTATATTTTGATCGATCATATTGATAGTCGGCCATTTCGCCTGACGTCACCTTAGTTTATTAGATTTTTGGTAGCTATCTTGGATTCGCCATCTTGCTTTTCTAAAAATCCCTACCTTTGAAACGTCCTGTATATTCATACTTGGTTGCTATCTCGTCCAGTAGCATACTGTATATTTATTTTATAATTTTGAAATGGTATGCCGATCTTAGATGTACAGTTTATATTTTTATCGATCATATTGGTAGTCGGCTATTTCGCCTGACGTCACCTTAGTTTATTAGATTTTTGGCAGCCATCTTGGATTCGCCATCTTGCTTTTCTAAAAATCCCTACCTTTGAAACGTCCTGTATATTCATACTTGGTTGCTATCTCGTCCAGTAGCATACTGTATATTTATTTTATAATTTTGAAATGGTATGCCGATCTTAGATGTACAGTTTATATTTTTATCGATCATATTGGTAGTCGGCTATTTCGCCTGACGTCACCTTAGTTTATTAGATTTTTGGGGGCCATCTTGGATTCGCCATCTTGCTTTCCTAAAAATCCCTACCTTTGAAACGTCCTGTATATTCATACTTGGTTGCTATCTCGTCCAGTAGCATACTGTATATTTATTTTATAATTTTGAAATGGTATGCCGATCTTAGATGTAAAGTTTATATTTTTATCGACCATCTTGATGGTATGAAGCTTGGAGATATTGTTAATTTAAAATAATATTGTTAATTTATAAATAATAATAAATAAATTGTTTTTTCTTAAAAAATATATTGTTTGTTTTATTTTATTTTATAAGTAAGATATACATTTCAAGCATGCGGCTATCACAGAAGCAGACAGCCGTTGCGGTTTCCGCTGGAAACATGTTTAGACCTGTTTAAAGTACATTGAGAGGCGCGATAGCAAGCCTGGTAATTTATTCAGGAATTCTCTAGAAACAAAGACCATCTTGATGGTCCGCCATTTTGTCTGACGTCACCTTAGTTTGGCTAGTGACCGTGAGAGGATGCTGCATTAGTTAGGTAGGCAATCATGAGAGATGCCATTTCTTGGTTAGTGGCTGTGAGAGGGCGTTACATTGGGTTGGTAATGATGAAATCTGCCATTTCTTAGTTTGGTTAGTGGCCGTCAGAGGGCGCCACATTGGGTTGGTAATGATGAAATCTGCAATTTTTAGTTGGGTTGGTAATGATGAAATCTGCAATTTTTAGTTGGGTTGGTAATGATGAAATCTGCAATTTTTTAGTTGGGTTGGTAATGATGAAATCTGCAATTTTAGTTGGGTTGGTAATGATGAAATCTGCAATTTTTAGTTGGGTTGGCGACCGCGAGGGGGCGCCATATCAGTTGGGTTGGTAGAGGGTTCTACCTATCTTGCGGGGAGGGGGGGAGGGGGGGGTAGTAGGAGTGGGGGGTGGTGGGTCCAGAATCGGCGTAAGTCCCCTACTCGGTAGGAATTTCAAAAAACTTTTTTAAGACAATTTGTCTCAAATTTAATTTTGAGCACATTTGAATTCTTTCTAAATTTGTTTAAACTTAGTAATTGACGAAATATTTGCAAAATTCCATTTTTTCACCGAAGTAAACTACTACTTAGACTTATAACTTCACTTGAAAAGCAAACCGTCAATACAAGTATTCAAATGTACGTTATTGAAAACTTCTATAACTTTCGCAATATCATGAAGAATGTATAAGTTACTATTTTCAAGCATTACGGTAATTGTAACTTTTTAGGTACCTATAGAATGAAATACACATTATATTATTCTTAAATATTTTTTTTTATTCAAAATATGATCCATTAGCCTCAATACAGCATATGGCACGGGTGACTAATGTATGCATCGATTTTTTGATGTCGGGTTTTGGAATGTTCTTCAGCACCTCTGTCACGGCTGCTTGAATGGTTGGAACATCATCATAAAAGTGTCCTTCCATTGCAGTTTTTAGTTTCGGGAACAAAAAATAGTAGCACGGTGATAGAGCAGGCGAATACGGTGGGTGGGCGATGAGACAAATTTGTTTTTTATTTAAAAACTCACGAACGTTTAAAGTCTTGTGAGGTGATGCATTATCGTGCAATAAAAACAGCTGCTTTCCTGCTGGATATTCGGGCCTAACTCGAACAATTTTCGACCACAAAATATGTAAAACTCCTAAATAATATTCTACATTAACTGTTACACCTTCTGGAACAAATTCCTTGTGGACAATACCTTTAGAATCATAAAAACAAATCAACATTGTCTTGATTTTTGACTTCTGAAAGCGTAACTTTTGTGGTTTTGACTCGCCTTTCGACTTCCATTGTGCAGATTGGCGCTTAGTTTCAGAGTCATATTTAAAGCACCATGTCTCATCACCAGTTACAATAGAATCAAGAAAATCTGGGTCGTTTTCAGCAGTTTTAATAATGTCTCTACAATGCTCTACACGAGCGTTTTTGGTCTTCACTGAATTGATGTGGAACAAAACGTGCACACACCTTTCTTTTACCCAAATCGATTGTCAACATTTGTCGAACAGTTTCTCTACTCATATGTAATTCTGCAGCTAGCATTCTCACAGTGAAATTCCCATCAATTGCAATTATTTCCTGAATTTTTTGCACCAACTCAGCGCGATTTTTACCTACTGGACGTCCAGGTCTTGCATCATCATTTAAATCTTCACGACCGCTTTTAAATCGAGTAAACCACTCATAAACTCTTGTACGAGACATACAACCATTACCATAAACTTTTTTCAATAGTTTGTAGGTCTTAGTACATTTTTTCCCAGTTTTAAAACAAAATTTAATATTCGCTCTTTGTTCCATTCTGATTTTACGACATGAGCACCTAACCTACACTGTTGAAAATTTGAAGCGTGATAGTGTTAATTTTCACCTAGTCAATTATTTTCGTGTTGATTTTGACGAGATTTTTAGTCAATTTTACGAATACTCTGTTCAAGGCCAAGTGATAATATTTTCGGGTGTTATTTCTACGTTGGAATATAAAAATTGACACTTTTTCCTAGACATCCACATTTTAATGACGTTTGAACCAATCAGAATCAGCGCATCCACTTGTTCAGTTATGAGCAGTCATGCGCTAACCGTTATAAATATTACGCATATCAAAATTTAGGTAAATGCAGACGACATTATTACTTTTAGTGCGTGTTGTGCGTATGTGAAGAATAATACTTATATACTGGTAAGTTTAATATTTATAATACATAAAGTACATAGAATAATTATGTTATATTTTTATTAGCCATGGATATTTCTTTTTATATTCGGCTCAAATACAAAAACGACATGAAGTGGTGTAAAATAAGTCCGTTAACGTACGAGAACTTATTACAAAAAGGTAGCCACATTATTTTATTATTTAATAGAAAAAAATTGTTGGGTCTCAAAATTAAGCGTAGGTATTTTACATTTTACATATTGAATACATCTCCATATAAAGGTAAACAATCGTTTAATGTGTTCTCAATGTCTTTACAATTACAATACTATCGTCGTATTTTTCAAGATCAAGGTGTTCGATTTTCCCTCAAATAAGAAGTTTAATATTATAGCCGAATCGGTATGATTATAAAAATAAAAACACCGAACACATAAACATTGTATCTTAACTGGAATTAATTTTTATCCTTCATGTCTAGCTATGTGATAAATTATAAAATGATGCAAATCGTTATTAGATAATACTAAATAGCTTGTCGGCAATAATATATTTTTACTGCATGTTATATTAAATGAGCAGAGTTGTTGGGTAATGTGAACACAATACCTATTATATGGAAAGAAAAAATATAGGGTCGGTCGAGCCCATTATTAAAAATTGGGGGAGCATGCTGTATTTGTATATAGTCGCGCAATTTCTAGGTCTCTAGATATTTGCCGTCTATTGTAAAATTTACTTCTGCTTCTTTAACAGTTTTTTTTACTGTATCTTTTGTTTTTATGAATTATAAAAGTAATTATTAAATTTTTTTTAATAAAGTCACGTTAGCCAACATTAATTAAGAGAAAGAGAAACCTGTTTCTTGAATCGTTGCATCCCAAAAGGTTATTCCAAAAATTTTATATACCTCTTGTCTCAGAATAAGAAGTGATTCAAATATCACACGAAAATGGTACATATTTTTATGAATTTTTTTTGGTTCTTGCACAGACAATTTTAAATTTAAATTTTTTTTTTTGAAAAATATTTATCCAGTATCCGCCATATTTTATTACATAACAAAGCCATAACATGTGAACATTATCTTATATTTTTGATTTGATTTATTATACGTTGCTATGCTATTAAATACAGTCTGCACGTTTAAGTAGAGATTTTTTATAAATTATTACCGGGATTTTTCAGCTATGTGTTCCAGGTTTTGGCGAGAGATTTGAATCACTCCTTTGTCTGAAACAGGATATAATATTTTTATTTATTATATATTATTACAGAATTAATCATTATTGCACATTTTGTAGTCAAAGAAGAGTTTAATATCCTTGAAAAAGAGATTTACTTCGTAGACTCTGTAGGTGCTAAAATTGATGCTGATTTTATACTTGAATATATCGAAATTAATGAAAGAGGCGTTATAATTGAAGTCAAAGAGGAAACGCTTGATTATATTGAATTAGATACACTACCATCCACGGTAACAGTTGAAAATGATCTAGATGTGTCTTTTTCGGACGTAGGAAGTATCATATCGTCTGAAGAAACATCGGATACTAAGGCATGCATTCCTTTCTAAATGAAGATGAAAAAATATTTATAATACGTAATAATTTGATTATGTTTTAGCTTGTGAAGAATTATCTACTAAGCATCTTGCCAGGAAAGCAACTGATAGAAGAATATCAAAACACTGAGCAGTTATGCGATCGTTCTCGAAAACTGTTGGTTAATTTAGTAGTAAGCTATTTAGTAGAAAATAGCCCAAATTCGAAGCCTAGCAAGTTAGAAAAAGAAATATGTGCAAAATCTATTATCGATCTATTTCCCAAATTAAAAGATAGAAAGAGTAATCTTGGTTATGTGAGTATTATATTTCATACAATAATATATTAAGCAATGCAATGTCCAAAACCTTATATTTATATGTCACTTTGAAAGCCTACCATACATAATTAGCTAATTTTTTTTTTTAGGCATATTGCTCTTGTTAAAAGTGGTAGGCTTTTCTAAAGCGATATGTTGACTATATCTAATGTGTCTATCATATGTCAAGAAGTTAATATTAGTTGCTCTTGTCAGTATTGTCAATAAATTTATATTTTTTTATTAATTCAGAATTATGACATTATTTGTAGGAAGCTTTTTATAATCCCAGTACAGGGAGTGGATTTATTACCAATCGACTAAAAACAATAAAGAGAAATAGCACTACCAATTTAAAATCGCTAGATAAAAGAAGGTGCACGGATAACAAGGAAAATATCGATTTGGTGGAAGTTCAAGAGGACATTAAGTTTTTAAAATTCAGTACCAAAGACACGCCTACCGCAGAAATATTTCAAAGAATGAAAAATACATTCGCATATCGTAGAACTATAAGTAATAAGTTGGAAGAATTTCCCAGATTTTTAGATACCTATGGCTTGGTAAGTTTTCTCTCTTCAATTATCTACTTTTACAACTTCTTTTATAAACTTATATATTTTAGATTAATCAAGATTTTGTACTAATCTATCCGAACAAAGATTACCCAACTAAAGAAAGATTTGTGGAATTTAGAGAAAAAATATTTAATATTTATAACAATACAATTACAAAAAAGACGTTTAATCCCATTTTGGATGGTGTGGATGGTAGGTATATCTTGCATCTTAGGCATTCTATGATGTTTCAACAATTCTGTTATACACGAGAAAAATGTTAAACAAAATTAAAACAGCTCAAAATATCATATGTAATCATTTCAGCAAATGCTAAGGTTGAACAAATATTTGATATTAAACTCCTGTAATTAATAAATTTATATTTATATTTTCCAAAGAAATATTTAGAAAGACAGAAATTTTCAATATTTTTGACTAAATGAATCTATACTATATAATCATACTATAATAGGTATAATATGTGTTATTCTCTATTTCGTAATGAAATATAATTTTAAATTTCCTTTTGTGTTTTAGTATGGGATAAAAATATAAATGCCATTATAGGAAGGAAGGTATAAAGCACAAAGAGAGACTAGAACGAGTGCAGAAAGTCGATTTATTTATTTTCAGAAGGTATCACTGAGACCACATTATACGCGTATAGACTATATTTCTTATAAATTCTTTTGTTTTAGACTGGAACTCCATTAACGGATATATTTGCTAAAAAAGTCACGAAACAACCTTTTCTTGTGGGTATAGGAACCTCAAAAGCTTCAATATACCAATATTATGTTTGTATGGATAACAACCTATTTGAAGCAGGAAAGGAAAGTTTCGACGGTATTGATCTCTTGTTCAAGATCCATTTTGTTTTTGATGTACAATATGATATAAATTTAAAAGGCGTTTATTCATTCCTAGAGTCAGAGTTTTATAAAATTCAAGATCATGTAAATATAACACCTAGAATGCGGGAATTACGGGCAAAACTGTACAACAATTAGAAAAAAATTGTACTTCCTTTTAATTTTTTTTTAGTTTGCAGTTTTTTTGATAATAGGTTTTCTTCAAGTATTACAAAATTGAAAGTAATCCAAAAATGTCAAACCCCTGACAATAATGTCTATGAAATGTTTGATTTAGATAATTTGATGATGCATACAATATGTTATGAAATACATTATTCTTATGACGAAGATATTAATATTATCATTCCTAAATATGCTGTGATATAATCAATATTGAATAATTTTATTCAACTACACAAGATTTGAAGTAACTGTAAAGTGTTTAAACATTACAAAATCTTGACTTTTCTGGATTACTTTGTATTATATTCTACCTCTTATTTGTGGTTATTATATATTAGGAAGCTGTTATGTTTAGTTTTGGAAATATTTTTATGTTCATTAACAATACAGTTTATGTACTTTTCATATTTTTCAAATAAAAATGGAATAAGTGTATGTATTTATATACCGACTTTTATTTTGTAATATCATTTATATTTCCCAATTGTTACTTTTATCAATGTACATGTACATTTCATGTGTCATGTACACGGCATATGAATTTTATGTACTTTTTAACTATATTAGCCTTGTATATAACATTTTTCTAATTGTTAACTCAAACATCAATTAATAAGGAATCTTGGATAATTACCGCAATATCTAATTTAGAAAAAGAATGATGTAAACAATATAGATAAAATTTATATGAAGCTATTCGTATATCACAATAGTATATATTGTTTTAATATGAAATATAATTGAAGACCAATCTTGAATTATATTTTATATTAAAAAAATATATACTTACTGTGTGCTGAACAAAGCGGTTAACGGCCAAAGGTAAGTAAAGTAACTTTATCTTCTTAAAGTAGTAAATATGACTAGGAACAAGTAGCATTTGTCTAGAGGAAAAAGAGACGATGTCTAGCAAAATCTTAAAAATCGTCTCATTTATAGTGATATTTTGACTATGGAAGTAGTGATTTTGATTAGATAAAATTGTAAAAATCAACTCCCAGTAGTGTAATTTCAATGAATGAATTTTGACAAATCGACACTCCGATTATAGACACTTTTTTACTAGATATTCTTGTCAAAGCTTAACTCAAGTAATCCTAGTCAAATTAACTCGAAATAGGAGTGGACCTCTCCTGACTATTAAAAAGTGTTAAAATTTTCAACAGTGTACAGTCACTAAAATACATGTACCTTTATAAGCTGTCATCCGATTTGCACGAACTTCATTCAATGCGTTTAAAAGAGGAAACCTGTGTGTTTCTAATGCTGCTGCCGTTTGATAGATGGCGATAAGTGTTCTATGATTTAAATTAAAAGTTCCGTTATTTAATTGTCATACTGTGTATATTACACATACGAGTACATATATATAAGAATTTCGCTAATATTTATATTAGTTCGGGCATTAATTAGGTATAAATATACCGATATTTTCTACTCCAATATTAAAAGCAATTTGATAATGACGTTGGTAGACAGTATCCTAATTAAAAGCTTATGATACTGTATCATATTATTCATGCATACAGAGTTATGCAAATAACGGATTTGCGATTAAATAATTAAGCCCACGTGCATGAATTCATTAGTTCCAGTACGTAAAACTGGAGATATTGGTAAAATCAACTTCGAATTTACCTACATATTATGAAACACGTACCCTGCTTATACACATGTATGTACCTTCCGTAAACTACTGACATACGTATTATGTTATGGGACGCACTTCTGGATAATACTTATTAGGGATGTAGGGCCACATTAATTAAAATTACTTTCTATATTTTACAGTATTTTACTATTCAAGATTTTAAGAACTTATTATATAATTAGAATAGTATGTTGATTATTTTGCCACTTATGCCTATTTTGAATATACAGGGTGAGCCATCTTCGCGGGGAAGGCAAATTGTGACTTTATGAGAAAAGATATTTTGAAGCGTTTTTTTCACCATATGATAGCCACTTACTAGGAGCACTTTTTAAAATTATGTTAATTATACAGGGTGTTCCATAACTTGGTGACTGGCCATAGTTATAGTTTTTTTTTTTTAAATAAAACATCATATATATTATTACACTTTTTAATTCCCCGTATAATTCTTAATCAAAAAGTTATTATAGGTCTAATTTTTAAGGTTTTAGACTTATTACAATTTTTCTGAAAAAGTCAATGTTTTTATAAAATTATATTTCTCGAAAACGGCGTATTATGTGGGTGGACACAATCTGCCTTTCCCGCGGAGATGAGTGGTCTCCGCGGGAATCAAATAATTTTCTTTCTTCAATGTTAATTTTTGCAATAAATCTAAAAACACTTAATATTTCCGAAACAGTTGAAGATAGGTCTAGGAAATTGTACATGAAAATGTCTAGATTTTCTCAAGAATCCAAAAATTATAAATATACAGGGTGTTGCATTTAAAATAAGAAAGTTGGTATTGGCCACTGTTACATGACACGCCATGTATAAAAATTTTCTGTTGAAAAAAATGCACAACTAAAAATACCAAACAACTTGTATATACACAGTGTATAATAAGCCACAAACGAGGATTAATTCGTCAATACAGAACTAAATTTATTTTATCGCATTCGGTGTGAATTTATGCTCGATTTAATAGGTTCATTTTATTTTTACGAAATGAAAATTATTCAAATAAGACGTCAACTTATATGCCCAGATGTTTAAATCAGTTTTTATAATACAATTTAATGTATTTAAAATAGCAAAACATTTCTACGGTTCAATGTGTTTCGATTGTTTATTTATGTTGCTTAATTATTTTGTGTAACACCATTTTGATTTTTGGTTTTGAGCAAACCTGAACGATCAAATTTAAATAAGAATCATAACAAAAGCCTATAAAAATGATAATATTAAATGAAATCTTCTTTCAGAGAAATTGTACGAAAAATAAGACCGACGAGGCGAATGCAGTCAGCTGTAGTTATCTCTTATTTTGATGTATGCATACCCAGCTCAACCCTGAGCACATAGTATAGGCAATATGGGCAAGTTGTACCATGATTACCTGAGTTAATCCGGGCAGCGTAAAAGTTGTGCTTTTTGACCACCGAGTTCTTCCACAAATTATATTAATTATAATATTAATTCTCAGTAATTCTCTAATGAGGGTTAGGGTTGATAAAGTGGGGATAAAATTTATTACCACTGCTTGCTATTTATTTCTAGTCCTGATGCTATTTTATACCTGATGAAAATAGTAATACATATTTTAAATTGTTTCAAAATGATAATACATGAATTTTTCTTACTGTTCAACACTGTATCATGGGTCCTTGGATTCCTTTACCAGCTCCAGAATTCAAAAAATACAAAATGCTTGTCTACGATACATTTACAATATACGAAAATTTGATCACATCTCTCACAAGTTGAGTGATGCGGGCTGGTTGTGCATGGCGGGACGTAGGAGGTTGCAGGCATTGTGTTTCTATCATGGTGTGCTTCTGCATAGGTCTCCGCCATATCTTTATAATAGGATTAGATTTAGGTCAGATGTACACAGTGTGACCACCAGATTTCGCGGATTGATCTCTCCCACGCCCCATAAGACTTCCCTATATGAACGATCTTTTACGTATCAGGTATACTGTAATTACAATCCCCTACCAACTGAGTTTAAGTCCCTCACAGCATCCAAGTTTAAATCTAGACTCAAGTCACACCTTCTATTGCGGTAATGGGTTGATGCAAGCTGCTTGCTGGTTATCGATATGGACGTTCACTTGCAAGTGACTTTTATGTGTTATTATTTATTATTACACTATTTATTTTAGTTCATGGTGCTCATCATCGAACTTTAGGCTAAGTTAGTTTTAAGCAGGATTTTATTTTTGTTGCATATTGCTCATATTTATCATCAAGTTCAAGTAAACAGTTTATACTGGAGTTCGCCTTGCGATTATGTATTTACCAAATCGTTATTTTGGTATTTTCACTTGTATATTTCTTTATACATAATAAAGACATAAAAAAAGCACTGAGCTTTTTAGCCAAAAAACGTAGTAGTTGACTTTGAATAAGCAATTCATAGCGCTATTTATAGTCCTTGGCCATATTCAAATTTAACTGGGTGTAGATTTTACTTATGTCAAGCATGGTACCGCAATATTAGAAATTTAGGTTTGTCAATGAAAATGAAGAAAAAAAATCAGAAATTGTTTTTAAAGTTATTTTTCAGCCTACATTTTCTAGAACCTACCGAAGTAGGTGATTTTTTCCCTTTTGAAGTATTTGACAAATCACCCGATGATGAGAGAATATTACCATTTGTGATTACATACTTAACAATTATATATCCGAATCTTTAATCTATCATTATTTGCCGCAGTAGTACCTAAAGCATTTTAAATTTTAAAATTGTGCAAATGTAAATTTGATTTTGTATAAATTATATATCCCAGGAATCTAAATGTGAATCATTTCATTCTTTGTTAAAAAACAGTTTTTATTCTCCTCACGCAAATATATTTATTTTTGTGGATATGATAATAAATATTCAAAATGAAATATTTGCAAAAATTCAGACTGCAAATGAGTCAACAAATATAAAACAATATAAATCTGTTAATAGAGGACAACACGAGTATATAAATTCTTAAATGAAAGAATTAAAAGGAAACAAATCACCAAATTTTATTTTGGAAGATCTTTAATCTATCATTATTTGCCGTAGTAGTACCTAAAGCATTTTAAATTGTAAAATTGTGCAAATGTAAATTTGGCTATGTATAAATCTAAGTCGTAGGCTTCCACGGTTGTAGTTCACACCTTCTTGGTTTCTGGATTGAAACCGCGTCGTCGTCTCTGCTTCTACTGCTGACGTTTCGTTCACTATATGGGATTACCTAAAACAGTTTGTTTGAGGTAATAGCAGCAGTAGACGTCCTAAAGATGTCCCTTTAGATAGTGGACCAAACGTCGGCAGTAGAAGCAGAGAGAGAAAAAATTAAATTTATATGTAGTTGTATTATATGGAATTTATAATAAAACTCTTAAGCTTAGTATAAGATTTTATTATTAACCCGTTAAATCCTTTCTAAGAAATTCGTTGGTACAACTAGACGGTACGATTATATCTACCTCATGTTTCGTGGTGCAACTCGGCGGTCTCGGGCAATATATGTATTGGTATGCTATAGGAAACTTGCTGTAGGCTGTTGTTATTGTTTCCTTCTTTTTTATGAATAATAATTACATTTTGAATTTCTAAGTTTTATAATTTAACATTATTAATTCTTTCTGAAGTTATAAGCTGTTAGTGTGACTTTGTGAATATTCAAAATACAAATATTTAATAAAACCACATGACTTAACTCAACAAATTTATTAGATAAAGATATTTTACAATTTATCATACTGAAGTTATTTACAATCTTTGTCGAAAACCGAATAACTAGGGCGCGGACACGATAGGATGATGACTCATCACCCATGGGCGCGCTATTGAAATGTTGTATTTTTAAAGAGGTTTTAATTTTATTTATATAATTGGATAACAAGTGGCTGGTGATCTATAAAATACAAAATACCTTATTATTTATTAATTTTCTCTCCTGTAAGATTTGTTCTCTTCGAATGAAATACATCTTTGCAGGTAGAAAACGTCCTTTCTACATCGCAACTTGTTATAGGTGCGTACTGGAAATATCTTTCTATTTCAGCGTATTTAGCAGTTAGATTTTGTGTCATTGTCCCCATACACAATTGTCGCAATGTTATTAAATCTGAATTTCTATTAAAAACTGCGTCTAACTTGTGCCTTTTTTTGTATAATTGGAAGAAATATTTTGAAAGTGGGATTGTCAAGTTTCTATAATGGGATATTAGCCGCCATTAAAGCTTCACAGAGTTCTTCGTTAAAATTGTCAGCTTCCAACGGGTCCAATTTCTGTTTATGTTTTAGCGATGGTAAGTGACGTTGTACGTGGCCTTTTTGGGCATTCTGTAATCGATCTTTTAATTTGAGATTTCGACTTTCAAAATATCTGATTAGTTTAGGCAAATTTCCAAAGTGTTCCTGAAGGAATAACAACTGATGTTTTAAATTTGGGATTTGTGGTAGTTCCTTGTGCTCAGAAATACTTCGAGCATCGTCATTTAAACATGTAACGAACTTTTGTAAACTATTGAAATTCTCTGCATAAAAACTAGTAGCTTCCAACCATGTCCCCCATCTAGTTATTACTGGCGACGGAGGCAGTGACAAAGATGGAAGTTTTTCCTTGTAAAGAGCTACTCTCGATGGTGCTTTTCTGAAAACTTTTTTAAAAGCGGATATAAGTCTATCAATTTCCGGATACCTGTCTCTGATATATTCACAGATTTTGTGTATATCCCCAGATGCTGATCATATCACCGACAATAAACGAATCAGTTTTGTCTATATAATTGCCCCACCTTAACGAACTCACCAGCCGCCACTGGGATATAGCCCATCAATTTAAAGAATAGGAAATTTTCCGGGAAAGTCTTCACTATTGGAATAAAATCTAGTATCTATTTACGCTTCTAGAATTCATCAGGGAAATTTTGAAATCGCAAGTACGACATACAAAACCCTGAAATAATATCTTAAACAAAAGCTCAAACTTCTCTAGGTAATCTTGTAATTCTTCTTTTGGAACATATTACATTACATCATAATTTTACCGTAAAATATGATAATTGCATGAGCATAATAAATTTATTAAAAATTTCGCATTTTAGTTATTTTTAAACTGAGAAATTAAAATGATTATACAAGGTCAATCATTTTCAAAGAAGATTTCAAATCAACCGCTTTTTATGGCTAAAATAATTTGTCCCTAAGGAAGATGTCGCGGTAACCCCTTTCCATATATTTCACATTCCAGTACGAAGTATAATTAGCTATGGGTATAACTTTTCCAGATATGCTATTAATTAAATCACCAGTGAGATAACATTCAACCGGAGTGCTAACCCATATTACTTTCGCCAAAATTGATAGATTTAGAACTGTTTTCAGGTGTTCTACTGAAGATGGAAATTTAGTGCCGAAATACGTACCTAGTATATTCTATTTCTATTGCTGTTTGGAGTTTTTATTGCTTTTTTGTTTTAAATTTATACCAAATAAATTGAGCCTATAACAGTCTTTGGTTCTCGGTCTCCAATACTCTAAATAATAAAAGAAAATATTTTTAATTTGTAGAACTCATAATTTTCTACAATTTCTTTGTTATTAGTGTTATTAGTTTCTTATACGTAGTATAAGGAAGTACATATTGTGATGACGAAAATGTTCGACCTCGAGATTTTTGCAGATGTCCACGTTTTGATGCCCCTGATACCAAAAAAGTGGCCAATTTCAAATTTTATATTTACGTGTGTAATCTGCCTCTTAAGATCTGATTAGATTTTCAGTAAATTCGGCAGACCGGAAGTAGAAGTTTACTTCAGTGAAAAAATCGAATTTCGCCAATATTTCGGCAACTACTATGGTTAAACAAATTTATAAAGAGTTCATATCTACTCAGAATTAAATTTGAGAAAAAATTTATTATGAAAGTTTTTTGAAATTCCTACCGGAAGTACGTCTCTTACTCGTATCGAAACACAGTTTTCTGCAAATATTTCGCGAGTCATGCTTTTGAGACGAGTACATTACAAGTATAAAAGTATTTAGAACTTATTTTTCAATATCTTTTGTATAAAAAAATTTCAAAATTCGGACCGGAAGTAACACTTTTACTCTTATGGAATAGCGAGTTTTGCAAATATCTCGTAAATTATGCATTCTATATATATTTATCAAGAGCACAAATATATTTAGAGCTACATTTGAAATATTTTTTGTATAAAGGAAATTTCAAAATTCGGACCGGAAGTAACACTTACTCTTAGCGACTAGCACTTTCTTTCGAATATTTCGCCAAGTATGCATTCTATAGAGATTTATTAAGAGAATAGAAGTAGTACAGTAGGATTTTGTTTATTTTTTCAGAAGATAATAGTATTTAAATCTTAATTTAGAACAACTTTTGAATAATTTGAAACGCACACACGTATAAGGAAGTCGTGTGGTGGCCACACCTCTTTTTTTCCTGCTATCTATATTATTAAATGTGTTAATATATCAATTACTGTTTTTTTTAAATTAAAAATTAACTTTTTTCCTTTGTACCTATCTCTTTTACATGTAATAAATACCATTATTTATGAATGAATTTACGTAATCTTTAAAAATTTATGATTCTTAATTAAATGGTATATCCAAGCATCAAATAAAAATTATAATTTTTACATTAAAAAATAAGTGTTTACGCTAGTTTGTCGTTTAATTAAAAATGTTTTTATTCCTAATTATTCTTGTTATGTTTCATGTAATCGAATAAATCTTTCATTTAATATTTTTTATGGAAACAAGTATGATAAAGTTATAGTTCAATATAAACTCTTGTTTAGATATTACATACATGTTAGTTAATATTAAAGCAAAATATTTTGTATAAGATAATTTAATATCAAATAATTATTGGCATTATAGCCTACGATAAAGCTAATAATGAAGTTTTGATAATACATATCTGGTACACAAGACAGGTGATGACAAAGTGGTAGATATATAGGAAAAATATATATTTATTTAAATCAAAAAATATATCATCATACACATCAAGCCGACGGCATTCATCCTATACCGTCAGCCGGCCGTTAATCATTCCCACACAAGCACGGCGGCAGGCAACTGGCATAATCCTTAACAATGGATGATTTTGTCGATATTTGATTGTCTCTATGTAGACTATAAAATAAAAATGTATTCACGCTAAATAAAAAAAAAAGACACTTGACTTTGCTCGAAACTGACAAAACTATTATAAATTCCTAAACTGTCGGTGATTGATAGAGAAACGTGTGCTCACATTATCAGCTGCTGACCGACAACGACATGCACAGACCGTCAAAATTTCGTCGACGAGAATACCAACCAACTGTTGGTGATGGTTTATGTGAATATCTGTCTACTATATATCAAGCTGGCGGAGGGCAATCAACAATCAAAATATTCTTATATGCAATTTTATTAAAATATTATCGCTTTAACCGTTTTGCCCTTATCGCAGTCTCACATACATACAGAGAGAGAACGAAGGGAGGGACGAAGAAAGACAGGAAGGGACGAAGAGTAAGAAAGTGAGTGAGAGAGAGAGAGAGAGAGAGAGAGAGAGAGAGAGAGAGAGAGAGAGAGAGAGAGAGAGAGAGAGAGAGAGAGAGAGAGAGAGAGAGAGAGAGAGAGAGAGAGAGAGAGAGAGAGAGAGAGAGAGAGAGAGAGAGAGAGAGAGAGAGAGAGAGAGAGAGAGAGAGAGAGAGTGAGTGTGAGAGAGAGAAAAGAAGATTCTTGCGAAAATCACTTCAGGGGACTTAAAAAGGACATTCGCAAAAATTCGATGTCCAAAATGTTCATCATCACATTACTTCTATATAAGTACTACGTACATGACAATGACAATACATTAATAAATACTCACCTGGAATTGTTATGTTTCTGTCCAGTGTTATAGTTCGTTTGTCGTTGTATTTGCACTTGTGGCAATTCTCCCAGAATTAAGGTAATCAAAATATACATAACGCACAATCGATCCTTTTATATTCGTAAATGAAGTACAACTATATACGGAATTGAAAAGTTTGGTAAGTTTTATCTTTGAATTTAACTATAAATTATGTTAGTATGATAAAGCGTATTCGCAAAAATTGAAATGAAAAAAAAAACTTCTTCGTTACTATTATTGAATTAATTTTTTGAAGTATGTTTTATCTTAGGAACATAAACAAGTTAGTTATGTTCAAACTATAAAACAGTGATTTCGTAACGGTAACACGTAAAATGTAAAATATTTCTATTATTACTTTGCTACCAGCTTCTAGAATTTGCTGCGGATGTGGGGCATCGGGGCAGATTGTAATTAGAGTTACATTGTAACAGCTTTAGTAATAATACAGACAAGAAGGCAAGTCTTTTTTTTATTCTACATGTAATTCTTTTCGACAAAAAAAACTGCTTGTCGAATTAACTAGTCTATTATTAAAATAAATTACATTAGATATACACCGGCGTGAAGTTAGCAGCTCTATCTCAGTAGCCCAATCACGGAAATGCTCGAATGACCATAGGCGTGCGGGTTCATGAGTAAAGGCTAACAAATTTATTAAAATTATAGTAATAATAAACATGTTTCATTAAAATAAGTATGACTAATGACGTCTGCTTCAAAAGGGTGAACTCTCCCTCTAGGCAAGAAAAAATAACATTTATATTAGCAATCTGGTGGCAACTTATAACAACACGTATACTAAATTTACATAAATATGCGACAACGCAGCCAGTAACAAAGTCTCTTACACTGTTCATGGGGGTGAAATCTAACCTTAAAGAACTAAAGAAACTCTGACGCTTAAAGGCAAGCGGGAATCAAATTTTAACCGCAGCTGCTGTAGGATTACAACAGCTGTAGTTAGAATTTGATATCCGACTGCCTTTAAGCGTCAGAATTTTTTTAGTGCTTTGCCCCATGGACGGGCGGTAAGAGATTCTGTTGGCGGTTGCGATGTGACATATTAGTGTAGTTTACAGCAGCTGCAGTTAGAATTTTATACCCGACTGCCTTTAAGCATCAGAATTTTTTTAGTGCTTTGAGGGGAGATTTCACCCCCATGGACGGGCGGTAAGAGATTCTTTTGGTGGCTGCGATGTGACATATTAGTGTAGTTTACAGCAGCTGCTGTTAGAATTTGGTACCCGACTGCCTTTAAGCATCAGAATTTTTTTAGTGCTTTGAGGGGAGATTTCACCCCCATGGACGGGCGGTAAGAGATTCTGTTGGCGGTTGCGATGTGACATATTAGTGTAGTTTACAGCAGCTGCAGTTAGAATTTGATACCCGACTGCCTTTAAGCATCAGAATTTTTTTAGTGCTTTGAGGGGAGATTTCACCCCCATGGACGGGCGGTAAGAGATTCTGTTGGCGGTTGCGATGTGACATATTAGTGTAGTTTACAGCAGCTGCAGTTAGAATTTGATACCCGACTGCCTTTAAGCATCAGAATTTTTTTAGTGCTTTGAGGGGAGATTTCACCCCCATGGACGGGCGGTAAGAGATTCTGTTGGCGGTTGCGATGTGACATATTAGTGTAGTTTACAGCAGCTGCAGTTAGAATTTGATACCCGACTGCCTTTAAGCATCAGAATTTTTTTAGTGCTTTGAGGGGAGATTTCACCCCCATGGACGGGCGGTAAGAGATTCTGTTGGCGGTTGCGATGTGACATATTAGTGTAGTTTACAGCAGCTGCAGTTAGAATTTGATACCCGACTGCCTTTAAGCATCAGAATTTTTTTAGTGCTTTGAGGGGAGATTTCACCCCCATGGACGGGCGGTAAGAGATTCTGTTGGCGGTTGCGATGTGACATATTAGTGTAGTTTACAGCAGCTGCAGTTAGAATTTGATACCCGACTGCCTTTAAGCATCAGAATTTTTTTAGTGCTTTGAGGGGAGATTTCACCCCCATGGACGGGCGGTAAGAGATTCTTTTGGTGGTTGCGATGTGACATATTAGTGTAGTTTACAGCAGCTGCAGTTAGAATTTGATACCCGACTGCCTTTAAGCATCAGAATTTTTTTAGTGCTTTGAGGGGAGATTTCACCCCCATGGACGGGCGGTAAGAGATTCTGTTGGCGGTTGCGATATGACATATTACTGTAGTTTACAGCAGCTGCAGTTAGAATTTTATA
Organism: Amphimallon solstitiale; assembly: GCA_963170755.1. Lineage (NCBI taxonomy): Eukaryota > Metazoa > Arthropoda > Insecta > Coleoptera > Scarabaeidae > Amphimallon > Amphimallon solstitiale. The sequence goes on from OY720679.1 coordinate 48,658,397, forward strand.
CCCGACTGCCTTTAAGCATCAGAATTTTTTTAGTGCTTTGAGGGGAGATTTCACCCCCATGGACGGGCGGTAAGAGATTCTGTTGGCGGTTGCGATATGACATATTAGTGTAATTTACAGCAGCTGCAGTTAGAATTTGATACTCGACTGCCTTTAAGCATCAGAATTTTTTTAGTGCTTTGAGGGGAGATTTCACCCCCATGGACGGGCGGTAAGAGATTCTTTTGGTGGTTGCGATGTGACATATTAGTGTAGTTTACAGCAGCTGCAGTTAGAATTTGATGCCCGACTGCCTTTAAGCATCAGAATTTTTTTAGTGCTTTGAGGGGAGATTTCACCCCCATGGACGGGCGGTAGGAGATTCTTTTGGTGGTTGCGATGTGACATATTAGTGTAATTTACAGCAGCTGCAGTTAGAATTTGATACTCGACTGCCTTTAAGCATCAGAATTTTTTTAGTGCTTTGAGGGGAGATTTCACCCCCATGGACGGGCGGTAAGAGATTCTTTTGGTGGTTGCGATGTGACATATTAGTGTAGTTTACAGCAGCTGCAGTTAGAATTTGATACCCGACTGCCTTTAAGCATCAGAATTTTTTTAGTGCTTTGAGGGGAGATTTCACCCCCATGGACGGGCGGAAAGGGATTCTGTTGGCGGTTGCGATATGACATATTAGTGTAGTTTACAGCAGCTGCAGTTAGAATTTTATACCCGACTGCCTTTAAGCATCAGAATTTTTGTAGTGCTTTGAGGGGAGATTTCACCCCCATGGACGGGCGGTAAGAGATTCTGTTGGCGGTTGCGATATGACATATTAGTGTAGTTTACAGCAGCTGCAGTTAGAATTTTATACCCGACTGCCTTTAAGCATCAGAATTTTTTTAGTGCTTTGAGGGGAGATTTCACCCCCATGGACGGGCGGTAAGAGATTCTGTTGGCGGTTGCGATATGACATATTAGTGTAATTTACAGCAGCTGCAGTTAGAATTTGATACTCGACTGCCTTTAAGCATCAGAATTTTTTTAGTGCTTTGAGGGGAGATTTCACCCCCATGGACGGGCGGTAAGAGATTCTTTTGGTGGTTGCGATGTGACATATTAGTGTAGTTTACAGCAGCTGCAGTTAGAATTTGATACCCGACTGCCTTTAAGCATCAGAATTTTTTTAGTGCTTTGAGGGGAGATTTCACCCCCATGGACGGGCGGTAAGAGATTCTGTTGGCGGTTGCGATGTGACATATTAGTGTAGTTTACAGCAGCTGCAGTTAGAATTTGATACCCGACTGCCTTTAAGCATCAGAATTTTTTTAGTGCTTTGAGGGGAGATTTCACCCCCATGGACGGGCGGTAAGAGATTCTGTTGGCGGTTGCGATATGACATATTAGTGTAGTTTACAGCAGCTGCAGTTAGAATTTTATACCCGACTGCCTTTAAGCATCAGAATTTTTTTAGTGCTTTGAGGGGAGATTTCACCCCCGTGGACGGGCGGTAAGAGATTCTGTTGGCGGTTGCGATATGACATATTAGTGTAATTTACAGCAGCTGCAGTTAGAATTTGATACTCGACTGCCTTTAAGCATCAGAATTTTTTTAGTGCTTTGAGGGGAGATTTCACCCCCATGGACGGGCGGTAAGAGATTCTTTTGGCGGTTGCGATGTGACATATTAGTGTAGTTTACAGCAGCTGCAGTTAGAATTTGATGCCCGACTGCCTTTAAGCATCAGAATTTTTTTAGTGCTTTGAGGGGAGATTTCACCCCCATGGACGGGCGGTAGGAGATTCTTTTGGTGGTTGAGATGTGACATATTAGTGTAATTTACAGCAGCTGCAGTTAGAATTTGATACTCGACTGCCTTTAAGCATCAGAATTTTTTTAGTGCTTTGAGGGGAGATTTCACCCCCATGGACGGGCGGTAAGAGATTCTTTTGGTGGTTGCGATGTGACATATTAGTGTAGTTTACAGCAGCTGCAGTTAGAATTTGATACCCGACTGCCTTTAAGCATCAGAATTTTTTTAGTGCTTTGAGGGGAGATTTCACCCCCATGGACGGGCGGAAAGAGATTCTGTTGGCGGTTGCGATATGACATATTAGTGTAGTTTACAGCAGCTGCAGTTAGAATTTTATACCCGACTGCCTTTAAGCATCAGAATTTTTGTAGTGCTTTGAGGGGAGATTTCACCCCCATGGACGGGCGGTAAGAGATTCTGTTGGCGGTTGCGATGTGACATATTAGTGTGGTTTACAGCAGCTGCAGTTAGAATTTGATACTCGACTGCCTTTAAGCATCAGAATTTTTTTAGTGCTTTGAGAGGAGATTTCACCCCCATGGACGGGCGGTAAGAGATTCTGTTGGCGGTTGCGATGTGACATATTAGTGTAGTTTACAGCAGCTGCAGTTAGAATTTTATACCCGACTGCCTTTAAGCATCAGAATTTTTTTAGTGCTTTGAGGGGAGATTTCACCCCCATGGACGGGCGGTAAGAGATTCTGTTGGCGGTTGCGATGTGACATATTAGTGTAGTTTACAGCAGCTGCAGTTAGAATTTGATACCCGACTGCCTTTAAGCATCAGAATTTTTTTAGTGCTTTGAGGGGAGATTTCACCCCCATGGACGGGCGGTAAGAGATTCTGTTGGCGGTTGCGATATGACATATTAGTGTAATTTACAGCAGCTGCAGTTAGAATTTGATACTCGACTGCCTTTAAGCATCAGAATTTTTTTAGTGCTTTGAGGGGAGATTTCACCCCCATGGACGGGCGGTAAGAGATTCTTTTGGTGGTTGCGATGTGACATATTAGTGTAGTTTACAGCAGCTGCAGTTAGAATTTGATACCCGACTGCCTTTAAGCATCAGAATTTTTTTAGTGCTTTGAGGGGAGATTTCACCCCCATGAACGGGCGGTAAGAGATTCTGTTGGCGGTTGCGATATGACATATTAGTGTAATTTACAGCAGCTGCAGTTAGAATTTGATACTCGACTGCCTTTAAGCATCAGAATTTTTTTAGTGCTTTGAGGGGAGATTTCACCCCCATGAACGGGCGGTAAGAGATTCTGTTGGCGGTTGCGATATGACATATTAGTGTAATTTACAGCAGCTGCAGTTAGAATTTGATACTCGACTGCCTTTAAGCATCAGAATTTTTTTAGTGCTTTGAGGGGAGATTTCACCCCCATGGACGGGCGGTAAGAGATTCTTTTGGTGGTTGCGATGTGACATATTAGTGTAGTTTACAGCAGCTGCAGTTAGAATTTGATACCCGACTGCCTTTAAGCATCAGAATTTTTTTAGTGCTTTGAGGGGAGATTTCACCCCCATGGACGGGCGGTAAGAGATTCTGTTGGCGGTTGCGATGTGACATATTAGTGTAGTTTACAGCAGCCGCAGTTAGAATTTTATACCCGACTGCCTTTAAGCGTCAGAATTTTTTTAGTGCTATGAGGGGAGATTTCACCCCCATGGACGGGCGGTAAGAGATTCTGTTGGTGGTTGCGATGTGACATATTATTATAGTGTAGGTTTACAGCAGCTGCAGTCAGAATTTCTTTAGTTCTTTAAGGTTATACTTCACCCCCATGAACCGTGTAAGAGACTTTGTTACTGGCTGCGTTGTGGCATATTTATGTAAATTTAGTGTACGTGTTGTTATAAGTTGCCACCAGATTGCGGATATAAATGTTATTTTTTCTTGCTTAGAGGGAGAGTTCACCCTTTTGAAACAGACGTCATTACTATAATTTTAATAAATTTGTTAGATATTGCCTTTACTCATGAACCCGCACGCCTATGGTCATTCGGGCATTTCCGTGATTTGGGCTGCTAAGTTAGAGGTGCTAACTTCACGCCGGTTGCATCTTAATAAAGTAAGAAAACATGAAAATGCTGCAAGGTAATGGGACTTATCTTGTGCGTTTATTAGTTTAAATACAAAATTATGGGATTATCCTACTGTAAAATGTTCAAAAAACCAATTTATTGTTTTGTCTTTTGGATAAGGAGGAAGGTCCACTGTACGAGGAAGAAATTGCAGATTAACGATAAGTCATTGACTGATTTTACAGAAATAACTTGTGCTCAATCTTTAAACGCGTTTTCTTCGAAACTGTCTTTCAAAACGTTGTACACCAGGCTGTGATTGATGAATCAATTGAAATATGGTACACATGTTCAGAGGAATAAAAGTTAGATATAACGGAGGATTTTGTGATAACAATATTACACGAAAATAACATACCAAAACCGCTAATAACTATAATACAAGACTTAAACACAGAAACAAAGACCAAAATAAAATCAAGGAATGAGTTATCTTAGGAAATTAAAAGCAGAATTGGTATCCGACAAGGCGATTTCCTAAACCCAATACTTTTTAATCTTATGCTGACTATGCGCTGCTAATCGCAGCTACTGAGGACAACTTACAGAGACTCTCCATCCATATCCTTTATGTACATTTAGTTGTTGCAAAAGTTTCCCCTAAGCACATTGGAGCAGTGATATTTGAAATTTTAATGGAATTTTTTTTTTGCAACTAAGTGTACGAATTTTCATGCAATATACAATGTGTAAATAAGGTAAGGAATAATATTCATATTTTGTTTATTATCGCTGTTTGGGAGAAAAGCTCGAACAGGTCAATTTTATTTTCTTCCTCCGGATTTTATGGATGTCAATTTTTTTTCTTTGGTTTACTACTCTGGGACCTATGACGCCATCAACTTATTTTTCAAATGGAACCTCCTTATTTTTTTGCTAGAAATAAAAAGTATATTTTTTTCTGAATTCAGCAATACCGCATATGTGGTATTTAAAATTATTACATTTAGAGATACGGAGGATCATAGGTATTAAAATGACAACAATAATTAAACTTGAAAATCAAAAGAGCAAATAGTAATAATTTATTCTTGGGAAGACTAAAAAATTTTACATTAATAAATTTTCAAATTGCCACCCATTTGTTTCTTGGCAATGATAAAGTCGGAGTTGAAATTCTTCCAAAACATTATCTCATTTCATGGTCGATATTTCTGCACTCTGACATGTCAATTGTCATTATTAGCACGCTTAATACTCTAAAACTATTCAGAAAAAAATATACTTTTTATTTCTAGCAAAAAAATAAGGAGGTTCCATTTGAAAAAGAAGTCGATGACGTCATAGGTTCCAGAGTAGTAAACCAAAGAACAAAAATTACATCTATAAAATCCGGAGGAACAAAATAAAATTGACATGTCCGAGCTTTTCTCCCAAACACCGATAATAAACAAAATATGAATATTATTCCTTACTTTATTTACACAGTGTATATTAACAATAATAATAAATATTATTGCACCAAGAATTGCGAAGGAGTATTAGTAGTAATTTCCATATTGTTATATGTGGTATACTAGACCTCCCTACCGCATTTTTCATCTAACAACCTCACACACTTCATTTTGACGAATTTTAATCGTGTGAGAGATGCCCGTTTATTTCACTCATTTTGGACCCTGACCATCTTCAGCTGAGCCCGCGACAGTTCGCGTGATGGGGAAGCTACAGGTAGGTGAGGCAGAAAGGATTTTTTGGAACTTTCATATCAGTTTTAAAGTCTAGGTTTATTTTTTTTTAACGCAGCTGAAGATGTCATTTTATGCTGCTGCTAGTGGTCCTGGCGTTTTAAACGTAGCAAGTACGGTTGCTTAAAGAAGACGTGTTTAGAGAAAGTTGTAAAATGGATAAAATTGCTATTGGTCGTGCAATCTAGTAATTGTTTTTTAGGAAGATAACCACAATGGGACTTCGGCGGATATGCAGTCAACAATGGGCAGGAAGGTATCTTCGAAAGCCACGATTTGCCACTAGGTTGCTCGCTTCATACGTGGCAACATGAGTTTCGAAGATGAAGAACGTCCTGTGGACCATCGAAATGCGTTACTATTTTAGAAATATTCGTGTTACGTGACCGAAGAATGAGAGTGGAGAAAATTACCAAGACTGTGGGCATTTTACTTAACCTGCACACCATATTTTGCATTGTGAATTACGCATGTCTGAGCTCGCTGCTAGGTGAGTGCCGCGTTTACTGAATGTAGATTAAAAACGTGAGAGCGCAAATTTCCAACGACAATTTAAAGCTCTTTATCGTAAACCCAATAGATTTGGGCCGCTTTGTTATATAAGGTCGATCTGCCAGAATTGAAACGGCAATTTTACTTTGCTGCAAAGGTAAATGGTAGCGATATTTTGAGATTTAACTTCTACTACTTTTTACTGTATGTTGCTCTACTGGAGAAAGTGAAAGTTCGAAAAAAGATCCGCAGTAGCTTAAAAAAAATGCCATTCCATCTCAACAATGCACCATCACACATCAGTCCCATTGCTCGAGCAAAATTGAGTAAAATATGTTTTCAGGTTGTCCCTCGGCAATTCACCGGATCTAACCCCTTCAGACTTCCACTTATTACTATACCTGCCTGGAAGGAAATTCAAGACAGACGAGGAAGTTCTTCTAAGGATCGAACAATAATAGTTTGATAACCTTGTTGCTGATGATTATAAAATTGGTATAATGATACATCCTTAACCGTTGCCATAATTCTAGTCACACATACCGTCAAATTATTCTCGAATGTATAAACTGTTCCTGAATAGAATTCTTTATCACCTAGTTTGTAAATATTTGATTTACACATGCTTAAATTTAATAGTAATTTATATAACTCTATGTGTGCAGAATTGGATATTTGTAAAATATAATTTACCCGTTTCGAAAAAAGTATAGCCATTGTCTGCGTATATGTGAAACAAGAACGTATACAGAAAATATTGATCGCATATAATCACTTATTTACTTTCGCCTACAAGTGTGAAAGGTGAGTCCATTCACGAATACTTGGATTGAATGAGCAATTTTTGTAAAACACATTTATTCATCATAGTAAAGCCAAAATATTTATTGGTAGATAAGAAACTGTGATCTGTTAAAAATATATTTAATATCCAATGTCTGCAATCTCAAGTATCCGTGGTAACATGAGATAAAAACCTGGGGGAAAAATGGATAATACTTTTAGATTTAAAAGTCACATTGCTATTTAGGGTCGGCTATAACATTTAAACTCACTATTTATACCATCAAATATCGGAATAAATTCAGGGTAAGTGAAGTGTTCTACGCAACTCAAATAAAAACAAAAAAAACAGGATGTAATGAACGAAATATATATTTATTGATTAATAATTGAAATCATTATTTAGTAGTTCATACGTAGGATTTTTGATATAGGTATTATTAACCAATAAGGATATCGTGTGTATTTTAACATTTCATTACTTAGGACTTACACGGATAAATTCCTTTTAAGTTTTGAACCAGTTCATATAAATTTGCTCCAGTTTTTTTAACAATTCTTACTGCTTCTATTAAACATTTTGTTCATATAAATTATAAAAGTACGGCTTCAATATTATTTTTCTTTTATCCCTGCGAATGAGCTTTGATAGTATATTTGTATCAGTTATTATGAACCTAATTTCTGTCACTAGTTTATAAAACGATTTTTATACTATACTTTTTCCACGACAGCAAATAATAAGGACACAATTACTTATCTGTTGTAACGTCATGTCGGAATATTTTGACAGATTGATGACAAGTGTGAACCAACTTGATTGAGTTTGAATTGCTTTCTGCAATTAAAAAACTTAGAGCTAAATTGAGCCCGTAACTAAAGAGCCCGTTGCTAAGTTCATCCTGTGAGTAAAGTGTATGAGTCACAGCTTGACAATAGTTATTTACGAACCAAGTGCGGGAAGACTGTTTTCCCGCATGAGCGCACATTGTAAGCACGAGCGACCGCAGGAAGCGAGTGCTTTTAATTGCGCGAATGCGTGGAAGATGTCTTCACGCATGTGGTTTGTACAATATTTTTTGTACGAACATTAAATTAAAAAAATATTATTGATTAATATCATTGGTATCCTACCTAACCTAAGATAGATTACCTAATTAATTTAAGCATTTCATGTATGTAACTATTACTCACCGTTCCCTAAAATTAAGTTATTATATTCTTACACATGGCAAACATGAGGCATTTATTCTTATATTTATAAATTTATAGTACATTTATTGCCTTTTTGTGGTTTAAATACAAACAATTCCGAACTGCCAATATGAATGTCGATGTGGTTCAAATAGATGGCGCTTCAATCTTGCTTAAGATGTCGCTTAAAATGTCGTCGAATAGATGGCGTCACAATTTTTTTGGAAGAATTTTTAATTATTACTCCTATTTCCTCAACTTTCAGTGAAGAATAGTGGAGGGAAGTAGTATTTTATAGACTAAATTTTATTACCACCAAGTTAGATTTTTTTTTAAATGGCCCAAAGTGCCAGTGTTTTTTTCAATTTTTACAATCGCCTCAACCGGGAAAACGTATTTCCTAGTCGAGCTACACATACGCCAAATGTCACTTTACAGGTGGGAGTACAAAAAATGTATTTAAAAACACTTAGCGTCATAGAAACATATACGGCAATGGCATTTTAAAGGTGGTACTAGAAACATCATTGCCTCATGCGCTGGCAAAACTTTCTCGACCAGATCTACAGATATCAACGAATACAGCTTTGCCTGTGAAAATCGGGTGAGTAGACAGTATAATAGTAGAAGGGAGAAATTTCATATCAAGGCATGCACATCGCATGATTATTATAGCAGAAAGTACTTGTTTGGGACGTGTTTTGTTTCTCCCACTCGTATAGTTCATTTTATCTCTTTCTGGTAAGCACACATCATATAGTCCTTCTCATTGTGCAAGAAGGTGTCAGGTTACTCTAGAGTAAGAAAAAATTGGCATATTTCGGAATTTCTTTAAACAAAATAAAGGGATGAATCAATATTCTGTAGAGAATTTTTATTATACTACTAAGGAATTACAAAAAAATATATTTTCATAGTAATTAATTAACAATTGCTGCAACAAAGTATTTCTCCGCCAACACCTTTTTTTTTGAAATGTCCAATGCCAGAAATACAACTCGTGCAATTTCTGACCCGGAACAAAAAATCAAATTACGCGCATAATTGGGAAAAGTCCTTCATTTTACACAGAAGTAACAATTATTTGCTGCAATACCTAATATTAGTTTGCTACTAGATATGCTTTGGGGTCAATCTGTATGGTTGACTTAAGATTCTAATTATTGGTTTACGTAAAGCCGCCGATGCAACGAGTGAGATTATCGTTACTCAGTTTTTATACTCTGGCATTATAGCTTCAAACACTTCGCTGTATTTATAATCGACCAGATTTTAGTACTTTTGCATTTTTCTGACAATTCTCCAGCTGGGCACTTGTCCTGTTGCGGGTTTTCATCTGTATATAATTTGATATAGTATATAGCCCATATAGCGTTCTTCATTTCGTTAGTCGAATCGTAATATTTACGAATAGCTAATACATAATACACGTATTAGCTATTGAATGTTCTTCTATTAGTTTGCCGGTCAATTTGCCTTTTCATCCAAGGCCTTTCGTATTTTTTCATTGCTATAAAATTTTCATTAGATTTAGTATCCGTAATACCTTTAAACCACCATTACCAATATAATCTGCGCATTTCACCTGGCGTAAGATTTCAGAGTACATCTCAGCAGCTGCGTTGACTTCCATTTTTGCACCCCATCCCTTGTCGTTTGTTTTGTATTCGCTAGCATGATTCTTCTTTTTTCTTCCAATGTTTACACTCTTCACAATTTTTACTCAGTGAGCACTATAGTATTGCCCGTGAGCCAGCCAGCAAGAGAGACTTAGCCATACAAAGACGAAAATCTACTTTTTACAAACAGCGCCTGCTGCCCTAGCAGTGTTTTCAACAACTTTCTCATAAAATGAATGAATTTTGTCATTCCATCATATGGCAAGAACAGTTTTGCGGTCATAGCCTTGGTATATGTGGGCAACTTGGTATTTCTGTTTTTTCGCATTTCTTATAGGATACGATTATTTTAAATCCCAAACCTTGTCTGGTAGTTTCAGAATGACACACTCTACAAACAACAACGTTCGAAATGGTGCCGAAAACTGCTACGAAGTTTAGTAGACCTTAATTTCTTGCCAAATTGCTGACGTTTAAATCCTTGGGCGTCTACAATTCATGTCGATTCAATTGTCTGCTTATGTTTTTGGTCTCTTGCTGAATCCACTCATTGTTTTTGATTCTTTCTGTAACATCACTCATTATGCATATCAGTGAACTACTATCGACATAGACATTATTCATACGTGTACCTTTTAAGCACAAAATGTTCACTTTTCTGAAAATGCTAGGATGGTCTAACTCTATTAACCCCCTATCATAAAACTTGTGATTGTTTTACATATTTTAGGAGAATAAGATACTGGATTTAATATTCCCCTTTTATCTCTTGTTTTGTATTCGAAAACTATCTTGGATCTAGTTCTACCATGACAGCTCGTAGAATTGATAGCATTAAACAATTAATCATAGGAAAAAATGTATCCTAATAATTAAATACTTCCAAAACCAACTTTCGCCATTCTGCCGAAGTATCATGAAATAAATGTTTATTGCATATAAGAGAAAGCACGTTGCAGAATAGTATATTATGCAATGAGCATTTAATGATAGCTATTAAGACACGAGTAAGAAAATTACAATACGGGGCGAAGCCGAGTATTGTAATGAATACGAGTGTCTTAATAGCCATTAAATGCGAGTTGCATACACTATTATTTTTCGAACATTCCATTTCATAAATTGAGGTTAAAATTTTCCATGCACCTTTGCGAATTTAACTGGTAATAAATTGTTCGTGGTTACTAAGGCTTGTTCCATAATTTCTGGTGGACTCAAATTTTACATTTCACTGTCATTATCCCTCATTTTTACCGTTTATATTTTCAAAAAAGCACAAATTTTAAGTACTTACTTGTAAATTGCAAAGAACTGTCACATTTATTTAATTTGTATATCTGTCAGATACGCAGTCGCCATATTGAATATTGTTTGAATATTGGAATGTCGCATTCCTATTGGATATAAACTTGTATCATAATGAAAATTTGTATCGTAATGGACATATTTAAATCGGCATATCTAATAATACAATTAAAGTATGGGAGTAGAAAAAAACATTTATCCTATAAATTATCCTTTTTACTTTCTTATACGTAGTATAAGGAGGTATTGTGATGACGAAAATTTTCGTCCTCGAGATTTTTGCAGATGTCCACGTTTTGAAGTCCCCTGATACCAAAAAAGTGGTTCTTGAAAAACGTCTCTGTGTGTCTCTCTCTCTCTGTGTGTGTGACCACGATAGCTGTCAAACTGCTGTAGATATCAATTCCAAATTTTGTATTTACGTGTATAATCTCCCTCTTGAGATCTGATTAGTTTTTCAAGAAAATCGGTAGACCGGAAGTAGTAGTTTACTTCAGTGAAAAAAGCGAATTTTGCCAATATTTCGTCAACTACTAAGTTTAAACAAATTTATATATATATAAGAGTTAATATGTACTTATAATTAAAATTGAGAACAATTTTATTTAAAAAGTTTTTCGAAATTCCTACCGGAAGTAGGTCTTTTACTCCCATAGAAAATCATTTTTTTGCGAATATTTTGCAAGTCATGATTTTTACACAGGTACGTTACGGATATAAAAGTATTTAGAACTTAATTTTCAACACCTTTTCTATTAAAAAAATTTCAAAATTCGGACCGGAAGTACTTTTACTCTCACCTAATAGCGATCTTTTGCAAATATGTCGTAAATTATGCATTCTATATATATTTATCAAGAGTACAAAAGTATTGGATTTGCAATATTTTTTGTACACATGAAATTTCAAAATTCGGACCGGAAGTAACACTTTATGCATTCTATAGCGATTTATTAAGAGAATGGAAGTATTTAGAATAGGATTTTGAATAATTTTTTTTTAAAATTTTTTTTAAATTGTATAGTTCGAAACGCCCATACGTATAAGAAAGTCGTGTGGTGGCCAGACCTAATTTTTTCATTTTCATTCAATTACTATTCTAACAAGAGATAATTTGCTATACTTGTTTTAATGATATATTTCTTGTATTAAAGTGGAAAATATTAAAATGACATTTATATTTTGTGAAAGATATTTAAGATTTTGTGCTAATATTGTTTAATCATACATATTTCGATGAAAAAACGCGAGTTATTTCAAGATATCCAAGCAAATTTCAATTACATCTCATGTCATTATTTTTTCCGAGTTGAATTTCAAATTAATTTACACTAGAATAAACATTAATGGAATCTTGACGAGTTCAGATTATCTGTGAGAGTTGGTTTAGCAGGCAGTAATGTTTAACATACACCAGAGCCGTCTTTTATTTGCATTCTTCTTGTGATGATTTTCTGGTACACTTAATAAAACTAAGATAAATATTTTGCTGTTTTACATGAGATTTCGATAACCTTGTCTCGACATTAAACTCCTTTTTACTGTCGGAATTATTGTTATTGTTATTATGGCAAACATTAATACTGGTACAGAGAATTATGCTGGTGACGTACGCGATGTCATACTAAAAATACATTTTGTTTAAATAATAACAAATACGTTTTTTCTTTTTCTGTTAATTGTTCGCGCGTTATTACCACAACTTTGACTTTTTTGACCTTAGCGATAGCTAGTGCAAATATTAAATGAAAAATGTGGAATAGAAAAATACATGTACATATATGACATGATCACATTTATGTAAATTAGAAATATAGCTTTTGGTAATTTTTACTTTGTCAATTTATTATTTTGAAATTTTTTTTTGGCGAAATATTTCGGAGCTATTAACAATTCCTTGAAGAATAAGTTTCGAGTTTAACAAGTACCCAGTACTCCAGTACTATGGAATAAAAATAGAATATAATTACCAAACTCTCTACTAGAGATTAAATATTACACGTGGAATGCAAATAGTTATATATATGAAATTATATTGGGCTGGATTAATGCCTGAAATTTGTTGTTGTTTTGTGTTAATACAGTCTTACTTAATTCAGTTATTAATGTCCAGACATGTAAAATGCAAATATTAATGATTTTATAAACAAGAGTCCAAATAAATTAAACAGGTGCCGGGTGCAGGTGGAATTCTTTTGAACCGCGCAATACATTAAGTTTCTAAACAAAATTCTAAGGGGAGGTTTTACTTGACCAGCATATGCTACAAATGGGCAATTTTTGCGAATTTAGCTGGTAATAAATTGTTCGTGGCTACTAAGGCTTGTTCCATACTTTCTGCTGGAGTTAAATTTTATATTTCGCTGTCATTATCCCTCATTGTTACCGTTTATATTTTCAAAAAAGCACAAATTTTAAACTACTTACTTGTAAATTGCAGAGAACTGTGACATTTCATTAATTTTTATGTCAGATATGCAGACGCCATATTGAATATTGTTTGAATATTGGAATGTCGCATTCCTATTGGATTTAAACTTGTACCGTAATGAAAAATCTGTATTCCTATTGGATATAAACTTGTATCATAATGAAAATCTGTATCGTAATAGACATCAGTAAAGTACAGGTTCGGCATATCTAATAATACAATTAAAGTATGGGAGTAGAAAAAAGTATTCTTTCCCTGTACCTGTCGTCCGAATGAAGCATTTTGTGCAAATTCTCGTCAATGGTTTTAGCAATTGTTTCGCCATCAACTGTATTTATAACTTTAGATGCTATTACATATGCGTTATATGGAATAGTTGGATGTAGTACACCAGCTACAACATTTACCACACAGCGTCCTAATATATCGACAGTTTGGTCGGCACTTATCCATACGTACTGATTTGAAAGATGTCTTCTAATGCATTCTACTGTTTTCGTGAAGCACTTAGAAACAGAATATTTGCGTGAGGTGGATTCATCAGGAACATTTCGACCAGTATATTTTTGAAGAAATGTTTTGAAAGTGGGATTGTCAAGTTTCTTTAATGGGATATTAGCCGCCATTAAAGCTTTACAGAGTTCTTCGTTAAAATTGTCAGCTTTCAACGCGTCCAATTTCAGTGTATGTTTTAGCGATGCTAAGTGACGTTGTACGTGCGATTTTTGGACATTCTGTAACGATATTTTACAGACTTTGCAATAAATGTCGGAATCACTGACAATGGACATACAATCAGTATGACCCTCAATCCAACTCGTTTCTGTTTCACGATGTATTTCTCGACGTTCTTCCATTATAATATCTGAAAAAGTAACATAAACAATGTTCTAGATCTAAATAAATAATAACTAAAAATGTACGCGTATGTTATTGAAACTAAACGAAATTCAGTGCACACTTACTAATTTTTAAAACCTTTGATGCTCCTATATCGACGCCGATGAAAATAGGATATTTACGAGTTAAGTGGACTTTTTTGTGTCGTTTTCCCGTCAACATGTGAGTCAATAACAGATGTTGCAGTTCACCATATGAATAATGCTATTCAGTAAATGTGTGTTGATTTCATTATTTCTTTGCTCCATTGTAACTCCGTCCTAGTTTAAACCGGGGACGTCCGCCTCCTAGTAATTATATATTAGAAAATAACATCGACATTGATATTTAGGCCGCTGCAGTTTTCCTACATTCCAACTTCTTCAAAAAGAGATACTATATCATGGAATCCCCATTTTATAAGTAAAGTTTTAATAATCTCATCACCCATGATGACTAATTACTAGGCCGCGGACACGAGCGAGCCATGACTCATCGCCCATGGGCGCACTATTGAGATGTTGTATTTTTAAAGAGGTTTTAATTTTATTTATATAATTAGATAACATGTGGCTGGTGATCTATAAAATACAAAATACCTTATTATTTGTTCATTTTCTCTTCTGTAAGACTTGTTCTCTTTGAATGAAGTACATCCTTGTAGATAGAAAATGTCCTTTCTATATCGCAACTGGTTATAGGTTAAAGGAAATATTCTTTTATCTCATCGTATTTAGCAGTTAGATTTTGTGTCATTGTCCCCATACACAATTGCCGCAATGTTATTAAATCTGGATTTCTATTAAAAACTGCGTCTAACTTTTGCCGAAGACCACATCCGAAGTCACATTGGAATACTTGTGAAATTATTAATAGCCACATCTAATGTGGTTAATCCATTTTTACTTTCTTATACGTAGTATAAGTATTGAGATGACCAAAATTTTTGACCTCGAAATTTTTGCAATGTCCACGTTTTGAAGTCCCCTGATACCAAAAAAGTGGTTTTAAAAAAATGTCTGTGTGTCTGTAACCGCTGTAGATATCTATTCCAAATTTTGTATTTACGTATATAATCTCCCTCTTGAGATCTGATTAGTTTTTCAGTAAAATCGGTAGACCGGAAGTACTAGTTTACTTCAGTGAAAAAATCAAATTTTGCAAATATTTCGTCAATTACTAAGTTTAAACAATTTATAAAGAATTCAAATGTATTCAAAATTAACTTTGAGACAAATTGTCTTAAAAAAGTTTTTTGAAATTCCTACCGAAAGTAGGTCTTTTACTCTTACCGAAAATCAGTTTTTTGCGCAAGTCATGCTTTCTAGACAAGTACGTTACGGGTATAAACGTATTTAGAACATAATTTTCAATACCTTTAGTATAAAAAAAATTTCAAAATTAGGACCGGAAGTAACACGTTTACTTTTATCGAATAGCGATTTTTGCAAATTATGCATTTTATATATATTTGTCAAGAGTACAAAAGTATTTAGAGCTGGATTTGAAATATTTTTTGTATAAATGAAATTTTAAAATTCGCACCGGAAGTAACGCTTTTACTCTTATCGAATAGCGATTTTTGCAGATATTTCGTAAATTACGCATTCTATATGAATAATTTACGAAGAGTATAAAAGTATTTAGATTTGGATTTGGAAAATTTTTTGTATAAATGAAAATTCAAAATTCGGACCGGAAGTAATGCTTTCACTCATAGCGAGTAGCATTTTTTTTGCAAATATCTCATAAAGTATGTATCCTGTAGAGATTTATTAAGAGACTTAGAATAGGATTTTGAATAATTTTTGTATAAAATAATTTTTAAAATTGTATAATTTGAAACGCTCATACGTATAAGAAAGTCGTGTGGTGGCTACACCTCATTTTTGTTTCCCCGTCAATTGTATTTATAACTATAGATGCTATTACCTATGCGATTTTTTGGCATTCTGTAACGATATTTTACAGACTTTGCAATAAATATCGGAATCACTGACAATGGACATACAATCAGTATGACCCTCAATCCACCTCGCCATTGTTTCACAATGTATTTCTCGACGTTCTTCCATATCATAGTAACATAAACAATGTTCTAGATCTAAATAAATGATAACTAAAAATGTATGCGTATATTACTGAGAAGTCGATTCAATGAAACGGGATTAAACAGGAACTATTACATAAATTACGAAGTACGTAATTAACAGTCAAAACAATGAAAAAACGGAACTAATGTAAGTATGAATAGGTATACACATATATAACTGTATTTATCATGCGAAATATAAGGTAAATACAATAAATTTTAAAAACCTCTGACGTTCCTATATCTCCGCCGATGATAATAGGATATTTACGACTTAAGTGGACTTTTACTTTCTTATACGAAGTATTAAGGAAGTATTGTGATGATGAAAATTTTCGACCTCGAGATTTTTGCAGATGTCCACGTTTTGAAGTCCCCTGATACCGAAAAAATGGTTTTTAAAAAATGTCTGTGTGTGTGTCTGTGTGTGTGTGACCACGATAGCGGTCAAACCGCTGTAGATATCAATTCCAAATTTTGTATTTACGTGTATAATCTCCCTCTTGAGATCTGATTAGTTTTTCAGTAAAATCGGTAGACCGGAAGTAGAAGTTTACTTCAATGAAAAAATCAAATTTTGCAAATATTTCGTCAACTACTAAGTTTAACCAAATTTATAAAGAATTCATATGTACTTAAAATTAAAATTGAGAACAATTTTATTTAAAATATTTTTCGAAATTCTTACCGGAAGTAGGTGTTTTACTCTTATCGAAAATCAGTTTTTTGCGAATATTTCGCATGTCATCCTTTTTAGACAAGTACGTGATGAATATAAAAGTATTTAGAATATAATTTTCAATATCTTTTGTATAAAAAAAAATTTCGAAATTCAGACCGGAAGTACCACTTTTACGCTTATCGAATAGCGATTTTTTGCAAATATATCGTAAGTTATGCATTCTATATGTATTTATCAAGAGTACAAAAGTACTTAGAATTGGATTTGCAATATTTTTTGTATATATGAAATTTCAAAATTCGAATCGGAAGTAGCACTTTTACTCTTGGCGAGTAGCACTTTTTTGATAATATCTTGCGAAGTATGCACTCTATAGAGATTTATTAAGAGAATAGAAGTACTTAGAATAGGATTGTGAATAATTTTTGTATAAAAAAATTCTTAAAATCCTATAATTTGAAACGCTCATACGTATAAGAAAGTCGTGTGGTGGCCACACCTCATTTTTTTGTGTTATTTTTCCGTCAACATGTGAGTCAATAACATATGTTGCAGTTCACCATATGAATAATGCGTGAATAATGCTATTCAGTAAATGTGTGTTGTTTACATTATTTCTTTGCTCCGTTGTAACTTCGTCGTAGTTTAGCTCGGTCATGTCCGCGGCCTACTAATTACTAAAGCACTTAACATGAAAGAAAAGCACACACACAAGTACTTACTGTGCTATTAAGATAGTATACAAAAATTGCGTGACTAGGCCAAGATGATGTTTCTAAATTCATTCTGGAAGAAACGAATTCTTATGTACATGCGCAATTTGAAAGTGCGTTACTTAATTCAACCCGTCCTGTTGGTACCTTTATCACTATTTCTTATTCACTGTGACGAATGGTCAAACGTTTATTTTAATCAAATGGTTTTGGTACATATAACTACTTCCTTTTATGTAAATTAAACGGAAAATGTCTTTGATTTATAAGGCAACTAATCTTTATTGTCAGTTCAATCTAAAAATGTTAACAAAAAAGACATTGTTACTGGGACATTGCTATTTATTTAAGTTAAACCAAAATATTCTTATATCAACGTTTCTATTCGTAACCGAATGATTTTGGTTAATTTAACGTATTTCTTTCTGTATGTGTATATTCATTGATGAAACGTTCGGCACTGGCGTAAAAGTCCCCTGTAATCGACGTAAATCTGTTGGGAAATGTTAAACTATGAATTATTAATATTATCATTGTTGATTTTACTTCACCTTATCCATTTTAATGGCTGCTATGATATATGCAAACTGCAAAAATCCAATATTTATTAAATATGTAAAAGTGTTTATTATAATTTTCATTGTTTCTTTCACTAGTGAACCAACATATAACAACTCCCATATTGCTACATATTTACGTATATAAGAATACAGCTAAATTTTGTAAATTAATCGAATAATTATATATAATATTAATAGATAAACAATATGCGGCCTTTTAAGATCGGTCACTTAAATCTTTTGAGAAACTTACTGAAATCAGCTGATAATTCCTTGTGTATAAGCCTTGTAGTTATGCAACCTATATAAATCTGTAAATTTTCTAACTACTGTGTAATAAATCGGCTTACGCGATTGATTTGTTAAAATTTTATATTTTTGTTTCATGCATTTATTTATTTCTTTTGTATTTTTCCCAAATCATTCCGGTCAATATTTCGTAAAATCCCTCTCCTCAAATTAAAAAGGGCGGCACAAGAAATCTTATAAACTAAAACCACACCTATCGTCTATATACAAGGACCAATGAGAAATTTATACATATTGCTTAAAGCAATATATTAGTTGTAAGTCTGTCAAGGGAAATGAAATATACAAGTACCTTTAAAGGAATGCATGAATATTCGTTAAGGACAAGTATAAGTGTCTGAAATAAAGCTGTTACGTGTAAGTGATATACGCAACGGTTGGCACCAGCCACATTAAAGCAGACGGTCAGTAGATATCCTTTACATGAGTCTCAAGTAGTTATTAGGGGGTGGTTTTGGAAACTCTATTGTTAAAGCATAAATATGTCAATAGTAATGGGTAATGCGGAAAGTACGTAGAATTCTGAGTTGTAACAGAGCATAGACCACACGAAGAGCAACATGTGTTAAGACAGACCTCTAGTCAAGTGTGTTTTAGACATTCTTACGTCTACGGAAAAAATATTAGATCACACACAGTGGTGTTTAAATTATATTAATGACAAGACCAAGATATGAAAGTACATGTAAAAGGCGTAATTTCAACTAACATATCCAAAATAAGTTCAACCAATAAGAACTAAAAATGGATTCGTTAACTGTATACAGGGCGTGACATAATTAGACCAAGAACTGATAAAACTAGGCGCAGAAGAAAAATAAGGAGACTTTCGGCGGAGTCCCGCCGGGGCTCCGACCGCTCCGACCGTTCCGACAATTTCAAAGTTCGGTGAAGTTCCGGAGAAGTTCCAACAGTTCGACAGGATCTCAACCTCGACTTGAGTCATCCTATAATCGCAGTTTTATGTTGTGTATTAAGACTTCGATCTAACAGAGTATGAACTGCCTATAATTGTGTAACCAGTTTAATTCTTTTTTGTATGTGTTTCTCTTTTCTGCATTATATAAATTACGTTCAAGCTATGGTAATAAATAATTAAATTCACCAGTGAGTGATATTTGATTTGAGTTTGATTAATTTGTGGTGGTGTAGACGATAGGCTGGATGACAATAAGGTCGGTAAGTCGTTAGTGTATTTTGTTTTGTTTTGTTGTGGTTAATGTTAAATTTGGGCTTAAATTTACGGAGAATCATCAGCGGGATTATTACAGCTTTGCGTATATAAGATTTCAAAGGCCGAGATAGCGCCAAGTACATTCTTTTAGTTGTGTTATTTGTTTAATGTTTTATCGCATTCTGTAATGTTTATTGTATTATAAGCAAAGTACCTTAGCATTATTAAATATTTAGTTTTATTAAAAAAATACATGTTTTCTTTATCTCAATCCCGTAACACCCCACACACGAGGAGATCACAGTTACTTGACCAGCTCGACGCGTTACTCAACAGCACGTGACACCTGAGTGGAAAAAATAATATAAATATTATATTCAATTAATGTAACTATAGTTTACATTTGGTGGCAGCGAAAACAATAATCTCCGATACCACAGATGTGGTGTTACAATTTGGAGCACAACGTGTTGTTACAACTGTATATAATAAATATTTATCACACTGTGTTATACAAGTAAAATTTTGTCGATGTATCGTATAATTCATATAATTTAGACATCCACAGAAATATAGTCAAGTTCAAGAGAATTTGAAAAATTGATATACGAGTATTCTTGAGTCCGGCCTAAGACACAATAACAACCTGGATAACCATGAACTTAACTAGTTGGCCATGAAACTAAGCCAAATGTATGTACATGCTTGAGGTACTGCATTAACTGCATGTCAAATTTTGCTATTTAGTAGTCGTAAATTTGTCATAAAGAAAGTTAACGTTCGTAAGAAAATATGCAGAAAGCAATTAGTCAAACAGTATCGGCATGTTATTCATAACTCAGTGATTTGTATGTATAACCTGTATCATGCGTAATGTAATCTTTGGATTTTCAAACTTCAAGGTTTTTTTGTAATTTTATTTTTTTTATAATTGCAATTATAACGTGATTCAATATATTCGTTCGTATTCAAGCTCTGTTTTACTTACTTAAGAGAAATGTATTTAATTCTATTCCAAGCACAGGCAATTTTATGAGGACAAATACTGTGAAAGCTCTCATAAGCGGACACTCATGATCCCAGCGTTTTCGTCCGGCTATGGGAGATGTTCGCTTATGGGATAGTTCAAAAAAATGCTTTTTGACATATGCATTTTTAAGGTAATAAATAAAAGACACTATTTCCGTAGATGCAGTTATAATAAATAGCCTTTATAGCAACAAATTCACAAATGTGTAAGTATGTAAATATAAATAATAAATATTAATATGGCAGGTATGCATGTATTATACATATGCATATACATACATTAAACGTTTAAAAACAAATTTACAAGGGTTGAAAAAAAATATTTTCGTCTGTTGAAACTTGGCTTGCTTCCTTTTTAACGATTTTCAAAATGATTTTCTAATTTTTTTAAATGTTGAAATTCTATAAAGTTATCCCTTGCAAAGCATTTTATCGAAGGGCTTGGTCATCGACTTCGTCCTACGAGTCTTTTACTTCCCCAGTGTCATTTTCATTTTCTAATTCAATTTCTATGTCATAATTCTCAGTGTGGACCGCTTCAACGATAATTAAAAATTCCTCCAAATCTTTATCACTTAATGCGACGAACCCGTTTTGCAGATTTAACAGTGTTGATAGTGGCAGTTCATCCTCGGCATCAAACTCTGGAAGCATGCGATTATTTGTTATGAACGCTGCTTTACGAAAGCAATTTTTAATAGTTGCTGCTTCAACTTTATTCCACGAAGCTTTAATGAAGTATAAAGCCTCAAGTACATTAATACATCTCGCCAGCTGTGATGCGGAATTGGCTGTATCCATTTTTGATAATATGTGCTTCAAAATAAAGCCTCTGTAATGGATCTTGAAATTTTGTATTATGCCCTGATCCAAGGGTTGACATACTGCAGTTGTGTTTGCAGGTAAAAAACTTATATTAACATTCGTAAGATTCAGATCTCTAGGATGAGATGCTGCATGCTTTTCTATTAGATTTCCAATTGGCTGGTAGGTCTTTAATTAAAAGATTTTTGATTGCTCGAGGACGAGCAGCTTTACCAATAACTAACAAGATCTCTTTTTCCCCTGCCATGTTTACACAAAACAAAATAGTGAGTCTTTCCTTGGACAGCTTACTACCGATACATTTGTCAGATTTCAAAGCGAAAGTTTTATCGGGTAAAGTACGGAAGAATATCCCACTTTCATCAGCATTATAAATATTTTCTGGTGAATACTCCAGCAATATAGATGGAAGCTTTGCCTTGAACTGGTCCACGTCTTACATCTGAAGCTTCGCCAGCTATACGTTTGAAAGTAATGTTATGTCGTTTACGCCATTTTTGTACCCAACCATCTGATGCAGAAAATGAAGAGTATCCTATTTGCTGACCTATTTATCTTCCTTGGCCTTTACTATCGGTCCAGAAATGGGAATATTCTGGCTTCTAGCCCTTGAGAACCAATCAAAGCAAACGTTGTCTATACGAGAACCTTCAGGTTTAAGAAAACTTTTCTTCTGGTGAATATTTATACCAGACTGCAATTTGCAGCGAATATTTTGAGATTTCTGCAGCCTGTGTTTTCCCGATATTGAACCTTAGCAAAAATATTAATAAATGTTAAAACTTGTTTATTTTTCGTAAATAAAATACCTTACCGTTTTGCTAGTTCACGAACCGACAACCTTTCTTTCTCCAACGTGTTGATAATTTCAACGAAAGTATATTTTTTCGCGGTGCCATTCTAATATGTACCTATGTGTACGAGATACAAGTTGTGATTGTTTCAAAAGGAGTAAAAAGAGGAAGGGAAAAGTAAACAACACGTATAATGACTATAGTGGCTTGTAATAGGGGAATCACCGCGTTAACTACGCATAAGAGTGTGTAAAAAGGGAAAACACCGAATTCACTGCAAGTAATAATCATAAATCATAACACACACTGAGCATACGACTAGGTAAAAAGTGGAATACCGGATTTATTATGATTGTTTTTGGGGTATTACATACTTAGAAGGAGTTTTGTGTCCGCTTATATGAGAGATTTTTGGTACGGAATGTATAGAAATATAGTGTACGTGTCCGTCCCCGTTAGATAGTCCGCTTATCGGAGAGTAATTTATATTAAAAACGTAACAAAACGCCTGTGTACTGAAAATTTGTCCGGTTAGGAGACATGTCCGCTTATAAGAGCTGTCCGCAAGTAGAGCTTTCACTGTATATGTATTTTGTAATACCTCGTTTTGAAATCCTTCAACCCGTTGAAGAAGAACATTTATCCTGTGTTTAGCCAAACGAGAAAATATGTTTAGAATATATAGACTTTCAAAGTCGGTTTCGATGTTTCGGGTCACTATCCTTTTGCAAAACCCAATTTTTGTTTTCCCGTGGAAACATCTTCGCTGATTTTAAAAGTCCACGATTGTATATCTGGAACATTTTTCGGCATTTCAATTTGGGTAAAGAACTCCAAACAGCTGAAAGTTTGGTCGAACAATCATCTCCATACTTTTTACTTACTGGATGTTTAGCAGTGTGCTGATAACATGTGTATCGATAGTGGACCAAGCTCTCTTCAGCAGCAGCTACTTCCAAAAAATTGCCTCATCGGAAAAACAACCTTCGTCCAATCGCAATCGATATGTTCTGTAACCCAAAGCTTGCGTTTATCGATGTGTTCTCAGAGAGGAGAGATTTTGACGTCGTGGACGGTAAAATATATTATATCGATGCAAAGCTCGGGGTATGTTGACCATTTCTAGACGGATGTTCGCCTTTAATTGGAGTCTTATCGCTGGTTTATTTACGTAGACACGGCTTTTAAGATAACCCCATAAAAGATGCGGTGGAGGTAGGTCGGGCTGCTCGAGATCAGCATGCTAGGAAACATTTCATTAAGCATGGGTATACTCTCGTTGGATGTATGGCAGGTAGCGCCAAATCTCATTATTGTAACCAACGAACTGCTGCAACTGCGGTTGCAAAAGTCTCGTGGCATTTTCCCATGTACTGCAGACTTAATTGTTACAGAATTACCGCGTGCATTTTCAAAAAAGTATGGGCCGATATTGCTCTTAGAAGAGATCGCCGCCAAAACGTCACCTTTGGAAAATGCAAACATCTTTCATGTTTTACTTTTTGGGTTTCCCTACTCCAGAATCTGCAATGTTGCTTGTTTACATGTATATTTAAGTGAAAGTGGGTGTCATCCGTGAAGAAAATGTTTTTGATGTTGTTGAATCGCTCGAACGAATGATTTTATCAAAATTGCATCGTTTTGTTTTAACTCTTGCACTAACTGTATTTTATATGGATGCAGTTTCAAGCCCAATTTCAATATTCGGCGCACGGACGTTCTGGGTATCGCCAAATCAGCTGAACGCTTCGGCGTCGTCATATATCTCGTAGAGACATGTTTACTTGCGTCACGTTCTCTTCGCGTCTCATAGTGCGCGGCCGCCGTGTTTGGTTCCGATTGATAGTCATGCCGGTTTCCTCGAAGTTTCTAACCCATGATTTCATTAAATGACCACTTGGGCACTGATTAATACTGTATAATTGGTAATGCGAACGAAATAGGCGGCGTGAAGCGACGTAAGAATCATTGTTTTTGCTATCGCTATCACGATAACAAACGTTAAAAAAATTATAGCCCACCCAGTATATAATATGTAACATTATATTAATCCTAATTTACAAATAGAAAAATATATTGTTTCCCTTTTTACATCGGTTCTGCAACCTGAAGCACAGCAAGAAGAAACCGTTTTAAAATTAATCCAAACTGTTAAAAAGCAAATTTCACGCAAAAAGAAATGTTTTTGAAAAATTTATAAACGACAATCTTACAAAATAAATATTAACCCTGAAAAATAATTAAGAAATGTCTTAGACACTAAAAACTTAATCACTAAATTTAAACTATATAATAATAATAACAGAAAATACATTTTAAAATTTAAATAATTGTACAAACTTTGACAAACGTTTTGACATATTGCTTTTAGTGGGTCACGTAACTAAAGACAAGCTTATCTCTCTTTCATGTTGTCACCATTTTCTCTCTGTCTAGATTTCATCCACTAACCAAGTACATATTATAAGATATATACATTCCCATTACAGTATTCTACTAACTACTATAAAATTAACCAATCCAAATAAACAAATGGTGAATAAAACATTATTTACAACTGGGTTAATTAGTATGATATATTTCCTAATATGTGTAACACTGATAAGGACATTTTTATTTACAAAGAATTTTTCACTTACCACATTCATGGCCTACGTAGATTATACCAAAATCCATTCGGGAACAAGATTGCAGACGTTCATGAATGGGATAAATATGTAAAAACAGACAGACTATTTTAAGATCGTATGAATAAATAACCGCAACCTTACAGGAAAATGAAAGTGAATTAAAAGGACAGTACGGATATTGAAACGAACATCATGTTACTTACTGTACACATACGTTAATATACATTCGTGTATGAGTGTATTGTGTATGAATAATCGGCTCCACAGTCAACATCATTAAAACACTCCACAAGATTTGTTAACTAAGCTGTCTAGCCATTATAACAATGCAATATTTCACTTTCAGTATTCTGCCATGTAAAAATATGTATAAATTAATAGTCATAACACTTTGTACACACAGTAGGTATATAAACAAATTAAATAAGGTTATTTCTTTTTGCACTTGACGTACAGTACATTCAGGTATGTTCCTTCTAAAGTGTACTTTTAATTTTGTCCGCGACGTCATTTCCCGTTTAAGAAATTTCATATTTTGCTAAAACTCCCTTGAGATAATTAAATATCTTTTCCCTTAATAATAGATGAGTGGGATAGATAACGTTTCTTTCATGACATCGCGTACGAGATTAAATATACACTCTAGATTTGTTTGTGTAATATTCGACAATGTTATGAACTTGACCTTGACTATACATTGTCTACATTAATATTAATAATATGTCTGTATATTTTTCCACTTTGAACTGTTTACTTTTTTATATGTATATAACATGTATGTATGTACCTACGGGTTTAAGTATTGTTTGCATATTTATAAAAAATATCAAAAATAGGTATTTTTACTCCGGCTTATTTTAGCAAAACTAAATATTTACCATTGTCGAATATCAGAAAATCTTTCTTTACATCTTTGTTTTGGAATAATATACCACAATGTATATAGTGTGTATAACTTGTGTTTCAGGTGAACCATGAGGAAGTAATAATTAGGTAAGTAAATTTGACTTTTTTTTATCTAATTAACGAACCACATAAGTTTCTGTTTCAAAACTTTAAATTCGTCTAATTGTTAACTTCTATGAAATATATTTGAGATTCACGTGTTGTTAAGACTTATGCACATTCATTTAAATAATGACAGACACAGGGAAAGCAATTATTCAGAACTCCTGTGCGAAATAGAAAAAAAAGAAGATTCATATCAAGACAAAGTTGTATGTATATGACATGGCGATTTTTAAATGTTGAAAATCACAATGATGAGTCGACGTTCTAGTAGTGATTGAGCCTGAGACAGAGTAAGTTCTACAAAAAATTACATTTTGTTACATAGCAGCGGCAATAAGTCCTATACCCTGTCTCAGAATAAGAAGGAGTGGTTCAAATATGCCGCCAAAACCCGGAACACATAGCTTCAAATAGTAGTAAACAGTTTGATATGACATGTAAAAACGTAGGAATTTGTCAGTAATTTTAAATTTTATCATCTGTTCTATAAGTGTAAAGAATTTATATTAATAAAATGATTGTACAAACAAAGGTGACTTCCTGGATTAATTTGCAAAATCTACTCAAAATTAGAATTGTATGCCATTCCCTGTTCTGATAAACTCAAGCAAATAAATATAACTTTTTAAGATGTGATAACGTGCATTGTAAATTATTGCTATTAATATCAGATTTGACTGTAAAATTTGAAGTAAAACGTTATACAAAAAGTAGCTACGATATTATCCATTAATCCTCATTTTTTTTTTCTATGTAGGTAGCTTTCCAATCTGCGTGAAAGATACGATGCATTGTGCATGACTGTTACACTATTATCTAACAATTTATCCAGTACTTCTTCAAACAGTTCTTCAAAATGTTACCATTCATTTCATCATGGTAGTCAGATGTTTTCCTAATTTAAATAAAACATTTTTAACAAAGTAACAGCACACCATGTGCTTTATAGTATTTTTGACGGATTCATCAAATGCTGGTAATTTCGAATGCTTGCTCGTTAGTTCTTTAGGAGGTCGCATGTATTCTTTAATGATTTTGCCAGTCCTAAACACATTCTTTATAATATAATGTCTTTCTTATTCCTCTATATCTTATTTAGTATTTTGGAGATGTTCATTACAGTTAGTGTTTCTTAATTTTTTACTAGCGGTAGCAGTTACTAGCCAGACAGTAGAACATATAATTATTTTTTAAATATCTCGGGGTAAAAACATGTAACATTAAATCAACACCGCACAGGAGAAGCCACAGTTCAAAACATAATCGCATTAAAGCTACTTGGAAGCTTGAGGGACAGCATCTAGAGCGAAAAATATATGTTCCGAGAAGCCAACCTGCGAATCTATAAAATCGGTGTATGCACCAGATACTTTAAAAACAAACAACAACCGCTTAGTGATGTCAGCGGGATATTCCAGGACGCATGATGGCGGACGTTAGTATAGACAAGACACAGGCTTTAACCGAGAGTCATTTTGTCAACTTTTAACAGGTGTCATCTTTTCCCATTTGAAGTGTCTCCAATATCATCTTTAGGCACTCCTGTCAACTGAACTAATTTTTTTTTCAGAGATGCATAACTTTTTATTTCGACAACATATATAGGGATGTGTTAAATCAGATTAGGTCATCTGTTAGGGTTGTTGGTACCCGGCGATCGTAGTACAATATCTCAATTACATGCTGCACATACTACTGTGGCCTCTGTGACAATGCTAACTATATACCGTATGTGTCAATTTTCATTAGGTATAGGGATTCAATGTTTACGTGCGATTTATACGTATACAAATAATATGTGGCAACGCGTGTCACCCCTACTCTCCGTCACCAATCCCGGCAACGATCGACATTACAACGATTTTCTCCGATCTCCCCACCAGATTTTACATTCAATCTTTAGCTGCGAACACGTTGCGATCTAGTCTGCCATAAAAGCCGTCTTATTACTGGAACGGGAAACATCAAATGGCCGCCGCGATCTCCTGATCTACTAGTTTATTATTATTTTCAAAATCCTTTTTTGTTTACCTTATTTTTAATTTTATTAGAATTACGCTTTTGTTTGTGTCATGCAGCGTGAACGCAGCTTAATAATTCTCTGCATTTACTGAAAGGAAAAAGAAAAACAAATCCTTGCAACGCGTAAATATTATTTCTGAACGCATTACAAACACCCAAGTCATTGGTCCAACAGTTACTGCTATAACTTGAGCTTGTATCGGTCGCGCTCGCATTGGAAGTACCACTTTTACTCTTATCGAATAGCGATTTTTGCAAATATTTCGTAAATTATGCATTCTATATATATTTGTCAAGAGTATAAAAGTATTTAGAGTTGGATTTGGAATATTTTTTGTACAAACGAAAAATCAAAATTCGGATCGGAAGTAATACTTTTACTCTTAGCGAGTAGCATTTTTTTGCAAATATCTCACAAGTATGTATCCTGTAGAGATTTATTAAGAGACTGGAAGTACTTAGAATAGGATTTTGAATAATTTTTGTATAAAATAATTTTTAAGATTGTATTATTTAAAACGCTCATACGTATAAGAAAGTTGTGTGGTGGCCACACCTAATTTTTATAACCGGTGGTCGTTTTACTCCTTTTAACAATATTTTTATCGTCGCCGATCAACGTCATCATTCTTTCACAGAATTCTAATTTCTGTCAAAACCATCCTCGTTGAATTCGTGTACTAGATGAATTTATATGGGTGACACTTTGCGCGTTTTAAAATATTTTGAATGGATTTTCGAGACATATCATGATTTAAAGCCACTTGTAGTACAGACGTTTTAGGGTTCTCCGCGATATCTAATAAAATATTAAAAGAATTTTTTTCGTTGGTGCACGTTCTTGGCCGTCCTAATTTAGGTTGGTTTTTCACACTACCGGTTTGATTATAGTATATTATGCAATGAGCACGATGACACGAGTAAGAAAATTACAATACGAGGCGAAGCCGAGTATTGTAATGAATACCAGTGTCTTACTAGCCATTAAATGCGAGTTGCATACACTATTTTTTCTACGACCCCATAATAAATCATTATTTTTTAAAGATTCCATTTCATAAATTGAGGTTAAAATTTTCCATGCACCTTTGCGAATTTAGCTGGCAATAAATTGTTCGTGATTAATAAGGCTTGTTCCATAATTTCTGGTGGACTCAAATTTTACATTTCACTGTCATTATCCCTCATTTTTACCGTTTATATTTTCAAAGAAGCACAAATTTTAAGTACTTACTTGTAAATTGCAAAGAACTGTCACATTTATTTAATTTATATATCTGTCAGATATGCAGTCGCCATATTGAATATTGGAATGTCGCATTCCTATTGGATATAAACTCGTATCGTAATGAAAAATCTGTATTCTTATTGGATATAAACTTGTATCATAATGAAAATCTGTATCGTAATTGACATCATTAAGGTACAGGTTCGGCATATCTAATAATACAATTAAAGTATGGGATTAGAAAAAATCTTTTTAATGTTTTTGTCACTGTTGACTTGCTTTTTTGATTCCTATCTGGATGTGTGCAAAGGCTTCTTGGTGACTTCGTTTTCTGTCTCCATACACAATTATCATGAGAATCTCAATTCTCTTTCTTTCAATTAAATGATTCATAATTATTAGTTTTTTGCTAATACAACGTCAACTGACAATTAACTGTCAGGAATTTTATGTTTGACGGATTTGCAAGGGCTACATGATTTGCTTGTTTTATTTTATTTTAATAATGTTTTATTTTTTTCTAACATTCTCTCAAACGAATCACCAAACCTATTATACCATTCAATTCGGGGGGAAATAACCTTTTTAATGATGTTCCATTTAACCCATGTTCCCCCCCTCAAAAAAAAAAAAAGAATAGACAAGTAGGCTTTGTATTTCAAAAACTTATGGATCAAAACAAAAATAAAATTGTAGTTTTGAGTCCTACGTCTATCTAAAATTTCAGGATTCTAGCTCAAACCGTTTTAACATAACAAACTCGGTTCCGTACTTAATCGCAACTCTGTATACTAACACATCTAAATTAACAAAGGCACACATAAATTATTTTAAAAAAGTAATTTTCGAATAATTGTTGTTGAACATTTGCAGTTATGATTTATCTCTTAGAGCTTTCAACACTCGTCTTCACTTTCTGCTCTTGTTTCTTCATATACAGTTGCTAAAACAATTTCGAGAATGTTATGGTCTCTCGGATAATGGTTAATTAAAAGTTAGCCGTTTACTAAAGTTTTGCAAAATGATAAGTTCAACAAGAAATTCTTCATAACTGCCATGTCTTGCGTGGCAGATCTGTTAATTGAGAAAACGGAATCTTGTCGTCTTTCTCATATTGTCAACGTAGGTAGACTAGGAAAAGACAAATATAGAATGGTTGGAGCTCTTATCAAAGTTAGTTAACGAACGTTTGTTTTTGTTTTAGAAAATTATCTGAAATGAAGATTAGTTCATAGATTGGGTTTGATGTGAAGTACTTCATATTGTTCTCTCCTTGTTTTTGTTAGGTGTAGGAAGTGCAGGCCTGTGATTTAAAGGCATGTTCACACTGGCCCTGCCCTTTAAAATCATCTAGGTTGTTTACTTAATCACTTTCTTAATGATCACAACTACATACGCTTTGCTAATATAGGAAGTTTTAAAGTTTTAAGTGCCGCTTCTGATTATTGTCCAAAAATAATCTTTTTAGAAAGTTTAGCTATTATTAAAACGTTTTTGCCCTAAAAGCTGAGAAGGGTTTCTATCTCTGACTTTTTTTTACGAATTTCCAGCATTAACGTATAAACCATTGTTAAATGTTAATATTCTTTCAGAGGATAAAAAATAAGATTGCGGCATTCTTTATTAGCAATTTTGTACAATCGTCCAGTTATAATAAAGCATTTCAATTGTTAAATTAGCATTAAATATCAAATAAAATGAGAGTGATAATTGAAAAGGAGAAGATATCCAGTCTTCTTAAAAGTATTAGTAGTATCGGAATTTGTAATTAATTTACAAAGCATATATCTACACAGCGATACAAATCTAGAGATGTATTAATGATCTTGTTTACACGTTATCTCTGCTCTTTACTTGAATGATTTACTGAAAGGTTAGTTCAGTACAAGATAAAATTAAATGCGAAATCGAACAGGAAATAAATTCTTTTAATCGTGCGTAATGTGTCTATCTATTATTTAGAATAGCACTTAACGAAATTTATCCCATCAAGTGTTTTGAAAGTTGAGCAAAAATTCTAATTCAACACACTCGTGAGCCGTTCCGTACGAAGTTTCCGCTGTAAATTAGACAGAGAATACATTCATATAGCGTTTGTGCTCTTTTTCTACGTTCTTTGCTACTTCAAATAGAAACCGGTTGGCTTGTTATTTATTTACGGTATTGATTAACTTATATACCAGACGCCTGATTATATACGCCGCGCATATCAAGGTATTTTTCAAGTCGCAAAAACAGTTTTATGGACCTATCAAAATAGCTCGTAGTTGAATTTTTTTTTAATATGTGGATCATCCTACGCCGAAACATAAACAATGTAAATGCTATGAATAATAGGTTAAAGTTTAACATCTAACGAAACCAATTTTTAATTTTTTTCATAAACGGAATTGTATGCATCTGTATATATGTATATCTAGGTAATAGAAACGATTATTCTATTAAGCATTCTTCGGTTTGCTAATTAAGTTCATTAGGTTTGTTATTACCAAATGACATTTAATAATAAGTAATGACTGTGTGAAATATATACTTACAAAGTAAAATGTTATAGGTAGGGCGCGGATACGAACGGTTGATGACTCATGGGCGCACTATTGAAATGTTGTATTTTTAAAGAGGTTTTAATTTTATTTATATTGGGATAACAAGTGGCTGGTGATCTATAAAATACAAAATACCTTATTATTTGTTCATTTTCTCTTCTGTAAGACTTGTTCTCTTTGAATTAAGTACTTCCTTGTAGATAGAAAACGTCCTTTCTACATCGCAACTGGTTATAGGTGCGTACTGGAAATATTATTTTATTTCAGCGTATTTAGCATACACAATTGCCGCAAAAATCTGGATTTCTATTAAAAACTGCGTCTAACTTTTGCCGAAAGCCACATCCGAAGTCACTTGGAATACTTTTAAAATTATTAATAGCCCACTTCTAATGTGGTTAATCCATCTTTTAATTTGATATTTCGATTTTCAAAATATGTGATTAGTTTAGACAAATTTTCAAAGTGTTCCTGAAGGAATAACAACTGATTTTTTAAATTTGGTATTTGTGTTAGTTCCTTGCACTCAGAAATACTTCGAGCATCGTCATTTAAACATGTAACGAAATTTTGTAAACTATCGAAATTCTCTGCATAAAAACTATTTCTGTGTATGTTTTAGCAAAGCTAAGTGACGAACGTGCGATATTTTGGCATTCTGTAACGATATTTTACAGAATTTGTAATAAATTTCGGAATCACTGACAATTCATTTTCATATCAGAAAAAGTAACATAAACAACGTTCTAGATCTCAATAAATGATAACTAAAAATGTACGCGTATGTTATTAAAACTAAACGAAATTCAGTGCACACTTACGTCTAGGTAATTGGGAGAAGTCGATTCAATAAACCGGTATTAAACAGACTATTACAGAAATTACGAAGTACGTAATTAACAGTCAAAACAATGAAAGAGCGAAATAACGTAAGTTTGAATGAAAATTTTATTTCTCTTGCGAAATATAAGGTAAATATAATAAATTTTAAAAACCGCTCACGCTCCTATCTACGCCGATGTAAAAAGGATTTTACTCATAAATTCCTTATTTTAGAGGCATTTTTTGCTCTCATTCTCGGACACTTCTCGAGCGTAAACGGATGTTGCAGTTCACCATATGAATTAGTGCTATTCAGTAAGCGTGTGTTGTTTACATTATTTTTTTGCTCCGTTGTAACTTCGTCGTAGTTTAAACCGGTCATGTCCGCGCCCTAATTATAGGCTTACAAAAGAATTTAAAAGTAAGTTAGCCTAAATGTATTTATCAAATAAAAGTTTTTATTTCAAACTTTGGTAGCTTAGTACATGCACTAAAACACAAAAAAAAATATGGTGAGGCTTTTTTATGTGCGTTCCGAATTTGTTATACAAAACATTGTTTTAAATTGAACTTGTCAGCTAACCTAATCCGTCTGTAATTTATGGCTCTGTTGTGAAAAACACACAAAAAACTGAAGCTGATTATTATGTAAAATCACCTGCCGGGTTCGAATGTTGAGTTCACTAATAAATTCAAAATTGCAAAATGGCCTAAAAATCGGTTTTCCGTGTACATTTCATGAATTCATTTTCTTCAATTTGTAATACTTATCTCGTGTTATCTCAGCAATGAAGACAGCTGGGGATCTAACGCTTTATAGGGTTTAACCCAAATGTATCTAGATGATCCTAGTATTTTCGGTTTTTCTTTATGGAGTGTATATTATATGAAAAAGACAATCTTTAGTGCACCACCAATTTGTGTATATTTCAGGTATCGAGAAACTAATTTTTCGGAATTTACCCATATATATGTGTGAAACAAAATAAAGCCAACATTCTAAAATTATTTTTTATGCAAGAACTAAATTTCTAGGTCCTTTCTGAAACAAGTTATGACGAGTCAAATCTAATAATAATACACCTTGCGCGCAAGCCTTGTGACTTGTATAGCATGCGCTTGGAATACCTGCTGCTTGTACGGGAAGAGATATTGTCTTACTTTCTTATACGTTATTTATTGTCCTCTCTGTCTTTCTGTGTTGGTGTGTATATGTCTATGACGACGATAGCAACCAAACGACTAAATTTATTAATAGAAAGTTTCATAGTAATTGTGTACGTTCACACCCACTCACACTGTGTATGTCCACTTTATAAATCAATAATATAAATACTATTAAAAAAATACCGACTTTGACAGTGGTCGCTTTACATAAAATATTGTCCAAGTAACGATTAGCTTTTAGACTGTGACGTCATGCCCCAAGAAATATTTTACAAACTGCTTAGAAACTGTCTGAAATGGCGGGCGGAGCTACCTACCCCTCGCCGGCATGTGTAACCGTACCACAACTAAAATTGATTTCAGTGAACATACAAATTTTATTTTCAATTTTGTGACCTTATTTTTAATAATTAAAAAGAAAAAAATATATGTATCGTTGTTTTGAGTGTTTCGAAAATTTTAATTAAAGGATTGTTCTTTGGAATACGTTAATTTTTTATTTTTATTTAGGGTTTTTTTTTTGGCCGCTATCGTGATCACACACAAACGCGCGCGGTTTGATTCACCATATCACAGCTATTCTTGTAGATATTTTCATTTACATTGTGGTTCGAAACATAGATTTTGTAATTTTGCAATTTGCGTAGGTCTTTTTATTTGGCGATCGAACTAGGAGTATAATTTTAATAATAAAAGGTTTTCTTTTAATAATACCCAGTAAAAACTGCAACTGGGTACTTTACACAGTTCAAAAATGTACACCAGAGAGCGGCGGCATTACGTTTGGCACGGGTCACCTTTAACGTCGAAAATTATTTTCAAGGTGTACAGGTACAAGTGAAACTTCGAAATAATTTGTTTGTGTATTGTTTACCATACTAAATAATTTGTTTATCTATATATTTTTTTGACGTTAATGACATTTATATATTAAATTAAGTTTTTATAACACTTTACCTCTAAATTGCGTATATTTAATTTCCAATGTGACTTAATAATAGCAATCGTATACATATTTTAAGGCCCTGTTATATATACATGGTGCGGCATCAAAAACGACATAGATTAAATATCTGGAAGAAGAAATATTTTGTGGAAAAACGCAGAAGCAGGTCGATTTTTAATCCAAGTGGGACGCCCTTCCATCCTATACTTAACTGTGATACGTCAATCCCCTCCCCTCCATCACCCTAACCATTACGATTTAAATAGCGAAAACACTAAGTATGATAGATAAAATAATTGAATCCTCTGGAAGAGTACAAATTTACATACCTAATTAAGTAGGATCACCCGTCTTAAGATTTTAAAGTAAAAGGCCAAAGGCCTGACTGTATATTAGCAATAAAGAAGAAGGGTATGATACATCGTTGAAAAGGTAATGAATGGAGAATTCAGCAGCGTGATTGCTGGTTGCGTTAGTTTTAATTTTCGCGCCCTCAAGCGGGATATAAACGGTTACGTATTCCTAAATGTGACACATTATTTGAAAGCTAATTTATTAGCAATTTAATGCACAATTGAAAAAAATATCAACATTTCATGTTTTCTTTATTAAAATTTGATTTAATCTTAATAACAGTATGTACTTGACAATGATGACAATTAAATGCCAAAAATATTACATATTCAGTTGCTAATAAAATTAGCTTTCAAATGATGTATCATACTTAGTACTTTCCCTATTTAAATTGTAATGGTTTAATTGATGGAGGGGAAGGGTTGAGGACACAAAAGATTTTTCCTTCGAGATATTCAATCTGTTTCGTTTCCGGTGCCACACCCTGTATACTGACAAACAGTTGCATCGAATAAGTAATAATGTATGGTGTTGACTGTTATTATAAGTGCGTTTTATTGTATTATAGATTTATATGTATTCCTACTTGTGGATATACTCTGAAACACTTCTTTATATTGCTTTAACAGAATGAGAGTTCTTAAAGGTGCACGCACACTGAGGCAAGGCGAAGCGAAGCGAAGAGAAGCGTATTTATTACGCCTATAGAAATGTTACGTAAGCTTCGCTTCCGCTCGCGACGCCTCAGTGTGCGGGCACCCATTTGATTACAGTACACAGACTGAGTCTTGGCCGATGGGAGGAGCTTCGACCTATAAGTCGCGCAGATTTATAGGTCAGTGGGTGACAGAGAAAGTATTCGGAAAAAAGAAATGAAAACATTTGTTCATCATCGCATACATTAGCCGGACGAACGAGTAAATGCAGATAAAAAAATGTAACATACTGGAAAGAGATACATATATGTGTAGCGCTTCACAATTTTTTTGTACTCATATGACATAACATACAGTTTTACGCATTCATATGGGTGCGGGAAGTAAAGTTCAATTATTAAAAATTTTGATAGCACAATTTTCACAACCAGATATTGATACTCCAGGGATTAGCTGATTCGTTTCAATTGATCTCGATTGTGAGGGTAAGGTAACATTAATAGTATTATTAGATAATCCTTGTTGTATTTCAGACGTCGAACAAGTTGCAGGAGGAATCAACATCTCTGACTGGGTCATTTTTTTAGCCAATTGAATTCTGCTATGAAGAGAATTTTCGACATATCCTTCTGCAACCATAGATGATTTCCATCCACCATGTCTTTTAATTGAAAGCAAGTCAGCTCCTTGGTTTGCCAACAATGTTGCTGAACTCCTTCGGAAACAGTGACCTGTGAAGCTACTTACGCTATCAAGCTGAAGGTACTCAGCTATTCGCATTGGAATTTTACCAATTGTATTAAGACCAACAGGTGAAGAAACACACTTGCCATTGCGATATGTTAAGAAGAATCGTTGGTTGTTGTCTGGCCTTAAATTTGCATATTGCCGAATTAATGCAATCCATTCTGGCTTAATGATTGCAAATGTACGGCTTTTATCTGTTTTTGTTTGTGGAATTGTTACAATAATTAAATTATTTTTAAATTCTATGTCTCGCAATGACATTTTGCAAAGTTCTACACGTCGACATGCTCCAGAAATACCCATTATTAATACAGCCTATAAATACATATAGTAATGTATGAATTTAAAATATACAAAAATGACTACCTTCACTAGTAGGAACAAGGAATCTGGTGCTTCAACTATAAATTTAGTAATTTGTTCTTCGCTTAATACTGCCGATTTTTTAGGCTGAAGGTGTTTCGTTGCCTGTTTTAAGTATGCTATGAGTTTTGCATATTTAGATATATCCGTATTATCATATATTATTAAGCATGATTTTAGCATAGAATAAGTAGACCATAATGATTTATTTGATTGTAAACTTTGAAAATAAACTAATAAACAATTTTCTGAGTAAGTTTTTATATTTTTAGATCTAGCCCAAGTTATGAATTTACCATAAATGGTGTTGTATCTGTCTCTTGATTTTGTAGGTAATAAAGTATCGATTGCAGTATTGGCAGCTTCACGAATTTCAGGAGGTGTACATTGTATTTCTTCATCAGAATGCATGTTTTAGAGGAGATTTTAATTTTGTATTCAATGTTTGGAATTTGACTAATTTTAAATTAAATGTCAATTCAAATAATAAGTACTGCCAACTCAAAATTTTTTAATTAATATGAACAAATTTGTAGTGTGTCATAAATGATAACGTATTTAACAGTAGGTATTATTTAATTATTCGTACAAAAAATATTGTACAAACTTCGTGCGTGAAACATTTCGCGAATTCGTGTCCATAAAGCGCTCGCCTTTCGGCTCGCGCTTTAAAAATGGCCACTCATTCGCGAAATATGCTTTCCCGCACTTGGTTCGTAAATAACTATTCCAGACTGCTCGTGCTTATGCTAGTATTATAAGGATTCACTGCGCACCTTGTGGGAGGGGCATCGGTTCGGCCAGGTCTCAGTCTATGAGCTGTACGTGCATTTTTATCAGGCGTAATAAATGCGCTTCTCTTCGCTTCGCCTCGCCTCAGTGTGCGTGCACCTTAACGAGCATGGATATAAACGAAAGAGTGCGATAGCATTACTACCTAGAGCACTGCACGGGCCTGTTTTCTACATCAGACGGGCTGGGTCTGAAATTTTATTGACAGGTATAAATTCTACAAATCCTCCAAATAATATAAATGTGTTGTAAAATAAACCAATTATACTTTTATTAACTTCACATGCGAGTATAGCGTGGTCTGGTGGTCTCTGTATGTGTAGGTTAGCGGTGAAATAGAAGAAAATGAAACTTGTATTTATTTTTTAGATCTAACTATAACTTATACAACTAAAATTTTTGATTAACCACAAAAGTAGATAGACACAACGATGCGTGTATAGTCGACAATACACGCAAGTTCATTTCATCTGATACCACAAAAATCGTCAGCTTATTAATCAATGCTTTATAATTAACGTACCTTTGAAAAAAGAAAACTTTGATTTAGAACTAAACAGCATATTCAATAATAAATAATGGCATTTCGTTAGATTTAATTAATAATATATTAGCAAAACTACAGAACTCTAAAGCTCTATCTCTAATTTTCCCCGTGGTAAAAAACAATAGGACCTGTAGTTATAATTCCATTACGTGATTTGGTAAGATTTCAAAAAAATGTGGGGAACTTAATTAAAAGAATTAGGAACGCGACCATTTCATTTAAAACAAGCAACTCTATACAAAAAGTGAAGACAAAATAAACAATAGATTCAACTCAGGGTGTAGGTAGAATATGTTACAAGGACAAGAAGAGAGACTTAACTTTTTCTAATCACTGCTTGGAAAATAATCTGAAATTAATACCAATTTCAAAACATTCCATGTATTAGGTAAAAGTAAAGAACTTAGTATGTTGAAAGTTTAGAAATTAATAAATTTAATAGGTTAAGTGTAATTTTAAACGACCAGTTAGATTTAAAGAATTATTTCCTACTCAGTTTAAAACAAAATGTCCACCACCCTCTCAGAATGAGATTATTTTTGATTATGTTTGTATGTTTTTGTTTTAGGTATGGTAAATTTCAATTGTATCTTTCACACATCAGATGAAGCCACAGTGTGGGGAAACATATGTTGTCTGTACAATAGAATTTTGAAACTAAAAAATTGTGTTTTTATTAGACAAATAAAAGATGTCTATGTATAATTACAGCCTAACCTAAAGTAAAAGTAATTAAATTTCTACACATAAACTAATGATAAACGAAAACCGTATTCCTTATTTGTTATTGAGAGGTGTTATTTATGTTTTGCTATATAAAATAAAACCTACACATTCTGCTTACTACCTGATAATAATGTGTACTAATCTTGTATTAATTAGTTTATAACACATCATTCACAGAATTTTAAACGAATATATTACTTTTTTTTATTAAAATATACATATTGCAGTGACCTTGAGTTTGGTGGTAAATTATAGATAGGCATAATCAAGATCACTTCAATATTTAATTTAATTAATTATTATTTTATTTATTTCATCATGATGTGTATATAGATATTCATTGAGTCAATATTTTGGCAAATTTAATTTTTATTTACGTAAAATAATATAAGAATGTTATTATAATTTTTATAAAAACTTTAATACTAGAATAAGCATAAAATATTACGTGAATGATGACAAGAAAGTGTTTCCCGCACGAAGAATACCGTGACTGGGAGAGATCGACCGTTTGGCCCGGCGAAAACAATATTCTTCGTTAGATGCATTAGACGAGTCATGAATATGTAAACAAGTTGATATTTACATATTTGTTTACCTTTTTGAAAGATTACTAATGCACTGCTTTCCCGGGTGGTGCAGCACTGCAGCTATGTATTTCTGGAGGTGGTATCGGTATCGTACCGAAGACAACCGGGCGTTTTTGTGAAGAAAAATATCCATATAAGTCGGGAACCGATGAGAAATCGGGAGTTGCTTGGTGTAAACCGCACTCAAACGAGGAAAAAAGGAGAAGTAGGTGGAAACCTCTTCTTCCTCTTAAATGTTATATTAACTTAGAAGTTTATTCATGAATTTGAACTTAGAATAATTTTCAAAGAGATTTTACGACACTTATAAAATTTTCAATAAGAATTAGAACTTGTAATATTTTCCGTAATAATTTTACTGTACTTATAGAATTTTCCAACAGAAGTGGAACTTAGAATAATTTTATGAATTAGATATCGTTTTTAATTCGGAGTTTGGTTTACTTTGAGACTTGTAATTATTTTTGGAAATAATTATTTATGTTCGGAACAGTTTTATTTAATTAGAACTTTGAATTTTTATTTTTTTTCTAGAATGTTTTGTTTTATATGTAGGGTTATTACACCATGAATTATGATAAAGCATTTTAGTGTCTGTAACGATCAAATTGAATAGCATAATTTTTTTTTTATATAAACACTTTGTGTTTTAATAAACATTTTCTTTACTATTTTATTTACCAGATTAGAAGATTTGTAGTTAATAATTTTGTTTTATGTATATATAGAGTAATTGAACGGTGATCAAGTTTTTTTTTGTGAAATATATATTTGAGATGGATGAGTTTGAAGCGCTGTACGAAGAATTAAGGTGATTTAATAATGTTTGTTATAAATGTGTATATAGTGTTGTACAAATTTTTCTTGAGTGGTGTTTTGTATTGGAATCTCAGAGTGAGGTAAAGTTTTATTTTATTATATATATATATACATATATATATATTTTATATATCAAGTATACGATGAATTAAGTGGTTGTTTAATTCATAGCATGGAGTCCTGGTGAATCCTTAAAACACGAATTAGTCTTGGTGGTACTGTTTTGGGAGCGAGCAAAGGCGCCAGGCAGAACTAATCAGGGCTGAGTTAATTAGTTAAATGCACAAAGAC
This sequence comes from Amphimallon solstitiale, assembly GCA_963170755.1. Classification (NCBI taxonomy): domain Eukaryota; kingdom Metazoa; phylum Arthropoda; class Insecta; order Coleoptera; family Scarabaeidae; genus Amphimallon; species Amphimallon solstitiale. The sequence continues at coordinate 48,699,107 of OY720679.1, forward strand.
AATTTTTTTTATTAATTTAAAGTTTATATATATGCCTTAAGGGGTGAGCACATGGTGGTGTATGTTCGGGTTGTGTCCAACGAGTTGAAAAGCATACTCGTAGGGTGGAACTTTGGGGTACCTACCAGTGTGAATTTGCTTTCTGATGGTACTGTCTTGGGAGCGAGCAAAGGCGCCAGGCAGAACTAATTAGGGCAAAGCCATTTCCTTAATGTTTATATTCTTGTAAATAATAAATCGCGTAATTTTTGGTTATTCATATTCCAGTACAATTCACAATATGCAATAAATTTTATTTTATTAAAATGTTGATTGTTTACATGTATCTTTGACGAATATAAATCATGATAATCACATTTATTTTTAAAATATAAATTTGGACTCGATGTTATCCTTTTATTAATCATAATTTCTTTATTGCTTTGACTATTTGATCATGACATGTATGATTTTATATGATGTTTTGAAATATTTAAATTTTGGTGAATATATTTGTGTAATTTAAAATCTTTCTTTCTTTAATATTTTTTTTTTAATAAAAGAGATTATAAGGTTTATCTTGCATTTTATTTTCTTTACCTGACCTGGTAATAACTAAAGAGCATTCAAGTTGATTGGAGAGTTTATTTATATTTTCTGCCCCTGAGAGAAAATTTTCTTTAGTCATTCTAAATTGAGCTGGTTAAATGTAAAATTGCCTAACCTACAATTTAGCAGAAAATTTATTGAATCTTAGTCTAGCATCACTAGGATGTATGCTTGATTCTTACTTATTTATTGATTGAATAATTGAAATTATTTTTATATAAATCTCAATTTGCAAGAGTCACAGCAATATGTTCCCTTCATCACATTAGACTTTCTAAATTGTCATCATTACCCATCATATAAGACACCGTGGCGTCGTATAGACTTTCAAGACATTGCATATCTTAGCAGATTGTGAATCCCGTACATGCAAGTGAATTTATCAAGGTAAGGCTAAGGAATCTCGAGAATGCAATTCAAAAATTGTCGTATCAAAATATGACGATATTGATGTCACGTAAATAATGAACGAAATATGCAGTCCGACTAGAAATAACGTAATAGTAAACACGTCATTCCGTCGCAGGTTGTAAAAAATGTGAATGATACATACATACATACCACATACAGACGCGACGTAACGGCTAGCAAGACTTGTCTGATTGCTATCACACCAACCATACACAACTTGATGCTATTATAGCTGGATTGTATGGAGAATCAACAGCCTATTAATTATTGTTTATACAAATTGTTATGAACTATCAAAATTTATTAAAATAAGCATTAAATTGAAAATTACAATTTTAATAAATATTACCATGCTGTCATATAGAAAGGGCTCAGGAAATAGGGAAAAGGTAGACCAAGTATACAATTATCTGAGAGTAGCTTTTGAATGAAACAAAGGGCACTAGTAAAATGTAAGATTTTTCTTAAACTCTTGTATCTTTTACACAAATTAAGCTATTGTACTAAATAAAAAAAGAAATTGTAAAGAAATGATGTGTCTTGTTAACAAAATAAGAAAATACAAGGTGGAGCAACTTTGACAATCCATATGTGGTTTTAAAGTTGATTTAAGAAACAGACTTTGTGTCATCCTGTATAAAATAATGTACGCCAAATTTTCTTAAAATTCCAAAGATGTGATAGATTACATTTAAATTTACCTACAATATGCAAAAAAATGAATCAAATCGAATTTAAAATAACAAACTTATTAACGAACAAACTTCATCAATTTTTTGAGTGGATCGATTATTTTGCCGGTGAGTGTACATATATACCGCGAGATCAAAAATTATATTGATAAAGGTTTGACATGGAATGTAAAACGTGTCTTAAGTTGTATCTTTGTCACTCTGTCATTAATATTTGTCAGTATGACACTTAATGATATAACTTAAGACATACCACGGCAAACCTTTATCAATATATTTTTTTATTTTGCGGTATATAAGGTATGATGAAAGTTTTATATACTAAAACTTAAAAGTGTCGTTGTTTCTTAAAAAATCTTTTTTTGACTTTTGGCAAAAGAATTTGCAATTAGTTTGTAGAAACTAAATAGCTTTGTACATGAAACTAAATCGCATTGTATATAAAATAAATATTGACAAGTCTAACGAGGTAAATGAATTCACGATTGCAAAAGAAACAATGCAAAAATTGCGTTTTATAACAAAAATGTATTTACTTCGATCTGACAAACAAGATTGGCTTGTGAGTAATTTCTTTTAAATATTTGTAAAAACAACAAGAAATTTTGTAAAAAAAAAACAATTACCATATGTTTGGTTGTCCTGTATTTTCAATATTTATATCGATAATCGTCTTCAGTACCATCAGCCACTAGTTTCGCATTCAACATCTTCATTAACTACATTTATCCATATCTTTTATTTTGTTTTCTTTCACTTGTTTTATGGAGAGGCACTTACGTTTTTCAGTGATTTTTCTCGGTTACGTACATATTATGCTTGACATATTATTTCTATTAAATGACACCATTTCTGACAGAGCTATATACAGCAACTATTACTTTATATTATATTATATTATATTATATGATTCTTTACAACAATAACAATCACTAGAAGAATTTAGAGTTGTAAAAGGCTGTTAAGGTATTTAAGACAAACATGGACAAAAATATTACTTAATAAGGTGCTCATAAGTTGTGTGCTGCACACACAATTTATGAGCAATCCGACTCTATTCATACTAACGCAATACTAATGTTGTTGTATATTAAGTAATAAAATATCGAGGTTGACAATTTTTATCATCACAGCACTTCCTTATATTACATATAAAGAAGCAAAAAGGATAATCAAAAAAAGCTGCATTTTGATATGCACAAATTCTCTTAAATAATTTGTTTGGAAATTAGATACGAGGGAGCGTTTCTAAGTTCGCGGAATGGAGGGGCTGGATGGTAGTGAGAGCTCTCTTTCGTGTCGTAACGTATTCATTGACTCATTGTTAGTATAAATAAATATAAAGTTTTAACATAATCTCTACAGTAGTTTTTAAAGTATAGCTGACCAAGCAATTTAATCCGGAAGAAACTGTGAAATATGGAAAAAATCGAGTATTGCCCGTTATCAAATCTCTTCCAACACAAGGAAAGTCTGTTCATACCATATTGGAAGAGGTGTCATCCGTTTACGGGGAGTCTTATCCTGTCGAAGTGACCATTCCAGAATTTGTTAAAAAGGGCGAAAAATGAATAATGGAAGGTGCTGAGCTAAAGAAGACACAACTCGCAGGACTGACTGGAGTATCTAATGCAACCATTTTTAAAAATCTTCATGATCGTCTTGGCATGACTAAGATCAGCACGAGGTGGGTATCGAGAATGCTCATTTCGCCCGAAAGACAACAGCGCATGGAATGTTTTTGTGTATCCTCGGACTTCTGCAATGAAGGCAGGGATGGTGTATTGGGTCAAATTAATACTGAGGATGAAACTAGGGCAGTGGCAGCTGGTGAGTACCTTTTGGTAGAGCACTACATAGACAAGAGCGATTCGTTTATTATCGGTGATATGCTTGGCATCTGGGAGTATATCACCGATAATAAACGAATCAGTCTTGTATATGTACGTGTTCCACCAAACCGTACTCACCAGCCGCCACTGAACTAGGGTCCATCATCAAGAAGTTTAAGATGTCACGGCGGCCGGAAAACTCATGGCTACTATTTGTTGGCAGTCAGAAGGAATCATGTTAATTGACTACAAAGATAAGGGCGTTTCCATTTAGAGAATACTAATATGCTTCAATTCTGGAGCGGCTAAAAGAAGTCATAAAATTCCTCCATGACAGTGCTCACATCCACAGGAGTTGTGTTTCGTCGGCAGTCCTTCATAAAGTGAGCTTCGATGTTTTGAATCATCCACCTTATAGTCTAGACCTAGCTCTTAGCAATTTTTACTTGTTCCATAAAATGAAAAATTGAGGTGTGGCCGCCATTCGACTTTCTTATACGTATGAGCGTTTCAAATAGAATAGAATTTGACGAATTTTTTTACACAAAAATTCTAAGTACTTCTATTCTCTTCATAAATTTCTATAGAATGCATACTTTGCAAGATATTCGAAAAAAAGTGCTACTCGCTAAGAGTAAAAGTGTACTTCTGGTAGAAATTTCGAAAAACTCTTTTAATACAATTTTTCTCAAATTTAATTTTGAGTACATTTGAATTCTTTATAAATTTGTTTAAACTTAGTAATTGACGAAATATTGGCAAAATCCAATTTTTCACTGAAGTAAACTACTACTTCTGGTCTACCGATGTTACTCAAAAGCTAATCAGATCTCAAGAGGGAGATTATACACGTAAATACAAAATTTGGAATTGATATCTACAGTGGTTTGACCGCTATCGTGGTCACACACACAGAGACAGACAGACAGACAGACACAGAGAGACATTTTTTTAAGACCACTTTTTTGGTATCATGGGACTTCAAAACGTGGACATCTGCAAAAATCTCGAGGTCGAAAATTTTTGTCATCACAATACTTCTTTATACTACCTATAAGAAAGTAAAAGAGCTGCGCGGGAAGAAATTTACAAGCCATGAAGAAGTAAAGGACGCAGTTTCAAGCAAACATGAAACATTTTTTTATGAACGTATTCACAAGCTAATTAAAAGATTGGAAACATTTATTAAGCTTGCAAGTCAATATATTGACTTGCTCTTTCTCCCATTCCGCGATCTTAAAAAGGCCCCCTTGTATTTTATTAGCTTAATTACACGAAAAGACAAACAATACGTTACGTTTTTTTAAGTAACTGTTTCATGCTATTATTGGAAAATCTATTAAAAGCTCCGTTTCTAAATTTTCCTTCTCAAATGCTATGAACATCAGCCAATACAATACATTGAGTTGTTAATATCAAACAGTAAGAAGCAATTTTGTCTAGGTAACTAGATTTTCTTGAATAAAAGTCATTTACTTTTAATTTTTTTCGCTTTCACTGGTTTAATTTTGGTATAAAGAAATGGATAGCACACACGTATAAGAAAATCGCGAGGTGCCCGCACCAACTTATTAAACTCGTATTCTGCAGCCCGTTTAAAATTTAATTGTGAGAATTGCCTTAGCCATATCTGCAAGATTATCCTTTTTATACTACTTTTTGAATTATTGATCGGTTGATTAAAAACATCTCTTTTTCGCTGTAGTTCATATGAGGTCATCTCCCAGTGTCTAGATGAGAGTATGTATATAAACACCAGAGGTAGAAATACATGTTTTGTATTGTCTTAGGCTTTCTCTACACCTACATTAGCTCTGAAAGCAGTATTGATTCAAAATAAAAGGTTAAAGCAATTTCGTATGAAGGTCAAATCATGCGTATGTTGCTGTTTTAGATTTTTCAATTGTTACTTTAGTATTTAAGTTTATAATAATAATATACCGTTTGACTGAAATAAAAGTAGATATAGGGAAACACAGACACGCACACATGTGCATGCAAACATGAAATGGAGGGGTACGATAGTAGGGGAGTACAGATCGGGACCGGGTACCGACTACCGAGACTTCAGTGCAAAACGTTGAAAGGTAGTATGCAGACGTTTGCTTGCTTCGCTATGTACGGCTTTTGTATAATATTTTGGTAACTGATGTATAATGTATTAACATTGAACTGAAACAAAACTCTATAAAATTTGTAACTAAAATAAAATTCTTATAAAAAATTAAATAAAATTCTCACATTTAAAACGAAACAAAATATTATACTTAATGAATTTATACAAAATTTAATGTTGAAGATGTTCGAATGTCTGTCCCTCTTGCATCAAGCAGTACCCTAAACGATTATAAAACCCATTTCGTACATTCGATAGCATTTCAGACAGAGGGAGGTGGACGATTTTCATACGCCGCAACAAATAAATTTTGCACGTCTTTGTACGAATTATCCTTCGCATACCATAACACAATCTGTATTTTTTCCTCGACAGTTAAGGGCATTTTATTTTAATATTTGCGAGTTTGCTCAGACAGAATGTAGTTCACGCTCTAAAGATACGGAACGAATGCCATGCGCGCATGCTTTCGGTCTCCCCACATTCTTGAACTGTTGTATACATACATACATAGGTACATGTTTATGTGTGTGTATTTGAAGATGCATATTAACTTTTAAATACGCCAATCTGTATATCGACATTGAGAGAAAAATATATACAGAAGACTTCATTTATATTTTTATTAACTATTGGAAGACAACAAATGAAAGCCATTCAACGAAACTGTTCTAACTCGTGCGATTAACACGAGATAGGTATACCTCGAAGTTCCATAAATGAGGGACGACTGTTCGAAGAAACGGGAGGAATCATGGTCCAAACGAAAGCGCGGTATCGTCGGGGTACCGCTCGCACGTTCTGGCTATATTTCAGCTCTTCGAGGCGAGGTCGAAGCCCCTAAAGAAAATGCAAAAAATCTGCCGACGACGTGCGGTAAATTACTGTCGCATCGATTTCTTCCTCGTAAGGAGGACGTGAATTCCTCTGTAGCTTGCGTGAAATGAAGACATTCAATATGGAGATCGTCCGGCACAGCTGACAATGAAACCTTAAAGTGTTCGATTTGTGTATATAAACTTTAATGAAAGAAACGCATCATACAAGAACAAAAAGTTTATATACATTTTAAGTAAAAAATATTATGTTTCCTTTAGCAAAAATTCATAAAAGAAGTTAATGCTAAATGTTGTGAAAATTAAGAATAATTATTTTCAGCTTAAATGCTACTGCAGTAAGCAAATCCTAGTCTTTTGACAGAAATAAAAGTATAGTTAATAACGAGTATTCCCACCTCGAGTTCTAATTACTGCTTGCATCCCTGTCAATATGCTGCTAATTAGAGCTTGAACATTTTCTTGAGGAATTGCGTTCCATTCATATTGTGCTGCAAATCCAAGTTTTTCTATTGTGTTGGGAACAGGATTTCTTTGTCTTATGCGGCGTTTTAGCTGACCCGACACGTGCTCAGTGGGGTTCAAATCTGGGCTATACGGTTTTTGATATACCAGTCACTAGTCATTCGTCCAGTAACCTCTACGAATTCGGTGCGTCATTCCCAACTAATGCCTTCCCAAAGCATTATGTCGTCACATCCCCCGCAACTAACAGTCCGTTACCCAACTCTTCTACAGACATGATTTTGTTCATCTACCTTCTATCTATAATTGTATTCTAGTCTCATCAGTGAATAGAATACTTTTACAATTCTCGATATTCCACTAAATATGTGTTCTGACAAATTGTAATCGATGGGTTTTGTTATTTTGTTGCTTTGGCATTAAATCTACTTGTTTTAGTCTTCATCTAGCCGTTCTCGAACTAACATTTCGCGTGGAATTTAGTATAAAAAAAAACGATCATCAATTGTTGTTGTACACTTTTTGCGTCTTCGTACGACATCTCCGTCTCTAGATAAGTTTTTAAAATATATAATATTGTGGTATTTGTTGACAGTGGACTAATGCTTTAATCTTGCTGGCGTTTTTCACTTCTTGTTTGGACGCAGGTTGTAAATCTGCGCAGTCTAATTGCTATGTGTAACAATTAACCTTTTTTGCTTGAGATTTTTACGTGTGAGAGAACTTGCTCGTTTCTCATATATAAATAAAACACATTTTGTTATATGTATAGAGGCATATATTTTTACATGTGTGGCTAGGTTGCCCGGTCGTTATGCACTGCTCTTGTAAAGGGTGTCTCAACGGGAGGTTTGTTTTTGAAATTGCAATTAAACACATTAGATTGTTGAAAATTGTCAATGTTCTTAATTCATGATAAAGTACAGACATGGACATTACACGTGGAACACAATATTTGATAAGTGGCCGCCGCGACTACGTTGACAGATGCCCATTCTGTTGACGAAATTTTGTATGACTCTTGCACACAATTGCGGCACCATCTCAGCAAACGCGTTTCGAATCGCGTATTTCAGCTCTTGAAGGGTTTGAGGATTGTTAGCATAAACTTTTCCTTTCAAAAATCCCCAAACAAAAAAGTCCATCGGCGTGATATCGCACGATTTGGTGACCAATTTTGATCGCCATGACGAGAAATTACACGGCCTGGAAACCTTGTGCGCAATAACTCAATTGTTTGGTTCGCTGTGTGGCTGGTGGCACCATCTTGCTGAAACCAGAAGTTATCCACATCCATACCATCCAACTCAGCCCACAAAAAATTGGCTATATGTCACGATAACGATCACCAGTGACGGTTACCGCGGCACCAGCAGCGTTTTCAAAAAAAAATGGTCCAATTACACCGCCGGCCAAAATCCGCACCAAAAAGTGACTCTTGGTCATAGGTTGTTCTTCAATCACACGAGGATTCTCAGCGCCCCAAATTCTGCAATTTTGTTTGTTAACGTAACCATTAAGTTGAAAATGCGCTTCAACACTGAATATGATTTGTGCTGCAAAATCGGGATTATCCTGTTGCATCGATAACACCCAATTGCAGAACTCACGGCGCTGTCCATGGTCGGCTGGTTTCAATGACTGCGTCAATTGGATCTTGTATGCGTGTAAGTGCAAATCCTTGGTCAAAATACGCTGCACAGTACTTCTGGAAAGGTCTAATTGATGTGCACGACGACGAATCGAGGTGCGCGCATCATCGGCCACATTTTCTACCACTTCGGCTATGTTTTCAGCCGAACGACCGCTACGAGGACGCAGGGCTGTTTTTACGTCTGCCACAGAACCAGTGCGTTCAAACTTTTCAATTAATTTCGTAATCGCGGTCTTACTTGGGCGATTATGAATACCAAAATGATCACGTAAATTGCGAAACATACCCACGATAGATTCTCCATTTTGGTAATAGGTTTTCACAATAAGTACACGTTTCTCGTTTATATAGCGCTGCATTCTTGAAATGTCAAGACTTCACAATGCTAACTGTCAAATCTAAGCGCTGTAGTACCAACTTAACCATATTTCGCGCGAATTTAAAAAACAAACCTCCCGTTGAGACACCCTTTATTTGTTTTTGTACGTCTGGTTCCTACCCGTCGAACACAAACATCTGGATGGGAGTAAATACAAAAATAATTACCCACTTTATTTTTAGTGACCATTTACTATTATTTAAGGTAATACGTAACTATACTATGCAATGTAAAATAATGTATAATACATAATGTAAATGCAATTATGCCCAAATAGTACACACGTCACGTTTTATTGTTATATAAATTGTTTGGAGTTTCCAAACAAATAAGTACTTTAAAATGATCGCTCCCGAGACGCCGTGCGACATCATTTTGTTTACATCCTTCTTCATATACATAGTTAAATTTTTGCAGCTTCTTCTTTACTGCAGTGTCTAACTGGTGGCACAATGTCTTTCTAAAAGAACACTTACCTTCTTCAGTTCACCACAACTAATTTAATTCACATTAATTCAATGACAAAGCGCCAGATAGACAATAGATAACAAAATATTTGATAGCAATTGCATATATTCGTCAACTAGATTAAAACATATAACTTTAGGCGTTTCCTTAAAATTATATTCGAGTAAGACTGGTAGGTAACAAAAATTCCTTAATTTTGTCGGTGAGAGTCTTTGGAGGTAAGAAAATATTAGAATTTTAATTTTAAACATGAGTTTTATATTATTGAATAATTCCAGATCGTATTAGGTTATATAATCGAGTAATATTAAAATTAAAAATAAAGTAGTTGATTAATTATTCAAAATACGTTCTACATATACACCTGTGTATTTTTTTATACTGCTAGAATTATCAGTCTCATGAAATCGATTAAATTTATTTGAAAAAACAAAGTAGCTGTAATTTTAATATAATTGCTGGTAATCAATAATGCAAATAAAGTTCAAAGGCAACAGCTTCATTTAATAACTGTTTCACTTGAACGGTTAATTAAAGATTATGGATGCGAATGGCTTTCATAAATTTCACTTACATAATCGTCTGCACACGATGTGTTTACAAGGTCTTTCGATAAAAATATTCATTGTTTCCTTCATCTAAACGTAGAAAATAAAGCAATTTCATATTGTAATGAGGTAGGTTATGTACACAAACATTAATATGTAATGCATATGTTAGGTATATTAGAAACATTGGCATTGGCTTCGAATCTTTTAAATTTATTGCTCTCGTATTTCGAAGCAAAGTCACGAACTGTGTCAGGAATCAGAAGTGTTTAATATTGGCTGAACGTGTAAGAAATGTTTTGGCGTTCGGTTAGACGAAACAAGTAGGTGACCTAGGTTATGAACACTATTTTTACGAAGCTGACGCGTTGTATGAGTTCCTGTTTTTTGCAAATAGTCTGGAGGACTTTCATATTATTGACAGATTGAGAAATAAATTATATTAATAAACAAAGTAATTATGAAGTCGTGAAAAGGTATGTTATATTTAGCGTTGTTTATGCAAATAAACAGGCATATTTAATAGTTATTGAAATTATGGAATTAATTAAAAAAATATACATACTTAATTAAAATTAATATTTGCCTTTAGCTATATATTGATGATTTGCTGATTTTATTGTTCATGGAAATGATTTGTGTATCCGCCTATCGCAATGCAACTTTATGAAAAATATATTGAAAGTAATTACTTACTAGTACAACAGTGTAGGATAACAGTGTGGTTGAGTAAGTACACTTATTGTTACTATTTCTTAAAGTATTATCTATTTGGACTAACATTAGGATTTTATATTTACTTCGAGGTTTTTATAGATTTAACATCACAAATAGCATAATTCTCGATCGTTATAATAAGTGGAGAGGGCACTGGCACGCCAGCATATTCTACACTAATATACGTTGTGTTAAGAAGCTGATTAAGCCTTTAAAAATCATATTTTTGAGATACTAATTTTAGACTGGAGAACCAATAAAAAGAAGAAGTTTATTTCTAGTTTTCGTAAAAACTTAAAAGGCGGCCTTCGTATATTGCAAATATTCCCATGCATAGATTTCAGTGTTTCGCGTTAATATAATTATATCTCTATAGAGATAAAAGTACAGCTATGGCCAGGCAAGATTAATAGACTAATAGTAAAACTACAAGGGTTATCTGAGCCAAGTGTTTTCCGAAAAAAGAGGTGTGGCTTATGTTGACCAGATAGAAAAATTTGGTTATAATACAAATCATATAATTTGACAGTATAGTACACTACTGTGAAATTATATGATTTATATTATGTAGCTGTCCCGTCAGACGTTGTTCTGCCCTTTCCGATAGGTGGCGCCATGAGTTTGATTTGGCAAGGCCAACTGGATCTCGCTACGCGATATACCTAAGGCTTGTTTCACACTTACCCGGCTGTCGGGTAACCGACATCTAGCCGACACGTAGCCGACGCCGACAGGAAAGTGGGTCTTTTTCACATTTGCCCGGTACGGTAACCGACACGCATTCAGACATCGTTTTTATTTAGATCTTCATTCAGTACACGTTCCCATTGAATAGTTGACTAATGGATGGCAATAAGTTAATAGCGTGTATGATCCTGTACAGACGTTTGAAGAAGCGAAGAAAAAATAGGATGTACTGGGTTCATCCGATCAATATGAGAAGAGACGAAGTTGGGGCATTCTTTTTAGTTTTCGAAGATTTAAGAAATGATGGTGACAAGTTTTTTAACTATTTTAGGATGAGTATATAAACTTTTGATGATCTACATATGAGAATGAAAGTTTCCATACAACGCCGCAACACATCCTTTAAAGAATGTATTCAGCCTATCCAGATGTTGGCAGTAAAAATGTTGTTGGACCAACTCTTCATAACCATCATTTAACTCTTTAAAAACCTCGATTCAAGCACTTCTTGTTTGGATTCTGTCCTTGTAAGATTCTTGTGTTTTATCCCATAAAATAGGGCGATCACGAACTAATGTAATCAGTACTTCAAGATCAACTTCGGCCATGATACAATTCTTTGAACTGATTTAACACAAAAACAATAACAGCAATACCAGAAAACAATCGTAGAAACTGCAAAAGAGACGTGCCGGATAGATGTGTTGTCCGCCATTAGTCTCTTCTCCCACTGCCTTCATCCGTTTCTTTCGCCGACACCGGCAGTCGTCCATTGCAGTGGGGCCTGCCGGCTTCCCACAGCATTAGCACGACAGCCGGTTGTCGTTTACCCGAGCAAGACATTTCTCGGGCAAGTATGACAATTCTGGCACACTCTTCGTCCCGATTATAGTCTACACCAGGGGTCTCCAAACTACGGCCCGAGGGCCACATCCGGCCCGCGGACAGATTTTGTCCGGCCCGCGGAGAGCTAGCATACTTGAAAACTCCTTTTAGAGAACATATTTTTTATAGCAAATTAAATTTAGTTTACTGAAGTATTCTAATTTTATGTTGAATAATTATTAATATGACATCTACATTGATATGGTCATGGGCTAACTACTCATAACATTGTTGTAGGCTTATTGTTATTGTTTTTGTGATAAGTTGGATAAAGAAACACAGAATTGTAATGAGTAAAGACATGTATAATATGCAGAAAATTTTACTTCAGTATATAATAACTAACAAATTATTGAAATGAATCCAACTAACATTTTATACATTTTAAATAAAAACATAACTTATAACAAGCATAATGACATATGAAATACTAATGAGATTTGTGTAATTGAGATTTTCCACTGACAATAGTTTGTAGTTGTGGACTAATTTTACTTGTACCAATTATTAAAAGAGATTTAAGATGCTCATCAGTTAATTTAGATCTGTAAACATTTTTTGTGTACTTCATTTTGGAGAAGGTCTTCTCACACAAATAAGTAGCACCAAAAACAGAAAACAGCCCACGAGCAAATTTATGCAAATTATCAAATTGTGTCAGTGGAAGACTCTTATAAAATTCCAACAAAGATGAGTTTTGATATTTGTTCTTAATTATATCACTGCACTGTAGATCAATTATTTCCATTTGAAGTTCCGGGGCTAGGGTTTCAATGTCAGTATCAAAAGGATTCTGAAAAATCTTAATTTGATTCGCAATGGCATCAAAGTCCGAGAAACGAGTATCAAAATTTATTTTCAAAGCACTCAAAGTTTCGATTGCAAAATCGATAGGAAACTCAGTCTCAGTAGTGTGGCTGAATATTTCACATGTTTTAAAATGTGAAAAACATTTACTTCGTAGTTGTGATTGAAACAGTATCAATTTCTTCCGGAATGATTTGATATTAGTGTATAAATCAGGAAGATGCTGGTTTTCTCCTTGCAATCTCAAATTCAGTTCGTTCACATGTTTTGTCAAATCAACATAGAATGCTAACTTCCACAGCCATGCGTTGTTTTGTAATTCAGTAAGAGGGCGATGCTTTTCATTCAAAAAAATTTCGATCACTGCTCGAAGTTCAAAAAAGCGCTGAAGGACTTTCCCACAACTAAGCCAACGTACGGCAGTATGATAAGGTAAGTCATTTTCTCCAATCTCTTCAATAAATTGTCGGAATTGTCGGTGATTCAGCCCAAAAGATCTGATGAAATTAACAGTTGATATGACTGGTTTCAGAACTTCAGACATATCCAAACATTTTCCGCACAAAGACTGTTGATGAATGATACAATGTAAGACTAATGGTTTTAAACCACCGTCATTTTCTACAGCCTTTGACACAAGAGGGACCACTCCTTTATCTTTCCCACTCATGTTTTTGCCTCCATCAGTTGTAATACATTTCACGTTTTTCCATCGAAGGTTCTTTTGATTAATGGCCATTTCAACTCCTTTAAAAATATCTGTACCAGTAGTTGTGCCATGAATACTATTCATATCAAGAAGTTCTTCATGCACTTCATAGCTTTTATCTACTCCTCGAATATAAATCAACACCTGAGCAGTATCTGACACATCCGTTGACTCATCCAAGGCCAAAGAAAACCACTCAACCAACATGTCCATTTTTGTCGAACAGTTGAGAGGATATATTTTCAGCGATGTTTTCTACCCTTCGAGCCACAGTGTTTGCTGACATACTGACACTTTTTAATAAATTTACCTTTTCAGGGCACATTTCTTCGGCTACTGCAATTATGCATTCTTTGATCATTTCTCCATCGGTGAATGGTTTTCCACGTTTTGCAATTTCAAGAGCCACACGAAAGCTGGCACGCGTTGCAGCCTCTTGTTCAGTTTTGAGTTTTGTAAATGAAGATTGCTGCGATTTCAATCCGCGCTTCATAGCTTCGAATTTTTCTGGCCGCAAACTTCCTGTATATTTTGAGTAATTTTGAAAATGTTTTGTTTCATAATGACGTTTAATGTTATATTCTTTGAGAACGGCTATGCTTTCATTGCAAATCAAACATAGCGCCTTCTTACTGGACTCAATTACGAAATACTGAATGTTCCACTGATCTTTGAAATTTCTGCATTCACTATCAATTTTTCGCTTCTTTTCCATACTACTAAATCACACACAAAAGCAACAATTCAAATCAAAATACTGTTACAAAGATGTCTTAAACTTAAACACGCACAAACACGTTTTAAGGAGGTACGCACTATTTTATTTCACAACAGTGTCATAGGAACTGACTTGTGGTTGCGCCACTAGCCTTCTTATATATTCCAATTACTGCCATCTAGAAGTGAGTGGAAGACACCAGAACTTTCTCGAACCAACGAGATTATTCTGTACGTGCTATTAGCGCCATCTGTTAGCGATAGAAGGTACTACCTATTTCCGCTTGTGTCCACCAGATGTCGTATCACGTTACTCCTCATGGCTCGTACTCTACGACTAATCTAGAAATTACAGATAATGACAGGAAAATTAATAATATGCAGTGTTGCCGTTTTGCAGCCTTTTTTAAACGTTGCGTACTTTTTCGGACTTTTTTTCATCAGTGGACTATTTCACTTTTTACCACCGGCAACAATGATAATATGGTTTTGGCCCTCGGAACTTACTGGAGTAATCAGTATGGCCCTAAGGCTGGAAAGTTTGGAGACCCCTGGTCTACACGGTGTCGTTTAAACAACAGCCGGGTTAGTGTGAAACAAGCGTAAGACCGAACATTTTTATGATTCTGATAACTCAAAATTCGATCCTTGAGTGACGACATTTATTCAAAGCACAATAAACTGCTTGGTAATCGCTGAGCATTTTTAAAATTACGTGCTAAAAGTATGCAATATGATGGATTATTTCCTTCACCCGTCAAATTTAAATTTTGTCAAATCACAATCAAAATTGAAGTTGAAATTAACCAATGAACGGTACCGGTTCTTGATATCAGCAACTATTACAAATCGACTATTCAAATGTAGGTAACAAATCAAGTATGTATTTTTTCATTAAGTGGCAAACGTGTCAAATAGATGAAAATGTCCGACAAAAAGAGATTTAGCGATGGTTCGGATGAAATTATTGATAATCACATTGATTTGACAACTCCGATAAATACAAAGAGAAGTAAAGACAGCGTCTGGAGACAGTTCACGCAGTTTTATGACGAACGCAAGTATATTTTGGACGAGTCGACGCCAGTAAGTAAACTGAACGAAATTTTGAAAGACTGGGCATGGAACATGAAAAAAGAGAACGGAGATGATTATAAGGAGTATACTGTAAAATGTATGTGGAATTCTACCGCCAGAAGTCTTCAAGAGTTATATTTAAGAAGCATAACATTAAAATTGATCCTTTTCAAGGAATTGAATTCAAAAGTTCTAGAGATGCTCGTAATAGCAAAAGACGAGTACTGCAAAAACTTCCAGATAAACGAAAGCAAAGTGCGACCTCTTTAAGTATGGACAATTTATTTGATATAATAGACCATTGTGACGAGACAACGCCAAATGGACTTCAAAAAAAATCTACTATTTAGCTTCTGTGGAACTGGCATGGCGTGGAGGGGAAGGTGTCACCTGCTTGGTACATTACTTCAAAATTGAAATTAAATCTGATGGAACTGAGTCGGGTAGAGTAGAATATAATCCCATATTTAGTAAGACCTGCCAAGGAGGAAACCATAAATGCGCGGACAGTAAATGGTTGACGCCAAATATTCAAAATTCAGATCGTTGTCCAGTCAGAATTTTTAAAACATTAGTTGGGAAACGTGGGCCTAATTTTACCTGCGATCGGCTGTTTTTGACGCCTAATCCATTTTGGAAGAAGAAAAATTCCTTCTGGTACAAAAACTCGCCTATTGGGAAGAACGAAATTTCGAAATGGACCAAACAAGGAGCAGAATCTATTGGTTTAAATACCAAATATCTCAAAATTACCAACCATTCTTGCCGTTCAACAGCTGTATCACAATTAGCCAAATCGGGAGTGCCCGAACAACAATTAATAAAAATAACTGGTCATGCCAATTCTTCCTCGATTCAGCCCTATTTACAGATGGACCAACAGCATCACCAACAGATTTTGAATCAGTTACGAGGGAAACAAAACAAGGGACTGGAAACAAGACTTTCCACCTCATCAGAGACGATCGTGAGAAAAACAGAGTTTGTAAAATCATCAGCAACACCAGGAAATATAACATACAATAATTGTGTGTTCAATTTTGGTTCAAAATAATTTATAGTTCTCTTTTCTTAACAGATAATAAAATATGCTTATTTTGCTCATTTTTTACTATGAAACTTGAAACTCGGATGAAATTATCAATAATTTCATCCGAAACATCGCTAAATCTCTTTTTGTCGGACATTTTCATCTATTTGACACGTTTGCCACTTAATGAAAAAATACATACTTGATTTGTTACCTACATTTGAATAGTCGATTTGTTATAGTCGCTGATATCAAGAACCGGTACCGTTCATTGGTTAATTTCAACTTCAGTTTTGATTGTGATTTGACAAAATTTAAATTTGACGGGTGAAGGAAATAATCTTTGATTATATCTAACCTACTATTATTGACATTTGACCGATTTGACATTTATTTTGTCTATTCCATATTCTTTTTTACTTAAATTATTCTAATACTACATCTAGGTATTCAGTCGTTTCATTGAATGTGTGTTACATATTTACTATATTTTGGAAGTTACGTCGAGTACCAATAGAAAACTATATAAATATATAGTTTTCGGACGGGAAAAACGCTATTCCGGGCCATTTAGTTCTTTCCAAAATAGTCTGCGCTAAAAGGCAAGTAATTTGCAAGGTACATCGGAAAATGAGAATTAAGTATTCCAAATGTAGTATAAGGAAAATTCTTGGTAAATTATAGCTATAGTTTTTTGCATTTTTAGGTTAAATTTATCTCTTAATATTTGTAGATGTATAAAATTCTAATGAAAAAATTGCCGGGCTGAAGTGAAGCACCTTTGCTAGACGTTATTTGGTCACTAATATTAACAATAAGTCTGAATATGTGAACTCTAAGGTATTTGAAGGCTGATTTAGTACAACTTTAAAAAGGATACAAGTGGGTTTATTATTAATATTTCAACATTCTCAAATTTTGTTTTGTAATTAGACTTGCACCTGTTGGATAATAAGATGCTATAGTAATTTTAAAATGCTCTAATTATTACCAATAATTCACCTTGTTATCATCGTAAGGTTTAGAAGTTGCAACAACAAACTGATTAGTGTTATAAAGCAAACTTTGATCTCTGTGAAATGTGTTGAAATATGTGCATAGAAATGCTAACAGATTTGGTATAGGCAGCACCAAAGAGTGCACCACTGTAACTAAATTAGCAAATTGTAATAGTGCCAAAATGGTAAAAAGAACATCAAATGTGTACCGAAATACACAGAAAAAAGAGTTCAGTGAATATTAACCTTTTTAACCAGTGTTATTTGGAAACATTCTATATTTCCTTGAATAAGTGTATTATATGCATGTATATCAGTTTATTGTAGTATTTAAGTATACTGTACAACGAAGTTATTTTGTCAAATACTGTGATGTGGAATAATAAAGCTTCAGGATTTTCCAATACAGTTGAAAGCCGCGATTATGTAGTACCGCAACATTTTTTAAAATCCAAAAGTCATCAACAAACTCCAACAAACACTTTACAATGCAATTGAACCCTAATTGTGTGTTTCCTTTTCAATTGTTATAAAAAATTAGAAATGTAAGTAAATTTGTTATTCTTGACAGTACCCAACAACTTCCTTTTCAGCAACACTTTTTTAATTTTATTTCGTTCTATTTAATTATTTTAAAGTTATTAATATTAATTATTGTAAAGATAATGTTTAAAGTGTTATTTTAAAGTTTATTTTAATAAAAAGTCATAAATTATTTCTTTTGGGTACTACTAGATGGCGTTACATAAGGATCAATATTTTGGGATTACAAGAATCAAATTTTTCAATGTAAATCGAAGTTATGTAACGGCCTTATATCGAGCAGCGATAGCGAGATACAGTTGGCCTTGGATTTGGTTAACGTCCCTGAATAAGAAAGTCTGGAGAGAAAAGGTCGTTGGCGCCGTTAGAGGATAGACATGGGCACCAAAAAATGACCAAAACAATCTTGTGGACCACGCGGACTATATATATATGTACTTTTATTGCAAATTAAATGCATATCTATGCAAATTTAGTGGAAATTAAATGAGAAAACATTTTCAGATTCGCATTTAATTTGCAACATAGTGTACATACATATAAATAATTTCGGGATATAAATATAAAAGTATTAATAACTCGTCCGAAGGGCCACCTGTTGGACCCAGATTTTGTGATTTCCTTTTTTGACACTAAACCATATGAGTCATTTTGCTCCATAAATATAGCATTTGTTAATAACTTGACATCAACGCCACCTATCGTATCCTAGCATAGCTATGAACCACTGTTTCGACAAACCAGTTGCTCCTATGATTATATGTATAAAGATATAATTTTTGAATATGGTAATTTGGAATATATTGATGTAAAATGCCACCATAAGCCAGGCCTCCTTTTTTTCGTAAAATGCCTGTATAAGCTCCACACACACAGTAACGTATTAAAAATAAGCAGCAAAATAACCTTATACAACTGTCATTCTACCAAGCTTGATGGTCAAGCCAAAATGCTCGCTAGTAAGAGAGTTAGATATGATGCGTTATTATTGTAAGAACACTGTCACGAAAGGTATAGATTTTATGCATACTTTACCTGTTTTACTAAATATATATTTGACATTATTGTAGACATATTAGTTAGTTAAAATACATAATAGGTCAGTTTTTGACGAAAGTAAAGTCTCTAAGCTCTTTACCAATCCTATACAATATGTATATACATTCTTTCCTAGGAGATAAGAGGCGGGTAATCTTAAGATGTATACAGCGTGTCCCAGAAATAAAAAGACAGACTAGCAGGTATGTAAAGTCCGAACAGAAACAGGCCCAAATATACCGCAATAACCATGAAATTAAAAGTTTAATTTTCTATGTTGTTTTTTAGATAAAAAAAAATACATTACAGACCTGGCACAGAATGTATTCTTATAAATACAGGTAATAACTAATAATGCTCATTTGTAAATAGAAACGAACACGCATTCATAGAAAAATACGCTTTTATTTGTATAAAACGGGAAAAAAACGTTAAATCCTACTCATTCCTACATTTTTTTGCCAGATGGGCGACCCACTTTATTGCAGACAATAAAAGATTGTATTTATTTTTAATATAGGAAGGTTGTTGCTCTTTAATGTGCTTGTAGTAGGAAACAACTGATTATTATTATTTTAGAATATTCAATAAATCGTAGTTTTTCTAGATTACAGTAAATATCAATAATGTAATTATTTCTTTTAGCAGGTGTAAAATTAAAGTAATTAATGGTTTGATATTTATTATGAAGTATCTATTCCTCCTCCTGTTTTTAACACAAGTAATATGGTGGTCCTGAAAAGAACCGATTGTGAAAGTGAAGCAGGTGGATATTTAGTCCAGGGTCGGCGTAAGGCCAATTGAATTCTTTATTATTTTTTTTCTACCGTCTGCGCACGAATAAAGACTTGATATTTTGAGGGTACGTTTTTACATAATCTAGCTTCCGATTTCTGCTACTCCGTCTTTTTATTTTTAGGACAACCTGTATATATCTTTGTGAAATATTTGAAGAGACAAATAGGAACTAAAAATAATTTATACAATATTGTTTCTGATTACAGTATTAATTCATAAATTATTATTATTGCTCGCTTCCGATATCATCTTTCTCTAATACGATTCGGTATTGTATGTTTGTAGCATCAGCAAAATTTATAATCAGCATATTTTCCTACTCGCTATATAAGCTGTTTGTCACTATTAAATGTTAGAAATACGACCACTGGTCCACCTACGCGACACGCTACTTCTATAGATCGCGTAGGTGGAAGCTATGAATTGAACCAGTCAAAGGATATACAGGGTGTAGATAAAATCTGGAACAAAATTAATATTTCTGTTATCTTCGGTTTGATGGAAAAACCCTGAAACAGGTCGATTTTGCTTTTAGCCCGTGCACTTTATAACATCGTGAATTTAATTCTGTCGTCATCTGGTTGCGCGCGGGCGTGACGTCATTAGTTTTTTCAAATGGTAACCCGCCACATTTATTACCCCTTGTCGTTAGGTATTCCATTGTGCATGCAACGGTATAAAAAGTTTGGTACCTTACATAACAATTTTTGGGAGAAAATGCTTTCGAATTTCAAAAAATTAAAATTTTATTTCTAATGAAAAACTAATCAAAAATTATTTTAAAAAATCAGATAAATTATAATCCGAGGTTTATCTTGGATTGTCGTCAAACAAGACACCAAAAAAATGTCAACGGAATTGTTCAAATTGTCCGCCATTGGCCATTTGACACTGGCCGAGACGGACGTACACGCTTTCTACGACACGTCGTATTGTCTCTGCACCAATATTTCGCATTTCCTCGCGGATACGATGTTTCAGATCATCCAAGTTATTTGGCTTATTGGTGTACACCTTTGATTTCACGTGACTCCATAGAAAAAAATCAAGTGGTGTGAGATCTGGCGAACGGGCAGGCCATTCGATTGTTCCCCTTCGTCCGATCCATCTCCCGCGGAAAATTTCCTCGAGGTAACTCCGAACACGCCAGCCAAAATGTGGAGGTGCTCCATCTTGTTGAAACCAGATTCTGGGGTGAGGCTTGTCGGGGGTGTTTTCATCCGGAAATAATTCTACCAATGTTGGCACTAGCGTAAATCTTAGGAAATGTAAGTATGTTTCAGCGTTTAAATTTCTGTCCAGAAAGAAAGGCCCCACAATGCGATCTCCCACTATTCCCGCCCATACATTAACTTTTTGCCGGTGTTGGGTGTGCTCCTCTCGAACCCATCGAGGATTTTCGCCCGACCAGTACCTACAATTGTGGCGATTCACTTCACCGTTTAAGGTAAAAGTTGCTTCGTCACTAAAAACCACATTGTCGACAAATCCGGGATTCTCGTCCCACCGTAGCATGATTTGTTCACAGAACTCGAGTCGGCGGTCGAAGTCATCATCATTCAGTTCCTGAACCAACCCGATTGATTTTGTACGGATGAAGTTTTTCCTTCTTCAGCAATTTGGCTACTGTGGTAAAATCGACTGCATGATCCCTGGCAATGTTCCTTGTTGAAGTGTGGGGGTTGTCCTGACGTTCCAAGAGAATATTGACCCTTCTATCTTCCTCAATTCTTGGTCGACCTTGACGAGCCCTGTCTTTTACACTACCAGTTTCAGCAAATTTTGCGACAATTTTGCTCACCGTTGACCGCGAAATCGGTGCGCGGTTTGGATTTTCTGCATTGAGAAACTGACAGGCTTCTTCATGGCTACGTATTTTATCACCACAACCAACAATAATGAGAATTTGAATCCGCTCTTTTTCGCTCAAATTCGCCATTTTCGCAATGCACGTTCAACACTACCAATGGAGCAAGTATTGTGAATGGATAAGTTCAAACACCAAGTAATGAACTGTCAATATGACGTGTCGTAGAAAGCGTGTACGTCCGTCTCGGCCAGTGTCAAATGGCCAATGGCGGACAATTTTAACACTTCCGTTGACATTTTTTTGGTGTCTTGTTTGACGACAATCCAAGATAAACCTCGGATTATAATTTATCTGATTTTTTAAAATAATTTTTGATTAGTTTTTCATTAGAAATAGAATTTTAATTTTTTGAAATTCGAAAGCATTTTTCTCCCAAAAATTGTTATGTAAGGTACCAAACTTTTTATACCGTTGCATGCACAATGGAATACCTAACGACAAGGGGTAACAAATGTGGCGGGTTACCATTTGAAAAAACTAATGACGTCACGCCCGCGCGCAACCAGATGACGACAGAATTAAATTCACGATGTTATAAAGTGCACGGGATAAAAACAAAATCGACCTGTTTCAGGGTTTTTCCATCAAATCGAAGATAACAGAAATATTAATTTAGTTCCAGACTTTATCTACAGCCTGTATGTACCTCTAACGCCATATGTTTCAATAAGAGTTAAATATGTATGCCTTTCCCTTTTTTTGGGTAAATTTGGTATATCAATTTTTTCACTGAACTCTAACTGTAGCAAACGTATACCAACAATAAGAGATAATATTTACTAATGTGTCAGCAAGATTCAGCTAGATTAAGTCATTTAATGCAGTAGCAATTCCTGTAACAATATCTGTAATACTCAATAGTAGAAGCACAGGTAGAAGAGTATTCACGAAGGATACTATATTTGTTTTCCGAGGGGACTAATTTAAATAGGTAATCTATTTCAACTCATTAAACGTTTTATTAAAGATAGTATTAGGAATTAATTAAAAATATAAAAATTGATGATATATTTTCTTTTCCCGTGATTGTAGGCTATATAGTTGACTAAGGTGCAAAAAATCCTCTTCTTTCTATATATGTAATGAGAGTTTGTTACGCTCCCTGTAACTAACGGATTATATACAAGTGGCACAAAAGTACCTTCACGAATTAAATTAAAGAAATTATAAGAAAGGTTAATTAAATTTTTATTTTGTAACTCATAATACAAAGTTTGTTTCTTAAAGTTTTTTTCAACAATTTATGCAAAATGATGTCCCCTTACGCGATGACAAATATGAGCTCTTGTAAGAACATCTTCCATAACCTTTTCTTCAGATATCCCCAAAATCTCTCGCCTTATATTCACTGTAAGTTGTTCCAAGCATTGAGTCTTTTTTACGTAAACCATTTTTTTGAGATAGCGGTAAAGAAAAGATCTGGGAATCTTGGGGGCCATCTCAAGTCTCCGTTTGTCGAAATTAATCTATACCTCAATAGCGTGAATTTGTTTGTTTACGAAGCCACACAGGTGAAAATGTGCCTCGTCTGTCATCCACAATTGGTTTATAAAACCTTCCGCTATGTTTGCAAGATTTAATATGGCTCGGCTGTATTGTCGTTGCATCAGCAGGATTTAATACGGATGCATGTGGAGATCTTGTTTCAAAATGCGCTGCAGCAATGCCACCTTTACTTTACAAAGCCATGATGTTACATTTGGCAACGCCGCACTAGACGTTCGAAGTAGTGCTAGTCCGCATTCACTCCGTACCCGACGATTTCGAATATACTTACCATTTTTACAGTTTTTTCACGTAATTTTCGTTTATGAAAGGTATTGTTGATTAAATACAACAAAAAATATTAAAATTCTATTTCAATATAAACATTACCTAAACAAAACAAGTAGGAGTGTTATTGAATTGCGAAACTCTTTATTTTAATTAACAAAAGAAAATATTTCATTTATAAGTCTCAAGTTTTCGTTTCTTACTTTTATTTTTTTCCCCAGATTTGGGCTTATCAGCTAGTTTACGAGTTTCACTTTTACATTTGGTGTAATTATTTAATAAAATGTTGGCAAAAATTGAATAAAATTTAGAAGCAAGTGTTCTAAATTTTAATCCACAAATACATTCTTGTTCAACCTCAAAAAAAAGATTTGTCTCTAAACTTAATTCAGTAAGTGTCATTAATAAACATTTTTGTCTAACCGATTTCAGAAAGGTCGCTTCCAAATTTAAATTATGAATTATAAACTCCAGCAATGCATGCATATGGAAAAAAATAGTTATTACAGTTTCCGTGGGTAAACACAAACCACCCCTTTGTAAGTCGTCGAAGTAAATGTTGTCAGCTTCATTCCCTTTTGATTCCATTATTAAATGTTGACAAAAAGAACAATTTATAAACTTGCAAACTGACGAACTGGCATAGCCACATACATAAAGTGTAGTTCCTTCGTCAAGCTCACAAATATCCAAGTAATTATCACTTAGTATTGAACGAAATTCATCAATATTAACGCAGAAGTCATCCTCAAAGTGTTGTTCCATCATAATATTTACATTCAACTTGTTTTCTTTTGCAAGACAATCTTTTTAATACGAATTTTTTTTTCGGATTCAATAAGCTGTTGGAACGAGATATTATAGTTACAACCTGACAGGCGTCGATATTTGCCGAATCTTTTTTCTAATTGATCAGTTTGGAACTTACCTGGCAAAATATATGTTATATGCAGTTTTTCCAAGGAATAAACAATCAAATCTATTAATACTATAGTACTTCGTTCAATTGCTGCGAATGTATCATTAGTTAGTCCTACGCAAATGTTTTGATCACAAAGTTTTTTCCAATTCTGAATCCATGTGACAAATTGTTTCAAAAATTTAACTTTCGGATCATTGATATCAGATATTGGCCCAGACCAAACATTTCTTTTCAATTTCCCTTTTACAGTATTTTTTGTATTTACGATATCCCACCAGGTTCTTATGATTTCAACAAAGGTTGCGGTTTCTTTATATTCATCAATTGCCTTAAGCGCTGCAACTGTCGAACAATGAAAAAGATTATCAACTAATGCAACATTTTGTCTCTCGATAGTGCTGGGAAATAATGTTTTATGATTTAACTTGAAGGCACATTTCACGAGAAAATGTTTTTCATTTGCATGCAACTCCCTCAAATGTTGGAAAGAAGCTTTTTTAATAATACTTGGATTATCAAAATCAGGGAACACAAACGTTGACAAATAATTTTTCTGGTTGAGCCAGTTATTTCTTAAATTTTTAAAAATATGAACAAAGTCGTAACTAAGTAATATAGATAAATTTCGAAAATCTGGGTTTTCCATATAAAACTTATTTGCGCAAAAAAGTTTAAACATAAGTTGATTTAACCGATTGTTATCGGTAATCACAACAGTAACTTTAAAATTTAAATTCTGAATGAACTGAATCACATTTGAAGTTAAGTTTTTTAACTCTTCCCCATTCATACGATTAACTGGTACCAATTTAATAATTTCTTTGAAATTTCCATAGCAAGAACTAATCATAAAACTCTGGACAGTTTTTGCTAACTCATGTGGATTATTTTCCGCACACCCAATAATATTTTTTTTTGAGTTTTGTTTATATAAATTTCATCAATTAATAAAGTAGCATATAATTCTCTTTCGGACAATCCTTTTGAAAGATGTGTTAAGTAATGGCCAGTATTCGTCTCAAGATTTGGATTTATATTTAGTGATGCAGAAAGACTTTGTAAATACCTCTTTGTTGGCAACATAAGATATTTACCAAGAAAATCATAAACTGCTGGTGACTGGGCAAAAATTATAAAAGCGAACAAGATGGTGGAGGAGCTGTAAGTTCTTTTCTTATTTAACATTAGTTGCAACTGATTGTTTATAATTTCAACTTGATTTTTACACAAATAATCTTGAACATCTGCATCTAAAATTGAATCTAAACTTTTTTCAACAAAGTATTTTGCTTTTTTTTGTAAATATTCTAGTGGCTCTACAGCTGTTATTTGTTCATTAACGTCCTTATACCTAATTAATAAATTATGAACCTGAGACCATCTAGTAAGTTTTAAATCACATGGAAGGATCCAGTTTAAATCATGTGCAGAAATTTCAGCTCCATTTACATAAACGTTCAGAATTAATTCATTTGAAACTGAAATGCTACAAATTACCTTTAGACTCTCTGGCAACACATTATTTACTGCACTGTCAATATTGAGCGTATAAAACCAAACACAATTTTCACACTTCCTGATATTCCACCTTGCAATACTGTTCACTCTGTCTTCAACACTATTCACAAAGTGATCAAAGTTTTGAATAAGATCTTCTTTTAAAAATGTATCAACTCTCTCAGCACTCCTATTCATAAATTCTCGTCTTCTGTCATCTGGTGCTCTCCTCTCTATTATCAGCTGTTTTGATAAATATGAAGGCACATTTTCAAACAACTGAGGGACAGCATCTTCTGCAAGTTTCGGGTGTTGAAGCAACAATTCTTTCATATTCCCATCAATTGGTTTAAATGGTTGAGATTTGATTATGTGCTTATCATGAAAATGTTTTATGCACACTGCAGCATAACGCGACGGAGTCCAATCCTTGCGAGGGATTGCACGAATCCACAGTTTTCTCCTATTTTCATCCTTCGGAAAGGAAAATGTGGTGACAGCATTCGAGTTCTTAAGGGTACTAGCGTAGTTGGATTTACATCCTGGTACCACACATGTTCTTGGCATCTACAAGAATTTTCAAATAAAATATCTACATTTCTTAAATATTTTCGTGAATTATAGAGTGAGGTTATAATTGAACTAGTATGATTTAAGTAACATTTTACACTAATTATAAGTGTAACATACCTTTGGAAGCGTAGGGAAACAGTGAATACGGAAACACAACTTCTGAAAGGCAATAACTTGCACAAATAACACAGAAATTCAGCTTTTACGAATAAAAACGCACGACAATACATTACTTGCTTTGAATGCATAGCACTACTTGCATCGTTGCCAAGTTTGCTACTTCATGGCTTTGTAAAGTAAAGGTGGCATTGGCTGCAGTGATCGTCGTTTGATCCCTAGCTGTAAAGAACGTCTTAATGTTGAAGTTGTTGGTGCCACATGAACACTTTCCTACATAGATTGAATATTTTCAACGGATCTTGCTGTTGGCGCTCCTTCTGCCTTCCTCGCGTCTCCTATAGATTTTGTCTCTTCAAATTTGGCTACAAGTTGCAATATCGTATGGTTAGAAGGAGCATATCTAACATTAGAATGTCGTCGAAAGTTTCTCTGAGTAGAAATAATGCTTCTTTCCTTTTCAAAATACAAGGTTATTGATCTTTATCCTTTCTGCAGGCGTGTATCGCTCCATATCGAAATTCTCGAGTATTTATTTTAATCTGAAAAAGAAAACCTCAATAAATATTAATTCCAGACAGAATTCGATGGTGTTTTGCCAAAAGGGCGATTACACCATTTCGTTGTTTTGAGAAAATTGGAGAAAACTGTTCTGGAAATATATGGGCCACCAAATTGAAAAAAATTGTACTCAAACCTTTCACATTAATAATTAAATGAATAAGTAATCAAAAAATACAAAATTAAATGTACTGTTAGTCTAAAATTTAAATTTTTGTGGATATTCGCCCTTTTTCCAGATTAGTTCTGGTTCACTTAAAACTCCCAGGTCAAATATCTCGGAAATGGATAAAGATATTTGAATTTTGTAAAAAGTAGTTATTAAAGAATGTGATTGACTCTAGTTTGCGCTGCGATGAAAATAATATTTTTAATCGCCACAATCTTCATATGTTTTTTAATTGAAAGAGTATTAAAATTAATGTAAATTTTATTATTTGTGTTAGTTTCCAAAATTTAACGCTTTCATAGATATTCGTGTTTAAAGAAAGAAAGAGTAATTTTAAAGTTTTGTCTTTATTTTGTTTAAATACTTAAAAGGATCAAATATAACTAACAAAGATGTTCAAAATTGTTGCCTTCTTGATTGCTACATAACGTATATCACTTAATTAGTTCTCTTCCGCAAACATTTAACAATGTATTTCTACTAATTTTTTGAACATTTGCATAAATTTTATTATTAAGGTCACCCATATCCGTTATGGGTTCCTTGTAAACTTCAGCTTTCAAGTAACCCCACAAGAAAAAATCTAACGAGGTTAGATCCGGCGAACGAGCCGGCCACCTAAGGACGCTATTATTACCAATCCAACGACGTGGGAACGTTTGATTAAAATAGTCAGTAACTAACTATGTTGGCGTTATTAGCAGGAGCCCCGTCTTGATGTAACCACATATTATTTCACAGCTCTATAGGTACATCTTCCAAAATTAGTGGTAACTCATTTTGAAGGAAATGTAAGTAGCGCACACCAGTTAATGTTTCATGATAACAGTGGGGGCCTAAGATACATCCATTTAAAATTCCACACCGAACGTTAACGCCAAAAACTAGGATTATCTTCTGACCAATATCGAGCATTATGCTTAATTAAAGTACCATTGTTGTGAAAACGACATTCGTCACTCCACACGATATGATTCATAAACTTGTTGTTTTCCGCTAACATTACAGAAAATTCTGCCAGAAAATCGAGTCTGCGTTGATTATCTCCAATTCGTGCACTAAATGAGCTTTACACGGAAAGTATTTATTTTCTTTTAGAATCCTACGGCAAGAGGTTACAGATAGATCATGCTGTTCTTTTAATTGCCGTAATGATGTATGTGGATTATTATTAACTGTTTGTAGTACCGCTGCCGTAATTTCATCATTTCTTACTCTTTTCTGCTTTAATGGTTTTTGTTTTTTGAAGCTACCGTAATTTCTGAGATTTCCACACAGACTTATAAATGTTTTGTGATCTGGTAAAGGCCTGTTTGGAAACCGTAGACCATATAATCGCATTGCTTCAGATGCATTTCTACGGGATTCTCTATAAATTAAAACCATCAGTTTGTCTTCATTTGTGTGTAAAACCACATTTTTAATACAATCTCAACGCAAAGTGAGTAAATGTTTGAATGAAGCTAATTCTAATAATCAAGCAAATGTCACTAATGTGTGCTAATGTCAAAATATTTCCTAAATAATCAAAGCAAGCATACATGTATACATATAACACAGACATGAATGCTTTTCTGCCTATATACCTATGGGTGCCTATGAAGAGGAATTTTTAAAAAGGAACCAACTATAAAATTTAAATTGTGAAGTAACTATAATAGCAGGAGTTGAGAATATGTTTACTGCTATTTTTCCCTACAAATTAAATATTTAACAAAATAAAGACAAAACTTTAACATTACTTTTACTTTCTTTAAACACAAATATCTACGAAACCGTTAAATTTTGGAAACTAACACAAATAATAAAAATTACATTAATTTTAATATTCTTTCAAATAAAAAACAAATGAAGATTGTGGCGATCAAAAAAATTCTTTTCATCGCAGCGCCATCTATATCTTCCCATAATAAAAACACAATAGTGAGAGCAAACTAGAGTCGATCACATTCTTTAGTAACCATACTTTTTACAAAATATCAAATATCTTTATCCGTTTCCGAGATATTTGACCTGGGAGTTTTAAGTGGTACACCCTGTATGTAATAATAATGGCAGGGTTTAATTTCAATCAGTTTTACTAGAAATATTAACATGGGATATTGGTGTACATGAAATTCGTTTACATCTTGCTCGTGTTGATAGTAGATACAGCGTTCGGTTATTGTTGTGTTTTAGGGAGTTATCTTTGTTGTTATATTATAGTACCATGAGTAAAAGTTCTTTTTAGAACTAATGTTGGCGACGGTGCCTAAGCCGCTCAACAGTCTGTCAAAGGAGCTCATTATCTCTTTGATTACATATTCGAAAATGGACAATGACGGGCCTCTTTTACTATTGACAAGTGTGCGTGAGGTATAGGTACACATATCTCACGCACCTTGTTGTAATTATATTAAATAAATTTTGTATCATTTTGGAGAGTTGCGGAAGCTTTTAATAATTGCGTTGGATTTGTAAGTAATATATCCAAGATAAGTTAACAAAGTGATCCTCCCCAACGTCCTAATAAAACGTCCCAGGAATGGGTCCGTATGATATGTTACTCCGGCAATAGAATCAACAAAACGCCCTATTATATATATACGATCTGCATAAAACCATTCTTAATACAAATCAATGAAAATGAAAACTTTAATATACTGTTCAAATTATTATATTAGAACAACACTTTCCCGAGAGTTTGCTAAAGGAACGTTATATCGTAGAGAGAATATATATAGAGAACCCATGCAATGTTATTTTTTGGGTACGCCATTGTGGACGTGGAGGCAAGAACGGCTACGTCCAGAACTAACGGCAGCACCTGCTCCTGGGATTAAGCTTATGGTAGATGTTGTGAAGTATTTTCAAATATTTTTTAGTATTAATATATATTATTATTATTATTATTATTATATAAACAAAATAGTACCTAATAGCTAGTATTAATTCACTCATATTTAATAATAAATTTTATTATTTAGATTTAGAAATAAAAAATACAATCTGTTGTATAAATTCCAACAAAATACGTATATAGCAAAGGCAAGAACCTTATTAATACACATATATAAAAACTTATGAATGAATGTGTAAAATCAAGGCCGACTCTTCCTGACAAGGAAAAATGCACAGAGAACTCATACATTAAATTTTGTGTTTACATAGATGGTCATAAAATAACATAAGTATTTTATTAAATTGCTTGACTTTAAATCCTTAAGATATAATAATATTGGAATATAGACATGAAAAAAAAACCAACCAAGGCCAGTCAGAATATTGTATTTTGTAATCAAATGACGTTTAAAATTATTTTGTAATATTTAGCATTGGATTTTTTTCACAAATTGAGAGATAAAGACATTATCTCTTAAATTATGAAAAAAATCGAATGTTAAATGCTAAATTTTTAAAATTATTTTGTAATAACAAAATAATTTTAAACGTCATTTGATCACAAAACACAATTTTCGCCTTATGACAGTGTTGCTGCCGATGTGCGACGTATTATAAACGAGCTATATACAGTCTGTCCATATTTCGACGCTCACCATTGGTATATCGGTTATTAGAATGGGGAATGTTTTGCATAATTCAATGCTCGCAAGAAATCTCACTATTTACAATTTTGAGATATTTTGCAAAAACCAATATTTGCCGATTTGAATCTTCCTCAATAAGTCGATAACGCCTAATGCGATCGCTTTTAAACTCTTAACATTGTTGAGACACTTTTTTAAGACAAATTTTTTGGTGTTAACAGTAACCTCCGATTTTCATTTGTTTCCAAGTTCTTAGCGCTATCTTTTGTTTTTCTTATGGCGGCCATATTGAATTTTTAATTAGTTAGATAGTCCTTAAAAATAGCTTATCAATAATATACAACATGCCTAATAAATCTTTATTTACACGAGAGATATGAACATTTGAATAAAATTTCACTCTAATACGGAATTAGTTGGCTATGAAATTAAATGGTAGTGTAAAACAGACGATAAATAAGCTCTGTCATTATTGACATGTAAAAGTGCAGTGAAATTGGTGGGAGATTTAGAACGTTGTGTAAGTAATTACCGTTAAGCATGGAGATTAATAAGAATTGATACTGATATACACATTTTCAAATGAATTAAAGGTTGATATGTTGGAAGTTTATTTCAAAGTAAACAGAATCGCTGAAAATGCTTGCACAAGTTACGCTCAGCATTATCCGGAAAGACCACAACCACACCGGACAATCAGAAATTTAGTGAAGTATGGAAGCTTCGAACAAAAAAGATCTATCAAGTTAACAATGCTGAACAATCCAAGTACATCAGTACGTCGAGTGGCTAGAGAAACTGGAATTCCGAAATCTAGTGTTCACAGAACGTTGAGAAAAAACAAATACCACCTATACAAACCAACAATTGTGCAGGGTTTAAGTGATAATGACTATCAGCGAAGATTACAATTTAGCAGGTGGTATCTACAAAAATGTGAAGATGATACTGATGATATAATAAAAAAAAGACTTTGCTGCGAGCATTGAATTCTGCAAAACATTTCCCATTTAACCGTTCCTCTATGTCTTCTAATAACCGATACACCAATGGCGAGCATCGAAATCTGGACACACTGTATAAACAAACACAACCTTATACACTTTTTTTTTTATTAGCGGGGGTAATTAGTTTCTGATTAATAAATCTTCTGAATGTAGCGGTAATAAATATTATATGTACAATAGGTCTTAAACCGAAAAACTTTAAATATGAAGAAATTATGAATGGATGCTTAAAAAATATCGTGTCCGGTAAAACAGGAAATGTCTTTTATTTTTAAATTGGATTATACTTTTTTCTGCACACTCATTACAAATAATTTTAAGTTATTAATATTTACACCAATATTGCACATTTAGAAAATAGAATTGTTCTCTTTAATCAGGTCATCCTAAATATTAACAATTATTACATTTCATAAAACCTGTTGTAACAGTAAAATATTTGATGACAGATCTTAGAACTTCCAATTTTTATAAAACAGTATATGCAATTTCCCAATTTAATTTGTGCAATTCTTTAACAGATGAATTTAAAAATTACTATTAAGATGAGGGCAATGGATAATTAAAAAGCAATAAGTCAGTCAAAAGCATCAATGTTTGATGTCATTTCGAAAAATTATCTCATAAACCGTGACTCTGAACACTCCTGCACGACTACTTAATTTCATCTGGCTGCCACATCCCGAACTCCAGTTGTAACTGTTATAAGTAATGAGGACGTAAAAGTATGAAATTCAATAATGTAATGTATATACATAAAATTTAAATAGCTTGAATTACTCCCCTAAAGTATTTAATAACTGAAAGTAATATTGCAAAGAATAGTCAAAGTTGCCCACAAAAACTAAAATGCAAACGTTCTTGGATGAATGGATTATTATCAGTATTCATTATGTTCTCTTCAGTTAAAACACAATAGACAGGCTCAAAGAACTGTAACCGTATACATATGTAAATAAACAGCATAAATGTTTTCAATGGAGTTAAATTATATAGCAAAAGATTACTTACACATTTAAGGCAGAAAATATGGGTATACAAAAAGTAAAAGGGAAGTTATTTATAAGATAGAAATACTGCTATCTGAATAGATTTAAAGTTTTTTTAAAAGCCATAAATTTTGTTGTTGTCAGTAAGCAATAAATCTCTTTGATAGGATACTTATGTGTGTGTGTAGGATATTTCATTCATAATCTTGTTTTGGTGTTTTTATTTAGTTCTCCAATTACAGTTGCAAATAAATTCCGTATGGTTTAGTTTCGTTCTTAGTGTATAGATGGTAATAGTTGTCTTATCTGCTTTCTACCACCAGATACCAGCACATTATTACGGCAATACACAGGATTTACTCGAAATTTTATGTTACCCGATTTGCCTATTTAATGGGCTCTCTATATATATTCTCTCTACGGTTATATCTTTGAAGAGGAAGTGAGGATTAATGAATCAAACACATGTGGCTCGTACCCATCTTCTAATTTACAATATGAAGGTCCAGTCGGATGTGTTTATTTGGATGAGATTTGGATTTTTGAAAATGGCACCGTATCAAAATCATGGCAAGATGATAGTCATAAAAGTGTTCGAAAGGTGAAATTTGACAGCAAGACATAATGGCTCTGCATTATAATTATTATAATATCCCTTAACTTCCTTATATATTTGATATAAACTTATATTTAGATTAATCTTAAATACTTCTTTACTAACAAAAATAGGAGCTGCCCCATTTTTAGGAATCTTCAAAATATAATTTTACTAATTGGGTAAAATTGAGTACTGTGATTGCTATAATAAAAAGAATAGCAATTGATAGTACTGGAGCAATACAAATATGTATTACATAATTTTTTTTTGGATTAATAGTCATTCATGCGTAATGATTTTATAACCCTCTTTAGTATTTTCTTCAAATACAAATAATGCCGATCACCATGGTGAAATGGATAATGACAGTTTCTTTAATTAGTTTGAAAATTAACTGCTGTGTAAACTAGAAGAGCCATCTATCAGTATTATGGATAATGCTAAGTATCATAGCGTTTTATACGATAAGCATCCCGATAATTATTGGAACAAAACTCAAATAAGAGAGCCATAATATACCAGGTGCAGATAATTTATTAAAGTTCGCATTATTAGATTTAGTTATGTAGTATGTACTTAGATATGCATTTTTCATTTACTGTAGTAGCATATTTATGCTTTAGTAATAAGCCAGAAATATATTGCTGACATATTAGCACGAAAATACTGTCATACAGTTCTACGATTAAAACATATTGCTACATACGAGGCAGCTAGAGCGGCGTACTTTTCATACTTCCGCTCCCTACTAAGCTATGGAATCCCTTTTTGGGGACATACAGCGGGTGCGGCTAGAATATTCGCTCTCCAAAAGAAGGCAGTTAGATCGCGGCTTGAAGTATGGTGAAAGCTGTAGGAACTACTTTAGAGAGCAGGGGATACTTACCTTACCATCGGCATTTATTCTTGCGGCGGTGGTGTATGTTCACACTAACAGACACGTGTTCGATACCAATGAGTACAATCACCAATATACTACCCGAGGGAGAAACCAACTAAGAACTACCCATCACAGATTGGCACGTTCCCAACTGTCTGTGGACCACTGGGGTCCAAAACTATACAACCGCATAAGCCCAGATATAACAACGCTACCTATAACCTGTTTCAGGAAAAAGATGAGGGATATACTGATTGACATGGAATGCTATACAATCGCAGACTTCCTTGCTTGAATAATAATAATTGTCATTCACTTCATGTTGTAAATGTTATCTACTCATTTTGTTTGTATTGTAATGTATTATATTAATGTATTATATTAATGTATTATATTAATGTATTATATTTTATCATTGACGATGCTCTGTAATGTTTTAATTACGAACTAATAAACTACTACTACTACTACTACTACTTTTACGACTACCATATTCAATCCAATAAACCATATTTGGGGAATATCAAAACATATTATAATAAGCACGTTGGAGAACAGGCTTATGAGGGAAAATGCAGTTAAGATGCCCTAGAAATATAACACCGAAATTTTGGCGAATACTGTTAGACACACTAACACTGAAATCAGAAAATGGTGGGACCGAGAATTGATGGTTGATAGAGACGAATTTATTATAAACGTAAAGCAATATTCAGGATCTCAAGATAGTAAAAACAGTGATACTGAACAAGAATTTTTGTTAAATCTGCTGTAGTATTTTAATATATGCTTTAGATAAAACCTGCTAATGTAACAGCAGACATTCTACTTTAATTATTACAAATTTGGGCAAGTTAAGCAGTGACATACTTTGAAAGAAGTTAATTGTAAAGTACGACATTAATGTAAATTGATGTCAGGATTAAGAAATAATTATATAAGTATAAGAAAACGACTAAGAGTGTGATTTTTTATTTTTATTATTCTTTAACAGAATGATTTTTTAAAAGTATTATTCATTTGCCTTATTTGTTTATCATTCGTTCGGTTTATTCTATGCAAGTTACCGACAAAATTATTGTTTATCATATAACAAGATTTTTTTAAATTTTAATCATATGTAATTATGTTGAATATGCACGCTTATGTAATATTTAATATCACCTACCAAAAAAGGAATGTTGTTTGTTTGTTACTTCAAATCTGTTTTAAATTGTTTTGTTTATAGTATCAGCGCAACGGAAACTACTTTTATATTGATATATGTATTGTATAATTTCAATTATGTGAGTCCGAAAATATATACGCTTGTAATTATTATTGTTATTATTATTACTAGTACTATTATATACCTTTGCAAAACAAAATTATGTAACTATTTAACAAATTGAAAATAACGAGACATAAATGTAAATTCTGCTTTTGGCGGTTTACTAATGAAATTATTATATGTGGGCGAAAGTTTTCTTTTTACTTTCTTATACGTAGTATAAGGAAGTATTGTGATGATGAAAATTTTCGACCTCGAGATTTTTGCAGATGTCCACGTTTTGAGGTCCCCTGATACCAAAAAAGTGGTTTTTAAAAAATGTCTGTGTGTGTGTCTGTCTGTCTGTCTGTCTGTCTGTGACCACGATAGCGGCCAAACCGCTGGAGATATCAATTCCAAATTTTGTATTTACGTGTATAATCTCCCTCTTGAGATCTGATTAGTTTTTCAGTAAAATCGGTAGACCGGAAGTAGCAGTTTACTTCAGTGAAAAAATCGAATTTTGCCAATATTTCGTCAAATACTAAGTTTATACGAATTTATAAAGAATTCATATGTACTTAAAATTAAAATTCAGAACAATTTTATTTAAAAAGTTTTTCGAAATTCCTACCGGAAGTAGGTCTTTTACTCTTATCGAAAATCGGTTTTTTGCGAATATTTCGCAAGTCAAACTTTTTAGACAGGTACGTTACGTGTATAAAAGTATTTAAAACATAGTTTTCAATATCTTTTGTATAAAAAAGATTTCAAAATTCGGACCGGAAGTAACACTTTTACTCTTACCGAATAACGATTTTTGGCAAATATGTCGTAAATTATGCATTCTATATATATTTATTAAGAGTACAAAAGTATTTAGAGTTATATTTGCAATATTTTTTGTATACATGAAATTTCAAAATTCGGACCGGAAGTAGCAATTTTACTCTTAGCGAGTAGCACTTTTTTTCGAATATCTTGCAAAGTATGCATTCTATAGCGATTTATTAAGAGAATAAAAGTACTTAGAATAGGATTTTGAATAAGTTTTGTATAAAAAATTTTTCAGATTCTATAGTTTGAAACGCTCATACGTATAAGAAAGGCGTGTGGTGGCCACACCTCATTTTTTTTTTCTGAAGGCATTCATGAAAATTATGGTATGTATAATTGTTAAACGTATTGAAGAAGCACCGTAAATTTGATGGGAGAAAGGACTGAAATTTTCTACTTCCTTTTATTCGGAACGAGATCAATATATTACATGTACGTAGATTTTCCTTTATTAGCACTAGTATATGTAAATTAAACAAATATATAAATAAAAATATAAACATTTATTATATATAATTCTAGAATTAAATTACTCCACTGAAATTAAATGTTTTATTATTTAATTAAAGACGTACCTGACCACTAATAATTATATGCCAGTATCATGATAAAAATAACGGTGCTATTAGCTCTTTCATGTAGGATATTGCCTAAGCATCCTCACGTCAAGAAACAATACCTTCAGCTTACTTTATGCAAATTAATTAATCAGGTATCTGTTCTATGATCTACCGTTTGATTCATTGAAGACATGGTAATAGACACAAAATAAATCATTAAATGTAAACGATAATAATTACCATCCAGTATTGATAATTTATGCTAAGTGATTATTAACGTATGCTACAAATATACAAACCAAAATAAACGTAATTACCTAATTGCCTTAGCTAATCATATGAATACAAATCTAGTGTGTTTGTACAGAAATCTAATCTATTTAGTCTCTCTACATGTTCTTTTCTTCCTCTTCATCAATGAAGTCTGCAGACTTGTTAAAAGCTTCTGCAAGTAATTTTACCCCTGAATACATATTGCTGTGATCTGGAGTTAGAAGCTAGGTTGTATATAAATATTTATTGTAAAATTATAGTAGGTTAGGATTCAGTAAATTTATATTAGTTTAAGTAAAACAATGTAACAATGTTATTATAATTTTTATTTTGAAAATTAATATTTGAATAATGCTTGTATAACAGATGAATTTTGATAATAAATTGTTCATTTATACCTTTAGTATGGTATGTCAGTCACCCAATACAATCCAGTTGGTGGAATCAGATGATGATACCAAAGTAAACAATATTTCTTCACCAGAGACTATGCAAACAATGTATGAACAATTCTTCATTGGAAAACACATTCCTACAATTACGAAGGTGTTTCCTTTATTTCCTATGAGAAAGAAGACATGGAAAATTAGAATTAACTATCCAAACAACATGCGGAAGTGGTTTAAAAATCATAATAACAGTAATAAGGAGATTTATAACCTTATTTATGAATGGCAGTGATGCATTCACGCTTTATGTTGTAAATGATGTTTTAGATGTTAGAAATTACGTACTTACCTTTTTTAAAAAAAGTTATTCTAGAAGTAATTTGCACGTTTTTACATTTATTCTTTAATCCTTTGTATATTAAAATAGATACAATCACATCGATTTAATGATGCATTTGTCTGTTTACATTTTCAAGCAGTAATAATGCATTTACTCGCCGCTAGTGGCGATGTTAGTAATATACATCTTTAAGAGTGGGTATAATACACTCACTAGGTATGCTTAGATTTTTTATTAAGAATAATCTTTATAAAAGGCATGGTAGGATAATTTTCGAGGAATTCTACAGCAGGTGAAATATCGCTCTAGAATACAAATAAACATTCGATGTCTGTATTAAAATAAAATAATAATTTACGAGACTTTCAATAAAATTTTAAATAATAATTTTAGGGATAATAATTTGAAAATACTAATTTACGGGACTTCAAATAATTTCCCGATTAATATTTTATAAGGAATATTTTTGAAATTTAAAATTTTAATTATTATTTAGTTGTATATATATAATAATATATATTTGAAAAAATTGACTTTTTTGCAAAAACTAACAAAAGCATATCAAAAAACGACAGTAGCTCAGTAATAGTCACTTAAAGTATTAACGTCTTACATGTTTCTGATATGAAATTTAATAAACAATTCAAAAATGAACTGATATATAGGGTGTTCCATTTAAAAAAATGACTTTTATACAAAAACGTGTCATGTAATTTTAATCCAGTTTCCTGCACATGCAGTTAGTAACTGTAAAAAAATAAAACATGCTTCTCTTAGGACCTGTTATTGTAAACAATACTGCAAAAAATTGTGTCCATCTAATACGTCGTTTTCAAGAAATATAATTTTATACAAACATTGAATTTTTCAGAAAAATGGGAATAAGTCAAAAACTTTAGATTTTAGGCCTATACTATCTTATTACTTTTTGACTAATAATTATACGGGGAATACAAAAATGCAATAATATATAGGGTTAGCCACCAAGTTATGGGACACTCTGTATAATACAAAATATTTTTAAAATGTGCTCCTACTGAACAGCTATCACAAGGAAAAAACCGCTTCGAAATATCTTTACTCACAAAGGCATAATCGGCCTTACCCGCTTAGATGACTGTATATATTTTGCAACGTGGTAACATTTGACCGTCAATGAACTTTTGCATATCACATAAAGCTGCATCCACACAGAATCAACAGTAACCAAAATTGGTCATTAATGATTAGTTTTTAGAAATAAAATCGCTCTTTGTCTAAAAATGTTTCAAGTTGTTTATGTCCATCTACTAACTGATGTTTCCTCAAGTCGCCTGCTTCGCTCGTCTAGCGGTAAACCTCAAAGGAAATGGGGCAACATACTTGTTGCTTTAGTGTGTATGATTGTCCTTTGTCCTCAGTAACTTTTTCTAACTAAAAACTTTATAAACAAGAGTCCTTTGTGTGTTTTTTCTTCCTGCAACATATTTTAATGACATAACAAATAATTCAATAAAAGTCGACATTCATATTGCTCGTTGTTGCTTCTATGGGGACTTAGTTTAACATTATGTTTAAAGGACTTCAAACTAATCTATTTGTTGCAATACTGATATGTAAAAACATTGAATTAATTACATTCCTGATAGTGTGTTTGTGGTTGTCATCGATTAATTTAAATGCCGCTAAATTCAAAAAATTTCTCACGTAGATATGTTTATATACATTATGTATACGTATTCACATATATGTATATATATATATATATATATATATATATATATATATATATAATATAATCGTTGGTGGGTCTGTACGTTATTCAATAACTTTTTAATGGCTCAACCATCTTGATATTCTCAGACCATATTTATATCGTCAATGCGGGTAAAATAGGCTATCAAAACATTCTATATATAGGTAGTGCTAAAGTCAAGTTATTAACAAATTCTATATTTATGGACCAACATGACTTATATTCACAATATACAGATTGGCGTATTTAAAAGTTAATATGCATCTTCAAATACACACACATAAACATGTACCTATGTATACAACAGTTCAAGAATGTGGCTCTCGATTTACCCACACCACCATAAGACCGGTGGTGTGGGGAGACCGAAAGCACGGACACCATGCGCGCATGGCATTCGTTCCGTATCTTTAGAGCGTGAACTACATTCTGTCTGAGCAAACTCGCAAATATTAAAATAAAATGCCCTTAACTGTCGAGGAAAAAATACAGATTGTGTTATAGTATGCGAAGGATAATTCGTACAAAGACGTGCAAAATTTATTTGTTGCGGCGTATGAAAATCGTCCACCTCCCTCTGTCTGAAATGCTATCGAATGTACGAAATGGGTTTTATAATCGTTTAGGGTACTGCTTGATGCAAGAGGGACAGACATTCGAACATCTTCAACATTAAATTTTGTATAATTCATTAAGTATAATATTTTGTTTCGTTTTAAATGTGAGAATTTTATTTAATTTTTTATAAAAATTTTATTTTAGTTACGAATTTTATAGAGTTTTGTTTCAGTTCAATGTTAATACATTATACATCAGTTACCAAAATATTATACAAAAGCCGTACATAGCGAAGCAATTCTTTAAAGCAAACGTCTGCATACTAGCTTTCAACGTTTTGCACTGAAGCCTCGGTGCCCGGTCCCGATCTGTACTCCCCTACTATCGTACCCCTCCATTTCATGTTTGCATGCACATGTGTGCGTGTCTGTGTTTCCCTATATCTACTTTTATTTCAGTCAAACGGTATGTCGTTTTAGTGACAAAAAAAAATTACAAAATTTGTAGACGATAGTTGGCGCTGTGATCGAGCTGTTAGTAAATTTGACATTTATAAACAGAAGTGATTTATATGTACCTACACAATATGTTTGCGTGATTTTGGTGTATGCTGCCGTTTGACATATGGCGCTGGTTTTGTTGTTTATATATTATGTATAAGAAAGTCGTGTGGTGCCCCATTTCATTTTTTCTAAATTTACTATTATACATATAATCTTAGATTAGTTAACTTATTAATCGGACAACGATGCTTGCCTTTATAAATTGCTGGGTGCTATACAGCTAATCCATGAGGAAACAGGTTTGTCATCCCTGTGTAACCTATGTCATAAACATGAAGTAATTAATTCTTATTCATATCTTTAAACATGATTTACAAGTTTTATATAATAAAGAAGCACTGTGAAATCACTATTAATATGTAACATTTTATTGATGGATTTCCATTCAAATGAGCAATTGAAACAACGAATATCGATATGTTATTAATAAATTCATAGTGAATTCTAAATACAGTAGGTAAACCTGCTTATTACAGACAAACAATGATAGTAATAGAGTATATCCAAATATAATAACAGGAAGTCAAAAATAAATTAGGCATAAAATATTACGTCAATTCATTCACCGAAAAACACACTGATATAATTTTTTATGACTTTCACGCACTTGGTCATACTGTTTGTGCGACTTATTTTTAAAAATAACCTAACTTTTAAAACTTTGAAGAATGTTATTTTTATTTTGATACATACGCCTAAGAAAATTCTATTTATTTACGGATATATCGTCATAGATTCTTTTTTTCAAAGTAAATAATATTATATTCAGCAGTGAAAAGCCAGTAGACTTAAAATAAACTGCAAAAATGTCGAAATTTATTCCGTATTTTACATTGACTAGGCTTCATTATTTAGACACACCTAAATGGTATTTCCGACAATTTCATTAGATTGCCAGGAGAATGAGATAATGCAGGAAAGTATTTTAAAATCCAACGGGCAAATATGGAGATGTGTTTTGTAGATTTCCTAACGACAACAAAGAATTTTTCGTATACGGAAGTATTGTGATGATGAAAATTTTCGACCTCGAGACTTTTGCAGATGTCCACGTTTTGAAGTCCCCTGATACCGAAAAAGTGGTTTTAAAAAAATGTCTGTCTATCTGTTTGTCTGTCTGTCTGTGTGTCTGCCTGTCTGTGACCACGATAGCGGTCAAACCGCTGTAGATATCAATTCTAAATTTTGTATATACATGTATAATCTCCCTCTTGAGATCTGATTAGTTTTTCAGTAAAATCGGTAGACCGGAAGTAGCAGTTTACTTCAGCGAAAAAATCGAATTTTGCCAATATTTTGTCAACTACTAAGTTTAAACAAATTTATAAAGAATTCATATATACTCAAAATTAAATTTGAGACAAATTATCTTAAAAAAGTTTTTCGAAATTCTAACCGGAAGTAGGTCTTTTACTCTTATCGAAAATCAGTTTTTTGCGAATATTTCGCAAGTCATGCATTTTAGACAAGTACGTTACGGGTATAAAAGTATTTAAAACATAATTTTCAATATCTTTTGTATAGAAAAAATTTCAAAATTCAGACCGGAAGTACCACTTTTACTCTTATCGAATAGCGATTTTTTGCAAATATGTCGTAAGTTATGCATTCTATATAAATTAATGAAGAGTACAAAAGTATTTAAAACTGGATCTGCAATATTTTTTGTATATATGAAATTTAAAAATTCGGACCGGAAGTAGCACTTTTACTCTTAGCGAGGAGCACTTTTTTGATAATATCTTGCAAAATATGCATTCTATAGAGATTTATTAAGAGAATAGAAGTACTTAGAATAGGATTTTGAATAATTTTTGTATAAAAAATTCTTAAAATTCTATAATTTGAAACGCTCATACGTATAAGAAAGTCGTGTGGTGGCCACACCTCATTTTTTTTTTTTAAATAAGGTTTGTGTCCTAGGGTTAACTGTATTGCGCGCACGGAGGAGTGTCAGATTTGGCATAGTTAAGTTCATATCGAGGAGTGCAGAAAGATAAAATTTATGTGTAGTAATATGTGTTAGAAATACATTTTTTAATGAAGTAAGGTCGAATTTTGACCACTGAGTGACCATTAGTTATAATTAAATACTTCATTCATATTTTACAAATTGTCGTTGCAGTCTAGATTTTCAGTTTGACACCTTTCTTATTGCTTTCATTCAGCAGACACAACAGTTGCGCAACTGTTCAGTGATCATGTCCAGTAGACGACCGCTCACTCTGAACATGTTCAGGGCATTCGCCATTTTTGTGAGCGGAAAAATTCTACGCTCACTTAGTGAGCGTATTCTGTACGCATGCGCCATTGATGCATTCCAAGACCAACCTAATACATAATATTGAAGAAAGTTACTAGAAAAGTAAGATAGAGTAAATTAAAGGTATAGTATAGTGCAGAAATAAATGTATTAAAATATTGGAGTTCACCCAGTATTTTATTCGGGGTTAGAAAAACCAGCCCTTCCACTAAAAACTACGCCAAAACTTAATGCAGAAAAACAATTTATTATTATTGTTTATTCGGTTTAATCTGTATAATTTTGACATATGGCAGCAATGAAAAGTACCAGATCAACCAGATGAGAGACGATGACATAAAGGTGAACGGTCTTGTCCAGCGAACACTCAACTGTTGTGAAGTCTGCTGAATGAAAGCATTCTATAAAACAGTATGAGTACATCTACCTACTGCCTTCGTAGCAATTTTAGAAAGGAGTAGAGTAAGATAGTAAAATGAGTTTAGAAAAGAATTAATACCGACATATTGTAGTGCAATTATAATTATAATTACTATTATGATGTTAAAAATAATCGTGTAGACTGTGTAGATCGTAAAGATTAATCAATCAATAGTGAGGAAATGCTATTATTAGCGCATACGCAATAACCAATAACTGGTGTATTTGTATACGTATAAAACTCTCCAGGCAGCTTATTTTCTTGGAATAAATATTGGACGTAGTTTATTAAATATAACACCTTTATTTTAAACTTGACTATTTTATGAAATATCCTTAATACTCAGTATTTTTCCTTAATAAAGAGTTATTTACTGTAGTACCTTATTCCATCGAAAAATACCTAAAAAAGATATAAAATGTAAATATGAAATTAATG
The DNA here is from genome assembly GCA_963170755.1 of Amphimallon solstitiale. NCBI lineage: Eukaryota > Metazoa > Arthropoda > Insecta > Coleoptera > Scarabaeidae > Amphimallon > Amphimallon solstitiale. Next base: position 48,743,211 of record OY720679.1, read on the forward strand.
GTTTCAAGAAAGAAAAAAATGTATGTAAAAGTGCATGCGAACACGTTTAAATTTCATTCACTTCAGATTTAGTTAAATACGTTGTCATTGTACATACGTATATCATATTCCATGTCATAACGGAAACGCAATGATAAAATACTTGCATTTGCAGTCGCATGGTGTATATACGTAGTTGTACGTAAATACTTCACGGATCAGATGCTTTTTATACTCTAGGATTAATGTCAACGAACTTATTTATGCCAACGTACAATGAATACACTGGGACTATAATAAAGACTAATAATTCTTATGTTACTGTACGTTTAGTAGGTTTATTGAGATGTTTTTGCTTATTGGATACATAAAATACATTGTTAAAATACAGTTTAATGACACTATTAACTATTACTATATTTTCTTAAAAGTTTTTACTGGTAATATAAACATACCTATACAGGGTGAGTCATTAGTAGCCGCGTCTTCGATTGCTCTTTTGTGTTTTAAATAAAAGAAAAAACAATTAGTGGAAGATTCATGGTTGCTTGTGGCGCATATTGTAAAAATACTTTAAGCTCCGACGCACTTCCGATTTCACCGGAAATGCACGGAACTTAAGTTTTTTAAATAACTCACCCTATATATTTTTGGATTTTCTTGTACTGCTTTAAATTGTCTGTTCAACTGTTCTTTCTTTTTCAAAATTGAGCCAATAGTTTTTGAGTTATTAATTTTTTTTGAAAATATTTGACCAAAGCACGTGTTCAGAAAAACATCATTTTTACATTGTTTTTAAAAGCAAAAACATTATCTTTGGTGGTGCCCGTAGCCAAGAAAATTCTGCATCATTTGGTAAAGTTGCACTCGACAATACCTCAAACAACTTTTGTTTTTTCAAAGCCTACTTCCTGAAATTTTCACATACCAAAAACTTATTTTTTTTAAATGGAACACCCAGTATTTTATTATTCTCTTTAATTTTTGTTAACAATGTCCTATACCTATCTTTTCTAATTTCTGAGATAATCACTATAGGAGCAATTAGCGGTCAATTAAAGAACTACGAGCGCTGTTGTTTTATGCACCAAAATATTCGTTCAACCAATGGAAGGCAGGAATGGCGCTTGACTTCCTTAGTCAACTGTCAAACAAAGTAAATGTTAAATCCAACTATCCCAAAAGTAATAATTTTACAGAATGAAGAACATCGCATTTCAATTTTTTAATTCCGGCAATGTCCAGTTGCAGTATTTAATTTTTGACTCTGTTGGCTAACATCGAAATAAAATATAGGTTATGTTTACTGACATATTTGAAGATGTGTTCAAAAAGTTTTGAAAATCCGTCCGTAGATAGCGAAGATTCTCTCCTCCATTAACATTTTCATCAAAGAAATAAGGTCCAATTATCCACTATTCTACCCCACAGTTTTAATGACCAACGATTTTGAAAGTTTACAGGTGTGATAAAGTGGGGGCTCTATGTGTTATAATAACGGAAATTGTAACGATGAACGTATTCACTTGAATGACAGATTTCGTTGGTAAACAACAAAAAATTGAGAAAGCAGGGTAATTTATCTGCTGCCAATTGACAACAATGTAAGCGATTCTGAAAATTTCTTTCATCTTACCCTGTGCATGAATATGCTACGGGTGAATTTCATTTTTATTATTCTGGATTCTCAAATTTGACTTACATCTAACTGACGACTAATTTTCGTAGTACTAGTATGGGGGTGTTCAACTATACTCGCAAGTACCATAAACGTCTTATCCTCACCAGTTATTGCTTTTTCTGCTCTTTCTTTCATATTCAATACTTTCTGTTCACTCAAACCGTCCACTTTATACTTTCGAAGGTTTCTGGCTTCGGTTGACTTCTACCAGGGATCGCTGTGCATAAATTCTGGATACTAGCAAAGATTTTCTTTCAGATTCACCCAAAACGTCAATCATATCTATTAACTCTTCTTAAGAATAATTCATTTGGTTGATAACTAATAGCGATGCTTTTATAAGTTTGACATAAATGTATACCGACTTTCTTTTACGGTTGACTCAGTCAGTCAGCCGCATTCCAGCCTTTATTGGACGAATATTTGGGTGCATAGAACAGCACCCGTAGTTCCTTAATTGACCGCTAATTGCTCCTATAGTGATTATCTCAGAAATTACAAAAGATAGGTATAGGACATTGCTAACAAAAATGAAAGACAATAAAAAAAGGAACAAAATGCCTTAATAAAATACTGGGTGTTCTATTAAAAACAAAAAAAAGTTTTTGGTATGTGAATGTTTCAGGAAGTAGGCTTTGAAAAAACAAAGTTTTTTGAGGTATTGTCGAGTGCAACTAGTACCAAATGATGCAGAATTTTCTTGGATACAAGCACCACCAAACTTAATGTTTTTACTTTTAAGAACAATGTGAAAATGATTTTTTTCTGAACACGTGTGTTGGTCAAATATTTTCAAAAAAAATTAATAACTCAAAAACTATTTGGTCAATATTGAAAAACAAAAAACCGTTGAACAGAGAATTTAGAGCAGTACAAGAATATCCAAAAATATATAGGGTGAGTCATTAAAAAAAATTAAGTTCCGTGCATTTCCGGTGAAACAGGAAGTGCGTCAGAGCTTAAAGTATTTTTACAATATGCGCCACAAGCAACCATGGATCTTCCACTAACTGTTCTTTTATTTAAAACACAAAAGAGCAATCGAAGAAGCGGCTACTAATGACTCACCCTGTATAGTACCTACATAGAATATGTAAATGTCAGTATATACAGTTTCGTATTGTGTTTACTAAAATCAGCGTTATCTAACATTTCTAAGAATTTTAATTTAATCTTACATATTAGATAAGGCATATTATTTTGTGGTATTTTCTTTAAATTTGTATTGTATTCTTTAGGCCATCTAAGCCTATGACAAATCCATTAAAAGCAGATTTGCTATGGTCACAGCACCGGTCATCCGATATTAAAAGGCAACTGCTTTTACTATTATATATTCTGCTTCTCAGTCAGGTCAGTCAGTATGCCCCATGCCGTTAAATAGAATTATGTACGCCATCATTAGAATTATACAATAAGATTGGAGATTTCTGTGATATCTCTAAATTAATACGCCATTATTGATGAGAGGCATTTAGAATGTAGTAGAGTTATTCAGTGAAAACATGATTGCTGAAATAATCTTGAGAATTGATTAAATAAATTTGAGATTTATCATATAAAATTAAAGTGTATAGTTAATATTTTCCTAAATGACAATACCCAGTTATTTTACCTCACTTACTGCCTCTAATATAGTATTATTTATAATGGTACTTTAATGTTCATCATGAATATGTGGGAATCTTGATTTGGTATCTATTAACATGTGTGAATGTCAGTATCTACAGATACATTATTACCGTTCAACCAACCAAGCAAGCTATTTAGATACGTATTAACATGTTAATATTTTTTTTACATTGTTAATTTTTAACCAAATATAAACATTCTGATAGGCATCATCAGCAAATACATTTAAACGTGTTCCCTGTGGCACACCAAATTTAGTACAGTTCATCCGAAACACTGCGTTTAAATTTAAATTTATCGTATGAAATGCACGTTTTAAATTTCGAAACACCCTCAGAACAAATTACCTCCAAATTCTCTCTCACATGACTAGTTCTCCCTAAAAACGGCTTTATTCCTGGTCAGAGTAGAGTTTGTATTAGGCAAATTACTCTTTTACCTCCATTTCCATACTTTCTTCGTATAGAAACCATGTTTAGTGGTGTATAGGTATTCCTCACATTCCAATTTTTATATTCTTTAGTACAGGTACTATATGACATCTTCTATGCATCAGGAAAAAGTCTATTCACTAAAGATGAATTTATAATAACCTGATCTCTTATGTCTATATCTACAATTTAGAAAAGTTTAATATTAGTAACTGTTTCTGCAGGGGCTCTTGATGGAACACTGTAAATATTCAAACATTTGATGGCATAATTAAAATAAAACTCGATTTTTTTTGTATCACAATTTTTTTAGATTCTAATATATGTTTCGCTTACCATTATTCAAAGAGGTGAGGAAATAATGTGAATATGGGGACATTTTATACAGTGTGTATAAAATGTAAATAACCTGGATGCTACAAAGGGAAAACTTCTTCACAAAAGTTCAATGAGTAAATTTTTTCCATGATTTATTAAATGTTTTTCATTTTTGTTTTGTAACGTCCTATACTCAGACGATGACGACATTACTACTATTATTACGAAATATTTTTTTTCCAAAAATGAATAGTGTTTGTCTTTGTCTTTACGACCATGCAAAAGTATCATAAGTTTACATAACGAAAATTTTGAGATAAATTATGTCCAATATTTCAGCTTGTTTCTCACACACTAGCTTTTCGAATCAAGGTTCTGTATTTGGCGCTCATACAAGGGTTTCATTTTGAACTTAAAGACGATTTCTCACTGTTTCAATAGCAGTCATCGATGAGAAATTTAACTACCACTAATATGATGTTGCAAATGGAACCAAACATTTCAGATTCTTTTGATTCAAGAATGATCGGGTTTCTGGGAAGAGAATTTTAATTCCTACATTCCATCACATGATATTTCAATAAACTTTTCTTTTATATACCTGTAATTGACATTACTGTTTTCATTTTCATTTAGAGAATGTAACTTACATATCTAAAAAAAACTTGCTTAGAATTCATCATATTGCCGTTAACTACATTTTTCATGAGTTCTTGAACGAACTGAAATCAGTTAAGATTTCGTCGATGGTCAAGATTTTCATAAATCCATTAATCCATCGCGTCCTTATACACCTTTATTCAATATATTTATCTGTATGAAAGTATGAAAGTATCAGTACGAAAAGCCAGCCAAAGAAGCCAAATTTGATATTCTTATTACCCATCTTGTAAGTACATCAAAAGCTCACCCCTTTTCAAAATGTTATTTCTCGAAAGTCTATCGATAATACGTCTGTGTGATACAGAATTTCTGCTTTGTCTGTAATGCTTTTCCTTGACAACTATAAGGATACTTTTCATTACACAATCTATTTCGGAAGATAAAGGCTTTGAGGTAAGAGCTTCTCGGTGTAAAAAATAGTCCAGCTATTTAGCATTTGGCATTACTACTTGTAATCTAACAATCTGACATTGGTGCATATAGCAACGCATTTCGTCCAATCAAGTATTTAAATGTACAGTACATTGCATAAACGTTTTTTTTTTCTGTGGTATTGGCGTACAATGCTGATTTTTCTGTGATATAATTGCTTGTCTTGTCTCTCTTACGAACGCTATAAACTGGACACATTTAGATATATCTGTAGATTAGTCCATCTGTACTGCACGGATACCATCTGTCATGTCACTTACATTCTTTTAGTTAGCATTATCAGAGAGAGGTATAGTTTTTAATTTTGTAGGATCCTCTTCAACAAACATTATTTCCACCATCTCAACAACTGGGGTGCGTTCAGAAATGATGGATAGGATACTGGCATGGTCAGGTCATATTTTATGACGTCATCCACTTGGTAAACTTGGAGCGCTTTACAATTCTGAACGCCGTAGAGTGAGTCGAGTTAGTTTATGGCAAAAGTCAAAGGTCAAAGCTAAGCATTACAGAGTTAGAGGTTATGTATGAAAAAATAAAGTCACCAAAGAAATATGTAAACTAATTAAAACAATGGATTATAATCGAAAAAAATTTTTGGATCAAATTAAAATTGTCCAAAAACAAACTGTTCAAACTCCAAGAAACACACATATGAAATAACATGAAATTATAATTATAACCTTAAAAAACACTCAGAACCGCGCTTTAAATACCCCGACCCGAATGCCCATGAATCGGCCGCTATTAACCATCACAAATAGGTGGGTGATATAACGAACACTCCGAGCGTCGCACCAAGCATTTCTGAACGGCAATGACGTCATAATTTTGGGACATCTTTTTGTTTCTGAACGGCAAGTGTGAAATTGGAATGACACTTGGATAACATTCTTTCCTTTTCTGAACGCACCCCTGCTGCTAAAATTAATCCTCAGCAATTATGTGTGGCTATAGTTTTTGCAGTTCGACACCTTGCCATTAATTCTTTTTCATTAGTAGTTGTTGATGACTGACCTCAAGGTGCCTTGTTGCTTGTGGAGGAAACTTACGTTTCTGTCAAAGAATTATGCAGACCTCTTTTTTCCTTGATGTTTGCTAATGAAATATTGAATTAGTAGAAGTAATTTGAAAAATTATAATTAAATGTTTTTTTATAAGTAAATTGCGTTTTACTTTACCAGGCTCGACGGAAAAAGAACAGCCCTCCTAACAATACTAATATCTGATATTGATTTTAAAGCCTTCAATAGTATTGCCCGCCATGTAATATTGATCTATTAATAAAATTTTACCATAAAACTCTTCTCTAGAGTTTATAATTAATTCCTTGTTTTTCTCTGTACAGTCAAGATCTTACCGCCTTTAATCGTTCTCCCCACATTGTATTTTATTCCAGCCCTACTTTACCCGATCAATGATGGTAACTTCGACTGCGCTGCGACGGCATTCGGTCATTGGAATATGAGCCCGTTTTAATCGCGTAGGTGACAATCAGATTCTACACTACTAGGAAATAGTCTGCATCTATTTTTGTGAATTCCCCTTTAGGTCATCTACCCACACCAATGTGTGTAATACTATTCTGGAACAAACTTGGTCAAATGTGTTTTGTCCTAAAATATACGAGGGTTGGGGCAAAAGTCATGGTAACTATCTTTTTTCTTGAAGATACCAGTCCGGTTGGAAAATGTGACATATACAGACGATAGAACAAGGTCTTAACTACATGTCGTTACCCTCATGAGAAAACCTCGTAACTGCATTTTTTATCAAAATTGAGATTTTGATGCCATTTGTTAACAAGAAAATGCACCAACCGGCTGTGCAAACCTTGTATCTCGAAATTTGCTTAAAATTTATATACAGTGAAGAAAGAAAACCTCGTAACTCCATCACATGTTATTGTTGCTATGAAAACCTCGTAATTCCGTTAGGAGTTTGGTTGTTTTGACGTGTCGCCTAGCCGGTTAAGCTTTACGTATTAATTGTTGTTGTTTAAAGCGATTACATTACTGTACATTATTAAGGGTAAGTTTGTTTTTGCTTTTATGATTTATAATTACATGTTCAATTAGTTGGAAGTACTACAGAAGTGGTTTTATTAACCTGCGTTCTAAATTCTAACCTATAATTTGAGGTTTAAAATATTAAGTATGTAAATATTTGTAAATTAACGATTCTCGTAGTAGTAGTAATTAGTGTTAATAGTTAGATTGTAGTGTTAACAAATGGTCTAATGCATTTTCCCAGACAATAACTTTTTTGATTAACGTAAAATTTATAGAAAAATGTGTTAAACCAAAAATTACAGAACCTTTAGATTTTTTTTTCTGTTACTGTCTAACGAAGATTTTTTGATTATTTAAGATGTCGCGCGGTAAAAAAATTCTTGAAATGGCGTTGCAAACGGACATTCTCTTGCAACTTCCAAAAATAGGACCTGTTGATTTCTTAGACAAACCTCCGGATCAACTTGAGAAAATAACTTTATTAAGTACGACTTATAATAATGGTATAAACTATGATACGGAGAATTTGTTAAATAATGAACCAACTTACATTGATTTATCAGTTCCTGTTACTGAAGATTATGCTTTACAGAATGTTATAGACCAACAAAACCAAAACACAGATTTTTTTCTTAATGATATTGAACCAAATTTGAACTGTGATGGTACTGAAGTTGCAAATACTGGTCATATAATATCCAATTCTTTGAACTTTGAAGACGGTGCAAGTTCAGACTCAGAGTATATACGATAGTCAGATGTCCGTGATTACTCTGATAATGATAATGATTCCACAACATCTGTTACAAATAATATTGTGGCTAATCCTGAGACTGAAAATTTAACAGAAGCATCGATAGAGGCCATCACTGTTCTCTCCTGGAAGAAAAGCAAACCAATAACGGGAAACGATGAAAATGATGATGAAGTAGAGCAGATGGCAACTGAACGCAAGCAATCTAGAAAAGTAGCATTTGAAGAGAGAAAGAAAAACCTATTACGTTTTTTAGAAGAACTTCCAAAAATGGAATCGCATTATTGCAGATCCAGAACTTTAAAACTCTGTCTGGAACCTATATGGAATTCGAAATCCCATCTCTACAATATTTATAGCAAAGAATGGAGCACGGAGAAGAACATTAAACCACTATCTCAAACACTTTTTATGAATATTTTTGATGACATGAACTTAGGTATTTTCACACCAAAAAAAGACGAATGCAGTATATGTGCAGCAAGAAATACGGGCAATTTAGATGAAACTGTCTATGCTCTTCATCAAATGAAAAAAACTGAAGCTAGAAACGAAAAAAATGTAGATAAAAGTAGTTCCGTTAACAAAGTATATACATGGATTTGCAGTCGGTTCTATTATCTCCAAAATCGAATGTATTAGACCTATATTACAAAACAAAACTTGTTGTACATAACTTTACTATTTATAATATTAAAACACAAGAAGGTTTCTGTTATATCTGGAACGAATCTGAAGGTGGTGTAGGGGCAAACGAATTTTCCAGCATAATTTGCAGCTTCATTGAAAAAGAAGTTAAAAATCTGCAAGCTAATGAAAATTTAATATTTTATAGCGACGGGTGCACCGGGAAAAATCGAAACAATACACTCGCTAATACTATATTAAATTTAGCGATTGAAAAACAGGTTACAATAATTCAAAAGTATCTTGAACGTGGGCATACACAAATGGAGGCAGACTCCATGCATTCCTTGATTGAAAGAGCTTTAAAGAAGAAAAATATTAATGTACCTGCCGACTATGTTGACGTATGTAAACATGATCGACAAAATCCACAGCCATATTCAGTCAAATATTTAAATCATACGTTTTTTAAAAATTATACTTATTTGAATTATTTCAATTCAATCAGACCAGGCAAAAAAGTAGGTGACCCTACTGTACATGACATAATACGATATAATTCCAGTGGCACTATACAGTATCAGCTAAGGCATCCTCAACAATGGCAAGAATTGCCAGTAAGAATCAATAAAAATATAAATAAGAATGTACCGCAGTTGTATAAAGAAAGAATCAAGATCACCAAAAAAAAATTTGACCATTTGCAATGTTTGAAGGGCAGTCTAGAACAGGACTATCATCAATATTATGATAATCTGCCACATGAGTAATAAGCTCGAAAATATTTATAATGCTTATTTTTTCAACGATTTGTTAATTTTTAAATACCTAGTTATTATTCATTTTATTACTGTATTATGTTAAAACTGTTAAATGTTCAAACTGTTAGAACTAACTTAGTTTGTATTTGTTCAGACACCAGGGACGTATAATAAATAAACGATATTGTTTTTAAAATTATTTGTTTAATTTTAGCCAGAGGCAATACTCGTAACTCCATAATTCTTCAAAAGTTAAGACAGAAAACCTCGTAAGTCCATTTGTTTTTCTAGTAATTAAAAAAATATTCAATTTGCATAGTATGCCCCTTCCTGTTTATATTTTCATCAATAATTGAGTATTACAAAATGCAGAATGCACACGTTTTATTTTTGATAACATTATTTGTGTCTCCTGTAAAATTTGCTTTTTTGGAGTTACGAGGTTTTCTCATGAGGGTAATTGTGTGGACAATGAATAGCACTGAAATATCGTAACATACTAATTTATTTTTAAAATATTTAATTTATAAATCATCTGGTCACTATACGGCCAGGGGCGTCGACTACGATGAGCTCCTTCTGAGGCACAATTTCACCTCACTTTCATATCGCAGAGAGATGGCCAGTGCTAACTTTATGATTAAATTAATCAATAATGGCATAGATGCCCCCAACTTGCTCACAGAAGTGGATATAGCGGTGCCAAAGTATGGTACAAGATCAAGGGAGACATTTGTTGAGCCCAGAGCCAGAACAAATATCCTTGCTAAAGCACCGATTGCCCACATGAGCAGAAATGCGAATAAAATCTTCCCAGATCCCTTCCACTCTTCCTAGTCCTAGTCTTCATTGAGTTTCCAATTTATACAGGGTTGTACGCAAGAACTGTTTGTTAGCTATTTGTTTCTGTTTTGCCATAGCATTAATATATTTATTTAATTATCATTTATATATTATTTTTAACACTGTACAATATCATTGTATTATATTGTCCTGTTAATGGAGTAATCTGTTGGATAATAAAGACAATTATTATTATTATTATTATTATTATTATTATTACGGTAGTATACAGGGCAATATGGCCTTCACCATGCAAAAGAATGATAACACAGTACACATAAAGTTGACATGACAAAGCGGGGCCTAAATATCCTCAATGTAGTCCCCTGCTAGTGTCACCACACGCTGCCAACGATGTGGGAGGCGCTGAATACCATCAGCCTCAGCATTTACCGCACCATGTGTGAATCGGGTCATCTGTTGGCGCACAGCATTAGCAATGTCCTCTCGTGTTGCAAACCGCCTACCACGTATTGCTTCCTTAATCTTGGGAATGAGATCAAAGTCACAGGGCGAAAGGTCAGGAGAGTTCAGTGGGTGCTCCTACTCTTCCCATCCCCAACGTCAGAGTAGCTTCCGTACACACTCTGCTTTATGTGATCTTGCATTGTCGTGCAGGATTATTGCACTGTCCACAAGATCTGAACGCCACGGCTCCCTCCGAGAACGGCTATTTTGATGTAAGCGCGCTGCTCAACACGGGTTACTTCCATCTCGCACGACACCCACCAACTGACTGATTTCAGAGCCCTCGCTGCGCTACTACCAGCTATCACAGAGCCATCTGTTGTTCTGCATACACACTATGCCTGCAGAACTTCCACACGACACATATACGTTTGTGATCCGTTCACATATCTACAAGAAAAAAAATAGTAGCCATGACTTATGCCCCAACCCTCGTACATATATTTCTTAACAGGTGACGTAAATATTTTTACACTTTGTTGCAATTTTTATCTTCACAGTAAAAGCAGCCAACGTAATATATTTATTTTACACAATTACGTGCTAAAGTAATTAAATACATGTTGCGAAACTATATAATTAACAAAGATATAAACCGTAACGAAGAACCTAGTCGAGATTTAGTATTTTTATTCACGTACAATACGTCTAACAAACGTGTATGAAGTGCTTGATGGGGCCCTAAGAGTATTTACTATTGCTGTTATGAAAGACTAGGCTAGATTTAGTTTAATAAATGAACCACAAATTCATTACAAAATATGACTATTACACTTTCAATGAACGATATAATTTGAATTTAATGTGAATAGCGTAAGTATTGGTTATTTTAAATTTTATTATGGATACGTTTTTCGACAATCTAAATCAATATAATAACTGAGTTGAGAATGACTGAAGTCTTAGAACACTGTTATTATTTGGGTGATACAACTCTTTTCTGCAATACTTTTTGTTGTTTGTAGAGGCACCAAATGTGAACATAGCATACCTCTGGTCTCGTAATGGTGTCGTAATTCTTGCTCTTATAGTTCTCCTGCACAAACGTCAAATACTCAAGAACATATAAGCCCGTCAACGTAAGTATTTTTTGTCCCTTAAAAAATTCTTTGGAGGAATAAATCAATCTCACACCAAAGACACTACGCAGGCACGACTTCTGTAGGTTGAACACCCTGGATGCATGAACCGATGTTCCCCACAACGTGATGCCATAACTAAGTCTTGATTGCATATAAATATAATATGCAGATACACTTGCCGAGTAATTCACAGATCCTGCTATGATACGTAATGCATAACTAAATGATGATATCTTTGCCGCCAAGTGATCAATATGCTTCTTCCAGTTCAATTGAGAATCCATCCACAATCCCAAGAACTTAACTGCCATATGTTCCATATTTAGCTGTTGATCTGCATAAATAATTTTTATTGGGTCCTTCTTGAAGTAACCAAAGTTCAAGACATTGGTTTTTTCAATATTCAGCTTTAGCCTGTTTCTGTCAAACCATGAACCACAGTCCTCAACAGTAGTTAGTATTTCATTGAATGCTGCATCTTTACGAAGGGAAAATTTAAAAAATGCATTTTGCATTTGTCTCTTAACATATGACATATACAGTCGTTAAAATATTTTCTAAATACATACAAAGAAAAAAAGTTAATAAACGTACGAAAACGATGTCTTACTAATACAAAAACGTGTTTTTTGGAGCACTCTTTCATTAGACAATCAGTTTCATAATTTTGAATGGACGATCTCATACGTTGAGAAAATCTTTTCTACATCCACAGAAAAACTATTTCGCACACAAAATTGGAATGATTGTACTCTATTTATATTACGTAATATTTCTTGCAAAAATATTGTTTTATGAAATGGATGTGATTAGCTTCAAAACTAATGAGTAATGATAATTATCCTGTACCAGAATAATTTTTATTTCTAAAATATCTTTTCATAAATTTTTGTTTTATGTTCTCTACAGCTATATGTCGAATTTCCAAATCTTTGGAAGTAAATTCAGTATGTCAACACACCCAAATTTATAATGGAATACTTCAGATACTTATACTACTTATATCTTAAAGATGTATCTATATTTTCTTTTGGTGTCAAAACTAAATAAATTATTACTTCATTATGAATATTTAACCATCTATCAAGGGGCAGAAATACTGGATTACTTGATAGATTTCTACAATATTTTGATTCTTCCTCTTCAAATATCTCATTTGTTAGTATTGACGTTTCTATTCGTGTTGTGGTGCCATCTTCTCGTATAATAGCAAGGTAAGGAAGTAAAGTAGGCGTTTAAAAATGTGTCTCAACGTCTAGGGAATATGTATTAACAGAAACATCTTCAATATCTAAACCTTTCATGTTTAGATTTAGTGTCTCAAAGAAAGAATAAAATTTTGATCAAATTACACTAAAGATCTTTTCTGAACTTTGTTTTATCTAGTTCCATCATCTCGTATAATAGCAAGGAAATATAGTAGGCATATAAAAATGTATCTCAACGTCGAGGGAATATGTATTAACAGAAACTTATTCAATATCTAAACCTTTCATGTTTAGATTTGGCGTCTCAAAGAAAGAATAAAATTTTGATCAAATTACACTAAAGATCTTTTCTGAACTTTGTTTTATGTGGTTGTACAGCTTTTATTCAGTAGGTGTTCTGTTAATATGTTTAACAGGTTGTTTAGTACACGTAAAATGTTTCAAAGTTAATTTAACTGTACAAATATAATTTATTTTTTGAATCTGTTTATATGCTTTTTATAGCGGCGTTAGACATAATAAAACCAAACATCAAAGCGCTTGAATTATAAAACATCATTCAACTAAACGCCAAGACAAAGCTCTCCGATATATTTGTAGGTAATTAATCAATATGATGAGGTGGCACCTGTAGTAAAAAAAATTCTTTGAACAAACACAAAAATATCAATTGACAAGAATACCGAGAAGCAGAAGTTGACATATGAGATCAGATCTTATTTGATTAACAAAAGAGACAAAACTGTGATGAATGAATTTGCGGAACAGGTTCATTTAATTCATTTAAGTACTATTATGGTTATAACTTGTTGAATATGTATACATATACGACTATTGTTATGATTTCATGAAAGAAGCTTATATAATGATTTTATAGACTTTTTAATGTGCGTTGAAATGAAAATAGTCGAACTGTGATGAAATGCAAATAAGTACTAATTAGAATTAAAAAACATTATTTAATTCTGGTTTTATTGACCTGTGAAAAATTTAAATATTTATCCACAAGTGATACAGTCAAAATCCATGATTTGTAAAGGTGAAAGATACTACGAAGTATTTAGAATGTCACCTCAGTAATAAAATATTTTATTGGAAAATTTAATGGCTTCAAACATGTTTATTAAGCGTTAAACTTCTATGAAGTCTTAAATTTCATATAACCGGAACGTAGTATTTAATAGTGCAGTAGTATAAATGAGGATCACAATGAGTAGTTTTCTAAAAGAAGCATCTGCAAAAATAATAAAACAATAAAGGTAACCGTAACTCTCATCTAACATCTGGAATAAAACGTTTGTTATTAAAGTATGTAGTAAGTAATTGACATGTTGTGTTATTTGAAGAAATAATAAAAATCACAAATTCACATCATTCGGAAAATAGAAAAATTTTGTGAAATTGATCTTATTAAAAATCATATACGAGAGGCGTTCAATGTATACTCTGTATCAGTATGAAAATTAAACAAAACTGAATTTTTATTTTTTAATGTAATCTCCATAACCTCAATACATTTATTACATCTTGGAATTAACTTTTCATTACCCTGTAAAAAAGAACTTTCTTTCTTATTGGAAAAAAGTACATTTGTTGCCACCTTGAGCTCTTCATCGTCGGAAAATCGCTTACATACTACGAAAATCTTTTTTTTAATTTGGGAACAAATAATCACTGCGGGTTAAATCAGGCCTATAGTGTGGTTGGTTGACTTCTTCGAAACCGCATTCTCGTACAACAGCCTTCGAAACACACGCCGTTGAATCGGAGTGTTGTCGTGAAAAAGCAACACACCAGCGCTCGATTTTCCTGACAAGTTTTCCTTAATTCTTCCCTTAAATGCGTAAGATGTTGCGTTTATGATCTCACTTTTTTTCGTGTATTCGATCAGCAAAATTCCTTTAGAGTTCCAAAACACTGTAGCAATTACTTTTCCGGCAGATGGAGTGACCTTAAATTTCGTAGGATAGATGCACCCTTCTTATGCCATTGCATAGACTCCTGCTTATTTTCAGAGTTATAGTGGTAAGCTCATGTTTCATCTCCAGATCATCAAGAACATAGGACATTGTCATTTTTTAAATTAATATAAATATATAAGTACACAACACAATATAATAAGATATAACACAGCACAGTGCAACATTTATATTTATATTGCTGCAAGGTTCCCAAGGAACAAAGCTTTGTGTAATCTACAAAGTTTTACAACAATATTATCACAAACAGCACAAATATGAAACAAGTAACATCTATCATACCAAGTACTATAACACACAATTCGGTCATGATCTATCCCCACAAAACTTGAAATACTTGTAATATCCTCATCCTCATCAAAAAAAGCTTGTCCAACAATAAAGGCATTTCTAGTTATTAAAATGTAAATCTCTAAAATTTTAAGGAAGAGCAATGTATACAGCATGTGTAAAAACATATTGGGGCTAGGATATATGTATACTAGGCATACCGGCGACAACGCCCAGTTGTGCCGGTAGTGAAGTACGATTATAGCATATAGCATTTCAGTCGGATACAGTCAGTCGATGGATTTACATAGTTTCGTTCGTAGAGGAATCACAAACTAGTCAGCGGCGATTCGATTGGTGGGGAGAAATACGAAACTAGTCTTTGACTGATTTTACAACATCTCATTGGCTCTGATTAGTCTGTGATTTCTCTACGAACAAAGCTCATGTCTTTATCTAAGCATCACACGCTTCGTAAATACATATTTACCAAATAAGAATTCAAAATACTTCTGCGAGTTTTCTTATACTGCTTATTCAACGCAGTAGGAAAGTAAAAGTACAATTCTAATTAAACATTAATTCTTAGTAAATTATTCTATAGATTTACTACGTAAATAAAAAATATGCAATGATTCAAATTCATTTATTATAAAAATTTAATTGGAATGTAAATTATTATTTGAATTATAAATTACGAAGAATTTGTTTTGGTTTTCATAATACCGTTCCAGAACAGTTTTATAATCACCCATAATTGCGTTGTATACGCAATATAATAAAACTGGCAGAAGTATTTTGAATTCTTATTTGGTAAATATGTATTTACGAAGCGTGTGATGCTTCGATAAATATATGTACAGTGCCTGACAGAATTAATGTCTCCCCCATTAAACACTAAGTATCAAAACTACCTACCTTCTTTCTGCCGGGCAACGTCTTTTTCAGGTATAGGAAAGAAGAGTATAATACAGGCATTGTAATCTTTGAATGTAAATAAAGTAAAAGTAAACAAGTTATATCTGCAAGATAAATATATGACTATTATTATTCTTATTTTAACGTTTTAAATATAATTAACATAATTTTAAATCTTGTTTAAAAAACCTTTTATTCAAGTAAAATCACAGTTCTATCAGATACCATAAAGATTCATAGATGTTAAAAATGTTTTAATGTATGCAACCAATACATACACTATATACTAGTCTATAATAATTGATATAATGCCTAGTA
The DNA here is from genome assembly GCA_963170755.1 of Amphimallon solstitiale. NCBI lineage: Eukaryota > Metazoa > Arthropoda > Insecta > Coleoptera > Scarabaeidae > Amphimallon > Amphimallon solstitiale. The sequence continues at coordinate 48,759,587 of OY720679.1, forward strand.
ACTGAAAAGATAAAACGTTTTACTTGTAATGGGACAATATTTGATGTATTTATTATAGGTATAATAACCATTGTTATTTTCTGTTTCTGTGATTCACCGTTTTATGTAAATAAAATACTTAGATTTCTAATTTCTAATAAGGGAATGAATGGAAAGTATAAAATATTAAACACAGGCTTTGGAAAATTATCAAATAAACAGACGGAGAGGTGTTTGTTATTGCTTCTATACTTCAGCTGTGGTTCTGATTTTGTTACTATTGCAAGTGCTTAAGAAAAATTGAAAATAATGCCTCGAGGACAGCATGAAAAAGACTCTACCTCGGAAATAACAGGAAAGATAATAGCAATGAGAGAGCTAGGAGAAACAAAACGGGAAATAGCGAAGGAAGTTGGACTATCTGTAAGTACTAACTTTCATAAATTCAAAATTCATTTTAAGACATTGGCTATATATATCTGACATAAAGTAATTTCGTAAAATATATTTCTAATTATCTGTTCCTGAATTTTCAATGGTCACTTAAAAACTGCTAAGTTTTCAGAGTCTATTATACAATAGTGAGCAAATATAATTTCAATTCGATTCGTAATAACGCTTTCAATCAATTACTTTTCTTAGGTTTTTTTTTATATCCACAAATGTTTTTCTTTTCATTTATCTGCATGTTCCTGTATTAACGGGATATTTACTATGGATAATCATTTTTTGCCAAACGTGCGCTATGGAAGGGAAAACATACTTCTTAACATGTATATAATGTAATATACATAATGTTCTAAATGTTCTTATCTTATAATATTGATTGTAGACCGACGTTTTGTCATCAATCGTATAGGACATCTTCAGGGTCTTCTTTTGTTACTACTGCATCTGCTGCTACACAGTGACTGTGCCCTATATAAACCCTCCCAAAGCAGATAGTTCCATAGTATTGGTGACGAAACGTCGATAGACGAAGCCATGCAGTCCGGAAACTAAGAAAAGAATACGGAGAAAGACCGTGGAAGCCAGATTTATTTTGTTTTCTTAATTAGTTATATGATATATTTTTTGAAGTGGTTTACTTAATCATTTTCGGAATTTATTTGTTTCATTCTTATTTTTTAGATTATATTATTTATTAGTTGTATTTCTTTAGTTCGTTATTATTAGAACTGTTTCTTGTGTTTTCGATTTTTTTAATACATTTTTCATTTTATTGTAATATTTGAGTTTTTATCGCACGTACTTTCTTAATTTGACACTTATATGTATTCACTGCATACATTAAAAACGTTTCTATAATTTTATAATATTTTTTCATAATTTGTATCGAACAAAACAGTGACAATTTGCTACATTTTTTAATTTTAAAAAGCCTGCTAATTAACAAGAATGACAATGATTATTATAGCTATAATAAATAAAACAACTATAATACTGAAACGTTGAAATAAGAATAATTAAAGTTCATTATGTGTTTATTATCTATTTATATCATCCCACATATCCACTATTCGTGAAAATGCTAAAATAGTTTCTCATATATTTGCTGATATTTAAACTTGTTTACTTTTACTTGTTATATTTACAGTCAAAGATTACCATGCGTATATTATACTCCTTTTTCGCATAACTGAAAAATACCGATACGGGTTGCCAGACGAAAACAAGGTATGTAGTTTTGATGTTTACGTGTTTTATGGGGGAGACATTAATTCTGTCAGGCACTGTACATCCATCGACTGACTATGCGATTGAAATATAATCGTACTTCACTACGGCTACGACCTGGGCGTTGTTGCCGGTATGCACAGTATACATATATCCTATCCCCAATATGTTTTTACACATGCTGTATAGTCTTACATCTCTCCGACAAGAAACCTTTTGTGTACTACTCAAACGAGTATATTCAGCACTAAGATTATTTCTGTTTCTGGTGTTGCATTCTTGAAAAGTGGCACAAGTACCAAAAGAATAAATGTTAGCTTTCATGTATAATAAGCAATTAAGATTATTCAGAATAGGAAATGTTAAGATTTTTAAATTCGAAAATGCCAGTCGACAGACACGGAATGCCAGTAATTTAATACCTTCACCGCCTTGCTCTGTCGACAATAAATCCTGTGCCGCGACTAACTATGGCCCCACAACACAATCCCATAAGATATCACCGATTGACACAATGAGAAATACGCACCCTAACAACGTCCCAAGATACTGATGAAGATAGATTTCTTAATGAAATATCACTTTCACCAGTTTATTTGCCATATGCTCGCATTGTGGTCCCCACTTAAGTTCAGTATCCAATACAAAATACCTGACTCCATCCACAACATTAATTCCGATGCCACTTTTCACGGAAAATATCATCGTGATTGTTTTACTAGTATTAAGCGATAAACCATTTTGTGTAAACCATAGACCTCCGCATCATTACGAGGCATCGAGATCCTAGACACATCAGCCGCGGACATAACCAGTAAGGCAGCATCGTCCGCGGAAACTCCTAGTCTTATCAGTCTTAGGCCGGGTGTCCACCGGATCGGACCGACCACAATCGGAACGATTTGCGTCGGCCGATAAAGATTGTGCAAATATATTTCTATTGAAACCTGTCCACTAACACAATTCACGTCGTACGCGATCGTACCCGACTACTGTCGGACCTGAGCAGTCGGATAAGACGCTGCATGCAAGATCATTATCACTGGTTTGTCGCGACTCATAACCGTACATAACCTACAATTTTTACAATTTCAAAATATATAGGATGGCGGACGATGAATTAAAGGACGAATTAAAGTTAAACATTGATTTGTGCGTCGAAGTAGAAAAACACCCGTGCTTATACGATATAACACGAGATGATCATTCGAAGCGACAAATTTTGGAGAAAGCCTGGGCCGGAATTAGTGGAAAAGTGGGATTATCAGGTAAACAATGCATCTTATTTTTATTATGTATTTATATACACATTGACATTATTTATTGAACTTTGAGGTAAAATTTTAAAGAGTAAATACTAGTATTCTCGGTCCACACAGTATTTCCATTGCCAGCCGATAGCCCCTTCTTCACTTACAAAATAGTGAGCAAGGTAATCACGGTACGAAACTGGCCGTTGACTATCTAAATAAAAATCTCTTGGTTCCATGTATGCTGGCCTCGTATTTTCTGCTTCTTCTCGATTTTCTTCTTCTACGTAAGCACGACCTTCTCTTTTCCGTACAAAATTATGCAGAATGCAACACGCTTTTATAATGTTTTCTATGCTTTCTCTACTGGGAGTCACAATGCAAGATTTCAAGATTTGGAACTTCTGGCTCATCATACCGAAAGCACACTCCACAACTTTACGAGCACGGTTCAGTCGGTAATTGAATATTCGCCTTATGTTAGTCAATGCTCGTTGTTTATATGGCGTCAAAAGCCTAGTTTTCAGTGGAAACGCTTCGTCACCGATGAAATAGAATGGAAACTGTGTGGTGTTTTTATCTTTTGGTAAGGTTTTATTATTAGGTATTTCCAAGCCTTCTTTATCTATCCAATTTCCAAGCCTAGACTGACGGAAAATTCCCCCATCACTCATCCTTCCATAGAATCCAGTTTCAACAGAAATAAAGTTTCCATCCGCATCTGCACATGCCAACAGAACAATAGAATGATAATTCTTATAGTTGTAATCTAGCGAACCGGCATGTGGGAGTTTCTGAATTCGGATATGTTTCCCATCTATACTGCCAACGCAGTTGGGAGAATCCCAAAGTATCTGAAATTTATCCGCAATATTTTGCCCCATATTTTTATCAGGTGTAGGCATGTACTTGGCGTAAAGGACATCCCATATAGCCTTCACAGTTGATGAAATTATGCTAGATACGGTTTTGTGTCCTCGAACGAAGTATAAAGCTAGAGAGGACATAGATGCTCCTGTCCCCAGGTACCTTAAAATAACAGAAATTTATGTAAAAAAGTAGAAAATAAACTGAATTGATGTTTAAGACATGTTTTTTTTTTACTTTTAGCCGAAGCCTGCAAAAAACGTTGGGCGAATTTGAGAACTGTGTTCGTTCGAAGGAGATCAAAGCCTCCAAAAAGCGGTTCAGGTTTAAAAAGGAGTATTACTTGAACAGGTATATGCAGTTTATTATACCACACACTAAGCTAGCTGTCGAATCTACTGGAAGTAATTTGCCGCCTGTTCCTAGAGAACACTCTGACCGCAAAAAGCAGCCATCGACACTAGAAGAAGGACTGTCATCTGAAAGTCAAGACACCAACAGGGATGTAGATGGAGATGATGATTTAGTCAGTTTAGACGTACAAGAGTCTCAGAATGACGAGACAGATCACAACCGACCAACAATTAATCCAGAATCTCGTCAATATTCTAGTAAAAGAGAAAAACCTTTAGGCTCGGTTGACCGAGCCTTTTTAGAGTACTTCCACTCCAGGCGACAAAAACGGAATCTTGATTCAGAAAATCCGCGAAAGTGTTTTTTGTTGAGTTTACAGCCAGAACTCGATCAACTGCCTGAATATCAATTTAAAGTGTTCAAAAGGCGCGTTCTTGCACTTCTGGATGAGCTTGATATGTCACGTCCTAATTCATCTTCGAGCATGGCATCCCATGACGAATGGGGAGACCGCTGTCTAGCTATGACTCCTAATATCCCGTCCAGATTGGACAATACACATGAGAGTACTCATTCACCGGTGGAACAGATGCAGTATGATGCAGGGAGTGAACCGAAAAAGGGTCAAGACCTCGAAACGCTAGTATATCGGTTTTTGCCTTAAAGTCATTACTTAATGTAAACTTTGAATATTTTACTTTAAATAAAACTATTTAAATATTTTTACCTTAATGTTATAAGAAGCCTTTCTTCAACAGTAATACATTTCCTGTAGTTAGTATCTCTTTTGCAAATTTTTGGACCCACAAGTTTCGACAAAAGCCGAAAGCTGGCTTTGGACATGCGATACATAGATTTAAACTTGCTTTCGTGATTTGCAAGTTCACGGGCACATATGAAAGCACCTTTATTTTCATTATTTTGTAGGGATGTACCCAAAACTTGTGACGACGTTTTCTTCTTCGCCTGTAGTACGCAAACATAATAATTCTTTCGTCTTCACTGGACGACATATTACACGAGACTGAACAGAAGAATCCGACCCGAACTAGTGGACATGTACACGCAATTTCGGTCTGCACGATCAATTTTTTGCACGACTATTGATCTGGCCGATTACAGTCGGTCCGATCCGGTGGACACCCGGCCTTAGTATTTTTTGTAAAATCATTAATATAAATCAGAAATAAAACTCGTCCCAATATAGAACCCTGTGGCACGTAACTATCTGACGTCTGTTACTTAGATACGACCGGATATACCGCAAAGATAATTTATCTAAATTATATAGTTTAAGCTTATGCAGAAAAATTTTGGGATCGACGCAATCAACGCTTTATTGATATCGCAAAAGGTAGCTGCACAGTATTCTCCATTCTCAAAACTGGTTCGTGCAAACCAGTGAATTTTTTTCGAACGCTTTATTCTTAATTATTTTCACAAATATTTTTTACATTACTGGGAGAATAGAAATTCATCTATACTTTTCAAACCTCATTGATATCTAGTCCCTTACGCAGCGGAATAACGGAGACAAGGTAATAGGCACAATAATCTCGGTTTTTTACTAATTTTAATACATTCGAAATTTAGACCGTACACATCTCTTGTATTCGATGGCTTCAGAGAATTAATTACATTGCGCACTTCATTGTACGAAACGTCATCCAATCTAATGAAAGGGATCGCCAGCCACAGAATTGCTCAGCAATATACAACAGTATGTACATTGAAAGAACTTGTTAAAGTTCTCTGGAGTCAATGAGCATTCATTTCTTCTATCGATTTAATCATTTAATTTCTGATTTGAACTGATAAGCAACCACATTGCTTTGACCTTGCACTTACATATTGCTTCTTATAATTTTCACTGTTCGGTGCGATAAACCTTATATATATACAGGGTGAGTCATCTAAGCGGGTAAGGCCGATAATGCCTTTATGAGTAAAGATATTTCGAAACGGTTTTTCCTTGTGATAGCTGTTCATTAGGATCACATTTAAAAAATATTTTGTATTATACAGAGTGTTCCATAACTTGGTGGCTAACCATAGTTATAGTTTTTTAAATGGAACAACCTATATATTATTGCATTTTTGTATTCCCCGTATAATTTTTAGTCAAAAAGTAATAAGATAGTATAGGCCTAAAGTGTAAAGTTTTTGACTTATTCCCATTTTTCTGAAAAATTCAATGTTTGTATAAAATTATATTTCTCGAAAACGACATATTGATGGACAAATTTTTTTGCAGTATTGTTTACAATAAGAGGTCCTAATAGAAGCATGTTTTATTTTTTTACAGTTACTAACTGCATGTGCAGGAAACTGGATTAAAATTAGATGACACGTTTTTGTATAAAAGTCATTTTTTTAAATGGAACACCCTGTATATCAGTTCATTTTTGAATTGTTTATTAAATTTCACATCAAAAACGTGTAAGACGTTAATACTTTAAATGTGGCTATTACTGAGCTATCTTTTTGATATAATTTTGTCAGTTTTGTGGTTTTAATTAATATAGTATAGTACTGACAAAATTATATCAAAAAGAGACAATAGCTCAGTAATACTCACTTTTAAAGTATTAACATATTTTGATGTGAAATTTAATAAGGAATTCAAAAATGAACTTATATACAGGGTGTTCCATTTGAAAAAATTTACTTTTTTGCAAAAGCTAACAAAAGCATATCAAAAAACGACAGTAGCTCAGTAATAGTCACATTTAAAGTATTAACGTCTTACATGTTTTTGATTTGAAATTTAATAAACAATTCAAAAATGAACTGATATACAGGGTGTTCCATTTAAAAAAATTGACTTTTATACAAAAACGTGTCGTTGTCAATTTTAATTCAATTTCCTGCACATGCAGTTAGTAACTGTAAAAAAAGAAAACATGCTTCTATTAGGACCTCTTATTGTAAACAGTACTGCAAAAAATTTTGTCCATCTAATACGTCGGTTTCGAGAAATATAATTTTATACAAACATTGAATTTTTTAGAAAAATGGGAATAAGTCAAAAACTTTACACTTTAGGCCTATACTATCTCATTCCTTTTGACTAAAAATTATACGGAGAATACAAAAATGCAAAAATATATAGGGTGTTCCATTTAAAAAACTGTAACTATGGTTAGCCACCAAGTTATGGAACACTCTGTATAATACAAAATATTTTTAAAATGTGCTCCTAATGAGCAGCTACCACAGGGAAAAAACCGCTTCGAAATATCTTTACTCATAAAGGCATAATCGGCCTTACCCGCTTAGATGACTCACCATGTATATACAGGGTCCGACAACGTAGCGGGGACGGAAGATTACATGCTTATTTGAAAGTTAGTCAAATATTTAGTCATCGGATATTCTTGCGGACCATCAAGCGCACGTTTTAAAAATATTTTTGTTTATACAGGGTGTTCCAGATGGAAATGCCAGACTAAAATTGCTTTTTTTTAATTGGAACCCCCTGTACATTAATAGATAAACTGATCCTCGCTTGAAAGCTGGTTACATCGATATAATGCTGTATGGGTTTAAAGTTGATAGTTTTTGTGTTAATAATTATTTTACTTGATAAATTAATACATTTCAGTAGGCTATTCTGCATAAGGGAAAACAAAAGATCCGAAACCAACAGAATAGAATATTTTTACTAGTATTGAGTTTCGTTGCTATGTGAAATAAATTCTGTAACTGTTCGCGTTATACGGAGTGTTCACAATTTCGCAAAATCGAAGAAATTCGTAATTTTTAAATGGAACAACCTGTATATTTTCAGCTCATTAAAAAGCCCTTTTACTACGCTTTCTATTGATACCTCATTTAATGCACCTAGGATAGATCATTTCCTAATTATTTCTTTTTAAATTTGAATTAATGAAAAATGCTTGTCTTTTTAGTAGCTAATTTGCACTTTAAAACCTTCTGTAAGGTCGGATATTCAACAAATAATCCATAAATGGTCTATAACAAGAAGAAACCCCATTTAGTATGAGAAACAGTTGGTTTTCATTCAGCGGTGAAAGCAAACATTAAATTAATATAAAGTACCGCGCGATCATTTAAATTCTAAATTAGAGCAGGCTGTGAAATTTAAATTAAGTTGGTATATAAGTACTAATTTACAATTTGAATTGTCAAAGTGACGTTTCAAAATGTTAATTAATCAATAATTGACATTCTGGACAACCTAATAAAAAAAATCCCGCCTGCTATAATTTAGAATTTAAATGATCGCGTGGTAATATAGCATTTTTAATAGATTCACTGCTCATCAAGTTATCTGGTGTCAGTTTTAAGCTTGTATACATAATAACCAAGTTGTCAAAAATTTCGTTGAATGTTACACAGTATTTGGTTCAGTGTTTAAAAGAAATTGCTATAATGAGTAATTTTAGTATTCGAGAAATGGTTAATATGATATTTATTCTTGGTGAGTGTACAAGAAATTGTCTCCTAGCAAGTAGAGTATATGCAGAGAGATTTCCAAACCTTTAAAGAAAGCCAAGACCGGAAGCATTTAAAAAGTTGTTAGAGAGATTTATAGAAACTGGTAGTGTAACCTACAAGAAGATAGAAATAAATAAACCGGTAATCAATGAACAAAGCGAACTGGCCCTATTATTAACAATACAGGAAAATCCACATATAAGTATAGACGGTATTTCAAAGATAACAGCTATTGAAGAAAGGAGCGTACGGAGAATTTTAAGAGGTCATAAGTATCATCCGTACCATATGGAATTAAATCAGGAATTGCATGGTGATGATTTTATTAAAAGAACATACTTTTGTGGTTGGTTGTTAAATAAAATGCAAGAAATGCTAAATATTGTAACAAAGATTTTGTTTAGTGATGAAGCTACTTTCAAAAGTAATGGCGCGGTAAATGAACATAACATGCATTATTATACAACAGAAAACCCGCATTGGATACGTCATGTAGACAATCAGAATAGATGGTCCCTTAACGTCTGGGGAGGTATACTTGGCCCATATATCATTGGGCAGCACTTTTTCGATGCAACCGTTACAGGCAATTCGTATTTGCATTTCTGCAAAACGATCTGCCTAATTTACTTGAGCATGTGGATGCTAACACCCGACAAATTTTCTGGTTTCCACACGATGGTGCACCTGCTCATTATAGCCTTAACGTTAGTTAGGGAGTTTCTAGGGCGATGGAAGGAAGACAAATGGATAGGACGAGGTGGTCCAATCGCTTGGCCTCCACGATGTCCAGATCTTACTGTATTAGACTTCTACTTTTGGGGATATGTCAAGGCTCTGGTTTATGTGGAAGTTCCTACAACAAGGGAAAATATTATGGAACGCATAAGAGAGGCATTTAGAAATGTTCGCCAAGAAACATTACAGCATGTTCAGCAGAAAGTTATCTTTGATTTATTTGCATTTACAATTTACATTTCCTTTATTTTTGATTTACTGTGCTATAACTTTCGTTAATTAAAATTTCTGTTGTTGTTTATAATTAGTATTTATTTTAAATAGCGCAAACTTTTAATACTACTGCTGAGTGAAAACCAACTGTTTCTCATACTAAATGCGGTTTCTTCTTGTTATAGACCATTTATGGATTATTTGTTGAATATCCGACCTTACAGAAGGTTTAAAGTGCAAATTAGCTACTAAAAATACATGCATTTTTCATTAATTCAACTTTAAAAAGAAATAATTAGCAAATGATCTATTCTAGGTGTATTAGATGAGGTATCAATAGAAAGCATAGTAAAAGGGCTTTTTAATGAGCTGAAATTATACAGGATGTTCCATTTAAAAATTACGAGATTTCTTCGATTTTGCGAAATTGTGAACACTCTGTATAACGCGAACAGTTACAGAATTTATTTCACGTAGCAACTAAACTCAATACTAGTAAAAAATATTCTATTCTATTGGTTTCGGATCTTTTGTTTTTCCTTATACAGAATAGCCTACTGAAATGTATAAATTTATCAAGTAAAATAATTATTAACACAGAAACTATCAACTTTAGACCCATACAGCATTATATCGATGTAACCAATTTTCAAGCGCGGATCATTTTATCTATTAATATACAGGCTGTTCCATTTTAAAAAAAAAAAGCAACTTTAGTCTGGCATTTCCATCTGGAACACCCTGTATAAACCAAAATATTTTTAAAACGTGCGCTTCGTTGCCGGACCCTCTATATACAAGTGTCCACAAAAATAACGCCCCAGCTCGTAGCACCTTTATTTGAAATCTGATTGTAACAATCGATATACCAAATTAAGCGACTTAAAAAGTACTATCAGAGAAATATCAAATTTTATTTTTAGTTACTCGGTTCGTCAAGGGTGGATAAACTTTTTTATGTTAAATGGCCACCTGCTACTGTTTTCACATAATTTGATAGATTTTTTTTCTGAATTCAATGATGTAGCACAATACAGTTTTTTGTTTTATTTCAAGTTGTTAGAAAATAATAGTTATTTATTATACAAGGGAAAAACGTATTAGATTTTAGTTCGAGGTAAGGTTTATCTCCCGACGCGAAGCGGAGGGAGATAAATTACTGAGAGCTAATATCTAATTTTTTCCCCGTGTATAATACACTATTTTTTTCTGTGACGGGAAAAACGACGATTTAATATTGAAAAAAACACGTAAATACTTTTAAAAAAATCAATCGATGTGACATTTCAAGTGACATTACACCTGCGTTGCTACGGAAACCTGCCAATTTAAGCGGGCAAAAAGTAGAACTTTTTTCCCATGGGCAAAAAGGAACACTTTACGCCCGCGTTGATAAAGTGACATTTTATTACCTGTCAAGAAGGATAAAATGTCAACTTTTTTCCCATCACAGAAAGAAAAACATTGTGTTTAAATGTACTATCACTTTCCAATAATCATCTCACCCTTAAAGAGACCGGTACTGTAACCATGACAAATATAGTATGGAGTTGTGTCAACCATAATATATCTAAAATTAAAAAGCTTTGATGGCACCTTACATTAAATAGAAACGTTCTCACATTCAAGGTATTTTCAATAAAACAACCGTTTAATAATACAATGCTATAATTTTTTAAATTTTTCATTGAAATAAACTTATTTTAACAAAAAAGTTAATGGGAATGCTCAAACTGGACACCGTCCCTTTCAAGGCACTGTCAGCACCTGGATATCACACCTAACGTAGCATTCATTAAAACTTCTCGAGACATTTCCTGACATGCGTCAATTATTCGATTTCGCAAAACTTCGACTGTATCAGGAGGTGTGGCATAAACAGTATCTCGCAAATAGCCCCAGCAGAAAAAATCCATCGGGGTCAGATCACAAGAACGAGCTGGCCACAAAATAGATCCGTATGTTCTCATCCAACGATATCCAAATTCTCTATTCAAAAACTCTCTATTGGTTATGGCGTTGTGTGGAGTAGCTCCATGTTGTTGAAAAACAAATTATTTATTTATTTGTCCGTCTTGGTATGCGTCACTTTCTAGAAGGTAAGTATACCCTTTGTCGTTTTACATTAATCAACCTGGCAATGTTATTAATTTTTTTTTACCTGAAGAAGGGTTCTCTAGGTCCTCAGGGTCGGGAAAGTACTCCTTATCAACAACAGAATCGTCCGAATCATCAAATACCAGTTTAACTGGCTGTTCTAGAACCAAGGATCGAAACAAAAATGTTATGAAAGCAATAGTATTGTTTTTATGGTAGCAGATTACCTTCAACATGCTCTGAAATATCAGTATTCTGTAATGCTTGATTCCATGTATCAGCTTCATTAGGTAGATTCGAATTTAACGCTAAATTTAGTATTTTTTTCCCTCTGGAAACCATTTTACACCTACAGGCTTCTGTTTGTTATGCACATTCAAAACACTAAAAAGGCAGTGCTGAACAACGATTTTGAATATGGTTTTACAGGTTATGCTTCACGTAAACCGCCGGGTTGATTAGAATATGAGTAGCTAACTACATAGAGCGGGAAAACTTATCCAATAAGGTGGCAGTTCCAAAAGTGGCTATGTGCTTTTGAACGCATATGGAACCAACGAATATGCTTATTCTGTAGATAGATACTGTTGTTCTTTTACTTTATGGCGGCAATTTTAAAATTCCTGTAAATAGCCCTATTTGGAACTATACTCTAAATTATTTTATGATTTACTGTGTATTATAGATAGCCCAAAATTGAGAAAATTGTAGTTAGCCACTTTTGGAACAAGACCATCGATATAATAATTCTTTATATTTCTATGTTATTAGCATTAAAATGTATAAAACTTTTTGCAATCTTAAAGTGCTTGTTACAATTTAGGCATGTAACAACCTAACTATTTTTGTTGTTAAGTAATTGAAACTTGTCTTAGCAATGTCAAACTACCACACAAATGAAATACGTACATATATATTTATATATTAACATTTAATATTAATATATTAGTAAGCGTTGAATAATTATAAATGTTACTTTTTTATCAAGATAATGTTTATATTCTCGTTAATAAACGTCAGCTGAACACATCCTAACGCAATCAATACTGTTTTGGCAATACTGAGATCAGAAAACACATTGGCGGCCTCGTGCTTAGGATGGCCGGGCACTGGAGATACGGTCGAATCGTCCCAGGTGTATGTAGATTCTAATATCACGACGAGTTATTTCTCTCTATCGGCGTAAAGGTGAAGTAATAACATCATTAAACATATTACACATACTAGATGGCTCCAATAGACTTGACATGTATTAACTCAAGCTTTAGGGAGTATTCTGTATTTGGTTTTTCTGGTCCTATCCATTGATCTATTACCATTACCGTTTTCTTAGTATTGCTTCAATATTTCTTTCTACCTAATATTATATTTATTCCTATATAGGTACATATTCGCAGTTTTCTACTACAGTAGCTTTCCACATTGCACCTACATCAGCCAAAAATAGTTATTATTGCTGTTTTACTATTATATTTTCGTACTCACCGTATTATCTTTAGTGAGTTGAAGGCTTTACCAACTATATTAATTCTATGAATTATATCTATCTTATTGTATTCAATGGTATTTACTGTACTTCTTAAGGAATGTTATTCTATCGTTTCTTCTACTTTTACTTTCTTATACGTAGTATAAGGAAGTATTGTGATGATGAAAATTTTCGACCTCGAGATTTTTGCAGATGTCCACGTTTTGAAGTCCCCTGATACCAAAAAAGTGTTTTTTAAAAAATGTTTCTCTCTGTGTCTGTGTGTGTGTCTGTGTGTGTGTCCGTGTGTGTGTGACCACGACATCGCTCAAACCGCTGTAGGTATCTATTCTAAATTTTGCATTTAGTAGTATAATCTCCCTCTTGAGAACTGATTAGATTTTCAGCAAAATCGGCCGACCGAAAGTAGTAGTTTACTTCAGTGAAAAAATCGACTTTTGCTAATATTTTGTCAACTACTCAGTTTAGACAAATTTGTAAAGAATTCATATGTACTTAAAATTGAAATTGCGAACAATTTTATTAAAAAAGTTTTTCGAAATTCTTACCGGAAGTAGGTCTTTTACTCTTATCGAAAATCAGTTTTTTGCAAATATTTTGCAAGTCATGCTTTTTAGACAAGTACGTTACGAGTATAAAAGTATTTAGAACTTAATTTTCAATACCTTTTGTATTAAAGAAAAATCAAAATTCGGACCGGAACTAACACTTTTACTCTTACCGAATAACAATTTTTTGCAAATATGTCGTAAATTATGCAATCTATATATATTTATGAAGAGTACAAAAGTATTTAGAGTTGCATTTGGAATATTTTTTGTATAAATGAAATTTCAAAATTCGGACCGGAAGTAACACTTTCATACGTATAAGAAAGTCGTGTGGTGGCCACACCTCATTTTTTACTTTCTTAAACCTAGTGTGCGGAAGTATTGTGATGATGAACATTTGAAAATTCTCGGACTTTTTTGAGATCTGATTAGATTTTCAGTATAATCGGTAGACCGGAAGTAGTAGATTAAATTATGCATTCTATACAGATTTATCTGAAATACAAAAGTATTTAGAGCTCGACTTGGAACAATTTTTTTACATAAAAAATTTACTCTTATCGAATAGAGTTTTTTGCAAATATTTCTCAAATTATGTTTCTATAGGGATTTATTACGAGAATAAAAGTACTTTGATCTGAATTTGGTATAACTTCTATATAAAACAATGTTCAAAATTCGGTCCGGAAGTAACACTTTTACTCAGAGGTTTATTTTATTAAGGAATACAGTATTTAAGTTTAATTTGGGACAACTTCTGTAGACATTTTGGAACGCACATCCGTATAAGATAGTTGTGTGGTGCCCATAAAATATTTGTTATTTTGCTGACATAGCAAAGAAGAATAAACATAATAAAAACCATAAAGCTAAATAGTGTAATGAAATAAGTCCACAAAAGAAAAGTAAACATCGGCGCGACGCACCGTAAATAAGTCATAAATCATCTACACATATGTACTGCGTAAGCGACAGAAAGTCTGGTTTTTCTCTCGGGCTATCGAGAATGAAGCGAGAGGTTTTGCGTATATTTCTAGAGTCTTTATATGACGTAATAAAAGTGGTCGGTGCCCAGAAAGAATTAATTCATTCAGTAATATTCGGACAGTGCAAATAAACATAAATATAGTGAATGGTGCAGTGTTATAATTCTAGAAATACATAAATATTACAAACATAAATTAGTAGTGATAGAAATAAATACATGTGTTAATTTAGATTGTGTAGTTTTAAGTGCGATACATTTATTTTACAGTGCTATCGAGAAAGATTGTAGACCACGTGATCAGTAATTTTCTAAAATCTGGTGATTTTCGTGTTCATACGTTTATGAGATTCGCGTATCGCTAGTATTTGACAGTAGCGTACATTTTATTCACAAATACTGCTGTCATTATTGACACTTTTAACCATATTTTACATAAAACATTCAATACTACCAACTGCTGTTAATTGGGTTGCCTAATTTGGTAGTCACGTGGTCTACAGGAATTGTTGATATCTCTGTATATTTTTTATGATGTGATTAGTTTTAAGTGTGTAAATATACAGCTGTTTCAAAATATTTGCACGAGTTGTTTATTTCGACCCCGAAAACGCAACAATTGTTATATTATAGAAGTAATTCTGCATGTTCCTTAGAAAGTGAAAGCAGTCCTTGGTGATGTGTTTAGAGGTAAGAGGGAGGATTTATTTTACACTGATATACTAGGTAAGATGAAAACATATTTGGAACAAATGGTTTTTTGCTTTTCAAAATATTTGCCATTAAGATTTATACACTTTGCACTTTTTCACTCTGAAGTTGATATCTAAAAAAAATAATTTTTGAAAGTTTCAGTAGCTTCGGGAAGAGAAAAAAATCATAGTCGAAAAATCACGTGAATACGGACAATGGGACATTCTTGCTAGGTATCCTCCTTAGAATAATCTATAGCTTGTACTGCTTCTGTGAGATCCTGGCATTATCATGATAAAGAATTATGCGACGTTTTCCCTTGTATGAAAATACATGTTCAATTTTTTCTGGATTTAGACAAAGCTTCTTGTTTGGAAACCATATTAGGTTGAATATTGAGAATATCATTTGGAAGTCTTTCAATTTGTTCAACGTCGTTAAAATATATCGCCAAAAGTATTGGAGTCAAAACCTTGAGGAAGTATTTTTCATATAATTAAACTTTCACTATCGATTGCAATAATTACATAATCAGTTTTGGGAGGTCCTGTGGATGTTTCAGGCAAAAATTAATATGCAAATGCTTTCGCTAGCAAGTTTGAGCTATTGTATGCAGACCTTGTCGTTAAAAAGGTGGAAATTGTACAATATCTATAAATATTTAAAATTAGGAGCAATTTAAATGATAAAGTTCGTGTAGAATTAACCATCATTACAACTTAACTTATCTAGTGAACTTGTTTACGAGTACAATCACGTGTTAAATAAACGATAATAAAAGTGACAGTGGAGTGTAATATAGGTCGTACACGCAGTTGTTTTGCTTTTGCATTGTCACCTACTGAAGAAAGTTATATAGGTGACTTTGCTTGTTCTGAAATTTTACACGCACTTATCATTAACGCAGAATTTGAATTTTTCTGATAACTGAAGTCTAGTTTCATCACATTACATTAACAGTGCCTGGCTAAATGTTTATATGTATACTATATATAGTAGAGATTGTGTTCGTGAATTTTCGTTACTCCCGCATTTTGTAATACAGCAAACTATAACGCCGCGGCATCAGTATTATTTTAGACTGAATCCAGTAGTCTGTTCGCAGGCAAAGACGGTCGAGGCGCTTTGTTATACATATATTCATTAGGAAAGTGTTTTTCTTTATTTCTGTTCGCTTCTTGCCGTTTTCGCATTCATCATGCGGAATGATAGCGAGTTTAATTAAACTAATTCAGCGGAATTAATTAAATACTGTGCGTGGGTTTTAGTGCTGCAGGTGTAACTGGTTTCTATCATTTATAATATTTGCTATATTGTGAACACATTCATGATAACAAATCCGTTATTCTGGACTGTATGAAAGCGATGAGGTAGGATGACTTGAATTTCTTTTATGTGCTGCTTAATATGAGCGGAGATCCAAAGAAATAAAATTAAATGAGGATATACTTAATATTGAGATATGTACGCTAAAATCTTTACTTTCATCTCCAACTTAAATATCTGGCATTGTTTAACTACATACTTCTATATATTGTATGTATTACTAAGTTGATGAAAACACTTCGTAAATGTCAAATGGCATTAAAGAAATTAAATATCTGTGAGTTATTCTGTTTTGTGAATAATTTCAGTTGCGATTTTGTACATATTTGTTTCGAGCTAAATTGTAGACATAGAAAAATGAAGAAACAATAAATCTTCCATGCTTTTCTTGATTTTCCTGAATCTTCGCACTAGCCCATAGATCTAATTATTTTTGAAGAATATTGGTAAATATTTAGTGAATATTCTCTAAATACGATTCCAGTTTTGAATTAAAAAAGTTTTTTACGGATGGCCAATAATGGTTATTGTTTAGATTCGAATATTTACAGTTAATTATTTTATATCTAAGAATAGTTGCTTCATTTATATTTGTCTCAAAAAATAAACTCAAGTAGGATAATGTAAGCTCAGAAAATTTACGATTTGAAAGCAAATTGTCAGGGTTTTTTGCAGTTTTTGTGCAAAACTTTTTTTATGTATCCGAAGCCATGTTTTGTTATTAATTTTTCAACTTTGAATCGAATGCTCTGTAAAGTTAAAACAAATATACATATTTTGGTTTCGAATTGCTTGCACGTGCGGTTTGAACATAATCTACTTATTAAAAATATGATCGGCCTTTCGTGTATTAAATATTGCTTATCGTTAATTTTGACAACAATATACTTTCCTTTTTTTATGTCCCAAAAATATCAATATTCTGTTGAAACAGCCAGCATGATAATAAAAAAAAAATATGTTATAGTAAGAATACTGGGCGCAAAATAATTAACAATGACGACTTCATAAGGCTTACAGAATAGAAAATAGAAACATTTATGAAAGAAGAAAGTATTGTGAAATTCTGCACGTCACTAAGGACCGAATGGTCCAGGATATATTCATAAGAAAGAAACAAACGAGTCTGGATGAAAACTGACTGGAGGCTAGTGGTGCCAGGTCTACTGATTTTTCGGTAGATCTACCAATTTTACTTTCTTATACGTAGTATAAGGAAGTATTGTGATGATGAAAATTTTCGACCTCGAGATTTTTGCAGATGTCCACGTTTTGAGGTCCCCTGATACTAAAAAAGTGGTTTTTAAAAAATGTCTGTGTGTCTGTCTGTGTGTGTGTGTGTGTGTCTGTCTGTCTGTGTGTGTGTGTGTGTGTGTGTGTGTGTGTGTGACCACGATAGCGGTCAAACCGCTATAGGTATCAACTTCAAATTTTATATTTACGAATATAATCTCCCTCTTGAGAACTGATTAGATTTTGAGCAAAATCGGCATACCGGAAGTAGTAGTTTACTTCAGTGAAAAAATCGAATTTTGCAAATATTTCGTCAATTACTAAGTTTAAACAAATTTATAAGGAATTCAAATGTACTTAAAATTAAATTTGAGAAAAATTGTATTAATAAAGTTTTTCGAAATTCCGACCGGAAGTAGGTCTTTTACTCTTATCGAAAATCAGTTTTTTGCGAATATCTCGCAAGTCATGCTTTCTAGGCAGGTACATTACCAGTATAAAAGTATTTAGAACGTACTTTTAAATATCTCTTGTATAAAAAAAATTTCAAAATTCGAACCGGAAGTAACACTTTTACTCTTACCGAATAACGATTTTTTGCAAATATGTCGTAAATTATGCATTCTATATATATTTATGAAGAGTACAAAAGTATTTAGAGTTGGATTTGGAATATTTTTTGTATAAATGAAATTTCAAAATTCGTACCGGAAGTAACACTTTCATACGTATAAGAAAGTCGTGCGGTGGCCACACCTCATTTTTTACTTTGATTTACCGGTCTACCGAATTCAGTTCTTATTCTACCGAAAAGTCAACTTGTCTTACGTGTGCAGAACTGAAATCGGAAGACCGGTAAATAAAAGTAAAAATTGATAGATCTACCAAAAATCGGCAGACCTAACCATGACTGGAGGCTGAATCTAGACAAAAGCTTGAATGTAAATGGTGCAATCAAGTAGAGACTGATCCCAAACTAAATAAAATAAAGAAAGAAGAAAATTAAGAATAGGAGGCAACGAAAAGCAATTAGTCAATTCAGTTGACTTACACCAGAAACGAACGGATTTACGTAGTGTTAAAAACAATTTAATTTTGAAGAAAATATATAGTCTGCTTCGAGTAAGCGTCAGTAATATGGATATGGATATGGATTATTTAGAACAAATATAAAATATTGGCTGTAGTAATATCTTTATTTCATATGATATGAAAGAATTTTTCAGTGCGAAATATTTTAGAATTTGATAGTGAATTTTCTAATTTGCCAAATTTTATTATATCAGACAGGCTAGACTAAACGTCATTTGACTTACTTCACAAATTATTAGTTCGGCTATGGATATTGAGCAGCTAATTGCAATAGTTTTAAAAAAATGTGCTAAAACCCGTAATCATAAAAATATAAATGGAAAAATGATGGCAGTGTATTAGCAAGGAAATGGGTGTGTAGCTAGGAAGTAAAGACTATAAGGATTATAATTATTATATATTTTTGTATAACCTAACGCTTTTAATTTTATTTAGTCTATCAACTTTTAAGGCAAATACATTAAGAAAAAAATAAATAAATGCCATTCAGGGAATGAGGTAACTTCAGACAATATCTATAAATGTCCTTTCTACTTTCATTCTTCCTTTTTTTTATGATACACTGTGAAAGTGAGAACGGTAATTGTGTTTGAGTGTCCACGGAAGTATTTGCAGAAAATACTGCCAGTAAAATTTCGAGAAAAATGAAGAAGAAGAAGAAAAATACAAAAACCAAACTCGCTGGATCATGCAGATTTTTTGTTTTTTAAAAGCTTGCCCAACATGTCCACAAAATACCGTCAGTGCATAAATTAGCATTCACAATAACGATTAACCGTGATTTTGTCCGTTTTCATTTTAAAAATTATTGTCAAATAATAATTGGTCATTTGGAACCATTGAGGAAAAATACTATGGAGACGCTGTAAAGCATCTTTGCTGTACTCTCAAAACGGGAGCATTGGGCAGGGCTAAGTGTGGGACCAATACAGCTGCCTCATCTAGTCCGGACTACTCAAAATTATAATCTGTCATCTCACACCTGTCAGGCCTACACTAACCTATGAAATGTTATTCCAGACGAATTCTACTTATCAACGCCGTTTCTGCTGTTGCAGCTACGTGGAGCACAAAAAACCATAATGTCTTTTAATATTTAACTTATTATGTAACTCTAATACACGAAGCACTTAACAAACACTCCACTGTTTACCAATACTACCTGTTTGACGTTAGTGCAGTATCAATATGGTGGACCTGTACCCGGTTTGATCACGTGACGTCGTCTTCCTACCTATTCTTTCTCAATGTTTGGAACACAGGGCGTTAGATCGAACGAGTTTTTATTTTAAAATAAAATGTTTTTATTTAAAATTATCAATGTCATGTGAAATATACCGCATGTGTCAATTTTCATTAGCCATAGGCGATCAATCCATGCAATAGCTGGCAAAGTGGTACCCCTACTTTCCTTTCCAATGCCAGCGATGCGACAACCGATACATGCTCGCAAATACAAGTTAGCACTTAGCAGCAGTGTTGGGATTGCTATTACAATTGTAATAAATCTATTACATTTCCCTGTGTTTTATTACGTCGTTACGAAAGCACATAAATCTATTACGTTTTCGTGGATTTTTTTTACTTTAATTCAAATCTTGTGACCTGTATTTTCGGAACAGTATCCGTAGTAGCAAAATCACTATATGCACACTTGTCCTGCATTAGCAAATTTATATTTTCATCCTTCTCTAAAATTGTGATTTTGCTGCTTGGGATAATACCTGCGCGTGTGATAATTACTGGCGATATGGTGACAATTGTCTTGATCGATATCTTTTACGTTGGTGTTCATGCCGCTGTTGGTGGCAAAAGTTGTAATTTAAGATACCGATCATACAGATTATTATGACGGTGTAGACATAATTTACAAATATAAAAGAAACTACACCAGTGATTCCCCGAAATGCTATAAACTCGTGATTCGGGGTCGATGAACACTGCACAGAGGCGACCGCGACTAAAATGTAAACAAAAAACATATTTATTTTATTTTTAAGAATCTATTTTAGTTTTGTTTTGAGAATATTCTCATGTATTATTTATGTTAAATTTTTATTAGATTCTCTAAAATAAATAATTGCTTTTTTCTATACACATAGATATATATTTTTAAATTTCCCGCCCATATGATCTATTACATTTCTATTACATTCAGGCACCAAGTTTTAGTACAATCTACCAACACTAAAATCCCAACGCTGACTTAGCAGTAACCATTGGACCACCGACTCGGGTTTTTCTAATGCGTTCAGAAATAATATTTACGAGTTGCAAGGATTTGTTTTTCTTTTTCCTTTCAGTAAATGCCGAGAATTATTAAGCTGCGTTCACGCTGCATGACACAAACAAAAGCGTAATTCTAATAAAATTAAAAAATAACCATAATAAAATAACCCTAATAAAATAAATAAAAAAGGATTCCTCCCTGCACAGCAAGACATTGCCCTAGGCCAGTGGTTCCCAAACTTATTTTGCCTACTGCCCACTTTGAGAATAAATTATTTTTTAGCGCCCCCATTTTTTCACCTACTCAAAAACCACTATAACTTCAAATTAAATTAATTATTGTGAGCTATATTAGCGGAGATTAAACATTCATTCTAAACGAGACTTTTACTATGGGTTATAGTAAAAGTCTCGTTTAGAATGAATGAGTTAACTTGAGACCTGAGCGTAGTAGGTAGTACACAACGGCGCTCAGGTCTCAAGTTAACTTTTACGGGCTACACCTGCCAATGAGAATGATTATTGAAACGCAACTTTATAGTATTCAGACAAAGTATCTTTTATTCAAAATTCAAAATAAAACAAACATAATCGATTCTAATATAAAAACTAATGTGAAGGATGAATCTGATGCTGTTTAATAAGTTTGTTGATATCAGGTTCCAATTTACTCAAGAACAGCCGCAAGTCACCACGTTCGGTAACATGCAAACGATTTCTCTTTTTAGTAAGCAGCGTTGCTACAGCACTAAATCCACGTTCACACAAATATGACGATGGGAATGCTATCAAGAATCGTTGAATGATTGACCACAATCCAGGGTACAATTGCGGGATCGGTTTTTGTAGCCAAAATTCTTGGTAGCCATTTTTGAACTTGATTTTTATTTCCTCGTTCGTTGTCAATTCTATAAGTTCTTCTTCCAGATGTGGTGATATTGCTGTGTTGACATTTGAAAACGGATCCAACACCCAGTCTGGTATTTCCAAGTTCAAAATATCCTGGTATCGTTCGGTGAAGTCAATGTGGAGCTTTTCCAAATGTTGGCAGTAGACAAACAAGTCGTCGTTACTGCAGGATACTGATAAATTCGGAAAATTATGAAACTCACGTCTGCCCATATTCTTTTTGTGTAGAAGCAGTTTGGCTGCGAAAGCAGCAACGACATTTTTTGTTTTAATTAAATTTAGTTCATCGCCTTGCAGTTGGAGATTCATGTTGTTGAACAATTTATACAGGTCTGTCATGTAAGCTATATCATTTTTTGATGTAATGAGCTTGTTGCGCAATTCTGTATCTTTAGTTTCCAAAAACTCTATCACAGAGTCAAACAGGTTGTAAAATCGAGTCAGACAATTGCCTCTTGATAGCCAACGAACTTCGGTATGAAACAACAAACGGTTGAAATCTTCGTCATTAGTAACACAAAGCTGATGAAATAATCTATCATTCAAAGAGCAGTTACGGATTTTATTGACTGCTTTGATGACATATTGCAGTGATTGAAATAGTCGTTCACTTAAATTTCTAGCAACCAAATGTTGTCTATGAATAACGCAATGTACAGCAAGGACATCTGGAATTTTATTTTTTACGTACGCTATGAAGCCTTTATGGCACCCTGTCATAGCCGGAGCGCCATCCGTAGCAACTGATATAATATTTTTCAAGGGAATCTCTTTCTCATCACAAAACTTTTCCAATGTATTGAATAAGGTTTCGCCTTTTGTATCGGTCTCTAAATTTCTAGCAAACAATAGTTCTTCACATATTTTCTCATCTTTAATAAACCTCACGTAAGACAGCAACAATGCTTCATTAGTTGGTAAAGTGGACTCATCGAGCTGAATTGAGAATTGACTAGTCCTCAGATGATTGCACAATGATTCTTCTATGTTTCCGGCCATTTCATCAATTCGTCTTTGCACAGAATTATTACTCAAAGGAATTTTTCCGATAATATCTGCGGCCGGTTTATGAAGCACAGTAGTTATTACTTCCTTTATTGCTGGCAAAATTAACACTTCTCCGATGTTGTGTGGTTTGCCTTTTTGAGCAATTAACAAAGAGATGTTGTACGAAGCTCGAAGTCCGTCGTCATCTTGCTTAGCAGCCGCCGAAAAGAGTTTTGCTACACTTGGCCGAGTATTATGCTTCTTCTCTAGGTCTTGAAAATATGCTACATTCTTGTCTTTCTTATCTGGATGCATTTTATTCAAATGATCTTGAAGTCTTGAAGGCTTCATTGCTTCATTCGAAAATGTTTTTAGGCATAGAAGGCACAAAGGCGACGATGGGTTTGTAGGATTTTCAATGAATCCGAATTTAATATATTCCGCACAGTATTGCCGTCTCTTCTTTTTTACTTCCGACATTGTTTTGTTTTGAGAAATACGTAAGTATAAGTGTTGAACTTAAGTACTGCTTATCTATTACGCGCGAAACCGCAAATGAAAATAAAATAAATATTACGTTGTTTATATAGGATTGCATAAGCAGCACGCACCGACAGGAATAAGACAAACATGCATAAACTCGTTTATCTCATTCGACGCTCAATCGTACTCAACAAGTAAGAACAAGTATTCTATGAACCAGCCGATTGATACAGTTGCCTTTTTATTTGTTTGTTTGTGTCTCTTTTCGTTTCGAAACGGAGCGACCGATTGATATGTTTTTTATTTTATTTATTCAATAAAACAGGACAGATATATGAACTACTCGGAGAGAAATATCGAACCGAGTTGGTTTGAGCAATCTCTTAATTAATATTAGTTGATGTTCACAAGCTGTAGTCGAGAGTAGGGATGGGACATCGGTGGGTAAACATCGATATCAAACATCGATGTTAACATCGTTGATCAACATCGATGGTTGCAAAATATCGACTACCAAACATCGATGTTTTTAAACATCGATAATTATATTTATAGATTTATTTTTTGGCAGTTTAACAAAAACTTTATTATAACTTAATTAATTTACGTCCTTAACAAAATGATATAAAAGATATCACTATTCAAAAAAAATAATAAAAGAAATATATACATTTATAATATGTAGTTAACTTTAGAAACTACTCAAAAAAAACTATATAAAAAAACAATATTATGCAATTACGCATGAAACAACCACATGACTTAAATCGTCTGATACTTAAAAAATATATACATTTACGTGTATCAAAGCTTTTTAAGAGAACGATTTTTATTTGGGATTTTATAGTCTTGCATTTTTTTTTGACTACGCTGGCAAATACCGAGATACATATGGATATGGTTTTATATTTCTGATGTGTCATCTTGCATTTAATACGTGTATCGTCGTGTATGATTGTACGCACTAGGGAATTTCCCGAAGAAGTATACATCGGTAATGTCTATCTCCCTTCTTTTTCTATAAAAATACGTTTACCTCCTTCACTTATTCTGCATGCATACATAATTTAACTTTTATTCTGCACATTAAAAGTACTATAAATTTATGTATTTAATTATATATTATTTAAATATTTATACTGAGTAATATTTAAAAGAGCCTAAAATGAAATATTCGAATTTATATGATATAGCACTGTGTAATTTAAATACTTCTTTTATTCGTAGACAATTTTACATCCTCGTAGCCTGTATGTGAGCTGTTAATTTGGAAACATTTTTGTATTTGTCAACAGAGGACGCTGTTTTATTTTGTGATTAGTGCAAATACATTTTGTCAAGCTTAAAAGTTCGATGTTCACTATATTTCTTCTAACATCGATAGTTTATCGATAAATCTAAATTGCAAACATCGATGCAAAAACATCGAACATCGATCCTAAAATATCGATGTTCAATGAACATCGATGTTTATCGCCCATCCCTAGTCGAGAGTCGAGAGCTCAGTCGGTGTCTAAGAGTCCTCCTAGATTCTAGATGAAATTACAAATCGCCCCCTAAGCCTTTACACAACGCCCCCATTTTTTTTCTGGGTCTCTTACCGCCCCCCTTTAGACCTGCAGCGCCCACAAGGGGGCGTTATCGCCCACTTTGGGAACCTATGCCCTAGGCGGTCGTAGAATTTACTCTTACGTTTTCTAACATGTGAGCAGTTACTGAATTAGCAGCATCAATTATTTTTTCTCTCAAGGCAACTATGTTTTCTGCTCTACCAGCTTCTTGGGTATAAACAATATTTTTGAAATATCCCCACAAAAAAAATCATTTGGAGAGAGATCAGTAGATCGCGGAGACCATTTGATGCTACCCGTTCCAGTAAAATGTTTTTAGGCATAGAAGGCACAAAGGCGACGATGGGTTTGTAGGATTTTCAATGAATCCGAATTTAATATATTCCGCACAGTATTGCCGTCTCTTCTTTTTTACTTCCGACATTGTTTTGTTTTGAGAAATACGTAAGTATAAGTGTTGAACTTAAGTACTGCTTATCTATTACGCGCGAAACCGCAAATGAAAATAAAATAAATATTACGTTGTTTATATAGGATTGCATAAGCAGCACGCACCGACAGGAATAAGACAAACATGCATAAACTCGTTTATCTCATTCGACGCTCAATCGTACTCAACAAGTAAGAACAAGTATTCTATGAACCAGCCGATTGATACAGTTGCCTTTTTATTTGTTTGTTTGTGTCTCTTTTCGTTTCGAAACGGAGCGACCGATTGATATGTTTTTTATTTTATTTATTCAATAAAACAGGACAGATATATGAACTACTCGGAGAGAAATATCGAACCGAGTTGGTTTGAGCAATCTCTTAATTAATATTAGTTGATGTTCACAAGCTGTAGTCGAGAGTAGGGATGGGACATCGGTGGGTAAACATCGATATCAAACATCGATGTTAACATCGTTGATCAACATCGATGGTTGCAAAATATCGACTACCAAACATCGATGTTTTTAAACATCGATAATTATATTTATAGATTTATTTTTTGGCAGTTTAACAAAAACTTTATTATAACTTAATTAATTTACGTCCTTAACAAAATGATATAAAAGATATCACTATTCAAAAAAAATAATAAAAGAAATATATACATTTATAATATGTAGTTAACTTTAGAAACTACTCAAAAAAAACTATATAAAAAAACAATATTATGCAATTACGCATGAAACAACCACATGACTTAAATCGTCGAGGCAAAAATAGTGCTGCGCAAACTGCTGATGGAGAGAGAATTCTACTCCGTTCAGGAATATTTGGATGCGGATCTTTGACACGATGGAGCACACGCTCTCCATTAAATCATTTTTTTAACTTTTTTTGTCACTGTTTTTTGTTGACTTTTTTTACAATTATTGTGGAGTGTGTAATGACAATGTCGATGTCCTTTTTGGAATTGTATGGCAGTAAATATATTATTATTATTATTATTATTATAATAAGACGCCAGGGACCGCAACGTGTTCCTAGCTAAACATTGAATGTAAATAACAACTGTTAGATTTTCACTATTTAATATTTAAAACATAAATATGACGAAATATGATGAAATACGTAAAATATTTCAGGTACATTTATATATCTACAACATGGCACAAGTTATGAAGGGGGGCGGGGGCGGTAGTAGTATCATATCTTCTATAAACAAAATACATTTAGTAACAGCGAGCTATTTGTTTCTAATTTATCGTTAAGTACATTATCTGAAGTTCTATTTTTATTAATTTCTAGATAGAATTTATTTTTTTTTTTCTGTTCATAATAGGTAATATGGAAATATTACTTGCTTTATGTTAAGCTGGAATTCCGTTTTATGAAATCACAAATGAATTGTATTTATTAAGCAGTAGTATGTTATTTAAAGAAAAGTTACACAATCAGTTCAACAAAAAGGAATATTGGATGACCCAATTCCTCATAAAACTCCCCATATAGTTTAAAAGGTTAAAGTGGTTCAGCATCTGCGATTCGTATAACGTATGAATGGGCATTTCTCGTACACTTTTACGTACGATAGAAATCATACGGTTGAAATGAGTTTCCGTAGTTACCGGCTATTATTGAAACTGGCCGTGACACCTGAACGTAAACGTGCCAGATTACAATGGTTCGATAAAAAATGTCAGCAACACAAGCATGGCATGAAAAAAAGCGCTCAATGACGAATATCTGTTTTTGTTTGTAAATTCACGTGGCAAAATAAGATACAGTATTGGAAATTATATTTTTCAGTATTAGATAGCTAATGTTATATAATAGTTTATTCTTTTTAACTTTATTAGATTTATCGGTTCTGTATCCATTCATAGAATATTTATTCCTAATATAGTTTACATATTACAATGATCTATGTAGATAATGCAAATATTAAAGAGACTATGGCTGGAAGTAGAAATCAAACAAAAGTCCCACGATAAAATTGAATTAAATATGTCTTTCAAAACTTTTTGGCTAAGCAGCGACCTTTGAAGATATGCTCTTCATCAAATAACTTGTGGGATATTACTGGGAAGTTGGTCAAGGGAATATCTTCAATACCTCAATTCATATATTAAGCCGGGCGCAAGTTGAGACGCAGCTTGGTGAGGTGAGGTGACGCAGGGAAGCAGGATTCAATGAACTGCGCGCAAGGAGAGCGAAAGTTGGGTGGCAGTTCTATCTCAACTTCGTGCATGGTGTTAAAACGAAAATGTGCGCGATGGCAATGTATCAATCATTACTAAGTTCAGAATCTGATTCCGACGAACTCGAGGAACAAGTAATATCAGCATTACTTCGTGAAAAACTTCCAAAAAGCATTTATCTTAAAAAATCCCAAATCAACAATTTTAATTTGATTTTTAAATAGTCAGCGTGTGACTTATCGTACAGTACTGTTCTCCCTTGAACTACCTCTATTAATTTTTTCTCCATCGTAAACTTCACTTTCAACACAATATTTCATTCGCAGGTGGTAGTCACTAGTGACAAACTGCGGCACGAGCACAAACCTTCGCAGCTCACGGGCGCTGTGAACTGCGTCACGCCACCCTGCGTGCGAATATGCGGCGTAGTATTTTCTTATTTGTTTCACAGAATTTCACTGTGAGTCACCTCACCTCACCTCACCAAGCTGCGTCTCAACTAGCGCCCGGCCAGAGGCTCAACCACAGATAGACTTGGATAGTAATTGTGTGGTTGACTTATATTCACTTTAAACGCAGTTTGTGGAAGGCTTCTGTCGGGAGATTGTATGATCTGATTAAAGGATGCGTCCTTGATATTTTTCGCGAAAGCCGTTCTTCGAAAATATTAAGGTCGCTGACAAAACACTACCAGTCAATCCAAACTAATCAATAATTATTAAGACAATATAGTTCTCCAAATTAGGTTTGTTCCAAACAGTGGTTTATGTACGATACACCAGTACATACATCAGTTTATGCGCATGGGTTAGCGCTAGTTTTGACCAAGGCTAACTATAACTGATATCACTGCGCGATATAAGGCCGTCACATAACTTCGATTTACATTGATGATTTTGATTCATAACCTCAAAATATTGATCTTTATGTGGCGCCATCTAGTAGTACCCAAAAGAAATGATTTCTGAATTTTTATTGAAATAAACTTTAAAATAACACTTTAAACATTAATTTTATAGTGGGTAATTAATGTTAATAATTTTAAAATAATTAAAAAAGTGTTGCTGATAATAAAATTATTGGGTAGTGTCAAGAATTACAATTTTACTTACGTTTCTAACTTTTTATAAGAATTCAAAGGGAAACATAATTAGGATTCAATTACGTTGTAAAGTGTAACGTAATCGCCGCTTTCAACTACAGAGAAAGCAACAAATCAAAATAATGAAAGTGAAGACAATTATTATGGATAGTTGTGACAAAACAGGCAAAAACACAGATGAGGCAAAGAAAAATTTGGCTATTATAATTCTCGTGGCTTCTGGAATGACGGTGACCAACAGCGTCACCGTTTCGGGATGTGGCATCTTCTTCCAACGCGAGGTGTTAAATGTACAATTTATAGTACAGAAAATACCAAAACCGGTCACGCTGGTGACCAATTCCCCATTGATTTTGCGACTTTTTTCCTAGTAGGCACTTCACGTTGAAAGAAACATCGGTTTACTCACTACCTACTTCTTTGTTCGGTAACTAAAGTTTATTCAGTTTAGTCTTGTAGAAAATGTTGTATGTATTACGTATTACCATTTGCAAAATAACCGAATGAATATTAGAAAGAGTAACTTTCTTTTAAATATGTGCATAGTGAATCAATGGAATCATTCAAGTCTACTGTATAGTCAATACTCCTTGGCCTTCACAATAAGCCCGAGTGGAAATTGGAGCGGTGATATTTGAAATTTAAGTGAAAACTTTTTTGCAACTAAGTGTACGATACACTGGTCGGATGAAACTTTATTTTTTGATTGCTCATGTACTGGATCGTTACTTTGCCGGGCTTGGAACAAACCTATTGTGGGAGTAAACTTCCACAATATTCTATAAAATCTTTTTCTGAATTTTAAGCAGGATTAATATATTGCAATAAACAACATCATAAATAATGTTTAAATTACATAGATTCAAGATTGTGTATACGTGACGAAGACAAATTACATTTAGTGTATAAATACAACCATAAATGTTTGAATATTCAAAGAAAAACAATTTAACCTGCTAATTGGACATGACAGTAGTGGAATTAGCAAAAACAAATTAAAATATATTTTTATACATTTATACGTATATTAGTAGCACATCATACACACTGAATTTCATTAAATTCTCCCAAGATGTAGAACTCGCTAATCAGAAGTATGTAGTTGTTTTATCTAAAGCTAGAAGTCTTCTGATTACAGATTACTCACGAAGTTATATATACTATGTGACAAAAAAGAACACTGAGAAAAATGGTATTGTTCAGTCAATAGTTTTTACAATTTTCACGTTTTACACATTGACTGAACAAATAATCTATTTAGACAACCAGAAGCAAACTAATGAACCAATTACTTAAAAAATTGTATTGCCAGTATTGTTGATTCAACATTTTTGTTCATTGACTGAGATTCAATCATTCGCAACTTTTTGATCGACCACTGTAAATTGTTCAAATAAATTGATAGTGTCGCATTAGCAACGCAAGGCATTCTTTCAAAGTTCAAGTTCAAATAATATTCTATACAATATTATATCAAACACGCAAAATCATTGATTCAATAACTTGATAAACCATACGTTTTGATTCAAAATTCTGAAGTGATTGCTCGCCGGGAACCAGCGAAAACTATTGAGTCAACTAGAAATTGGTTGACTGAACATTTTATTTCTCTCAGTGAAGGAACCACCCAAAAAATGCATATTTTTTTAAAACTTCTTGTTAAATGTTATGAATAATACATGATTAGCACGATATATTATTGATTGCTTTTTGTTTTTGTTTTCTTTATTGTGGATCAGTTTATTGTTGGTTTGTAGTGGTGAATTAGTATATTAAAAGACGAAGAGTTCGTAAACTACCAAATTATCGCCAACTACGTTCAGTTGGACTATCTAATTCTGAATATTGCAATTATTTAAAAGTGTTTTTAAATTAAATATACCATATTAAAGAATTATCAGTGCGAAAGCGAAAAAAAAAATAAAATTAATTTACAACACTGAGAAAAACTAATTTTAAAATTATATAAAATTTAGTACCTACATACATTCATCTCGTACTTGATATGATTCAGTACAATTTAAAGGAGGAAAGCGCACCTGATTAGAGATCGGGAAGTGTCGAATCTCACCCGTGGGTTAATTTGAAAATTAAATTTACTCAATTAAATATTATCAGCGCAAAAGCAGAAAAAATATGATTAGTATTTTATTTAAACATATTGCTAAAGTGAATTTAAATGGTTACATCAGTAGTTGCAACAATAAGCAGGTGCATTGTAACGCTGTTAAATTAAGCTGGGGTAATAATAAAGAATGTACGTGAAAGAAGAGGATGGTACAAAATGAGGCGACGTAAATGGGAACCATGTGTAGAAAATCTATGTACGCGAAAGTTGATAAAATTTCTTTATTTCTAGTTATTTTTAAATGTAATCTTGAGAGCAGCGTGCTTTAAGAATTAGAAAAACGTTTCACGTGACATGTTTTGATGTTATTAGTTCATTATATGTTGGAAGTACAAATTATTAAGCAGGGGGCATGGGAAATTTCGTTATACATATAGAAACGTATTTTAATCATACTGATAACTTCATCGTATAAAACAAAAAAGAAAGTAGGAGCGCTGCTACACGAACACAAATCGATTATTTAAATATCAATCCGCCATGCTTAAAGGAGTATGGTTTCCAAACAAATTTGGGATAGAATGCTTTGCACTGCGTTGACTTTTTTGAATCAAATTTGAAATTATTAGAACAGTATATTCTTAGTGTAATAATTGATGTAAAATCTTAGCCATGAAAAATACAGAAATTTATGCTTGTTCTTAAATGGTTCTTAGGCTAAATTTAGTAGTTAGGACATAGTTTACGTGTCCACAGTATCATTTTGAATAAACTACATATTTGTTCGTATATAAATTCACAAACGAGTCAGAACCAATCAAGTGTCGTAAAACCAATCAGAAACTAGTTTGTGATTTCTCTAAACCAATCAAATTGTTTCTGACTAGTTTGTAATTTATGTTGGAACAAGCCTTATAACAGCTTTCATTTAGATGGACACAAATAAAACAAAATTGCAGAATTGCACTTGTACATATGTATATATGTGTCTACTACGTTCGTTAATAATCGCTAAAATACAAGTGAATAAATATTATAGTCGCCACTCCCCCCACTTCCATTACATTATAGTAAACAACAGCTTCTAATTACACTCAGAGAGTCATCAAGGAATTGTTAGAGGAATTAGTAAAATTACGCAGTGTTTTCGTATAAAGTATGTACAACGACAAGATAGCGTTCGTTATCTTTCCTATTTAGATAACGAAATAAAGTTACGTCAAAGTGCCGCTATCTTGACGACCTTCTGTTGTTTTTTTTGTTTTCATTTTTGTCCGGATCCAAAATAGGTCCCAAATATATTTTTTTGAGATATGGAATTAGACAATCTTTGCGGATTGTACGAATTATTGTTACAAAGAGAACACAGTATTTATGTTTGTCAAATATAATTGTAGTGATTATATTCTACCGTAACCTCCGTGATATTAGAGGCCTCGAACAAGGCTTGTGTCACGTGATCTGACGTCACGAATGCCGGCTGACGAGCATTACAATTTAGATTTGCCGTGGTCGCACATGTCAGTCGCGTGAACTAGATTTCGCAAGTTTTTCTTTCAAAAACTCTCATAAAGAAGTTCAAATAAGTTAAAATGATAAGTTAAAGGTGTAGAATTTCAGATTTACCTGATTTATGTGCAGATAATTTCTAAAATCAGTGAAAAGAGAGTGTTTCTCAATTAGCGTGTCGAGTTTGTGGGTTAGCAATGTATTGTATGTGAAAGTTGTTTTATTACTTATAAATAACTTTCGGATGGTGTCGTTTATAATATGGTTGTGTCGTTTATATAAAATAATTAGTTAATCAAGAACAGTTTGACTAGATACCCATTAAATCGGCGCCGGCTTTGTCAAAAAAGGTTTAAAATCCGTCTTCACTAGAACGACAAAATGTTCCACTAGCTGTCAGATTATTTGATGAAAAAAATATTGAGGCACTGAATCAACCTTATAATGAAGTTAACACTGTTGGTACAGCAGAATTTTTAAGAACTATACTTCATTGGTGGAGAATAGTAAATGTACGTTCACACAAATCAGGATATCATCAACGTGATCCTTTCAGAGACCCAATAAGAGAACCAAATGACAAAAATATTCAGTTCTTGTTAAAATTTTATGATTTCCTTTGCGCCTGGGAATCTTTAAACGCTGGAATTTTAAAAAATGGATAAACTGGCAAAGTAACATCTGATACATTCTTTGCTCTGAAACATACGACAAAAGCGTCAATTAATTTAGTCCAGTATTTGTTTGAATGCTTTCAAATTAAATACGTTTTGTTAGGAAAGTTCCAAACCGGCAAATTAGAGGGACGTTTTGGCACACTTTCATGTTTCAGTAACACAAATTCTAGAGTCAGAAAAAAAACTGAAAGTTTTAAGTCTTTATAAGTTAAAGACCGTCAAGTTTGGAACATTTTCATTGAAAGATTTTTCACTAGATGACACAGATGAAAATGATTGCTATTATCTGAAAACGTCTCTTCTTCTTCAGATATATTAAATAATTCATTTGACATTGCAGTGAATGCTTCTGTATTATCATCTTTGTTCTATATTGCCGGATATTGTGCACATTCACTAATTAAGTTTGTTAATGGTTGTGACAATTGTTTAACATCCATTATTACCAATTCAGATTTTGTTATAAATTTTACCAACTGTGGTGAAAATGACTCTGCAGATATTCGCAAATATTTGAAAAATTTAACAAGACGTGCTCTAAAACAACTCTATTCAGGCGTATCAGATATATAATGAGCTTATTTCAGATAAATATGAAACTGAATTTCTAAAGACAGGATTATTTTACGGGAATTGACAATGTTAAAATTGGAAAAATATGTAGAAGAAATCAATGAGAAATGTATTTTATGCAGCAAAACGTTGAAGTCGATATTGTTAAAAAATAGTCATGTTCTTGCCAATATATTTCTTAATAACTATTCAAAAATAATCAACGACAAAATTAACATCCAAAACATGGATCTATCAAAGAGAAAACTGATTAAATTTAATGGTTAAGTAGTTATAAAAAACACATTAACGCATGGAGATAGGGCTGTTGGCGAGGCCTCCATAAGAGCCAACGCGTCTATTATGGGTATCTCAACGGTGACGTGAAAACCCTGTTCATTGTTTTTTATCATAATAAGTTCTTTTCTTGAAATAATATTCAGTTTTACTCACAAATGTAGAATTGTCTCTATGTTGGGTATTTTACTTTTCGCAATTGTCAGCCGACTTTCGTGACGTCACGATTGCTTGTTCGCGGCCTGTACTTTCTCGTAGGTTACGATTCTACGTATGTGCGATACTAGAGATGCGTGCCGGATATATGAAATATACGCTAAAAAAGTTTGTTTGAACATAAGAAGCATCAAACTGTTTGTATTATTCGCATTCACGAACGTTTTAGAATGAGGATATTAATATTTGAAGAATATTTCATTCACAGATGAGAGTCTAATGTGAGAATGAATGTATTAAGTTACTTATTTGAGATAGTTATTATCTGCAAATACTTTACAAGTAGTAAACCTCTACGCGTATGGTATGTTGAGAAACGTTACTGAAATGTACAATCTGTGTCCTGCAGTGATCTGCAAGCATTTCGATATTATGCTTCGTTTGGTAAATTATCTGCAAATACTTTACAAGTAGTAAACCTCTACACGTATGGTATGTTGAGAAACGTTAGTGAAATGTACAATCTGTGTCCTGCAGTGATCTGCAAGCATTTCGATATTATGCTTCGTTTGGTAACACATATATGTTCTCTATATTCTTCACTAATTTTTTAATTAAATTCATCGAAACTTTTATTGATTTGTAAAATATAAATGACATAAATAGCGAATTGTCAGTGTAAACTGTTCACCATTTTTGTAATGCGTTTCTACAATCAGTAAACATTCTTCCAAATTACAACGTACCATTTTTGAAAAAGTTAATTTTTACTGTGACAAATATGAGCAATGATTGACTAAACATTTGACAGTTTGAAAAGCCATCCAAATTTCTAATTTGACATCTTTATTTCCACATCACATTCATCATTTGTTTCACACTTAATCGCAAACCAACACGATTACTTAGTTTAAATTTTGATTGAAATGTCAGACGACAAAATCTCATTGTTCTTTGATGGTGGTTTTAAAATTAAAAACCAGTAACCCTATTTGCTGCAATTGGTTGTCTCTACATTTCACCAAAAGGCATTTAATGTATTCCTATTCATGTATTCCTTCATATTCAAATCGTAAAATAATAACAATTCATGCCTTGACATCCTCAAATAGCTTTAACCATTTTAGAAAGTTAACATGAAATATTTTTTGCACATGTGCAATTACAGTTTCTTGAAGCGCAGCTTATGAATTATTTACAACAAGAACCGGCTATGTGACGACAACATAGTTTTCAAAAAAAATGAAAACCGATTTTTAACGACATAATCCTGCAAAAGGACTATTTTTTTGGCAACAGTAGAAATGTAGACTGATATTTAGCAAATCCAGTTTGTTACATACTACAAAAATTAAGTTTTGCAGTATGTATCACTGGATTTGCAACCAACATATGGAAAACTGATCGCAAAGTAGTTATTAATAATATAACTGTATGGAACAGGTTTTGAGACATACTTATTGTAAATACGATAAAAAGAAGTAAAACATCATAAAGTTGCCTACCACATAACAAAACAAACAGGAAATATTGCCTGAACTAAATGTATTCGAACAAACTTTCTGAAATACAGTAACGCTTCTACGAGAGATAGAGATAGACGATTTTGCAGCAAAGGATCCCTCATCGTTTGGTGCAATAATCGTATATCTATTGACAGATATGGTTTCGGTGGTGCATTTTGGCCAAAAGTTGCGTTTAGCTAGTTTTTCATATGTAGTTCTGACTCTTTTATTGAGAAATATCAAAGGTTTGGTTTGGAGTCATGAATAAAAAGTATTTTAATAAATTTGTCTCAGTAATACAATTAAGAAAGCTTGACTTGAGCTTGTAACGAACTCTCGTTCGAGCGTTTATGAAAATACCAAAGTTCTAAATATTAAATACTAATTTTAATTTCGCCATTATAGTTCGAAATTTTTATACGATACATTACTGCAAATATATATATGATTTTCCTAATGTGTTAATACTTGAAAAAGAACATGTGTATTGTTATTAGCTATTTTGATATGAGTACATACGTGATATTAAGCACGAGATGTCCACGTGACCAAATCATGTAGTTACTGGCCGAGTAGTAATTGATCCCGCAATTACCTAATTGCTGCTTCGGTCGTGCATCCACCAGCCGAGTAATAATTAATTCCGTAATTTTCTGATTACTGTGTTCATTGTGCATTCACAAGCCGAGTAGTGCTTAATCATTCCGCAATTACCGACACTGTTTTCGTTGTGCTTTCACTAGCCGAGCAGTAATTAACGACTCTGTAATTACCGACACTGCATTGGCTGTGCATTCAATAGCCAAGTAGTAAATAACGACTCCGTAATTACCGACACTGCGTTGGATGAGCATTCACTAGCCGAGTAGTAATTAATCATTCTGCAATTACTGACACTGCTTTGGCTGTGCATTCATAAGCCGAGTAGTAATTAATTGTGTAAATAACCAATTCTTTAACAGACGGATTTGATGACACGTCTTTCATTGTAATTGTCATATATGCGCAGATAATATCAGTTTTGTTGCGAATGCCAAGGGAAATGCTAGGCATCCAGTTAAATTATTATATGTCCGTATGAAATAAGTTGACTTCCATGAATTGGAAATGCTCAATAAATGAACGTAATGAGATTTTTAATGTGATTTATGGAACTTATCTCTGACTTTAATTCATTGAATTTATATTTCATGTGTAAATACATCCCACAAATATAAAGAAATATTCTTTTTTGTATCTAGAAGTGTTTGATGTAAATAAACTAAATGTCAACGACTTTAGTTTTAAATCGATAGAGAAAGAGATTCTGAAGAGATCGTAGAATATAAAGTAAAAGCCAAAAAACTTACCGCAAGAGAAAATCGCTGAGTAATATCGACGAGCCGCAGACACCGTTTACTCTTTTCCTTCGTCCTTTCACTGAGCATTGATTAAAATATTAGCAAGTAGATCGCACAATAACATCTTTACGATTACGTATAACTGCTGAGAAAGATACGAGTGGGGTATCTACATATCAGGCGGTCCGGACTTGCCTGTTTTCCTCTGTTTTTTTAAGGAGTGCACATAGGGCTGTGTATCTTTACTGCGCGTGCACATCCAGCGTAAGTAGATGTTCATCAAAGAGAGCACCGGACGAGGGTCACGACATCATAAAGCCACGGAGCACGTTAAAAGCCTCAACTGTGGTGGTGACCCCAGGCCCACTGTCGATTGATAGTGATATACCTACAAACGTATTATTTGCGTTTTATTGAAATTTTATAAATATATAAAACAAACATGTACGTATAAAATGATTTAAATTAACAATATGTATATTATGTGTGTACTTGATTAATAATATTAATAATAAATGCTTTTATTGATCTGTTAACAAATTAGCAATACAAGAATAATATAGGGTAAGAAGAGGACAGTTGGCTCACATTTAAAAACATATTTATTGAATGATTCTAGACAGTTGCAAACTAAAGTTAAAGTGTTTAAATAAAACTTTATTTTTCGTGTACTTGATAGAAATTGATAATATTGTTTAACCCAAAATAATTAAGAAAAGTGGGACTTTTCTTGTTAGCAACACTTTTCTTGTTAGCAACACATTAGTTGTTTACTTGTTGTGAGGTTTTGTCACTAAGTAAACAAATCCTTGACACGGATTACTTTGATAATAGGAAAATGACAATTTTTATTTTTAAAATTATAATTCTCGTGAAGTACACGAAAAAATTACGTGTTCAACGCGTAAAAAAAGTGAGTTTTCTAGCTCGGTGAAAACTTGATTCACTAGCTACACTCGTTAATCAATCTGTTTTCACTCGCTAGAAAACCATCACTTTTCTTTACTTGTTAAACAATCTACTATTCTATACAAGTAATGTAAGATAAGTCTATCTCGTTAAAAAATGTAACAAAAAATATTATTAAAAAAATGAAAGATGTGTCAAAAACCATCTATCTTCTTATATGGTGAGATAGCTCAGCAAGAAAAAAATACAATTTTCATAATTTTTCCTTAAATAACTGAAATGTATATATATTTACTTGGTCTTACACACTACAACACCACAATAACTACAAAAGTTGACATAATTTGAGCAGGAGTTATAGAACCGTCACATACAATGGATGCATTTTATCCAGTCCATCAGCTTTAGTTGTCTCTGAATATTTTTCACCACAACCAGTGCATTCCTCTTCAGTATCCCCTAAGTCGCCTGATGAATTATGCAATGACATTGTTTTGTCATCCTCTTCCACAGAGGCGACAATTTTTTTGCTCGTTTAGTTGCTTTTAGTTTCTTAACTTGTTCTGTCTTTTTTGATTTAGTTCTGTTTTTGTCTTTTGGTTCCATTTTCATGGCGCGATTCTGATTGAAATATAAGGTTAAAATCTGTTAAAAGTCGCAATGTATATGACATAAATTCTAAATAAATTTTCGTAAATTACACTGGTCAACAGTGAAATTGCTTCTTAGGTGAAAGTACCCAATCCCGAATGAATTCAACGTGCTGAACACGAATATCACATTGAAAAAAGTTGATTGGCTCACGTTCAAGAGATATTGACGTTTTGTCCATTGTATAGATGCTATTGCATAATGTAATGCAATTTAGTGAGAAATTACGAAATTTTGCGTCATATTGCATCACCCCCTCATGCAAAGAAGTTAATGCAGCATTTACTGTAAGTTTCCATTGAGAGTGTTGCGAAATTGATTGCGCAATATCAAGCAATAGCTAATTATAGTTTATTTATAAATGGCCGACGTGACAGTTAACTCGTGCAATGTCCGTTCATTCGCGCATATTTTTCGAAGCTCTAGCATACATAAGTGATTGCTATAGTGTAAAGTAACTAAACAGTAGCAATGCCTCGTAACTGTGTTAATAGTGCAAATAACTTCTGTTATATTTGCGGAGAAGTGACATTTGCTGCACAGAAAAAGAACATCAGTGCAACAGTTAAGAAAGCGTATCATTTGTATTTTGGTTGCAAGATAGGCGACCAGGACAAAGACTGGGCCCCACACGTATGCTGCCGCACTTGCGCCGTAAATCTTTTACAGTGGCTTAATGGCAAAAGAAAGGCAATGCCATTTGCTGTGCCCATGATTTGGAGGGAGCCCACCAATCACGTTGACGACTGTTATTTCTGTATGGTACGACCAGCTTCTGGAGGCATCACCAAGAAGAAGAAGTGGACAGTTGAATACCCTAACATACCATCTGCTCTGCGACCTGTCTCTCATGGCGAAGGACTCCCAATTCCAGAACCTCCTACAGATTTTTCTATCAGTTCAGACGATGAGGATGGCCATGCGTCGGCGAGTTCTCCTCAACGTGGCAGTAAGGATGATGACTTTTCGTGCTTTGACGAAACATCTGCACCACATAAAATTACCCAGGATGAAATGAACGATCTTGTTCGCGATTTGGATCTGTCGAAAAGCAAAGCGGAGATACTGGCCTCAAGACTTCGACAGTGGAATCTTCTGGAACAGAATGTCCGAGTGACTTCATTTCGCACTCGCCATCAGCTCTTCGAATCTTTCTTTAAGAAAGAAGAAAGCCTTGTGTTCTGCTGCGATATTGATGGTCTACTACAAGCTCTCGGTATTGCACATGATCCCCACGAATGGCGGCTGTTTATAGACGCTTCAAAACTGAGCCTAAAGGCGGTTTTGTTGAATAATGGGAACCAGCTTCCATCCATACCTATTGCACATGCGGTCTACATGAAGGAGACTTACGGCAATCTAAAGCAGCTACTGGAGACGATTAACTACAGCAAGTATGGCTGGCAGATATGTTCTGACCTGCAGGTAGTATCTCTGTTGATGGGTTTGCAGCAGGGATATACAAAGTACTGCTGTTTTCTTTGTCTGTGGGACAGCAGAGCAATCGATTTGCACTACATCAAGAAAGACTGGCCTCCGAGAGCATTTTTTAAGCCTGGAGAAACGAATGTACAGCACCCACCATTGGCACAGCCACACAAAATCATCATTCCTCCTTTACACATCAAACTCGGTCTTGTCAAAAACTTGGTAAAAGCCATGGATAAGAATGGACCAGCATTCAAGTACCTGCATGACAAATTCCCTCGACTCAGTGAAGCCAAAATTAAAGAAGGCATCTTTGTGGGGCCTCAAATTAGACAGCTCTTCTGAGACCCCAAGTTTGAGGAACTTCTTCAAGGTAAAGAAAAACAGGTTTGGGATGCATTCTATCAAGTGGCAGCAAACTTCCTGGGGAATGACAAGGCAGAAAATTACAAGTGTCTGGTTGAGGATATGTTGGCTTTGTTTCATGAATTCGGCTGCAATATGTCCTTAAAGATCCACTTTCTTGATTCCCACTTAGATTTCTTTCCTGATAACTGCGGGCAGGTCAGCGATGAGCACGGCGAACGCTTTCATCAGGACATTGCCACCATGGAGCAACGGTACCAAGGCAAATGGTCTACGTCAATGCTAGCTGACTATTGTTGGACAATCAGTAGAGATGCTCCACAAGTCCACTACAAACGGCAGGCCAAAAGAAGTCGAAAGCCGGAAGCAGACTAATGTTTTCTCACCATGTATTATAATATTGACATAAGTACACTTTTTCTGAAATATGCGTAAATGTTTTCTTACCATGTATTATAATATTGACATAAGTACACTTTTTCTGAAATATAACAGAAAACCCGTAGCCAATTCAGCTTTTTCTTAGTCATTTTCGTGTTCAGCACATTGAATTCATTAAGAAATGACTATTTTCAGCTTGGAAGCATGAACTTTTCGAAAATTTGTTGCCCAGTGTTATTGTCCAAGGTATTGAGCACCTCAGTCGTACTTTTTGAGGGGTCTTCGAAAACTAGTTCTCGAACATATCCTCTCAAAAGTTCATATTGCTCTAGTACTGTGTTAACACAACTCAGTAGAGAAAACCACCGAGTATTAGCAGGTAATAATATTTTGAGTATTTCAGTCTGGAAAAAATACTGAAACTCTTTGAAATTTTCTTGTCTGAAAAACTGCGACTGAAATGAAAGCCAATATTGCGTCACAAGTCTTCAACTGACCTGGGTAATTTGAGACATGCTTTTGACGCAACTAAATGTACCATTACCATGTGACAGGAACATTTCACGCATAAAATATTGGGCAAATCTTCTTTTAAATTTGCAAATACTGAATCATGTTCTCCCACCATCACATTTGTGGTATCAGATGGAAAGCCTACAAGATTAGCCATGGGAATATTTTTTCCAAAAATACTGGTTTTCAAACAGTTGAACAAATCATTAGCTTTTCTAGATGTAGTTTTAACCATATTAAAGAAAGTTACTTTGACATGATTTGTTTTTGAATAGTATATAACAGCAGTTGCACATTGTTTTATTGCACTCCCGTCTGTCGTCTCGTCCATGACTGAGGAGAAAAA
This sequence comes from Amphimallon solstitiale, assembly GCA_963170755.1. Classification (NCBI taxonomy): domain Eukaryota; kingdom Metazoa; phylum Arthropoda; class Insecta; order Coleoptera; family Scarabaeidae; genus Amphimallon; species Amphimallon solstitiale. The sequence continues at coordinate 48,801,201 of OY720679.1, forward strand.
AAAACATCCAGGTTCTTTCAATATTTCAAACAGATTTTTGTGGAATGTACTTCCTAAATGTTCCTTAACAAGACAAGTAGCTTTTGTTCTTTTAACAGACATTTTTGCAGCAATTTTAGAATCAGGAAAAATGATTGCGCACAGTGGCACACTTTACAAAAAAACAAATTCATGTCATTTTTTCGTTTGCTGATTTACTTAACTAACTGCCAAATTATTATAACCCAGGAATAATAATAATAATAATAATAATAATAAGCTTTATTGCCCAACAGTTACTACCAATTACAGGACAATTTATAAGAACATTACAATAATGAAGTATGTTCATTCAAGTTATACAATAGAACAAAGAAAAGAAGAAAGGAAACATTAAATATTAAATATTATACAGCATGTAGTGACAACAAATGTCAATAATATTTGTTGAAGTGTTCCGCGATTACTGCCCTCACAAACCCGATGCTGGAGCAATTGACATCGCAGTGTACGCTGAACACATGGAATAAAGAGGTGATCTAACCGCGACATTAGTTTTTAACCAACGAGAAGTATAACGCCTTTAGCGATTCAGGATTGGTAAAAGATTTGAAATTGCGGACGATGAATCCCAGCATTCTCAAAGCAGTTGAAGTTACATTGTTTATGTGGTCAAACGAACGTGAGTCCCGCGTCAAATATCACACCCAAGTCCCGCATTGTCTGAACCCGTTTCAAATCCACCCCATTTAAACTATAGATAAAAGTACATGGTTCCGCACAGCGCGAGAAAGCCATAGACTTACACTTCGATACATTTAGTGGTAAGTTATTCGTAGTACACCAATGAAAGATGTTATCCAGGTCAGCCTGAATGCAAATACACTCTGAAATCGAAGATACTACAAAACGTATTTAAATCATCCGCGAAGAGTAGCTTATCACAATTTATCACGGAAGTGGCATCATTAATAAACATATTGAATATTAAGGGACCCAGATTAGAACCCTGTGGGATCCCAGATATAGCGGTATACGTGAAAGAAGATGATCCATTGTAAAAAATGTATTGAGAACGATTACTTGCATAGGTCATCAGAAGGCTAACAAGAGCATCACTGAGGCCGAAGGCTCTAAGTTTCATGGCAAGAATAGTGTGATTCAAACAATCAAAGGCCTTGGCAAAGTCAGTATACACCACATTAACCTGCCACCTGCCATCCAAGCTATCCGAAATGAATTACGTGAGATGGCAGTGATTGGTAACGGTGGATCTCGCATCCAGAAAACCATGTTGATACGGTGACAAATTCCGCCTAACAAATAAATAAAGACCTGAATGAATACGGAGTTAAAAAATTTTCCAAAAATTTGAAAGGATTGCAATGGGCCTGTAGTTTGTGATAGCTGTCTGATCACCAGTCTTGAAGACGGGCGTAATTTATTATAAATAGTAGTAGTAGTTATAAAACTTATTCAATCGCGTGCTCGACCGTTTCCGCTTTGTGCTTGATTCTCGCTCGTATGGGCTTGCTTTGATTTAGATCTAAGATGAGGTTGAGATCTGCAACTAGATCTTCTTCTTCAACTTTACTTCTACCTCCTCTAACCTCATTATTCATTCAGCCGCATACTTCTCTGTAGCACATTCTCGTATCACCCACCGATCCTTTTTTACTGCTATTGAGAATTATCGTAAGGAATAATCTCGCTACCAATAACCGACACAGTGTCTAAAAAGTGTAACGTTGGGTATCTATACCAAATGCAGTATTATTTTTAGTAAGTGAAACAAATAATAATAATAATAATAATAAATTTATTAATTCTGTGTAGTGCATAAAATGCGTAGAACACGTCAAAAAAAATATATATAAAAAAGTGTATAAACAATACAATAAAAGTATGTTAAAACATGTTAAAATTTCAAATTATAAAAGTCGTTGATTGTATAAATCACATTCTCCGATAATATGCGACGGAACTGCTGCTTAAAAAGTTTCGGGGTTAAATTTCTAAGAAATAAAGGCAGATGATTGTATACTTTAATCATTTGTGAAGTGGCACCTTTTAACACTGAAGTCCTAGTAGTCTGAGGCAACACTAGCTGACAGTTTTTGCGACCGCGCGTGTTGTAACTATGTTCGATTTTATAATTCATTAGAAGTTCATAGTTCTCCTTAGCGAAACAGGCGCACTCATATATATATATATATATATACCCGGCAGGGTAAGTATAGAAGAGTTCCTTTTCAGGCGGAAAATACTCCGTATGCAAGATTTTTGAAGGACAAAAATTCGTGATGCATCCACCGAGTTCCCCCAGAAGATGATGCCATATCGGAGCCTCGAATGAACGTATGCATAATATGCCGATAGGCTGGCTTGCACATCAACGTATTGAGACACAACTCGTAGAGCATAGTTGAAAGATGATAGCTTAGATGCCAAACAGGAGACGTGTGATTTCCAATTAAGCTGTGAGTCCACTTCCATCCCTAAGAAAGTTGCTTTTTCCATCCCAGTAAGTATAGTGTTGTTATATGTTATTTCTATTGTTTGTTTAAAATGGCTAAAAAGTACAATTGATGTTTTCTGCATATTAAGTGACATACTGTTTGTTTTGAACCATTCTTCAAAACTGGACAGAGTTAGTTGGATATCTCTTTGCAAGTCTACGTTATTTTCTATTATTACGGATGTGTCATCCGCATAGAGTATGGTACTGTGTTTCACTAGAGTAGGAAGTTCGTTAACATACAAAAGGAATAAGAGCGGGCCGAGTATTGAGCCTTGTGGTATTCCACGTTCAATGTCCCACCAATCTGAATAGATGATGTTGCCTTCTCCATCCACAGAGGATATCCTTTGTTTACGACCTGTCAGATAGGATTTAATCAATTTCAAACACGTTCCACGTATACCCATAAATTGCAGTTTCTTGTAGAGCTTTCCGTAATTTACGCTGTCGAAAGCTTTCGAAAGGTCCATGAAGATTCCCACCGCATATCCATGGTCATTTATTCCATCATAGATATCCGTCATAGCCTGGTAAATAGCTCGTATGGTGGATCTACCCTGCACAAAACCATTTTGCATTGTGTGTAATATATTGTGTCTCTCAACAAACTTGTATATTCTCTTGTAAATCACCTTCTCATATATCTTTGATATGTTTGAAAGTGTCGATATAGGTCGGTAGTTTCCTATGTCATTTTTATTGCCCTTCTTATGTATTAAGGTAACCGTCGACCATTTAAGCATATCTGGGAAACTGCCTGTTTCTAATGTATAATTTATGAGGAAACTTATAGGTTCGGCTAGTTCAGAAGCACAAGATTTTAGCAGTTCAACAGGAACGCCATCATGTCCCACGGCACAGGTGTTCTTTAATGAGTGAATAATATCCAAGATTTCGTTCGGTGTTGTAGGAAAAAGAAATATGGTTTTGTCTATGCGGGTAAGTAAATGAGTATGCAGTTCGTTATCATTATCTGCGACTTCGCATATCCTTATCAAAAGGCCATTGACATACGCTAACTTTGCTTTGTCATTTTGTAAATCACTCTGTAGGTCACCCACACAAAAACCGCTCTGAGCATTTTTGCCTGTGAAACCCCTGACTACTTGCCAGGTTGCCTGGGTTTTGTTTGTAGAGGTTGCTATAAAGTTTGAATAAAAGCATTTTCTTGCATCACGTATTTCTTTTTGTAGTGTTTTGGAATAGTTCTGGTATACATGATATTCAATTCCATTGTTTAGAGCGTCCTCGTAAAGAATTCGCTTCTGTTTACATTTATGCTTTAATTCCGGTGTTATCCAACGGTTTGCAGCGTTGTCGCTCTTCTTTCTATATTTTTTCAAAAGGCAAGTTGTACTCATTTGGCTTTGCAACATTTCATTAAATAACTCATAGTTATAGATATCTCGCCACTGCATACTTGCCAATATTTCCCTTAATTCGAGGAGATTATTTTCTGTAAATAGCCTTTTCTCATGGAACACTCCATTTTTGAGTATTTTTCCTTGGAAGCTTAGACTTTGTGCCAGATGATCCGACAAGGCAGAATGATCACGCAACTCTCGTATTGAACCACACTTGTAAAAATGTTATCTATACACGTAGAAGAACTATTCGTAATCCTTGTTGGTTCAAAAATAGTTTGATGCAGATTGTAACTCTTCATCAGATCCAATAAACGTCTGCTAATTGCACTAGTGGTATCCAAAAGATTTACATTCAAATCTCCTGTAAGAACCACATCATATGTACTTTTCCTCGTTGTTATATATTCTAAAGTATCTTCCAGAATGTCAAAAAACTCCTCTATATCACCAGCGGGGGATCTATACACATTTATTATTATAATTTTTTGCATACCAAGTTCAATACTGCTACATTCAAAAATTAATTCTTTACTTTTTTGTTTTAGACAAAGCAGTTCCGTATAAGGAATACCCTTCCTCAGAAGAATGCAAGAGCCGCCATGTATTTTGAGCGATCGAGTGTAGCAAGAAGCCATCTCATAATCGTGTATGTTTACTGACAGCACCTGATTAATGTGAATTCAGTGTTCTGTGAGGCTTACAACGCTTGGTTTAAGATCATTTAAAAATATATGCAAGGTATCCATTTTATTGTAGACACTCTGTATATTTTGGTGGATAATAGAAAACTTATTAGTGTTTTCAGCACAATTGCGACCAATATCATAATTTATAGACTGTATGTTTATATTTAATAAACTACCCCTGTGCAGAAAAGGAAGCTGATTTTCGAAAATAGCTAAATCTTTTTACTGATATGTTTTTTGGCCATATTTCTGGGTTTTGAATCTCTGGTAAAGCCGATACTCACTTTTATTAACAAAACACAACAGGTAGGGATATATTTATTCAGCGTGCGGACTCACTCTGTGAGACAAGGGAATCCCGTTCTAAAGTAGCGTTTAAGTTTGATAGACAATAAAAATACATATTTATATCTGATGTTGACCAAAAAAAGGAAAAAAAATATATTTTATGTGAAAATACCCGATTTTACCCCTTCCAAAAATTTACCCGACAGTCTGATTAAAATACCCGCGTTTCGGGTAAAATATCCGCAATTGGCAGCTATGGTCACAACACTTCAGCCATATAGACCATATAGTTGCGCCGACGTAAAAAACATATAGCGCCATCTCATCTTCTGTGCCATCTATCCTCGACTTACCATAATAATAAAAAAAACAAGTAGAAATACATGCGTATGTTAACTATCAACCTCAAGGTGAAGTTCAGCAATCGGTAATAGGTTTCAACTACTGACATATTGAAATACATATCTACATCAAGTAAGAACTTTCTTGTAGGCAATAAGTATGTCATTTACACTTGTCAAGTATTTCTTACTTGGCTTGCGTAAATTGTCTATTAAAAGATAAAATGATTGTTAGAACTGTTGAAAGTCGATTGTGTTCTCTTTCTTAATTCAACAGAAATCTGGTCATTCTTTTTATTGACTGCGCGCACACGGACACCTATTTAAAACATTATTAACAACCGACTTTGGGCAACGGCTGTTTAAATCACTGGCTTTTACGACTGGAAATAATTTATAAATTATCATTGCGTAAACGTCCAGAAACTCAGTACATTTTACGAAATATCTTAATTTATTGCGGATCTCTGTTTACTAGCTTGGAGATAATAACAGAAGCAGTACAAAGTTTCGAGTGAAGTGTTTCTCTTTGTACCATTTTGAAGACGTAAGATTTCTCCGAACATATTTTAGATGTTTATGTTAAAACGAACAAGGATAAACAGCTTCTGTACGGCAGCAACACCAGTAGGATCAACACGAAATGAAAATTTTAATTTTACGTCAGATGCTTCGAATGTTTTCTCTTTGATTTATCATTTAAATTTAGAAACCGTCTTTTAAACACAATTCTGGATATATTTATAGCGGCTTGAAAATGTAAGACGATCGTACAGAAAATGCAAATATGCAAGAAAAGCTAAATATACATCCTATATACGAGTACGGCTATGTATCTGCCTTTCTCAATTAGTGTATCCTTTAGCAGTTATGAGCGTAAAATAGACACAACACATACGCTCAATTTAGTTTCTTTAGGGCTGGCTTTTCCAACTCCGATTAAAATACTCGGTTAACTAATCAGTGATTAAGCCTATCATTGATTATCTCTAACGTTGACAGCATATTTGCTAGTGCATTTGATCAAATTTTGTATATTTTCTTCTAATAATAGTGGCGCCATTTTTTGCATTTAAATTTGTTTGTTGTTTTATTTTTTTAAAGATTATATTCTATATAATTAGAGATTTCATTTTATTAAATAAGCTGTAGGCAATTACTTTGTGAATATAGCATCTGAGAATTTTATGTCGAATTATACGACATAACAAAATCATAAAAATGAGGTGTGGCCACCACACGACTTTCTTATACGTATGAAAGTGTTACTTCCGGTCCAAATTTTGAAATTTCATTTATACAAAAAATATTCCAAATCCAACTCTAAATACTTTTGTACTCTTCATAAATGTATATAGAATGCATAATTTACGACATATTTGCAAAAAATCGTTATTCGGTAAGACTAAAAGTAATACTTCCGGTCCGAATTTTAAATTTTTTTTTATATAAAAGATATTGGAAATTAAGTTCTAAATACTTATGAATTCTTTATAAATTAGTCTAAACTTAGTCATTGACGAAATATTTGCAAATTTCGATTTTTTCACCGAAGTAAACTACTACTTCCGGTCTGCCGATTTTGCTCAAAATCTAATCAGTTCTCAAGAGGGAGATTATATTCGTAAATACAAAATTTGGAATTGATATGTCCAGCGGTTTGACCGCTATCGTGGTCACACACACACACACAGACAGACAGACACACAGACACACAGACATTTTTTAAAAACCACTTTTTCGGTATCAGGGGACTTCAAAACGTGGACATCTGCAAAAATCTCGAGGTCGAAAATTTTCATCATCACAATACTTCCTTATACTACGTATAAGAAAGTAAAAGTAGGAATAGTTTGTTCAAAAAGAACGGTCTGCATATAAGGTCTTTTCAATCAAATTCTGATGGTATAAGATATTGCACTTTCCATTAAAATATGTCAGAATTCTGTAGGACGAATAAAGCCTGATACTTCTACTGAAAGATCACATATCAACTGATTATTAAAAACAATACATTCTAACTAATTTTATGTACAAATTCCTTTTATCAAATTGGTTTACACGATTTCAGCTTAAAAATGTTATGTTCTGGAGGAATCAGAGTGAGCTGGACAGTGTCAGTAATACTACTAAAGACCGGACTAAAAGGCACCAAAAAAACAGAAAAAGTCTCTTAAAAGTTTTGCCAAAAAGAGCATTAAAAAGGCATATTGTTTTTAATAAAGCGTAAAATGCCAAAAAAGTTATAAAAACTAGACAAACAACATAAAAATTACTGTACCTAACTAATAACATTGTATTTTCACCAAAAACATATTTTCAAACCAAACTTTTATAAAAAAAAAACTGCTTTTGTCAAAATTGTATGCCTTCTTAAGTGTTTTTTTCTGTTTTTGATGCTCTTTAGCCCGATCTTTGCTTATTAGTAGGGCGCGGCCATGACCGGTTTAAACTACGACGAAGGTACAACGGAGCAAAGAAAAAATGTAAACAACACACGCTTACAATAGCACTAATTTATATGGTGAACTGAAACATATGTTTACGCCCGAGAAGTGCCCGAGAATGAGAGCAAAAAATGCCCATAAAATAAGGAATCGATGAGTAAAATCCTTTTTTCATCGGCGTAGATAGGAGCCTGAGGGGTTTTTAAAATTTATTATATTTACCTTATATTTCCCAAGAGAAATAAAATTTTCATTCATACTTAGTGAGTTTCGTTTTTTCATTGTTTTGACTGTTAATTACGTACTTCGTAATTTTTGTAATAGTCTGTTTAATACCGGTTTATTGAATCGACTTCTCCCAAGTATCTAGACGTAAGTGTGCACTGGATTTCGTTTAGTTTCAATAACATACGCGTACATTTTTAGTTATCATTTATTTAGATCTAGAACGTTGTTCATGTTACTTTTTCTGATATGAAAATGAATTGTCAGTGATTCCGAAATTTATTACAAAGTCTGTAAACTATCATTACAGAATGCCAAAATGTCGCACGTTCGTCACTTAGCTTTGCCAAAACATCCACAGAAATAGTTTTTATGCAGAGAATTTCGATAGTTTACAAAATTTCGTTACATGTTTAAATGATGATTGTCGAAGTATTTCTGAGTGCAAGGAACTAACACAAATCCCAAATTTAAAAAATCAGTTGTTATTCCCTCAGGAACACTTTGGAAATTTGCCTAAACTAAACAAATATTTTGAAAATCGAAATCTCAAATTAAAAGATGGATTAACCACATTAGATGTGGGCTATTAATAATTTCAAAAGTATTCCAAGTGACTTCGGATGTGGCCTTTGGCAAAAGTTAGACGCAGTTTTTAAAAGAAATCCTGATTTAATATCATTGCGGCAATTGTGTATACTAAATACGCTGAAATAAAAGAATATTTCCAGTACGCACCTATAACCAGTTGCGATGTAGAAAGGACGTTTTCTATCTACAAGGATGTACTTAATTCAAAGAGAACAAGTCTTACAGAAGAGAAAATGAACAAATAATAAGGTATTTTGTATTTTATACATCACCAGCCACTTGTTATCCAATTAATTAAATAAAATTAAAACCTCTTTAAAAATACAACATTTCAATAGTGCGCATCAACTGTTCGTGTCCGCTCTCTACTTATTACTGTAGAATTTAACTGCACTTCAACTTTACAATCATGTAAATTACTCATCCAAACCCAATTCAGAACAAAATACTAAAAGTGTTAGCATAAACTCTTAACGTGAACCTGCCAGCTTCTGTGTAATTTCTTCCATGTTTTCAGTTCATTTGTAATTTTTCAAAATAGTTTAATGTGTTAACGACATATTTAGAGTGAGTTAGACATTATTCCAGAATACCTGGAACTATTCGCTAGCTAGAATCTACTCTAAAACCAACCCACAATATTCTATATTACCTTGAATGTTGTATATGATCTTCGTCAATTAAAAGAATATCTTGGTTATAATCTATAATCTATTACTTTAAACGAATAAATGAACGAAATGAATGGGGGGGGGGGGCTTGAAAATGCAGGGTTACATTATTTGTTTGATTCATTATGATTGTTGATTTTTATAGTTATGTAAAATTTGTTGATGTGACACGTATATCAAATGCACACAGCATTTGATATACGTGTCTATTTATTAACAAGAGCTTGTATGCAAAATAGGGGAGGCTGGGGGCTATTTGGACACTTGTAGGGTCTAACTGGACAATTCAAAGTTGTCAGTTAATTTTTAAAGTTTATGTTGACTTACATGTAAATTATATTACAGACACTCTTTACCTAGCTACATTGTATAAAAATCCTCATTAAAATAATATTAAATGCTTTAGTTTGAAATAAAGTTAAAATGGTTCAAAATCTTCTACGTGTCCACTTAGACCCCGATACCGGGGTCTAAGTGGACATGTACTGGGGTCTAATGGGATTAAGTAAATAATGGGTACCTACCTACTTTTCATGTATTTTTTATTAAAAGAACGTTTCTAAATTACATTAAACATACTAAGGTCATCTGAAAAAGTTTCAACTGTTACTGAGCGCTCATTTAATATGCCATTTGTTATGGGAATTAATTTTTTTACAATATCACCTATATCAATCCATGATTCATCTACAGTCTCCGGATAAAAAATTTTAAATGAATTCGGTTTTTTTCTTAAAAAATTTACTTGGGCTTCTGTTAGGTCTTTTGAAATTTCATTCACAATGCCTTCATAATGGATGAATTTTTTTTTTGTTACAAACTTGACCAGAACAAACTTATTAATTCTGATTTTTAATTGTATTTCATCAAATTCATTATCTGATGATGAATCATGCAATGACATTTCACCGCTTGATTCCTCACTATCACTTTCATTTAAACTTATTCGTTTTCAGGTAGTATTTACCTTCGTTGTTTTTTCTTGTTTTGTGTCTTTATTCAATGCATTTCTCTTGACAATAAGTGCTTTCTTTTTTTCGTTCTTCTGTTAATAGCTCAATTTCCTCTTTCTCCGGGGTATCTGTTAACACTCTGGTTCTTCCAGGCTTTCTTCCACGATTAGACGTTTTTCTAGGCGGGGCCTTTGGATACGGCCTTACACAGCATGGACTTATTGCAGTATTTGTGCCTTCTTCCACAGATATATTAAAATCTGCTGAAATATTCAAAGGGTTTTTAGTTGTTGAATAGGGCTGTATGCCACTAGTAGAGGGAATCTCCATTTCTGTTGACGTGTTAATCGTAGAATTATTAATGGCGTCTTGTGGGCGGTCAGAAACATATGATGAAAGAAAGTCATCTTCACGGAAGTTCTCTCTATTAAATGGAAATATTCCCGTTTTAGCAAATCCAGATAAAATATTTTTTGGAGTGAATGTATCTGTAATTGCTCTGTTTACAAGTTGGGGGACTTGATACAAGTTTACCGGTTTGCCGGGATTAGAGATCATCCAGTCATTTAAAGCTACACTGTAGCGTTTTTTAAATGGCCCGTATACACCCACATCTAGAGGCTGTAGTTTGTGGAAGCAGTGTGGATGAAATGTTACCATACTAACTCCATTGTCTTTTGCATATTTGATGGTTTCTATTGAAATATGGCTCTCATGGTTATCAAGGATTAATAAAACGGGATTCTCCTTAGAAACCACAGCAAAGTGAACAAAATGATGCATTACTTTAACAAAATTATCTGCAGTCATCCAACCCGTCTTATGAGCCAACGCTAAAGATCCAAAAGGAGCACCTTCAGTCATATAGCCTTTTACATTAACTTTCAGAAATATTAAAACTGGTGGTATGGTTCCTCCACTTGCATTTATAAAACAACAGAGCGTGACTAATGTCCCTCTTTCAGCCGATGTTATTTGACCCACCTGCTTGCTACCTTTTTTTGCAATAACATTCGGGGGTTTCTGTACTGTCGTGCAGCCAGTTTCATCGACATTGAAGATTCGGTTTGATTCAATTTTGTGCTTTTCTAAGACCCTACTTATATTTGCATAAAACTTGTCAACATTTGTTTTATTGAAACTGGTGGCACGGGAGAGGCTAGTCGCTTCCGGGGCCCTTATGGATAATCCAGGATGTCTTTGCATAAACCCATATAACCAGTCAGGATTCATAGCCCAGTTTTCTGGAATTTGACGTTTTAAGGCAGTAGCATACTGAACTGCAAGTTTCCTAACCTCTACAGTTGTTAGCCCATAGTGCATTTTGGATGCTATAATCAGATAATGTTCTAATTCTCCCTCCTCGTTAATGGAAAATATTTTATTCGGAACTGCCCGAACGAGAATATTAATTTCTTCCAAGTTTTGTATGTCCTTATTCATTACGACATATCGAGCTAGTGTCGATTTTTTTAGTGTATAGATTTCTGAGACCACACGTATGAGCATGTGTTTTAAAATTACATCACCTATGGCTTGCTTTAGTATATCATCAGATGCCCGAATTCTGTCAGTTTTCCTTTGTTTATGTCGGGGCATCCTAAAATTAAACTTTGTTAATAAAGTTTATTTATTCAAAGCCACATCAAAAAGAACTAAATTATCATAAGGAGTAAAAATGCTTTACTCACTTATTTAAGTAAGTAGGTATTATTACCATAAATTAAATTTATTGTTTGATTAATTGATAAATTATTATGCCTATGGGACTAATTGGACAAGTCCCAATGGCCCCCTAGAAGCATGTCCAATTAGTCCCTTAACGACACTTAACCACAAAACTTAAAATAAATATTTGCAATAAAAGCAGCAACGAAAAAGCCATTTATTTTATGAATCTACACTAAATGTATAGTTGTACTCACCTGAAGAAGTTAAAAATAAATGTTGTATTAAAGCGTAATTGCAATTAATTTCACGACAAATGTTTTTTGTGGCAGAGCTTCACAACACAACTTGTTAAAATAAATTCCAACATGGCAGAAATAACTGATTTACAGATTTCACATCCGATTCGTACACCAACCCATCTATCAGTAAAGTTTTTTTAACTATTTAAACATAGCAAATGGTTTCTATTTGACTTGTCCCATTAGACCCTTGTCCAAATAGTCCCCAGTTTAACCCTACTTATTTTATTTACCCCGGTTTATCAACAACAAAACATTATTTTCAACACTTTTTCAATCCTGTCGCAATTTTGGTGTTTAGATGCAATAATATTAGATGTTCATTACTATTGTTATTTGTTTACATCAGTTTAGTGTCTTTTAATATTTCTATTATTGGTAGTACAAATTTCCCAAAAATTTCAATTTTAAAGCTATTCGGACCTTTACGATTTTTAGAACAAGATTTGGCCGAACATGCGTTCTTATTATCAAAACTACAATTATAGAACGGATCCAGAACAAACCTATTAGAAGAAGCATCGTGTAGATAATTTCTTAAGTAATTCTGAAGCATATATATTACACACAACACCGGATTATATTTGTTTCAAATCGTCATGTAAATTTTATTATCTAGTTCTTCATGAAAGTGTTAAAATTTACAGTTGTCTACTGGGGCAGTTGAAGGATTGTTTACTCAAAGAGCTCAGACTATGTCGAAAATAATATTTGCGATCTAAAAACTATTATGCATTACGAGTTTTATGCTGCCTGTATATTCATTAGAAATATTTCTAAACTTTGTGAGTTGTTGGCTAGTATATAGGTACCTACATTGAATTTTATTAAATATAACTTATATATTACTATGTATTACAATTGTTTTCTTCTTGCACTGCAACGGCATTTCTTTTATGTTGTACAGCCTCGGTGTATATTATATGGCGCCTACATAAATAAAAAAAATTGTCATGGTTTTTGCTATACGGATGACGTATAAGTTCTTAAAAATGTTGTTAATTTTATCATCAAGGTTGTTTAAATTTCCGAGTATATCACTTTTAGGAAATCAACTGTTTATTAATGCCAAGAAAAATACTATAAATGAAAAGCATATGAATATGTACGCAGTTTTCATATTTATATATGTACCGCGTCATGCAATTAAATGCAGCAGTATTATAACCTCCTTAGTTCTTCTACGCGATCATGTGTCCGTTCGCCTTTATATAATCAGCTAAACATGACAAGATATTCGAGTAAGAACTGTTCAGAATATCAAGAAGTGCATGTGCTTCACTTATCTCAACAGATGGACGAATGAATCTACAAATACATATCTCTAAAGTGCCCAGTTTACAGCGTTCGCAAGATATAGTAACATCACAGCAGATATTTAATTTTGTACCCCATTAGAGGTATTATTACTGTTATGCAATGTTCATTTATATACGACTGGGCGAAATGCGTTTCTATATGCACCTGTTATAGCCTTGGCGCTGGTCTATTCATTACAACACTCGCCTTCGGCTCGTATCGTAATTTTCATACTCGTGTCTTAATAGCCATCATTAAATGCTCATTGCATAATATACTATTAGCCACATTAACAATGGTGAATTAGAAATATTAATTTAATTAAGCAACTGTTGGTGGAGAAAGCAAAAGAGTTCGACTTTTTCGGTGAAGTATTTTACTGGTTTCACCTTTCGACAAATCCGTTACGTTATTAAAAAAAACTAAATACTGAATTTTATTCTGAATTTCCAATAGATGTTAAACTTGTGTATCTGTACAGTTGAAGCTAATCTTGCCGACGGCAAATGTCCAGCGCCAGCGGTTCTACTTTCTCGTTCGGCAGCGGTGAAGCTATCGCGGCTCGTGATCTTCGTAGCTCTCGGTGCTTGTTTAATAGATCCAACAATGTTGGCGGTTAAAATGCCCAAATAAGCGGCATCGAACCTCGGGTTTGAAATATCACAAATCCCCTTTCTTCCGGGGAAGTTTTAATAATAATTTTACTAAAACTGCTTTTGTTATTTAAACAACAAATGCGCCAGCTACGGCCCTTTATGATGTTACACGGAATGAGAAGTAATTAACTACTGTATGATCTGCCAATCGATCTAACAATAATCGTCACAATAATTATAACCCCGCACCCTTATATATTTTCTCCTCTTCCAGGCATACGTCAACATCCCCAAACATATCCGGTACGTAACTTTTTCCCGAACATTCTAGAACTACTTAAAATCTTAATTCTGCGTTGTATTCAAATAACAAACAAAAAGTTTATTGAAGATTGGAAATACGCAGTACTAAACATTGAAATGCGATATTGGAGAAGAACAAAAAAAAACTGTCTAGACATAAGGAGATAAATAATTCCCAGAGAATTTAGAAACGCAAAATAATATCTGAAATGCGTATTAGATTTTTAAGCAACGGAATTACAAGAAAACAAGGATAATATTAAATATTGAATTTTTAAACAGGACTAATAATTAGCGACAAATATGTGAAAAGCAATAAAATAAATAAAATAAATAAAATAAATAAAATAAATAAAATAAATAAAATAAATAAAATAAATAAAATAAATAAAATAAATAAAATAAATAAAATAAATAAAATAAATAAAATAAATAAAATAAATAAAATAATTAAAATAATTAAAATGAATAAAATAAATAAAATAAATAAAATATATATATAGTGTTATTTTTGAAAATGTGTTTGATGTGCTTGAGCAGTTCCTTTCTAATTATACAAATATGTTTCTTATTGGTGACTTCAACTTTTGTTCTGATAATTTTAATGATTTTATATCCCAAGTGGTTCGCAATCTTCTAAATTTTTGTAACTTGCAGCAGTACAATCGAATAACTAATCACAATGTGCGGATTCTTGATCTTGTATTAACATTTTGTGTCATGTGATGAAGAAATGTCACCTTTAGTCCCGGAAGATGCTCACCATCCAGCTCGACGAATTTTCCAATAAATGTTAAACGCGCCTACAATTTCAGAAGGGCAGGCCTACTTAATCTGTATAAATCATTATCCGATGTTAATTGGTCCTTTTTGGATAACTGTCCAGATGTGGATACAGCTTGTGAAATTTTCTATACAACTCTATATACCTTGTTTGATGAACATGTCTCTACTTTTATTCCTCGTAAGCGTTGTTTCCCTTAATGGTACACACCCGAAATTATAAAAAATGTTAAACATAAATATAATTTTGTATGTATATATCGACGTCATACCTGTTCTTATTCATTAGTTCAGTTTAGAAGCCTCCGCTCACTTGTTAAGTGACAGTCAGCACACGATTATGGAAATTACCTAAGCACTGCAGCACGACATCACAATAACAATAGTAATATAAATATTTTAGAATTCTGCGCTAATTAGGTTTTGAGGTCAATAGGTAAACTCAAAGATAGTTGTAGCACTTGCCATGGCCAAGTACTAGCCTTCCTTATTAAAGACTGTGCTCCTGCTCTTCTATATCCTTTGGGCAAGATTTTTAATTTGGCGCTGAAAAGTTAAACCTTTCCCCCGAAATTTGGAAGTTTGCTCCCATTGTGCCAATATTTAGCTTGACATAACCAATTACCATCCAGTGGCTATTTTGTCGAACTTCTCCAAAGTCTTTGAACGATGTTGTATTCTGCTATTTCTCCGATTATTAACACATATCTCTAAACGGGTTTACTGTATGGCGCTCTACTGTCACACTAACCTCTCTCAGTTTACTCAAACCTTGTCGCAAGCTCTAAATTCACATAAACAGGTCGACGTCTTGTACACCGACTTTTCTAAGGCGTTTGATCAATGCGATCACTATGTCATTTATGTCTAAACTCAGTTCGTTTGAATTCAGCGCGCCGCTAGATTATTCTTTCATGCCATACCTATTTTCCTATTTAACAGGTGTCAGCATGTATTCTACAACGGTTACGCTTCGAACGAATATGTTGCTACCTCGGGGGTCCCTCAGGGGTCTAATCTTGGTCCATTGATTTTCATTGTGTTTATTAACGACATCACCAAAAACTTAGTGTCACAGAACTATCTTAATTTATTTCGCGAGATAACTACTGTAGAGGATTTCACATTATTCAGCACAACCTTGGAGATATTACTCGTTGATGTACTTTAAACAACTTACCACTGAACATCAGGAAGTGCAAAACAATTACATTTACCCCTAGTTCATCTCCTATTATTTTTAATTATAACCTGAATATTTGTCACTAAACTTACATTTGTGCAACATATTGAATACACTACTAACACTGCTAGAAAAATGCCACGTTTCATAATGCGTAATTGTGGTACTTTTTCTAATGTCATAGCTTTGAAAGCATTAATTTCGCTTTCGCGAGATCTCGCTTGGAGTATGCGGCGGTTGTTTGTATCCTTGCTGTGTTCCTTACAAGCGCGAACAGGAGTTGATACAGCGACGATTTGCCACATTTATGTGTTTTCGTCTGAATGGATATTATCCGGCAAGGAATATTGATCAGATCGTTCTGTTATCTCGTATTTGCTTTATGCAATACTGCTAGAGCAGATATTAATTAGTTGCCTTTTACTATTTACATACATATCCAGTTGGAAAATCAATTAATAAATTGAGTTTGCAATTCTGTAATTCCCATCTATGCCATTGTATTACAACGATTGAAGATACATATAATTGCGGTACAGGCATTCTTGAAGATTTTTAAATGAAACACTTCTTTTATCAAAAAAATAATTAACATTAAAAAAGATACCTCTTGGAAAATAAAATTTACGTGGCAAAGTCTCACAAACATGTAAATATATCTACAAATACATATGTATGTATGTATATAGATGTATGCATTTCAAGTTATTCTCAGCAGTCAAGGACAGGTCTCTTCCATACGCGAAAACAAGACAGTATATATACATTCCGTGTGTACACAATATGAGATATATATCCTGCTGATCAAATATTTACTTCAAAATTTAACGTCTATTATAAACAAATGTATTAGAAAAACGCAGTATAGTTGCCAGATTTTGCGCAAAACAACTTGGAAAATATGTAAGTTTCAAGCGAACCATCATTAGAAGTTATGGTCTTGGTTTATTTTTGTATATCATGTTTGCCGTTGAGATAGAAAAAATACACTAAACATGCGTAAACATGATAAATCCAATGCTAATTAGTTTCCATTATTAATATTTATTCGCTTTCATATACGCATACGTTTTGTCATAAAGCAGGAAATCTTCATCGTCTATTTCTCCGGACCCTAATGTAATGCTTGATTATAAAGACTGTGGACGAATGATTTCAACTTCAAGATATTGGTAATATTAAACATATCTTTTAAGCAGGCTATATAAATTGTTTATCATTTGCTTCTTCGAATTTATGCCTTTGTATCTTTAGATGATTTCTTTATATATATTTTCTTCTCATTTCTTCTCTGTTCTTTGTTTTGTCTACATTGAAGCCTTTTGTCTACAGACTTGATTTACACAGAATAGGTACAACGACTAAAGCTACTTTAAATTTCTTCATTTCGAATTTCCTTTTCTTATCAAGACTAATCAATTCTTTCTTTATTATAATTTACGGTAAAGTAATGTTATATCGTGATATTGTGACCAAAATGTTGGAACTGTGCTGGAAAAGAGGGTAACTTATCTTTAAAGTCTGTTAGTGATTATACAACAACGATACAGCATGTTTATAAAATCTCAAACACATAGCACCAATCATGAATTTTTTGTAGTCTTTCTTTTTTGTTCAGACTGAAGATGGCGCTAATATCGTGAGAGGACATTTAATATCATGATGCAGTGTTGTGATAAGAATGAGAATCGCAAAAACAATAAATTTTATTGGAAGTTTTATGTATAAATTTTAGAGCTATTTCCTGTCTATTTCTTTAGCTTTACAGCTATTGCACATGTACACATCTCCATCGTCTTAAAAGTGATTTTGGCAGATGGTGTTGTATAAAATGAGACAAAAACAACATTGCTCCAAATAGTGGCCAGTTTTCTTTTTACATTGGCCGACAATTTCACATTGCACTTTCCGCAAGTCCATTTCTTTTCTCCGTTATCATTTGATTTAGGAGTGCAAGGAGCGCAAGTTGAAATTTGTAGAAGGCAGAAGAGTAATGCACCCCGGCAAACGTTTTTAAAGCATAAGTCCGAATCCCATGAGATTGAAGATGTCACAGAACGGAATCTTGTAGCAAATGCAGTTAGTTGTTCCTGTTCTGCATTTAATAACTTTCTAATGTAAACAAATTTCTGTTGTATTTGATACGTAGTAGATAAGAGTAATGGAAAACAATCAAATACGTTTCGATTGCGCATACATGTATAATATACATCCATATTTCATGAAACCAGAGTATGACGTTAAAATAAAAGAAATTGCTAAATAACAAGCGTCATTAATTATGTAGAATATTTAATGCACAATTTTTATTTTTATTGTCTGTGATGTACATGACACTACATGTATGTAATAACAATTAGGAGCGTCGTTTTTTCTCCATAATGACAACCAACACCTCTGCAAACATTCGACTCAATGCAACTTGCGTCAAACAGAAAGAGATGGAAAGAGATAATCTGAAATGGACTAAATTAACTTATCATGTTATTTCAAGTTTCTAGAAAATACATAATGCGTATGTATTTTTTCTACTCCCATACTTTAATTGTATTATTAGATATGCCGAACATGTACTTTAATGATGTCCATTACGATACAGATTTTCATTATGATACAAGTTTATATCCAATAGGAATACAGATTTTTCATTACGATACAAGTTTATATCCAATAGGAATGCGACATTCCAATATTCAAACAATATTCAATATGGCGACTGCATATCTGACAGATATACAAATTAAATAAATGTGACAGTTCTCTGCAATTTACATGTAAAAGTACTTAAAATTTGTGCTTTTTTGAAAATATAAACGGTAAAAATGAGGGATAATAAAAGTGAAATGTAAAATTTGAGTCCACCAGAAATTATGGAACAAGCCTTATACTCTATTTTTAAAGTAGCGAGACGAATTTCTGAACAGACCACTTTGACAGTGAAATCTCATTGGTTAAAAGCAAGGCCAAATGACACCGTATCAATCTTGCTTAGATTCAGTCAACTGACATTGTTTATGGTTAAGCCTTGTTGTTGTTTCTGTTATTTCTCCGTTATTTCATTATATACTTTACCATTCCTTTTCAGAGCTCGACAGCAGTGGCGGCTCGGGGTGGTTCACATAGGGAGTGCATAATTTCAAAATTAAAAAGTATAATACAAGAATGCTTACCCAATCTTTATAAGTTTCACCGACATACTGTTCCAGACATGTACTGTTCATTGTACAGTTTGTTTTGAGGGAATAGTAAATATAATACTACAGTTTGATTACATCTGACGATAAACCAAGTCCATTTTGCGTGTCTTTGACTTGCAGAACAGTTCTATCACTTTTTCATTAAAATTTGGGAAATCATTTATAAATTCTTTTTCACAAGATAACATAGTAAGGGCATTTAATCTGTCTTCTTTCATTGTATTTCTCAGGAAAGTTTTTATTCTCTTCAGCAGTGAAAACTGGCGTTCCGCTTCAGACGTTGTCATTGGGATTATAATGACAATTTTTAAAAGCTTAACAACTTCATTATATGTGTCGCTTAATCCATCCAGCAGAAGGCCTAGCAGACCTACAGCACTGACTTCTATATTTTGCCTAAATTCTTCTCTAGAATAGGTATAGAACACTTAATTCAGTTCGTGGTCTGCTTTCATTGAGGCATGGATAAAATTTTACTGCTTCTTTAAGGCAATCTTTCGGAATTTTTTTTTGAAAAGAGGAGAACTGTTTAAAAGAAATTAAGTTTGCTAATATTAAGTGCCCTGTATACCGAAATCTAGTTTTTATTTCAAGCAAAATAATATCGCACACTTCAATAGTTTCCCTCCATCTTTGACTACCATCAGTTACTCTTCGTCGCGTTGATGGTCGAGGAGTCAGTTCTGAGTCATTTTGTTTAACCAACTGATTATCTGTGTCAGCGATTTCGGTTCAAATTTTTCCAATAGCGCGCTCAAAATTATCTAAATTATTCTTGATTTTTAATGCATCTGTATTGACATTTTGTAATTAATTAAACAATATGTCCACATGTGGCATAATTTTATGAAAGAAAATGCCAGTTCAAACGCGCCACAAAATCTAATGCAATTTATTATTAAATTTAACACATGCCTATTTTTTGTTACCTGTTCACTGTGTTGTTGAACTGCTTTTCTATATGATTAATCTAAAACATTCTGAATGTTATTTTTTCCTAACATTCTTAGACTATATATATTTCATGTTTCGTAATTTTAGCACTAAGATGAATTAAGTCTTTTATTCCGTTCTTTGACCAAGACGGTTCACCACCAAACAAAAGACACGGAAAACAAAACAAAGTATTATTAATTTCACACCCACAAATCCAGTCATTTTGAATTTTCTTATAACGTCTTTACCTTTAACAGATTGTTTATTTTCTAAACATAATTGAGGCATCGGCCGTTTAAGATTTTTTATTGCGATTTTTTCATCATACGTTAACCGCGAAAACGTAACGCAGAGACGAAATTCATCTTACAATAGCGGTGAGCAGACTGGGGATCTTGCTCACAAGCTATGTATTATACGATATGGAAGTAGAACAAAATACAGTTCTCCTCACCTTCAATGTAATGTTAATGGCTTAACGGAGCAACGGTTGGGCTTAGCTCATGGGTATGTTTCTCTCGGTGGAAGGGGTAAACATTCGACGATCGGTGCATGTAGGTTGTTACGCGCGCCGCACACGCCACGTTCCTGTTCAATAACTATGAATACGTAATAAATAAATACTTTCACAGTTAGTCGCCGCTTGGTTTGTTTTGTTTCAAAATTCCTGGGGGTGCAATTGCTGACTTGCTCTCATTAAAGAGCCGCTACTGCTCGACAATAATAGTTATCAGATATACTCGATATACTGTTTTCAGGATTTTCGTGCATGTAATTTGGGACAGGGGAATGTTCAGAAATTCGTCTCGCTACTTTAAAAATAGACTATAGTAACCACGAACAATTTATTACCATCTAAATTCGCAAAATGCATGGAAAATTTTAACCTCAATTTATGAAATGGAATGTTCAAAAAATAATGTTTTATTATGGGGTCGTAGAAAAAATAGTGTATGCAACTCGCATTTAATGGCTATTAAGACACTCGTATTCATTATAATATTCGGCTTCGCTTCGTATTGTAATTTTCTTACTCGTGTCTTAATAACTATCATTAAATGCTCATTGCATAATATACTATTTTGTACACAAGTGCCATAAAGGGATATTTTTTTTGACATTACTATCGCTTTCTGAAATATAACGCTCTATGCACATATATTCTTAAGTGGAAATCGTAATAGGCCATGATACAGTTAAAATACACTCTTTAAATGTTGTATGTATATACATCATTCTTGTACTGTAGATGTTTCCGAACACCGAATCTAAGTTTATGATGTATGTAGGTATAACAGATTTCATATATTCCTGTTTCTTTTCTAGATTAGTCTTAGATAACAGTTCTGTGTTAGCTGAATTCTTCGTGGAGTTGTAAAATCAATATAGTTGTGAACACTGCATCTGCGAAGTTAAATTTAGAATACTTTCGTTAGTCTTATTTGAGCCATGATGCTATTGAGAAATGATCCACTAATATGTAATACTTTATTTTTCTTTTTTGTTTCATCAGCTTTAGAGAAACATCAAAAGCAATACCAAATTGTCTTATTCTTTAGCCACTGTTCCAAGCTATTTTTGTTCCGCGTAACATCTGTTGTTATTGTGTGTTTTAAAACCAATGCGTGTCCACCTACCCTGCTGTTGAGACAGGATGGCCTATGTAAAATTATGAGTGTACCATAGTTTTTATATATAGTAATTTGTTTTATTCAGTCATGGGAATCGCAATTTTCCAATCTACAACTGAATTTACAGTATTTGCACTTTTCAGTTGCCCACAAAATTGTGATAATCTTAAGCATAATAATTTTTTTGGATGTATTTTCAATATTCTTTACTTTTTTGTTGGTAGTATGGATTTTTTATTTTTCGAGTTGGATTTTTTAGCGACTAATTTCCGTACCTTATTCTTCACAGTTGTGTCAGTCAAATTGCAGCTCTTGTGCGTTTATTTTGCCTGGACAATGCCTTAAAGAATTATCGAATGTTTTCTGGTGTAGGTACGGGAGCCGTAAAAAGAGAAATGTGTCTTGTCGGACTGGTTTTGATTAAGAACTAATATGTATTTTGGTGGAACGAAATTTGTTAGCTGTGTGAGTGGAAGGGGAGGAAAGACATTTGCAAGATCATATTAATATCAGTGAGCTTGGACCATCTAGGGCCTCGAAACACAAGAAAAGACAAAGTAAATAACGAAATGTGGATTAGGTCTACTGGGGATACCACATAAAAAAAAACGCGTCTCTCACTCTATCTTATGGTGGTGCGGAAATGAGTAAAAAAAGGTAGTATGCACGTATTAAGTAATCGGTATTTACCACCGAAATTAGAGAAAAAACCTAGCGATTATGCTCTATAATTTTTGTAATAAATATTTTTACCTAGATCGCACTACAGAGAAGATATTCTCGAAAAACTGGTTTTTGGTACCATTTTTCCAATATGGCGGCGCGATAGGCGGTCGCTCAAGGTCGCAAAATCAGAATATTAATTAGGACACGGAACTGTAAAAATCTACCAAAAATGAAAACTCCATGACCTTTTGTATTACTGAAAGTACCTATTGCCAGGACTAATATGCCTGTAACTTCCCAGTAAGTTACGCGGATAGCGCTCCAATGATTTTGGTGAGCTTTCGTAGATGGTGGAAGGATAATGTGTAATAATATTTTCGTAAATTTATATTTGTATTTTTATTAACAATTAACATTCTTAATAGAAAGAACCTAGTCGCTCATTGTAATCCTTAGCCTGAGCACTTCTCTATCACATGAAAATATAAGGACTGAAGACTTGGCTAAGTTGATAAAATTAAATTAATGGTCAATAACGAGGTGAGGTCCTTAATACAGCTGGAGACTTCAGTAACATCTCCTTGCGCGGAGAAAGGAAAAACTCTGAGTATCAGTAATTGTGGTAATATGTTATTGTGGAATTATATTTCTTTCGAAGGGTGAAAATATAATTTCTGATTAATTGCTAAGAACATCGCAATATTAATATTTCATGATTCGAACAGAAGTTTAGTACTCTTACTTGAATTAGTTACACTACAAATATTATGGGGTCCGGTGTTGATAAACAGCTAGGAACAGGGACCGGTTTATATATGTATATTATTATTTATGTGTCTTTGAATACCTTTTTTGTGTTATTAATATTTTGCGGATTTCTGTATATTATAATATGGAGTGAATAATAATTATTATTATTATATCATCACTGGCAGGTGATTAATGTTATAATTATATAAATAATAAAATTCCTATATGTAAATACTTAGACACAGGTTGAAACTAAGCCGTTGTATTTAAAAGCTTCATGCTCTTATTTTTCAGTACGTTATGCGCCTATATATTATCTCTATACTGTAATATGTCTACATCAATTGTTTTCCTGCGATAAGCCAAAATCTGTTTGAAGATTGAATCATGCTACGTCCGAAATGTAGTATGAAATCAACGTCTGATAATAGAGCCTGGTGCCTCATTTTATCTCACGTAAAAATTTCAAGCGATAACAAACAAGGAAAAATGCAAATATACCTGGAAAAAATAACCGACTTACCTACTTGTTGACATTACGTTTTTAATGGGAATGTAAAAATGTAAATTTGTTATAGACCAAGAACATTTTCTGGCACCAAAATCCACTTTGAATTTTAAATTTGCTTGAATAATCATTTTTAAAAAACAAATACGTACAATTTTGAAATTTTTAATTAGGTTCATTGTATTTTTAAAGTCGTCTAATGCTGGTTTTTTTTCTGACTGACCGTAAGTTATGAATAAATTAACCTTTGCGTTTTACGTCCAAGTTAAATTGTAATGTCATTGACCTTATTTATTGTATTTAAATATGTAGGAAATATTCCATACAAGGTGCCGGATTCTAGAACAAGATTAATACTTATTAGTACAGTAAACAACTTGTAAAATTTAAATCTTTCTATAAAGAGATTATGGTTTATTTTTGTTAGACAAATAGTATACTCTTTAATAAACACAATTGTAAATCACTAGAGTTATATGGTAATCTAAATAGTATTCATAAATGTTTGCAACAAATACGTTGATTGGCAACACAGACAGACTCATTGCGTTCAGTCATTTTGGTAGTTTTGATAGCAATCATGTTTGTCACCCCAAAATCCCTACGTTTCTGGGTTCTTCTTAAGGTTTTCTATTAAAGATGGTAAGTTACCAGGTAAAATGCGTATTTAGTTTATTGCAATTTTTTTTGCTTGTATTTAAGGATTTTTTGTTTCTTTGTTTCAAATTTCAAGTCACAGTCATCATCACCATTCATAAATAACTATATAAATACGATATTTACCTGCTAGCATTTGAGTACTCATGCGTGATATTGTGTTATCAAATTATTAGTATATTATTTTTTACATATGTTCAATAATTTAAATACGCTGAATATGAAGCACCTGATAGATAGATCATATAATGAAAATATGTGTACATCATTGCTTTTCATAATGCGCGTTCGGCATTTATGCTAAGGTTTTAAAAATTGAGAATGCTATTCAGTCAACCATTTTTAAAGATTTAACCGCTCGCAATAAAGCCCTTTTCGTGATTCATGTACTGAATATAATCATTGACAATTGTTAGTTTTTTCACAATTGTTATTGATTTTATGCATTGAATGGAATATTTAATGTGAAATCTTCTTATATATAAAATTGGATGTATGTGTGTGGCGGTGTACGCATATTCCCTATAGACTCCGAAACGTCTGAACCGATTTTGATCACATTTTCGGGAAAACTCTAGCATAGTCTGGAGCGTGTTCCTGTGAAGTTTGATGCCGATTGGACTAAAAATAAAAACATTCTCTATCATTTAATTTTATTGGTATCGGATCATCTGTGATTATTCAGTGGTTAGATTAGTGCTAATCTTTGAAGTTGCACTGATAATCACAGAAAAAGTATAGACCACAACATTATCCAAGGCCTTTTCAGTAATAAATTAAAGAAAACTTACTTTTAAATATTGCTTTAGTGCAAGGTTATTTAAAAGTTATATACCTATATAAAACTGGATGTATGTACAGCGGTGGACTTTTTAAAGTGGACACCTTTTAGTTGCTATAGTATTTTTTTTATTTTTATGTATTGTAAATATGGTTTCAATTAGTGGCGTTTCAGTCAGTTGTGTCACTTTGACTTATACCAATGTAATGTACTAAGTACTTGTTACACAGGGTACATTAGGTGTCCACCTTGGGGAGTCCACCACTGTACGTGATTGACTTCAATTTCAGAGCTCTAAATACATGTGTTTTTTTTCTGACCGTAGCAACCGCGCCATAACCTCAATTAGTAATACATTTTCAAGTATGGATATAAAATCTGTAAATTTTCTGTAGAACCTAGCTAAGTTTCCAAACCACTAATAAAAGTTTTTGTCGCATTTTAATAATTTATGTAGGAATTTTAATATTTTATAGTTTTTATAACCATTTATCTTGATAACTTTACTATAGTCCGTCTCAACCTTAGTATTCAGTATGTGTCTTATGGAGATAGACAACATAGTTGTCAGATCGACAATGACAAGTTAGGTTGGTAGCTCATTATAATGACACGACAATTTAAATACTTGTTGGTTAGGATATTATTCTATATTATTATATATTATATATTAATTTGACACTTGACAGGAAGGTTATGTTGTGATACTTACACCAACCTACAATACCAACCGTAAACATAATAAATCGCTTACGGTAGTAAAAGAGGTATATATCCCATAAGAGACTGTACTGAATACTAAGGGTGAGACGGTCTATAGGTAGGGAAGAAGTGTCATCATTGGTACAATTTTCAAAATTTTGCATATAAAGTCGATAGAAAATGTATTTGGTTTGGAAATTGGTTTATAATGTGTTTATGTGTGATATCTATTGATTCTTAATTAATAACTATCTCATTATTTATATGCTATGCATATAGGGCCGTCTCAATTCGCTTTAAGGGTGCGTTTCAATCTTGACAAATCCATTTCGGTTCGAATCTAAGATATTCGTGGTTGTTAAGTACTACTCGTAATAATAGGATGGCGCTACGATATGGATTCTAAACAAAAATAACAATTACCTAAAAATATTTCAAGGTCATTGACATGTTACCTGGTTTCCGCTTTTATAGGTATGAATCATCGATACTTTCTATGGATACTTCGTAGTCAGTTTGCGTGCTGAATTAGTGAGAAAGGCACGCTAACGTTGAACATGCATTTGAATTTATTTGTAAATTGAAAAAATTATAGATTGACATATCTTCAATAAAATGTTGATTGCAGTATGATAATATACTAAATATATAATTTAAATTAAATTACTTTTAATACATTTACAATAAATTGCATTTATTTTAATTATAAATTTAGTAATCATAAATATTCTTAAATTATGAAGGTAAGGGACACTCATCCGTTCGACTGATTATTTCAACAAAACTATAAAATAAATAAACAGCAGTGTGTTCCGTGATGCAAAATAAAACATTTTCTGTTACTTGATACATTTTTATTAACGTACAGGCTACTGCATTTGTGCTTTGTTGATCATATCTAATAATAACAATAATAATAATAATACACAAAACACACAATACACAAAACAGAATATACCTAATATATACAGCTTGAGCGCGCGGGGTATGATCACCCGATGCTAGTCGATATTCTTCGGACGTATATTCGGCAAATGATCTCCGCTAGCTGTGTTCGCCAGATATAGATATATAGATTTATTTTTCCAGAGTTGTTATTTCGTTATATTTACTGGAAAGAATCTCTAATTTTAATTTCTATTTCAAGGGTCGTTTTTATGTTATTTTATGGTATTCCTGTTATACTTACTTATAGTTTTTTTTTTACCATGAAATTTCTATTTATTTATTTATTTTTCTCTAGACATCTTAGTTTATTCTGCAGATGTTTCAGGCGGGTTGTTTTTATTTCATTCTAAAACCCAGTTGTACTGCTATAACTTTGTACACAACTACATTATTATTTAATTTCATTAATCATTAGGATAATCATAATTACGTTATAAGTATTACAATCTTCGCGTTATTATCGACTTAGTTATCTAAGCAATCGTCATCACTTAAAGAGAAAATTTAATTTGTTCTTTTTGTCAATCTGCAAAAAAATAATCGGATCACTATGAGTTCGAATATGAGCAGGCAATGCTAGTATGTTGTGCCGTTACTCTAATATGTATTATCGGACCACGTTTAGATGCGAATTTACGTATACCATCGGGTGATCATACCTCGCGCGCTCTTACTGTATAGTATATTTTATTGTCTTCATTAACGTACTTATTAGTTCAACGTTCTCGTAAATATATTTTACCCGTTAAAAATACGGGTAAAGTTAGTATTTTCAAATCCCAAATGTCAATTTGGCAGTTGATTTGATTTATATAGTTTGAATTTAGAGACTTTTCATGTTTTTGTTTTATTTCTATTTTGTATTTTGGCTCCTGGACAGTTTTTAGAATGGATATTTTTGAAGTGAAAACTTCTATGGGCGCGTTGATGCATTGATTGTTGGGCACTGAAAGAGACTGAGCCGTCACGCTCGGAATGTAACGCTCGTTCGGATTGTAACGCTCGTTCGGATAAAGTCGGCTCGAGTCGCGCTCGGCTTTGTATTATAACACTAACTAGCGGTATTTAATTTCAATTAAATTGAAATTTAGAATAAATACGCGAAATATTGTATTTTTATTTTCCGAAAAATTCTTGTCCGCGTGCAGATGCGATCCCGAGCCGCCCGGGTATAAGGCCGGCACGTTACCATTAGACCAGCGCCGGTACTCGTATGAGAATTATCATATTTGTATATTACATGCGTACGTATGAATTTTTGAAGTGAAAACTTTATCAGACCGAGCGAAATGTACTAGAATAATGTATACACAATAATAATAAATATATATTTTTTAAATGTAATATAGAACGAAAATGGAAAATGTAAATGTAAATGAATATAGAACGAAAAAAAAAGTTGTATTTCGTATTATTAATCTCACCTTGATGAAGTTTTCACTTCTGCCGTGAGGTCTTAAGCACAGTCATTTTTTAAAATAGTTTTAATAAGATAAGTTCTACATATTTTAAGGCAAATTTGGTCATTGGTACGTTGTAAGCACAATGATATTACCAATGACAAGCAATTAATAAAGGATGTGTCCGTCATTATTTTGTCTTTTAATCATACTCTTACTTCATATTATAACTTTTCAATTCAAATATCGCGCCAAAACGGTACCATTTTTAACAGATTGTATTGGTTCCTGCGTAAGCAAATTTAACAAGGAATTAGTATGCGATATCTGCTATATTTTATAACATAAGCAAGCCATAACCTGTGAAGCTGTGAACTCTTGCATTTTTTTTTGGTCTATTATATTTTGCTGTGTTATTAAACACTATCTGTACGTTTAAGTACGTCACGAACATTAGATAAGGCACTTCTAACCAAACCGTGAAATTCACCACCCAAACAGCGTCAAGTATTGGTACAATAAGGAGGATAAAAACAGTTATAAATATGTACAAAAGTTTAATTCTGCAAACACAAAAAATGAAAGAACAGTAATTGCAATAAAAATCTTCACAATAGAAACTGTCCATATTATACAGAATACAATAGAATATATGTATTTTTAAGAAAAAAGTTGGCAATTTAAAAAATGCTTACTGAGATGTTTTCTATTTTTTTTTTCATTTCATAGACTTGACATCTCGTATAGTTCGCCTTCATAGGGTGTTAGGTATCTATATCACAATTACTATTTCTTCAAAATTGTAGAGAAGATAAGTTTTAATTAAAATTTTTAAAGAGGTTTATTTTTTATTTATATATCTGTATTTGCTTTATACCACAAGAATTATATATTTTAGTTTCAGATTATCTTTATAAGTTATAGATAAAAATTTATATTTTGTTTGTGTTTTCATTGGAATTTTTTTATTTTTGGAGTAAATATACATTTTGAGTTAAAGATTTTATTATTTGTTACTAATAAATGGCTTGAAAAGCTACAACAAAGAACTTTTATTATAAACATGAAAAAAATATCATATCAAGGAATTTTGATATTCTTAATTCGATATTAACTCCAGAATTTGATATCTCAGAAATACTATACGGAACATGGTGTGCAGTTTTTATTTAAAAATTGAAAAAACTGCTAACAAATAAAATGTACATATACATATTTACATTTTAAGTAATGAACAACAACCTTAAAAAAATTATGAGGAAAAATGTAGAACGTTCTTAGTCAACAATTTCTTCACCAACTTCGTAAATATAAAACAGCTATTAGGCTTTTATCGGCGTAAAAATTCCAGTTTAAATATTATGATCTTGTGGTGCCAACCTGTGATGCCAACTACTCCATGTTGTTTGTTTATTACGTACTTTCAAATAACATTTAACATACAAAATTTTATAATTTATAACCGCACGAATTACCATTCATTATAATTTTAAATTATAATGAGTAATTAAAGTATAACATACAATTAACGTCTAAATAATTCCAAGATAATAGCACCATCTATACTATATGTGCTACACTTTAATGCGACGCAATTGTAACAGATATCTGTAAATGTAGGTAATGGCCCACAAAAATGTAAATAAATTTTATTTCATGGACCACTTAAAAAAATTACACATATATTTAGCTACTGTTACTATTTTTGTCTTCCAAATATAAATACCGAGTGTAGTAGCTATATTACATATAAATTTACCGTGTAATTTTTAAATCTAGGCATTTTTTCTAATCCTTGCAAGACCACTCACTTCCCATTTTATTTACGGCTTATATATTAACTTAATTTGAAAAAATGTTTACATGTTTTGATTTTTAACGCCCGTAAAACTGGAAGTAAAAGTGGTACTTTTGGGTACATTTCTCTTCTGCCAAAACCTTATCAAACGCAGCCTTAAAGTCGGCCCCAGATTAGTATCCCCCTCCCTCTAGTTAGTGGCGCCATCTATAAAAATCTGTCAAGTATTAACGTGTCAATGCGTATAAAATAGATAAAACTACTGCAGTGTGAAGTTTTTCCAGATTTTATTTTAAAATTATATTGACAGAAATGGTTAAGAAACTATATTTTACTTACTGCTACTATTTGACATACTAAGTTAGAATCCACAAGAGTTCAAAAAACCAGGAGATTTCTTCATTCAATATAAAAAATAAGG
This sequence comes from Amphimallon solstitiale, assembly GCA_963170755.1. NCBI lineage: Eukaryota > Metazoa > Arthropoda > Insecta > Coleoptera > Scarabaeidae > Amphimallon > Amphimallon solstitiale. The sequence continues at coordinate 48,831,799 of OY720679.1, forward strand.
TGTGGCCACCACACGACTTTCTTATACGTATGACCGTTTCAAATTATAGAATTTTAAGATTTTTTTTATACAAAAATTCTTCAAAATCCTATTCTAAGTACTTCTACTCTCTTAATAAATCTCTATAGATTGTATACTTTGCAAGATATTATCAAAAAAGTGCTACTCGCTAAGAGTAAAAGTGCTGGTCCCGGTCCGAATTTTGAAATTTCATTTATACAAAAAATATTCCAAATCCAACTCTAAATACTTTTTTACTCTTGACAAATATATATAGAATGCATAACTTACGACATATTTGCACAAAATCGCTATTCGATAAGAGTAAAAGTGGTACTTCCGGTCTGAATTTTGAAATTTTTTTTATACAAAAGATATTGAAAATTATGTTTTAAATACTTTTATACTCGTAACGTAGTTGTCTAAAAAGCTTGCGAAATATTCGCAAAAAACTGATTTTCGATAAGAGTAAAAGACCTACTTCCGGTAGGAATTTCGAAAAACTTTAAATAAAATTATTCTCAATTTTAATTTTAAGTATATATGAATTCTTTATAAATTTGTTTAAACTTAGTAGTTGACGAAATATTGGCAAAATTCGATTTTTTCGCACACACACACTGACACACACACAGAGAGAGATTGTTTAAAAACCACTTTTTCGGTATCAGCGGACTTCAAAACGTGGACATCTGCAAAATATCGAGGTCGAACATTTTCATCAACACAATACATACTTCCTTATACTACGTATAAGAAAGTAAAAGGATTCGTTGCTAATTTATTTTTAAATGATACGCATTTTACATTATCTTAATTTAATAAACATTTATATATGCGAAAGTGTACAATAATAATAATTTTATGTATGTACACAATAAAATACACTAAGTTTAAAAATCACTGATAGTTACACTGGAAACCATTTCACCACTATTAATGGTTGTATCTGAAACACCAAAATTACCGAAACGCCAGTCCAGGTGATCTGAATGATCTACAAAAAGATATGTTTACCTTAAACAGTTGGCAGTCTTCATCTACCACAGCAATTCTTAAAAAGTATTTAGGTACAAAGTAAACTGTTGTCTCAAAACTGTTCTTTCTAATATTTTATTGAAATTAATAGATTTCTTGAAATGATTATTGCTCAAGGTTAAACTTCTTACAGGAAAGTTGTAAAGATACAGCGTTTCATATATCTGTACTTCACTCTAATGTTACGTTTTAATTTAAATGATAAATATACATACATAAACGATACTGCGAAATTTCATTAGGAACATTTTTACCAAGAAATAAACTTTGTTTATCTCACAATTCATATAATTATTAGACATCCTTTTTGATATTTAGACCAAGCCATTGTAGAAAGCGCACTACATACAGGAACTTTTGATAGTTCTTTTTACTTTATTATACGTAGTGTAAGAAAGTATTGTGATGATGAAAATGTTCGACTTCGAGATTTTTACATATGTCCTCCACGTTTTGAAGTTCCGCAAAATAAAAAAATGGGTATTAAAACATCTCTCACTGTGTGTGAGCGCGATAGCGGCGAAACGGTAAAATATATCAATACCAAACTGATTATTTAGGCATATAATCTTCCACGAAAGACCTGATTATATTTTCGGTGAAATCAGTAGATCCCACGTAATAGTTTGTGTGAAAAAATCAAATTTTACCGATATCTCGTCAATAGTTTAGACACATTTCTAAGGTATATAAAAGCATTAAATTTGAATTTTTTTTATAAAAGTTTTTGAAATTCCTACCGAAAGTAGGTGTTTTATTGAAAAACAGTTTTTTTGCGAATATCTCGCAAATTATACATATTTATTGTGAGTATAAAGGTATTTAGAGTATTTGGAATAATTTGTGTGAACGCAAATTTCAAAATTTGGACCGGAAATAACAGTTTTACTCCCAGGTTTATTAAGAGGATAAACGTATTAAAACCTTAATTTATATATAAAAGCTTTCCTTATTTGTATTCTGATTAACCCTTGTGTCTATGATCGAGGTACCCGGGTACATGACAATTATTTTATCATTAAATCACATATATAAAATGTCTCTTACACAACTCAAACAAATATTTAAAGAATTTTAAAAAATCCATAAATTATTTTTGGGGCAGATGCTAAATAGGTATGTAATACAAGCACAATGTATGCAGCAACATGTTCCAATGCAACTGCAACGCTATTTCTGCTACAAATTAAAGAACTAACCAAAATCGCAATAAGTCAATTACCAAAAGTCAATTTAATTGTGTCCTCTTACGTGTCACGAAATTTTAAAGAAACGAATACTGATGCGGAGCTTTATTGAACGAGCACTAATAATTTCGACCGCGAGATATCTTCGCAAGTGCGTGCAAAAGCCGGTTTGCGAGTAGCACTTTTTTTCGAATATCTTGCAAAGTATGTATTCTATAATGATTTATTATGAGAATAAAAGTGCTCAAAATAGGATTTTGAATAATTTTAATTTAATATTATAGTTTGGGGACAGGCATCCGAAATAAAAAGGGTATTTATTGCTCAAAAGCGTATCCTTCGGATAATTTTTAATGTATCACGCGAAACATCCTGCAGAGATTTATTCTCCAAAAATAAGATCTTAACGGTCTCATCAATATATATTTATAGATTGTTGTCTTATATTTACAAAAATCGGGACCATTATCAGAAAAATGGCGGATATCATAATTACGAGACGCGAAAAAGGGATGACATAAGGGCTCGTAAACCAACTCACTCTTACTTTAAGAAATCTCCATTCTATGCAGGTTGTCATCTATTCAACCTTTTACCAGAAAGAGTGAAAGGCTCGCCTACAATGAAAATATTTAAGAGGGAGTTGAAGCTGTTACTTGAGGGTGTTTTTTACAGCATCGAGGAGTTCGAGAGTCACATTCGGACGAATAGTCTGGATGTTTGACATATATATCTGTGAGCGTTTGTTTACAACTTGTTTTGATTTTAATTTTAATGTTACTTATTTTGTAATTGACATGTATTTTTTAATATTGACATATCCAATCCTTGTGTACCAAGGCCAAATGGACCAATAAATATTATTATTATTATTATTATTATTATTATTATTATTATTATATACGCTCATACGTATAAAAAAGTCGTGTGGTAGCCACACCTCATTATTTTTTTAATTTCTGGTGTATTTTAAAAACTTTTTTGTTTTTGTTTTTTCTTATTCTTATTCGGATAATTATTGCCTTCATATATAACGCGTACCAGTTTAATTAAGCCGCGTTTAGCTCTCCCACATTTTTTGAATAACTTCGATTACGATTACTTAGAAAATCGTAATTCAAAAATTTTTGAAATTACGATTACTGTAATCGTTAATCGAACGAACTTAGATTACGATTTCAGTATTCCTAATTTAAAAACAAGTATCCGGATATCCGGGTATCTGGATCGGATATTGACGACTCGGATATCCGGATATCCGCGCAAAAGTAAGAGTCCTAATTTAGATCAAGTTTTGTGCCACAAATTTCAAACGCATAGATTTACAAGAAAGTCCTGTATTACCCACACCTCATTTTTAAAATGTAGTTTTATAGGCACAGCATATGAATGGAGTGATGATTGTGCATTATTAGTTCTATCATTACATTATTACTTATTAGTTCTCCTTCCGCTTATTTGCTGTGATGATTAAAATTAGAAAATAATTAGAATGCTAAAATTGAAATGATCGTAACATAATAAACTTGGGAACACAGATGTATTTCTACTATCCAAAGACATGAGAAAAACACTTTGTGGATGTGACGTGTTCGTACTGTATTTTGTATACGTAAAAGCACTATTGAATTCGTATATTTAAAAGTTGTCGTATTCAACTACTTATAAATAACGCGACCCCAACTGTTAAAAATATAAAAACATGATGTATCATGCTCGTCAAGGTTTTATTGATTTAGCAAACAATTTTTCTTTGAATTAATATTCCTCGAAAATATTTTGAAGAGCAGTATTCTAAAGAAATATTTTGTTGGAAATTAGTTCGTTCCGACTCAATATAATTTTAACACTAATGTTTTGTATAAAATTCTTAGAAGTTTGTTATAATTGAAATGGCTTAAATTAGTCTTGAAACAGATAATGATGTAGAAACACAAATAATATAATTGCCATGAAAAAAAAACACTCAATATTTTTTGAAACTTTTCGACATACATAATTTACATAAAATCCCGTGCCACCATTTATATTTATCATACGGATATATAAATTCTTAATAATATAAATATGTTTTCCATGTCATTTTTGATGGCGATAATAAATTAACACTGACTATGCTAGTAACATTTTATTGTGTACTTACAAATTAATGGCAGTGTCGACAACATGTGAGGAGGTCATCTATTTTAAATAGCCCGTTGGATAAAAATAACTGCCACTTTGATTGTGGTCGGCGATAAACAAGGCGAATATTGGATTATTGCTCTGCAGAAGTATGCAGGGTGAATAAACTTTTAGTAAAATCATAAACGAGGATAATATTAATGAATTGAAATAAGGAAAACTAATAATTAGATGTAATTAAAAGTGGTAAATCCGTCAGACAATATTAAAATCTATTAAAGAAATTACCATATATCTTCATCTTCTCTTATGATCGTCTTGTTTCTTTCTTTTATGGACAATAAAATTTATATTATATATAGTATATTATATTAAATATAAAGCTACATGTATACAAGATTCTTCTTCAGGTATTCTTACCTTCTGAAAATGATTAGTAAATAGGAAATGCTTGGAATTCAAGTAATGTGCACGCCTAACATGACCACCAAAGCCGACTCAAGAGAATTTGCGAGGCGCAGTCAAACGAAAGTTTTACAATTTTTTAAATCTTATATTGATGTTCCTCTATTGAATTTATAAAAAAAGAATACAAACTGGATGTAAGTCGTATTAACAATGCCTAAGAAATTGTAATTATAATAAATAAAAGCTGAATCAATATCGCTTGAAAATTGTCTTGCGGCAATGTTGTATTAACAAACGTTAAGTGAATATTTATTAGTCTCGCTCCTTGTGATCATGTATTACTGTTTAAAGTGACTTAAAGTAGAAGTGCTTATAAGAGCGCACTTCTTCTTCAGCTGCGTATCAGTACTTTATTTAAACTGTGAACACTGAATTCTTTAATTCTAAAATTGTCATCTACAGTTCTCTCATGAGTGTGATGTTAAAATAAAGTTTGTGTATATTCTGAGGAATAACTGATATATATTAAACGTTTCAGTAGAAACAAGGCAATGCAAATGTACCTAAACATAAAAAAGCATTCAATGTACTACTTTAATAAATTTTGTAGGAAACATAACTCTGTAACTACATGAGCAGAGTATAATCTATAAAGTGAACTATCTGAAAGCATAATTGTCACATGTTCACGAACTGGTACTGGAAACTTAAAAATTATCTAAGACCATCCAAAAAGCTGACTAAATAATTATCAGTATTTATACTTTGAAATTTCGTAAATGGACAAGGAAATTCCAATGAACCGTAAGTCAAAGATACTACAGTTGGGACATATTAGTCAGAATAGATATCTGTCTAATACAAAAATGTACTTGTTTTGGGAATTTTATGGTACCACTACACATTACGTGATATGGATATGTGCTACGCAACTAATACTACATACACCAGCAGAATTTTTGAACCCGACAGAATAATCTTTTGTCCAACCTCGAGAGAGAGAACTTCTAACACGGTTACATCCGGCACGCACCTGTATCCACTGTGCGTCTAGCGAAACAGAGCTCCTGCTAGGTCAACACCAAATTTTATGACTTTACCAAAGTCCAGGGGATTTCACCCCCCTCGGCTCTACTCATGTTATAAAGATTTCTTCTCCACCTTTTGATGAGTAAGCGTTTGTGATCACTACTCCATTTGTGGTTACGTGCGGTCACCAGAGGCGGCTGGTGAGTACGTTTTGTTGGAGCACGTATATAGACAAGACTGATTCGATAATAAACGAATCAGTCTTGTCTATTTACGTGCTCCAACAAAACGTACTCACCAGCCGTCACTGATGGTCACCCGTTACCCGGGATTGTGTAGATAATAGAACCACTGCGTGACCATGAAGCACATCACGAACAGTTTGGGTTTGAGACAAAGAGTTGACAGAAAGCGCGACACTCCTAATTTACATCAATGCGAGTGTAGAAAGTACGTTAAACACATACTCATGCTTAATTTTTTTTACGTGCACTTCAGAAGTCATTCATCAAGTTTTATTATAAGTAACAAATACTACATGCTAAAATATCCCTCTATGTTTGATTGTCTCACGGAGTTTTTTTTGCAGCACTTTAATTCCCTCATATTCGATATTACTTTGTTCTATACAATTAGGCATATTTTAAGGGCTCACATATACCTGGGTAAATCGGGAAAATCGATTTTTCAAAAAGGTGCTCATTCGAAGTACTATCCTTCCAGTGACTATCCTGAAAATTTCATAAGGAAATTCGCAATTATGACGAAGTTATAGCGTTTTCTAACTGACCGGGTAAGCAACGAATAACGGTCGAGCGCAGGTAGACGCGAAACAGTATTTTCAAAATCGGTACCAGAAATATCTCCGCAACTACTGGACCGATCGGGATCAAGTTTTGCACAGTTATGCTTCACACAATAATCTAGTACTTATCGATCCGTTTTTTCGATATTTGGCGTAGTTTTTTTTTGTCATAATTACCCAACAATTTTAAGGCGAAAAACCGCCAATTTTATTCAAATGACTGCCATGACCCGAAAAAATTGAATTCGCAAATTCCGGCTCGATAAGTACTAGTTCTGTCTATCTACTTTGAGAAAATAATTTTTTTTTTCAAATAAGAAATGGCAGAGGCACGTCTGGGTACCGCGAACGCTGTCGACAAAAACCCAACTCAGGAAAACGACTGTAATTTTTTTACCGTTCGAAATTATCGAACCCAATTTTCACACAATTTATAATAACTGCCATACTTCAAAATGTATATTATGTTTTTTTTAAAAAAATGCAGTTTCATACACGAAAAAAAGAATTTGGACTGCTTCCGTGTTGGTACTTCAAATTTTCATTGGGATTTCTTATATTATCATTTTCAGATTGGACGTTAGACATATTCATTGAATTCTTCTTCGTCGATATATCTGTTCTACTTTTTTCTCAGTGTCGGTTATGTTGTGGACTTGTACAGAATAAATTCCGTTTAAAAGCTGTTTCCTTTAAAAATGTACAAATAATTACCATAATTGGCTCTAATTTGATCCATGCCATTGAGAAATTCGATATGTTAGTATATTGCTCATGATATCGAATCGAATATTTTTTCTGTATTTACCTATTTTATATGTTTGTCATAATACTTTTCAATTTATTTCTAAACGATTTGATTGGTACATTGACGTGCCCTGCCTGTACTTGCGTACGCCGATGACTTGAAAAACTACAATCCTATGAAATCTATAGGTGATGTTTCCTACCTTCAACATGACTTTTATACTTAGTCAAACTGCATCTAAATATGAGTAAATGTTGTTTTATATCCTTTATACGTAAAGTAGTCCATCATAATTCTACTTAATTCATATGTGGTGTTCTTTTGAAAAGGGTACACACTTTCCGATATCTTGAGGTCCTTTTCGATAGTACATTACGTTATTTCAACAATATAAATCATGTTTGCCCATCGGCTTCAAGATTTTTGGGTTTTATTATGCGCTGCTGTAAGTTTTTCAGTAGTAACCCTTTAGTGTAATCAGGTTGTATTTTAGTTTTGTGGTCAGCAAGATGGAGTATGCTTCACAGGTTTGGTCCCCGCAGTATATTTACTTAAAACTCTCCATTGAAAAAATTCAGCGGCGATTTCTGACGTATCTATCTTTCAAGATTACAGGGACGTAAGGTGTTGACTATGCGTTGCTTTTGAAAATTCGTGGCCTTCAATCTTTGAAAGACCGACGCAAAATTCATGGAGCACGGTTTATAAGAAAGGTGTCTAACGGATGGATGGACTGCCTTGATCTCCTTTTCTCTCTGAACTGTTTCACTGCCAGACAATCCGTCCGTTCCTCTTTCACATTCCAAATTCCCTTTTCGAGAACAAATTTACTGCAGGGATCTCTGCATTGAGGTGTTGTTTTTCAAACATCCACTATGAAGACATTTTCTATACTAATGGCTAATTATATAATGTTTTTTTTAGTATATGTTTGTACACAGAATATCGTTGCCCTTTAAATGAACCGTTGGACAAATAAAGTTATCATTATTATTATATAAGCTTCTTTGTTGGTGTCTGATGAAGGGTCAGATAAGTTAGTTTCAATTCGATGCCATAATATATTAGCAGCTAAGTATGAACACAAATTACATAATTCGAATTTTACGGAAAATTGTCAGGTTAGTCGGTGTTTACTATTTAGAATGCTTACATATTTGCTTATTCACATTTCGGAATATCCCAGATTAGAGAGTGAATTATTATAAATAATTCTTTAAAAATACAACATTTCAATAGTGCGCCCATGAGCGATGAGTCATCAACCTTTCGTGTCCGCTGTCTGGGTCATGGCATAATTATCTGTGACTAGTAAAACATACCGTAGTCGACAAATTTTAATTTAGGTTTACAACAATACTACCTATCTATCCCATGCAGAAGATGACCTTGTAATATGCAGCGATACCTGCTTGCCAATAGTGGTGGGAGAAGAGACGTATGTCGGGGGATCCTCACATTTCAAATGAAATGTTCGCCGGCTGTACTTGGCAGCCTCGCTATATGTTTATCTTTACATTATTTCGTCGTGCTCTTTTCCTCTTTCTACTTTCGTATCAGAAATTAAAATTTGTCGACTACGGTATATGGGTATATTAGTTTACATAAATATAAATAATTGCACATCCGGAATGTACATACTTTTCCGTTAATTATTATTTATATTCGAACTTTTAAATTCAGTGATTCAACCATCTATATTTTTACACATACGATATAGTGCAACTTATTGTTATAATAATTACACGTCATGAGTCAACTTATTGCTATTACATTCATTAATTTGCAGGCATTAAATTCAACAAAGCTGACGTCAAGTTAGGGCACATGTATCCTTTCAGTGATATTTTTATTTTATCCGGGCACAATTCACACAATTATCTTCTTTGTGATAATTTCAGATTTCTAGAGATTGTGCAAGCGAAGATAATATTTAACGTTCATGTTTCTCAGAAAGTATTAATTGTTACTTTAAATAAACTTCGGACTTAATAATTCTTAAACGGGAAACATTAATTGCGCTCAACTTAGAAGTTACAAACTGGAAATATTTTAATTTAAGTGCGACGGTAATGACAAAATCTACACAACATGTAAATGTTATGCAAGTTATAATTAAAAAAAAATAATAATCGTCGTGTTTAAAGGTGCTTTCGAGATAGAATTCTCGTAATGAAACAGTTAGCACACTCAGTGTCCCAGCGCTACGGTAATATATTATTACTAGTATTTATACAGAGTGTTTGACAACGACGTACCAACAGAAGCGTATGTTTTTTTAGTGGAATGCAATGCATTTTTTTACATTTTTACATTTTGTGATAGCTCTCTAGAGCTAATTAAACTGTTATAAATTTATATTAATCAATTTGCATTTCATTTTTCGTCAAAAATTGTACAATTTTTGAAAAAATTCCTATTGTGAGCTCAATTAGTACAGGTATAATTTCAAAAAATTAAATTAATTAAAATTACTAAAAATTTACTATTTAAAAATACACACAATTACGACTTGTTAAATTATAAATATGAGTTGCAATGACAATTTTACCCGGTTATTTAAAACATTTCCGAAAGCAAATTTGCGGCCATCTATAATAACGTAACGTAAACCTAACCTATATTCATACCTTAGAAATTGTACCAGCAGAACAAAAGAATAAATGGATACCACAGTGAACACGCCACATCAATGCCTGGGTTTAATTTCCGAAAATACCTATAGCCGAGAAAAGTTGCTTATAATATTTTTTTATTTACAAATATGTAATTTTCAATAAAATTTTAAAATGCATTAAGCGATGAGCTTATACATTAATGAATTAGCAGTACATGGAAAATATGGCAATTGATGGGTGTCAAAAAATTAATAAAACTTTAAATTTACATTTATAATTTTAGTTATGAATGAATTTGCTTCACGCCAAAAAGAAGTATTTAAAATTGGAACTAACAAACATGATCTGCGAGTATGATTAACGGTCATTTGAACCTCGACTTCAAATGTATACGCAAAAGGAAAGCGATGCTTTCGAGCATTTATTAGGTTTGTTTATTATTCCTCCCTATAAATGTATTTGATTTTTTTGTTTTAGTCATTTTCAATATTAAATTATGCACACGTATAATACACAACGACATTTTTGAATGATCTAACGTCCATCAAAAGCAGTGACGGCTCTTTGATGAGAGCAAGTGAGCAATTGCACCCCCTGGAATTTTGAAACAAAACAAACCAAGCGGCGACTAACTCTGAAAGTATTTATTTATTACGTATTCATAGTTATTGAACAGAAACGTGGCGTGTACGGCACGCGAAACAACCACCGATCGTCGTCACAGATATAATGACGACTAACAGCGCACGGATGTAAAGACCCCTTCCACCGAGAGAAACATACCCATGAGCAAAGCGCTACTGTTGCTGCGTTTAGCCATTAAACATTACATTGAAGGTGGGGAGAACTGTATTTTGTTCTAGTTCCATATCGTATAATACATAGCATGTGAGCAAGATTCCCGTCTGCTCAACGCTGTTGTAAGATGTATTTTATGTCTGCGATACAGAATAACACGTTTTCGCGGTTAACGTATGATGCAAAAATCGCAATAAAAAATTTTAAACGGCCGATGCCTCAATTATGTTTAGAAAATAAACAATCTGTTAAAGGTAAAGACGTTATAAGAAAATTCAAAATGAATATTTATCAGAAAAATGACTGGATTTGTGGGTGTGAAATTAAAAATACTTTGTTTTGTTTTCCGTGTCTTTTGTTTGGTGGTGAACCGTCTTGGTCAAAGAACGGAATAAAAGACTTAATTCATCTTAGTGCTAAAATTACGAAACATGAAAATTCCGAAGGGCATTTGAAAAATATATTTAGTCTAAGAATGTTAGGAAAAAATAACATTCAGAATGTTTTAGATCATCATATAGAAAAGCAGTTCAACAACACAATGAACAGGTAACAAAAAATAGGCATGTGTTAAATTTAATAATAAATTGCATTAGATTTTGTGGCGCGTTTGAACTGGCACTTCGGGGTCATGATGAACGGCAAACGTCGAATACCAAGGGCATTTTTGGGAATTGATCAATTTTACGGCAGAATTAGATAAATCGCTCAGAGATCACATCGAAGCAGCACCGGTTTTTAATTGAATATATATAAATGATTTCCCAAATTTTAATGAAAAAGTGATAGAACTGTTCTGCAAGTCAAAGACACGCAAAATGGACTTCGTTTATCGTCAGATGTAATCAAACTGTAGTGTTATATTTATTATTCCCTCAAAACAAACTGTACAATGAACAGTACCTGTCTGGAACAGTATGTCGGTGAAACTTATAAAGATTGGGTAAGCGTTCTTGTATACACTTTTTAATTTTGAAATTATGCACTCCCTATGTGAACCACTCCGAGCCGCCACTGATCAAAAGCGTGAATACGCATTTATCGACTATATATTATGAAAGTCAATATTATCTTTCATAAATGAGTACAGGTGAAGATATTATTATATATTATAGATGAGCTTTATTTCTAGTAGATACCAGATAATTTTATGGGTGATAATACCTTTAACATGTTCCAATCAAAATAAAATAGTGAGAAAAGATTTAACTATTGAAAAGTGAAGAACTATATGTACTGTAACTTTGAGTATATTAATTTATACTTCCAACGTTCCTTCTTCTATATAATATAGCCTCGTCTATTTTCAAATTAAAAAATTAAATTTTATTAAATATCAGAGATTTTGGCTTAGCGCTAAATCTTTATATACTTTCTAATTATATGAGGAAAATGTGACTTTTGAATTGAAATACCCAAGCCCGATTAGCAAATTTATTTAAGTTAAAATGTGAAATAACTATACTTGTCTCTCTCTAAGTCAAAACTTTTGTCTACGTTAGTACGTTCTCATTTCAAGATTTAATATATTAGGCAACTTTGAAAGACTTCTTAATTGACGAAATCATTAAAAACTTGGAATTTCACAATTTCATTTAAATTTAGTCTATGAAAATGATTCGGAATCTGAGTAAAATTCTTGGGGCTTGGATATTATACATACTTAACCTTTATCGTATTGGATATATAATGCATCGAAAAATTTATAAAGACACATTTTAAATTTCTCATTTTCCTGGATATCTACTTCTAATGGACACCCATCGAGACTCAGTATGCAACAAGCAGTATAAACGTTATATGTCAGTTACATCATGGTACAAATATATAATATGACCTCTAGAATTCAAAAAAATAAGATGTGAACACCCTACGGCTCTTATACATATGTGCGTTCCGAAATGTGTATACAAAAGTTGTTCCAAATTAAGCTTTAAATTCTTTGTTTTCTTAATAAAATAAACCTCTCTGTAAAAGTGTTACTTCCGATCCGAATTTTGAAATTCTCTTTGTGATATAGAAATTTTCCCAAATCCAACTCAAGGTACTTTTATTCTCTTAATTCTATATAGAATGCATAATTTGCGAGATATTCACAAAAAAATTGCTGTTCGATAGGAGCCAAAGTGTTACTTCTGCTCCGAATTTTGAAATTGTTTCAACTTGAGCTTTATACCTTTGTATTCTGGATAAATTTGTGTAGAATGCATAATTAGCGAGACCGTTTTTCGTTATGACAAAAGACTTACTTCCTGCAGATATTTTGCTAAACTTTTTTATAAAATATTTCTGAAATTCGCTTGTACTTTTGAATTCTTTATAATTTTTTTTAAACTTAGTAATTGACGAAATATTGGTAAATGCCGATTTTTTAACTACTATTTCCAATCTACCGATTTTACTGAAAGTCTAATTATATCGCAAGAGAAAGATTACACTCGTAAATATAAAGTTTGGTATTGTTTGGGCGTTGTCATGGTCACACACAAAGATTGGAATGCTAGCAAAAACCACGTTTTCGGTAACAGGGGACTGTTGAACCTGGACACCTGCAAAAATCTTGAGGTCGAATAATTGCGTCGTAGAAAGTAAAATGTGTCCAATTCGCACATATCGCAGACCAAAAAAGTAGTTTTTAAAAAGTGTCTCTGTGTGTGACCACGATAGCGGTCAAATGGCTAAATTTTATATTTACGAGTATAATGTCCATCTTGAGACCTGATTAGATATCCAGTAAAATCGATAGCAGTAGTTTACTTCAGTGAAAAAATCGAATGTTAATAATATTTCGGCAACTACAAGTTCAAACAAATTCAGAAAGAATTCAGATTTACTCAAAAGATAAATTCAGAAATATTTTACTAAAAAAGTTTTTCGGAATTTCTACCGGAAGTAGGTGTTTTACTCTGATCGAGTATCAGTTTTTTGCGAATATCTCACAAATCATGCTTTCTAGGCAGATATTTAAAGCTTGATTTGAATATTTTTTGTATAAAAAAAATTCGGACTGCAAATAACACTTTTACTCTTATCGAATAGCAATTTTATCAAGAGTACAAAAATATTTAGAGCTGGGTTTGAAATAATTTTTTTAATGTTATTTCTCAACACTCTCCACCTTAATTCAGGATATTTCACAGCAGCAAGTGCTGGGTGATGCGCCGGGGTTCCTCGTACGAAGAACTCACTAGTCATGGGCAAGATAGGGAATACGAGTACATTTTGAGAGACCAGAGAGGTTCGCGTTTTGTTGATTCTCGAGGAAACCGGTGGTAATACGGTGTTGCCCGAGAGTCGACAAAACACGAGTACCTCTGATAGCACTGAAAATTGCTCCTATACTATATCCCTATCTTACCCATCACTAGAACGTACCGCGGTCGCCTCACTAACACACAATAGTTATTTGTATCACTAGTCCAGAAAATGATATTTTGCGAGTGTGAGTGATATTGCGTAGCCGAGGCAAAGCAACACGAGTAGTCGCAAAACATTTTCTGGACGTGTAATCCACAAAATTTTTCATGCCAACAAATTTAAATCATTTTTAAAAAGTAAAAAATTACCTAAGTAAAAAATTAACCAAAGTAACTGGGGATTTAATTTTTGTGGTTGGTACCTGTGAATATTAAAATGTCGTTATTGTTTCGTTTAATGAAGAGATCTGAAGTTTTTGTAAACACTGCTGTCCATGTATTCGACAAACATTTTCATAGTCCACACCTAACCTAAAAAGCAATCACAGTTCACATTTGTATAAAAGCGTTAACTGGAACTTAGGTTGATATTACGATTACATCTACATGAATTATCTATTTATTAAATTTAAAAGTATTTAAAAAATATTTATGAATTGCTTGGTTTTAATTTCTCTTTTAGGTCAAAACCACGGTCAAAACTATCAAAACTTTGTTGACATTATTTTAGAAAATTAAGAATCAATGTCAATGCTACCACCCCACTTCTAGTGAATTTTTAACAAATGTCACTTTTGTAAGTACTAAGCCGGGAATTTAATGTTCCCGGCGGATTTTGAATCCTGGAAAACCGTCGATAATGGCTCATGGCGGCATGAAAATATTACCTATGTTTAAATTTCTCATACTGCAAGTAAGAACATAAAAATGCTATTTCTTAAAATCAACATACGATAATTTCTGTGTTGAATTTCGTAGCTCTAGAAGTCTAGACAATGATAAAGTATACAATAGATAAGGTAAGGTAATAGTAAATTTCTTCGCCTCTTGTATCGCCACTTGTAAAGTGGGGTAATGAAGTAAACGTTTTTAAATTTGCGCGGCTTTATTTTCAAAATTTAAGTAGATTTCAGATATTTTATGTTTAAACTTACGTGTCATAAATATTATTATTAAACGTCGGGGAGAGCTGACTAAGTGTTGTCTGTACTTGCAAAGCCGCCGAATGATTTTGGAATATATTTTGTTTGTTATGTCTACTAATAGTGATTTTGTTAATTGTATACGTATGCACATTAACAAGTTATGTATTAACGAAAACAAATACATATAGTATAGTAATATAAATAGAATTAATTTCAGTATATGTGTGTGATATAATCATAGATATACGTAAATACTTACTTATCTATGGATATGATTCAAATATTATCTAACGAACGTTGTGTTAATTTACTTTAAAAAAACTATTTTCTATTAATTTTTATCTTCGTAATTTCGTACTGAAACTAACATTTTTGTAGAAAGTAGTACTGACGTACTAAATTTTAACGTTTTGTACTGAATCCAGTACAATTGTATCAAAACGGCAGCCCTGTCACTAAAGCGATAATTCTATTTACCTTATCGGGATTTAACCTTTTTAATCTTTCATTGTTTATTCTTTGGATCCATATATTGTAGGACCTGGTGAAAACAACAGCAAAAAATGCACATAAGTTTGATTATTTGTTAATAATATATAGTGATATAGAAATACCTCGTGATACAAGTGCGGAAAACGATGCGTAAGTGCCTCTTTATTGTGTGTGTGTATAACACGTACTCAAAGTTGATTGTAAATTATTTATATACCGTAATATCAGACGCATAAATAAAAACTATATACACACACCTTAAACCAAAAATACAATAAAATAACTAATATATATACAAGATAAACATAGATAAATATACAGGGTGTATTTGAAATAAGGGGACAGAGTATGATAAATGGAAAGGTGCAATTATGTAGAATATAAATCCCAAAAATTGTGAGTCAATTACGACACGAACGCCAAAATTAAAAACCCCCGAAAAGTGTTTAATGTGCCGCCTATGGATTTAGCATGTGTCTAGATGTCGTAGGTATCGCGCCAGACGTCGACGGTTCCACACAGGTTGAGGAGACGTAATAATTTCCATCGAAGTAAATAAACACGCATAGATATACGCAATAACAGCTGTAGACGTTATAAAAACCCCAATGATAGCATTGTTTACTATTTCTAAACAGGTGTTCATGCTAAGAGTTCAACAACGTTAATATGAAATATCAGCTGTTAAAATATCTTATTTTTCAACAACGAGAATTTTTTTTATTGAAATGGATTATTTAGATATTACGCTTTCTTCCGCTATTACTGTTATTATTATTAAATTCAACGACTTTTTACTTCTTATTTCTCACAAAAACAAATTTGTGTTGTAAAATTTGCCCAACTCTACTTATGAGAAACTTTTATGTCAATTGGACGCAAGTAAATTAAAAAAAAAACATGATTTATTTCAGTTCGTGTGTTGTGTAAGCAATAGTCGAAACATCCACACGTAACAATCGAACGAGTCTGACCTCACACGCCTACACATTCCTACTTACTAACCCACCCTTCCATAGCCTACAGTCGTATTAAAGTGCAATGGCGCGACGAATATTTTAAAAACATCTTTGTAATTTTTTTTGCGCAAAATATTTTGGATTTGAGTCTAATAAAATTACGTAAATACTGCATTAAATTCAATATTTGTTGTTAAAGGGCGTAAAGACGGCCAATATAAAAACATTGATGTCAGATGTCAATTAATAGCATTACTGCCAACTAAAGTGCTAAAAGCATGTGCACCAAACTCGAAAATAAAACATACCTATGAAGATAGCGCCACTGCAGGCGGGGGAATAAACTAAAATTGATAATGACCTAGGCCAAAAGGCTTTGATCATCATGCTCTAGGCATTCCTGTTGGACGCTACCCCAAAAATACACAAACACACACACACACACACAAAAACCTCTTCATCATTTAAATCGATATATTAATATTAAATTAAAAATTGTTACAAATAAAATTATATTTTCGGAAACCTCGTTATCTTGTCGATAATTAAAATTTTATTTTAACATTAAAAAATGCGTGCATTTACAGATATGTAACATATATGTCATATATGTTGTATTATACAACATATGTATGTATGTGGAAATATACTTTATCACCATTAGATAATTACGTTTCGTCATTCAATAACATACAAAACGTCCATATATAAATGTTTTCGTCTAAATCCACGAACAAACAATTTTTTGTTAAAGTAACAAGTGTTTTTATGTGATTCTAAACAACATAATTATGTCCGTAAGAGTTTTAAATGAACAAAACACGAACAAAAAAGAACACATTATTATAAAGTGCCAAGTGGAAATTATTTAAATAAACCTTAGTTCATTAACTAACATTGTAAACATATGTCGTGTGTGTGTGTGTGTGTGTATGTGTCAGTATTTCCCATTAATTTAAACCTTGCATACAAAGTCTACGAACGACTTTTAGAAGAGAAACTAAAGATAGTTTAATAAGCAGAATTTTAGTGCGGATTTAGAAAAGGCCGTAGTGCGCAGATTTAGGCTGTTGTCACTCTGAAGCAAATAACAGAAAAAAATATTCAAAATACTGCAAACGTTTGACTTTAATAAGCTTAGTAAAGGCCTTTGATAAAGTACAAAGACGAACATTGAGATCCTCTCACAAAGAGGCGAACACAAAGCTCATAGAAGTAATTAGAAGTTGTATAACAATAACCAAAATGATGTCGTTTAGAAAATTAATTATATTTAAAACTGCGGTGGAGTTTAAAGGAGGGAAGTATAACGAGTCCAACATTGTCCAATATTTATAAAGATAGAATGTTGAAAGAACTCCCACTAAGAAAGTACATGTACAGCTTCAGACATAGAACTTTCTTAGTTACAAGAAGTGAACATTTCAGATTATGCGTTTGCCAGACTAGGTGAAAAAGGGTGAGTGAGATACAGGGGTTAAAACAAAGAAAACGAAAACTATTGTGGTTTCAAAGAAGAAACAAACAAATATATGTACGTATTAAGAGGCATTCGTATGGTTCAACATCATATCCATTCACATGTAACTGATCGCTAAAATATCACATTATCCATCGAACCTGTGCCAAATATATTGTAACATTTCTAAAACATACATTGTTAGGTACAATTCACCCGAAGTTTTTTTCTTATATTCAGTTTCGTTTAGTTACAATTAAATATCAGAATCAAATGGTAATCGGTATAATAAATGTCCCATTTGAGTCACCTTTTAAATAATTAAACTCAAATTTACTCCGGTAAGATCAGAGATTTATAAGTGACAATAAGGACATTTGAATAAATCAGTGGAAAATAATGTGAATACACTATTATCTTGGCGCTTGTGACATGTGCATTTTTCGACTGTGCGACAGCGCCTTCTGTCGGATAGTTGAGCAATATGGAAAGAAGTGAGGTATGTATTCATAAATGGCAAATACTTTCCCTCTTCAGAAACATCATCAGAGCCTAATTGGTTTAAATGTGCTTGCTCTTACATCGACTTAGTGAGTGCGTGACGGACAAGAGACGTGTTCGTATTTCGGCAACAACAACGGGTTGACGAGTTTTCTGTAATTTTTGTTGTGCGTGCTGCAAAGTTGTACAACCGATTTTAACGATATTAGGTGATATATTGGGTTTTGTTTGCATATTTTTTTAGTACTGTGGGTATTACGTATGTTCGATGTACAGACTGTATATAAAATATATTTTATAATTTTCATAGGATTAAGTGGGAGTAACCATAAAAATTATTCATGAAAACACATTAATGTAAAACATGTAAATGCCCTTTCTGCAGCATATCAAAGGTTGGTTATTCTTAGAATGTTAATGCGTTGATAGACATGTTTACATTTATCTTCGAGACGAAGGTAATTAGGAAGTCGCTATTGTACTGGAATGTTTAAACAAGGTATTGTACCGCATTGACATAATGTTTCTATAATTACATTTTAGTTCATTGTGTTCAATAATTTATAATACAATTCATTTTTGAAAAGGTGTCAAGGCCATATTTTCAATAAAAAAATAAACAGCAAATGCCTTGTATTATGCTGTGAAACTGAAATTAACTCAATCAGCTCGACTTTAATTCGGATTCTCAGAAGACTACATTCGTTTCGCATACGTCCCGTCTCCGTCTAGTCAATGTGTGCCCAGACTACTTCAGAACGAGCCTTGTACGAGTTCCGTATGACAATCTTTATGTGCACATCTCGTGCCTGTCTCGTCAGTATGTAGCCAGACCATAAACAGAGAGAAAATTAAACAAGTCGAACATATTTAGTATCAACAACGAATAATGGAAGTTATTACAAACATTATTATTAAAACAACGAAGCTTTTCTATGCTGAAGAACAAATTTATTAATAAAACGCAAGCAAAACCTACGGTTGTGATCATGGGTGCTGACGAAACAGAAGTCAAATACAAGCTCTTGAAATGAAGTCTTTGAGAAGGGCAAAGGGATCAAATAAGAAATATCAGTGTAAGAAAAGATCTTGAGACTTGAGAAAGCTAGTGGAGTAAATAGAGTAGAAGAAGACAAGGAGAATTGGGGCAACATGATGACAAAAATTTCTAAAGACAAGGACAATCTATTTAAGAAGCCTAAGGACATGAACCAATTGGCAGAGTTTGTATAGTACCGCGCGATCATTTAAATTCTAAATTAGAGCAGGCTGTGAAATTTAAATTAAGTTGGTATATAAGTACTAATTTACAATTTGAATTATCAAAGTGACGTTTCAAAATGTTAATTAATCAATAATTGACATTCTGGACAACCTAATAAAAAAAATCCCGCCTGCTATAATTTAGAATTTAAATGATCGCGTGGTATTTAAACTACATTTGTTGTCCTTTATTTTTAATTTATAAGATGCATGTCTCAGCAAAATCTCGGTTTAAATTAGTTTTTCTTAGGCAACAATCTTCAGTATTACATGCATATTTTTCAAATCTGTGACATTGAAAACAACCTAAATTTGGATATCACGGTAATCAAAAGTACTGGTTTTAAAACTCGTGACATTAATTCGCATTATCGTAGATAACAAAATATTGTATGCAATAGACACAAAAACTATTATTGCACTTGACTTGTTGACGTTGGTAGTCTAACACGCATAATTTACCATGTCGCGTGTATTATTAAACGTTAGCGAACAATTTTTAATGCAAAAAATGTAGATAATTATGAGCTTTATAATTTAGAAATATTTTCTTTTATACAGAGTGTTCAATAATGACGAACTGACACAAACTTATGTTTTTTTAAATGGACTGCTATGCTTTCTATAAATATTATGATAGTCATTTAAGAGCTGATTAAACTGTCAGGAATTTGTATTAGTTGATTTTCAACTGATTCTGAGATATGGCTATCTTTCGTCAAAATTTATACAACTTTTGAAAATTGCTTTGAAATAGATCATAGGTTCCCAAAGTGGGCGATAACGCCCCCTTGTGGGCGCTGCAGGTCTAAAGGGGGGCGGTAAGAGATCCAGAAAAAAAATTCATCTAGAATCTAGGAGGACTCTTAGACACCGACTGAGCTCTCGACTCTCGAGTCTCGACTACAGCTTGTGAACATCAACTAATATTAATTAAGAGATTGCTCAAACCAACTCGGTTCGATATTTCTCTCCGAGTAGTTCATATATCTGTCCTGTTTTATTGAATAAATAAAATAAAAAACATATCAATCGGTCGCTCCGTTTCGAAACGAAAAGAGACACAAACAAACAAATAAAAAGGCAACTGTATCAATCGGCTGGTTCATAGAATACTTGTTCTTACTTGTTGAGTACGATTGAGCGTCGAATGAGATAAACGAGTTTATGCATGTTTGTCTTATTCCTGTCGGTGCGTGCTGCTTATGCAATCCTATATAAACAACGTAATATTTATTTTATTTTCATTTGCGGTTTCGCGCGTAATAGATAAGCAGTACTTAAGTTCAACACTTATACTTACGTATTTCTCAAAACAAAACAATGTCGGAAGTAAAAAAGAAGAGACGGACGGCAATACTGTGCGGAATATATTAAATTCGGATTCATTGAAAATCCTACAAACCCATCGTCGCCTTTGTGCCTTCTATGCCTAAAAACATTTTCGAATGAAGCAATGAAGCCTTCAAGACTTCAAGATCATTTGAATAAAATGCATCCAGATAAGAAAGACAAGAATGTAGCATATTTTCAAGACCTAGAGAAGAAGCATAATACTCGGCCAAGTGTAGCAAAACTCTTTTCGGCGGCTGCTAAGCAAGATGACGACGGACTTCGAGCTTCGTACAACATCTCTTTGTTAATTGCTCAAAAAGGCAAACCACACAACATCGGAGAAGTGTTAATTTTGCCAGCAATAAAGGAAGTAATAACTACTGTGCTTCATAAACCGGCCGCAGATATTATCGGAAAAATTCCTTTGAGTAATAATTCTGTGCAAAGACGAATTGATGAAATGACCGGAAACATAGAAGAATCATTGTGCAATCATCTGAGGACTAGTCAATTCTCAATTCAGCTCGATGAGTCCACTTTACCAACTAATGAAGCATTGTTGCTGTCTTACGTGAGGTTTATTAAAGATGAGAAAATATGTGAAGAACTATTGTTTGCTAGAAATTTAGAGACCGATACAAAAGGCGAAACCATATTCAATACATTGGAAAAGTTTTGTGATGAGAAAGAGATTCCCTTGAAAAATATTATATCAGTTGCTACGGATGGCGCTCCGGCTATGACAGGGTGCCATAAAGGCTTCATAGCGTACGTAAAAAATAAAATTCCAGATGTCCTTGCTGTACATTGCGTTATTCATAGACAACATTTGGTTGCTAGAAATTTAAGTGAACGACTATTTCAATCACTGCAATATGTCATCAAAGCAGTCAATAAAATCCGTAACTGCTCTTTGAATGATAGATTATTTCATCAGCTTTGTGTTACTAATGACGAAGATTTCAACCGTTTGTTGTTTCATACCGAAGTTCGTTGGCTATCAAGAGGCAATTGTCTGACTCGATTTTACAACCTGTTTGACTCTGTGATAGAGTTTTTGGAAACTAAAGATACAGAATTGCGCAACAAGCTCATTACATCAAAAAATGATATAGCTTACATGACAGACCTGTATAAATTGTTCAACAACATGAATCTCCAACTGCAAGGCGATGAACTAAATTTAATTAAAACAAAAAATGTCGTTGCTGCTTTCGCAGCCAAACTGCTTCTACACAAAAAGAATATGGGCAGACGTGAGTTTCATAATTTTCCGAATTTATCAGTATCCTGCAGTAACGACGACTTGTTTGCCTACTGCCAACATTTGGAAAAGCTCCACATTGACTTCACCGAACGATACCAGGATATTTTGAACTTGGAAATACCAGACTGGGTGTTGGATCCGTTTTCAAATGTCAACACAGCAATATCACCACATCTGGAAGAAGAACTTATAGAATTGACAACGAACGAGGAAATAAAAATCAAGTTCAAAAATGGCTACCAAGAATTTTGGCTACAAAAACCGATCCCGCAATTGTACCCTGGATTGTGGTCAATCATTCAACGATTCTTGATAGCATTCCCATCGTCATATTTGTGTGAACGTGGATTTAGTGCTGTAGCAACGCTGCTTACTAAAAAGAGAAATCGTTTGCATGTTACCGAACGTGGTGACTTGCGGCTGTTCTTGAGTAAATTGGAACCTGATATCAACAAACTTATTAAACAGCATCAGATTCATCCTTCTCATTAGTTTTTATATTAGAATCGATTATGTTTGTTTTATTTTGAATTTTGAATAAAAGATACTTTGTCTGAATACTATAAAGTTGCGTTTCAATAATCATTCTCATTGGCAGGTGTAGCCCGTAAAAGTTAACTTGAGACCTGAGCGCCGTTGTGTACTACCTACTACGCTCAGGTCTCAAGTTAACTCATTCATTCTAAACGAGACTTTTACTATAACCCATAGTAAAAGTCTCGTTTAGAATGAATGTTTAATCTCCGCTAATATAGCTCACAATAATTAATTTAATTTGAAGTTATAGTGGTTTTTGAGTAGGTGAAAAAATGGGGGCGCTAAAAAATAATTTATTCTCAAAGTGGGCAGTAGGCAAAATAAGTTTGGGAACCACTGAAATAGATGAAGGATCTATTATGGGCACAATTACTAGAATTATAATTTCAGCACCTGAATTTAATATTTATTTCGACACTTCGACGCATATTTCGACACTTCGACGCAATAACATAACATACATATTATTACATTCCCTAATGTTGAAAATTCTAAAAAAAAAAAATTAAACATTCTGCATATTTACATGCCACTGATAAATACTAAAGATTTACTATTTAAATATAGCACCAGTGCATCATATTACAAACGTTATAGGATGTTATATCTGAATAAACCCGATTACGATTTATTAATTTAAAATATGAGTTCCCATGACTTGCATTATGCATAGCATAACTAAAATTAATCGAAAAGAGTTACTATTATTTTCGTTTTACAAATAAGTAATTTTCATTGATTTATAAACTTTTGAAGTAACAAGCTTCGTAATTTATTTATATTAATATAAGGAAGGCTTAACTTGTATCCACACTATTTCGATTAATCAGTATATGTATATTATAGTTTCTTAGGTTTGTTTGGATTTGACATCTGACCTTTTTGTTATTCTCCTTTATGCTATACATGGTATGCTATAAACATCCTAAAGTTTATTTTCTTCCCGAGCAGCAGAGATATAATAAAAGATGCAATATTGCTATTAAACCTGTACTGCATGAAGTTAAGTCGGGCAATTGAACGATAGCATTCTTACGACTGACGAAGCTACTGTGTGGTGAAATAATAATACTAGCTACTAGTAGTTTAATAAACTGAGGATTTTATCAAGCTACTAGATTTTTGTTTAAAATCCATATATATATTTTGTTTTCCGGTCATAATCCGGAAACGACAATCAATTCCAATTAGTCCGGTAACGAATTGTGATTGGCATATTGTCACAAAAACGAGTTTAAAACTTTTTTTACGACAAAATAAGTTTTCATGTGAAACTTATGGAAAATACTTCTCCTGTCTTGTAAACTAAGTGTTTTTCTTGATATTTATTTTTTCTTTCCTTTTGTGTTTTGTTATATTTATGACCATTTATAAGCACAACACCCACGAAATTAGAAAACCACAACCTATCAATTGTAAGATTAGTTACATATTCTTTAAAACCATGGCACCTCTTCAGTGAGAAGAAAATGTATTGTTTATTAGGTTTTTGATAATTTATTATTTTTCTTCATATTTATCTTTTCTCTCCTTTTGTGTTTTGTTATATTTATGACCATTTATAAGCACTACACCCACGAAATTAGAAAACCACAACCTATCAATTGTAAGATTAGTTACATATTCTTCAAAACCATGGGAGCTCTTCAGTGTGAAGAAAATGTATTGTTTATTAGGTTTTTGATAATTTACTATGTAGCTTCGTAAGTAAAACGGAAGTCTTCTTTATGCCCTTCATGTATAAGCACAAAGATTCGGTCCGCATGAATAGGTAAAATGATTTATTTATAAATGCGTTACCCAATGTTAGAATAAGAAAGGTTAACGAGTTGATGATTAATGTATGTATTCATGATTGTGACAAACATATAATAGTACTTAACAGATTATTTATGGCAAAGACAATTTTAGCGCGTTTTGTTTTTACTACACTTTACACACTGTGCAATGTTCAAGGAAAAAAACAGTAAACTACTTTAGATAACTTAATAATATTAGATTTCACTAGGTGGAATTTCATTTACTGTTAAATATTTATGTTTTTATTATCTGTACATATTTAGTCGGTTAAAACGTAAATATTGTCATAAATCTTTTTAATTTTACTTTTAATAAGCATGTAAGTATATTAGTTGCAATTCCAAATATTTTTGAGAAATTTAAGCACGAAATACTTCCTTCTGTTTCTAAAACCTGTAAATAGTTACGTAGTGTTTGTAATATCGTATTTTTTATCTGTGTATAAAGGCTTATACACTTGATTTGGAATCTCAGTTTACGCTAAGAAAATGCTAAATAAAAACAAGTAAAAGTATAAGTGTATTTATTGCTAGGTTGCATTTGGAATGTTTCTCTTATCGCCAACGAAACAGGCGTATTCTCCCGAGATAGGTATTTGCATATTGCGTGTATGCCTCAGAACGTTGCTAGAAATAACACTCCACCTTACCACAGTATAGTAACAAGGGGAGTAATTTCACTCCCTCGAAACTCGTCACAACCTCTTCCGTAAAATACTTGTTCGTGGGTTTATGTGCTGCTATAGTCCAGTTGGTCCATTTTTCTGGTCCAGTTACAGGAGTCTTGCATTTCGTATTTCAACAATAACACTGGAAATACCTTCGCAGCATTACTATTATCACTATTTTCTTGTATGTATCCCATCGCAAGAGATCAAAATAAGTCATTATATATAACACTTAATCCAATAGCTTCCTGACTTTTTCCTCTTTGCGCTTTTAAATAGGGACACGGCGCTTGTAAGCTTGGTACACTAACCACTCATTAGTTACTGCAGTTTTAAAGCGTACTAAAGATGTACGCCAATGCCCATTGTAAGTATCCCGCAACATAACGCAAGGCTCAATTTTGAATTCTCCTAATTTTTTTATTTTAATGGCAGGCTTAGCAGATCTTAGAAATTATTTATCTGTCGCTTTTTTAATATCAGATATCATTACATAATTTTAAATGGTGAGCGCTTCTCTCTTGTCCCATTCTTCTGGCACTTCATTTCGTTCAACTTTCCGTTTTTTTGTCGGCTAATGAAAAGTATTGGTCAGGTCATTAGGTAGATACCAATGGCCTCTTACTAAAAGTTCAGTTTTGTTTAAATAGTTTTATACTATCCACTAGAAAGTACAGAAAGATCAATTAGTACAAATATTATTTTTATTTTGTCCAAGATATCCGTCATTTCTTAATACAAGATTTCTGCACATATTATGGGTATTAATATGAAGGAGGATGGAAGGCACTACATGCACCTTTATTGGCGATAGATTCATGATAAGTGTATCCTCATCTGTGGCTAGATCTTGAATTCCAAAAACATGATACAGTTGCCTCGAGTAGAAAACTGGATTTGACGGAATATATGTTAACGTAACGTCAAAACTTAAGCGCGATGGTTCTGACTTTGCTTGCTTCAACTTTTCATTGACCCAATGCTTTTTCTGCCGTTATTCTTTGTCCTTCTTCTCTTGCGAGCGAGAATCACAACGTGGGTAGTCATATTTAATATTAAATTTGGATTTAAATATAAACTAAATATAAACACTTAATTCTGATCGCAAATAATGTTTGTTTCGACCGCGACGTCCTGATTAACAAGTGCATTTTGCTCATCAAAAGAGCAGATGTCCCGAACTCGTGTGGTACTTACACATGTGCGGTTTTTACAGAAATGCCAAATGTTTAAAGGCACGTACCTATGCTAATTTTAATTGAAACGAGTTAGCCAGGTAATTGATTTTATTTTTTGCCAGCAGATGCAGTAAGAATATATGGAGTAGTGCGCGTTTAAGAGAACCTCGTCAGTTTGTTAATTGAGACACCTAGTCCGACACTCTACCTGTATGAATAATATAATCAATGTATACAATTGCTTAAATGTATTTTTTATACACTGTGTTTGGTCAAAGATCGATAGGATTTTGAGGTAACATACTTCACAATAATTACAGAGTAATGGACAAAAATTTTGTATATCAATGTTTGCAATTAAGGCCGGAAGAAAATATTGAAAAGTGGGGTCAATATTTTTGAGATTGTCTGTATTGAATGAACTTGATCCCGCTTCGAGTATGTTTGTTTACATTTACAGCGAGAGCTGCACTTCTCATATGCCATAATTTAGTCACAGCTACCTCCCTTCGTGTCACGAATCCCTTTAGTGCCTATGTTTCCTGTTTTTAGAACTGTATTTGAAGAAACTTATCATCACAATTGTAGGTCAGTAGACCAAAGATACGACTGCGTTATTGTCGCTGGCGTTGTGTTTAGTTAAGTGAATAATTTAGTTTTCTGTTGATTATCGTTGTTAATTATTGTTATGGCGTTTAATAATAATGAATTGTTGGACATACTACTTATTTACGGAGCCAACAAAATAGTGCACTTGTCCGAAGGAGGTATGTGGATGTGTACTGCGATGTACGTCCTACAAACGTCGTGCATATTAAAAAAAAGGAATTAAAAGAAATTATGGAATTCGCAGTAACTAACGTAAGTGTACATAGTTTTCTTATAACTTCTATCAATGACAAAACACACTGTATATTTAGTGTGGACTTCGATGATTTCTCCCTTAATTTTTTTTTTGTATGGAAGAACATCACTGTTTTATAGCAGAACCTGAAACTTAAAGAAAAAAGAGATGTATTCTTGTAGACCAACCTGTAAACATATTACAATGTATGTATATATTTTTACGTACATGTTTCAAATTGGACCAAGGTTTATTTAAAGTATTTGAACTAATTTTTAATGTGCGTCCTTGTCATTACAATATCGATATGCTAATGTGTTGAGTATCGGAAAAATGAATATCATAAACGTAGTATTCAGGTAAGGTGAATTTGTTTTGCAAACACTGATACATGTTTACCTAATAGAACTGATATTTCCATTTAGTACTGTATTTTAAAAGAAAGTATATACATATAGGGAATTTTTTTTCTTAGAATGCAAACAATATTCCATAAACGCATCAACTCTTTTTACATTTACATATCGAAATGATTATGACATTAATGACCTTCAATATAGTATATTATTACCGAAGCTGACATTTTATTACCTTGATTAAAGTAACTCATTTGCGACTAGCAATGCAAGATCAAGTTTATTGATACCATAATCCTTCTGAAGTATGATCTTGAACAATGTCAACTACAATAAAAGCATCGTTGAATACATGCCAGGGAACCTAAGATTTATCACCTCAAGAATCAATCAAATAAAAATATCAATGAGATATAGTAAGAAATGTGTGGAGATTGCAATTCAGCCGGATTCACAATAAGTCAATAGACTTTTTAGTTAAAATAAGACAAAAGATGTTTACCTTTTGGGAATTTAGTTCATGAATATCAGGATCCATTTAATGAAGTTTGTTGTGTATCATGCACCGTAGTTATCCCTTTCGTTTCACTATTGTTTCTTCACCTAGTCATAGACTTTCATCCGTATTATATCCTACTGTAGCCCGTACCACCTAGTCTCCTACATGTAGTTGCCCGACGTAATCTTAGTAGTTCAAATTCAAATGCCATATTAAATTTGCTTTCTTAATTCTGTCTTTCTTTTCTCATGTCTTATAATGGTTCTAATTATTTTTTGTCTAATCTTCTTAAATCCTTTTCCCCTTTATTCAGTGATTGTAGTTTCCATTGCGTTTGTAATCAACGCCCCGATGTAACATGTTTTATACACTTTTAATGTTTGTTCTGTTAGTAATCTTTTTGTCCCTATAAATTCCATTTACTAGGTTTCCTTTTTTCGTTCTCTCTGTGTACCTTTCCTGCACTTTTTCATGTATTTTTTTTCCATTTCTAGCCAATCATTTGCTATTTTTTTGAATTTTTGTTCTAGATGTCTCACGCACTATATATACAGGCTGTCCAGAAACTCTCCTGACAAACGAAGACCGGAGATTCCTCAGATAATTTTAAGACAATTTAACCCAATTCACCCTAGTCCGAAAATGCTTCCTAAGGGAGCTAGAGCTCTTTGAAGATGGCGCCTTGTAATTAGTTTTTTTTTTAATCTCCCGAACGCTTCTATTTCGAAAAACAAAAACTGGTATGCTTATTTATCCTCCAGAGATGAATCGATTCCATCAATTGCGAATTTCTAGTACCGGTCATAGGCGTCCGTTTTGGGTAGGTAAACGGTTATTTTAACGCATAACTTTTTTGTCTTTAACTTTTAAGCATTTGTGACACTAGATTATTAAATTTTCAGGTCTAGTACTAAAAGGTACTCTTACTTTAAGTCGGTAGAATACACCGTTTTCTAGAAAAATCGATTTGAAAATTTTTCGTTTTTTCGTAATTAAAATTCAATTTATTATTTTTTGCACTAGTTCGCTCTGAACTGCCAACAGAAATAAAACCTACGTTTTTAATTGTCAAATTGTTGTCAGTTCGCGAAGTTTATCTTTTAATTTTTTACTTTGTAGCATTCAAACACAACGATTTCAATTTAAAAAAAAATGGTTTTACTAAAGAAGAATACGCCGATATGCAATAATTTTTGAAGAAATGAGGTGATACGCTGAAAAATTTCCCAATCGTCAGCATCCCACTCGCTCAACATTTACAGCTCTTCATCAACGATTAAGAGAAACAGGTTCAGTGGTCCCAAAAAAAATGAAACAGGGAGACATAATGATGTAACAGCAGAACATGAAGATGTTATTTTAATGGAAGCTGAGGAAAATCCAGAAATTAGCGTTCGAAGACTACCTGGCATGTACCCCACAATTTCATAATCTTCCGTGGGAAATATCTTACACAAAGAAAATTTATATCCTTTTCATTTTACAAAGGTGCAAGCACTGCTAGAAGGAGATTTTCCTGCTCGTGTAGAATTCGCTAGATGGTTACAAAATCAGATAAATCAAGATGAAGATTTTTTCAGGTACATTTTGTTTGGTGACGAAGCTTCATTCTCAAAAAATGGAATTTTTAATGTACATAATGCACACTATTATTCGTACGTTGGTGACAATCCCCACGTTGTTCAAGAATTTAAGCATCAGCATAGGTTTAGCACAAACGTCTGGATTGGAGTAGTTGACGATTATCTACTTGGACCTGTGGAATTACCTGCTCGTTTAAATGGTGTTACTTACTTACATTTCCTGCAAAATATTTTACCTGATTTGTTAGATGAGGTGCGTTTAAATATTCGGCAAAACTTATGGTTTCTACAGGACGGCTGTCCGGCCCACTTTAGCAGGAATGTACGAGACTTTCTAGATAATAACTACGAAGACCATTGGATTGGAACAGGCAGTCCAGTTGCTTGGCCGGCAAGGTCGCCGGATTTGAATCCTTGCGATTATTGTGTTTGGGGATACATAAAAGCATTTGTTTATTCCGTTCCGATACAAAATCGTGCACAACTCTGGCTAAGGATACAAGATGCTTGCAACGAATTTAGTAATAACTTTGGAATTTTTGCAAGAATTCGGCGTTCTCTAAGCAAAAGGGTAAATTTATGCATAGAGACTAATGGTCATCACATCGAGCATCTTTTGTAACTATCTACCTTTGATACTTGTTCTTTTTTTGTTAGTTTCGTTCCATTGTAATAAATACTTTGTTTTTAAAAACCTTCAGCTAAAATTTTGTTTCTAATTGATTTTTGCTTCTCTTCCCAAACTTTTTTTACGAATTGTGTGCTGCATTTATTGAAACAAAAGATGATTTATTAAATTAATTTTCATCCATGCCTTGATAGTCCTAGCCAACTTCGTCGCTAAAAATAAGTAGGTACATAATAAATTGAATTTTAATTACGAAAAAACGAAAAATTTTTATATCGATTTTTCTAGAAAACGGTGTAACCTACCTACTTAAAGTAAGCGTACCTTTTAGTACTAGAATACCTGAAAATTTAATAATCTAGTGTCACAAATGCTTAAAAGTTAAAGACAAAAAGTTATGCGTTAAAATAACCGTTTACCTAACCAAAACGGACGCCTATGACCGGTACTAGAAATTCGCAATTGATGGAATCGATTCATCTCTGGAGGATAAATAAGCATACCAGTTTTTGTTTTTCTAAATAGAAGCGTTCGGGAGATATTAAAAAAAACTAATTACAAGGCGCCATCTTCAAAGAGCTCTAGCTCCCTTAGGAAGCATTTTCGGACTAGGGTGAATTGGGTTAAATTATCTTAAAATTATCTGAGGAATCTCCGGTCTTCGTTTGTCAGGAGAGTTTCTGGACATCCTGTAGATAAGAAATATTCTTCAACAAGACAGAAAAGAAAAATGATTTTGCTGCATATCACCATATAAAGCCGATTGACGATTCAATTTTCATCCGGCTTTAGAACAATGTTTTTTCTTTGAAGGAAGGCGGTAGATGATATAGTGCGAAAACATTGTTTTTATTCAAGTGAATATTTATTTAACTGTTTTGTTAAAATATTAAAATTCTAGAAACGTATCATACAAACTTCTATATAAGGCTGAATAGGTATTCAGACTAACTATAAGTCCAGACAGACCTGTCTGGAGTTATAGTTACTCGGATTTAGCTACGTTCATTCCACTATTTACCTCTAACCCCTCCTGTCTTTTATTTGTTCTATCCATTGTTTTACACCTATAATTGATCATATCTTTTACCACTTGCTAGAGTAGTTTTGAACACTGTGATCCCATTTTATTATTTGCTTTAGCACTGCTAGATCATCTCTTTTATCTACATGTTCAAAATCTGCTTCTGTGATTCTGATGCTTATAATAGTTGATTTTTTAGCAACTTTCTTTTTGGCAACACTGTTTTTGGCAGCTCAGCTGTTTTCGTGTAACATGTTACTGGCAAACATGTTCAGTTTGATCTATAATTAAACCATTAATCGACTTACAAACGAACAACGCTTGTAGATTATTGAAGTTTATTATCAAAATTTATGCTCGGTTAAGAAAGTACATCGTGCACTTCTTGCATTTTATGGTCAGTTTGGGCGACCGTCTGAGGCGGCTATTCGGAATCTTGTGACTAAATTTCGCACCAAATTTACATTATTGGATATTAAACCACCAACACGCATACGTAGAGTGCGGACAGAGGAAAATATCGCAGCTGTATCCGCCAGTGTTGTTGATGACCGTGAATTATCGATCGGTGCCGTTCGCAGCAATTGGGCCTCTGTTACTCCACTACGTGGAAAATTTTGCGGAAGGATTTGGGTGTAAAACCTTTTAAAATACAACTGCTGCAAGAATTGAAGCCATACGACCTATCGCAACGGCTAACTTTTGGTAAATAGGCGCTGGCAAAGTTGGATTAAGATCCACTTTTTTATCGGAAAATTGTGTTCAGCGACGAGGCTCATTTCTGGTTGAATGGATACGTGAACAAGCAAAATTGCCGCATTTGGTGTGAAGAGCAGCCAGAAGCATTGCAAGAATTGCCAATGCATCTCGAAAAATGCACTATTTGGTGTGGATTATGGACCGGTGGCATCATTGGACCGTACTCTTTCAAAGACGACGAAGGCAATGATTACAATTTTTTTGCCCAAAATGGAAGAGCTGGACTTGGCTGACATGTGGTTTCACCAAGACGGTGCCACATGCCACACAGCACGCGAAACAATTTCCCAATTGAGAGGCGAGTTCGGTGAACAGTTTATTTCAAGTTTGGGGCCGGTCAATTGGCCACCTAGATCGTGCGATTTAACGCCTTTAGACTATATTTTGTGGAGCTATGTTAAGGCTCATGTTTATAGGGACAAGCCCGCAACGGTTGACGCACTGGAAGCCAATATTGAAGAATTTATTCGTGAGATACCGGCCGATATGTTGGAGAGAGTATGCCAATTGGACCCAGCGTATGAACCATTTGAGGCGACGCCGCGGTCAACATTTAGATGAAATCATCTTTAAACATTGAATTATATAGATCGTTCTATCGACTCAAATAAAGATTGCATACATTTCTCTAAATTGTATGTTTTTTTTAAATCAAATCCGAAAGCTCTTAAAAAATCACCCGTTAGTACGACTGTTCTATAGATAATTTGAACATTTCATTTCTGTCTACTCGCTTAAAGTTTTATTCCAGATTAGACATGTAATATTTTTTATGCCTTGCAAGAATTCATTTGCCTTTTTATAATGATGCCTTTCATTTTTGTTATTTACGATATATATTTTCTTCTTTCCTGATTAATTTGCAGTCAGACACTTAATAGACTTTTGCTCTTCTCTTATGGTTCCGTTGATTCTACAGACTTTTATCACTTCATGTAGTGCGATAGTAAATAATGTTGCTGATAACTGATAATATTGTTTTACACGAACATTGATTTCATAATCCTAGTGACTGCATTCTATGTTAGCATTGCTACTTTTGATCCTTCCGTTGGCATCTTTAGTAATCTAATTATTTTTTCTTGGATTCCCATGTTTACCATATCTATCAGCAATATACTTCGTTTCAGGTTATCAAAGGCGTTCTTAAAATTCACCAAACAAACTCAATCCCTTATCTATTTTATAATATATCTTTAAACAGTGTTGATAATTGTTGATTGATTGTGGATGCTGTTTAAATGCTGTATAAATTGTAGTATGTTTATTATGTGATAATGGAACAATAAAAATTGCTCAAATTGCCCGCATTTTATCGTCACATAATTAATATTTTTATGTCTATTATATGTGTGTGTCTATATAGATTTCTGCAAATAAGGAGTGCCTCTTGTTTGTGCACGTAGCTGTTTACCTATTTCGTCAAGACTGTGTAGCAATAGAATGGGCGGAGTGTCATTTTATCATAATCTAATCATATTTTGTGTTTAATGAAAATTAGTGCCTTGTATTAAGTGACTGAGTTAAGTTATTAATATTAAATACCTACATGTGTTCTTGGGAGTTTTAACACATGTATTAATAATTTGGTATGTTAGAACATTGAAATAATAGTGTTACAAATTTGATTTTAAGCTTTTCAGCAGTTTTAAAAATTAATAAATGGAAGTTATTTTAGGGTTCGTAATATTCGTTTTGGCATGGGCATAAAAGCAACATGTGAAATATAAATATTTAATGTATGAAATAAAAAACATAAAAATCTTTAACTGTAAGAATAAAATGAAAGTGAACTAGATACGCATTTCGGCATTGAATAAGATGTCATTTACAGTAGGAAATCTAAAAAATAAGACAGTGTTAAATTTAGTGTTTTTGATTAAATTATAACCCTTAGTGTATAAGTCACTGAAGATAACAACTAAGTTGCCGAAATACAGTTTATTTCAATTTTATTGTGATTTAGAATTGTAGTGGTTTTTGTTTTATATTTCACACTCTCCACCATATTTACTTTTGCGATAATTTCAATGTAACTTTTTATCGTAACGAAATATTTGCTCTTTACATGTAAGTAAATGCCTCGTAGGTGCCATGTAGGAAATCGATTACTCCCGTTATTTTTTGATTTATTTTAGAGTTACGTCACCAACAATTAAATATTTGGCAACATGAATAGCTTTCTTCAACCAAACAATATCCATGTGAATTCTTGTATAGGTTATAGGAATTTTAATATGATTTATTATTCATTAAAATCTCTCATAAACTGAGAATAAAAATTACAGTTATAATTTTATCGCCTCTTTTATAGGTAAATATTTTATGTATGGTCTTGTTCTGTTGTTTTGTTTGGAGATTTTATGTTTTATTGTCATTTTATACGCCGCCGTCGGCATTAATGAAATTAATTCGAACTGCAACTAGATAAACATATCCTGATAATTAAGCTACTATAAAATATGGAGTGTCGGTTAATGCATTGCTGCTTATTATGATGTGAAAAATCAAAGGGCTTTTTTAATCGTACTCTTGCTTCAACGTCTCCAAGGAGCCTATAAGAAACAAACTAAATATAAGGAGAACAACATTTTTAAGATTAATGTTAGAGGAAGGCGTATTTATGATTAAAGTATTTGGAGTAAATTCAAACTACAGCAAGCAGTTTTTAGCCGTTTTTCAAATTTTTAAAACTAATATTTTATTTTATTCTAAGTATGTATTTTTGTATATTAAAATTAAATACAATTGTTTGTTACCAAGAAGATGACGTTTATTATTACATTTAATAAATGTTAACAGAAATATTTACGTCTCTATAATTTTGTGGGAGCTTATCTAATAAATTTAAGATTAGTATCGATGTTATACAGTGTGTCCAGATTTCGATGCTCACCATTGGTATATCGGTTATTAAAAGACAGAGGAACGGTTAAAGCGGGAATGTTTTGCAGAAATCAGTGCTCGCAACAAATCTCATTTCAAATTCATTCGGACTTTTTACAATTTTGAGATATTTTGATAAAACCGATATTTGCCGATTTGAATTTTCCTCAATAACTCGATAACGCCTAATGCAATCGCTTTTAAACTGTAACATTGTTGAGATACTTTTTTAAGACAAATTTTTTGGTGTTAACAGTATCCCCCTATTTTCATTTGTTTCCAAGTTCTTAGCGCTATCTTTTGTTTTTCTTATGGCGGTCATATTGGATTTTTAATTAGTTAGATAGTCCTTAAAAATAGCTTTTCAATAATGTACAACATGCCTAATAAATCTTTATTTATATGAAAGATATGAGAGAGAGTGAAAATTTCACTCTAATACGAAATTAGTTGGCTATGAAATTAAATGGTATATAGTGTAAAACAGACGATAAATAAGCTCTGTCATTATTGACATGTAAAAGTACAGTAAAATTGGTGGGAGATTTAGAACTTTGTGTAAGTAATCACACACATTTACAAATGAAGTAAAGGTTGATATATTGGAAGTTTATTTCGAAGTAAATAGAATCTCTGAAAATGTTTGCACAAGTTACGATCAGCGTTTTCGGGAAAGACCACATCCACACCGGACAATTTTTAGCAGAATAATCAGAAATTTAGTGAACTATGGAAGCTTCGCACAAAAAAGACAATATGTTATGAACAATCCAAGTACATCAGTACGTCGAGTGGCTCGAGAAACTGGAATAATTCCTAAATCTAGTGTTTACAGAACGTTGAGAAAAAACAAATACCACCCATACAATTCCAATTTAGCAGGTGGTATTAACAAAAATGTGAAGATGATACTGATTTTCCTAGGAAACTGAATCATGTTCAGTTATACTTACACAAATATTGTCAAATTTAATTGAAATTCAATGAACGTAAGAGAACAAAACTAATAGGAAATGCAATATGTATATATAACTCCCCAGTTTCCTAATACCATAAGAGATAAACTATAAAAAAATACGACAAGGCCAGGAACGATAATTAGATAATTTGCTCTCTTATCGTTCGTGTTTTTTGTTAAGTGTCACGTGTTAGTTGAAGTTTCATTCACTATTCTAAAGGGCATCCCGAGGGCTGTTGCTACTTCTGCGATTGCCTGAAACACACATGCTTTTATTGGTGGGGGAATGGTTTATATTAGCACAGACTACTCCAGACAGGCAACTCTTTGGAAAAAATTTATCCATAAATAATGACAAGGATAGATATATCTCTTATCTTTACATATTTTGATAAGGCAGCGTAGATGGCAGCACAAGTAAATTTAGGCGGTAAAATTATATATTCGAATATTAAGAAATATTTAGGATACTAAGATTTATATTACAAGAAAAATAAATGGTGAAATATTATATCTCACCATTTATTTTTCTGTAATATAACCATAGAATTTTATATGGGCATAAATGTTACCATCAATTTAAGTTGTTCGACAAAATTTAATATCAAATGTATAATTATTATAAGTATATTTTTCATTAACGTTTTGTGTAGTTATTGCAATTTTATTCTAATAAGCTGTATTACAAAAGAGTGCTAATTTAAGTGAATTCTTAAAAATATGAATAATTTCTAGCATCTATTTGAAAAAACTGGTTTTTATTAATTTAAAGAATATCTCACGTGTTCAAACATACTTGAGTAATAATAACATACATTTTGAAGTTATGATTATTTTCACAAATAAAGAAGTTTGTAAAAGAGGGAAGTGAAGCAAAATTGTTTGGGAATAAACAAGTAGACATTTATTTATAACAAAATAATACACATTTTAGATTTAGCAAATATGCAATTGGTGTGTCTTAAAAGGCGTGTTATAAATAATATTTACCTTTACTTAACTGGTCATACTTCAAATTGGTAGCTAAACAAGGCAAACTTACCTATGTCATTTACATAATAATAAGATAATAATTTTACAACACAATAAGTGGTAGTTTAGTATATTAAAGTAATAATAATACTATTTTATTCATCCGTTCGACCATATACATGCATAGTACAGATTGGGTAACATTTCAATATAACATATATACTAATAATATAAAGTATGGGCAATAAAGCAGTTCATAAATATTTAAAATATGTAATAAAATATCAATTTTTATATCTTAAAAACCCCAACTATAACAATGTTATTATAGAAATCCACCAATACAAATACAAAAGTTGTTCTACATTAAGTTTTAAATACAATTACCCTCTTAAAAATATGATATTTGCAAAAAAAAACTGCTTTCTAATAAGAGTTACTTCGAGTCGGAATTTTGAAAATGATGCTATACAAAACTTGTAAATTATGTTCTAAATGCTTTTATACTGCTATTATTAAAATACATTATATACCTCCCCTTTGAATTATATTATTTTATCCTTTATTCATGCCTTAGTATTTTAAGTTTGCACTGGATACTACGTCAATTTATTTGAAATTGTTTCTGTTGTTCATTTTCTCGTTTGCAATACCATGGGATACTAATCTGGCATATCGCTTTAACTATTGCAATCTTTAATACAACACTTGGCACAACGAAGGTGCGATATTAAAAAATGTTTGGCACGAGATGAAATATCATTAAAGAGTTTTTTAACAATCCATATTACATAGATCTTTGATACTTTTAGCTCTTGCCTTGCATTCTCTTTTTATTTTTCTAATTTGGTCCTCTCTTTTCCTTATAACATTTATCAAGGTCCTTTCTCTAAGCATTAACTCACAGGACCTAAATCCCTCCACACCCTTAAAAAGGGGACGCCGCTTCCTTGAATATGCTGGAGTACTAAAAAAGAAAATAGCATTTTTTTAAAATACAATATAAATAAGACTATGAACTTTAACCATGCCCATATCTATTGCAGTATTATTTGCCAATCTGCATAACTACAGATAATATTCACTTAATATTTTTCAATAATTTAAAAGAACTTGTAGGTGTTGTTGATAAGATGCAATCAAAATTGATTGATATGATTAAAATAGTCAATAATTAATATTTTCACTATTTTGATTTTCACAATATTTGAAGAATATTGATGTTTATTGATATTTAAATAATCACTATACTTTACCTTATTAGTGGTGACTCTTCTATTATTGTGCTTCCCAATGCAGAAGGTACTTGCTCTGATATAAAGACTTCCTCATCATATTTCATCTCCAGACTGTTGGTATCCAGTACTTGAACAATCTGATATCAAGGATGCTTTTTGTTCGATAGCAGCACTAGTACTTGCTACAGGTGATGTGAATGTGATGGTTGGACAAAATGATGTTGCTGGGTGTAACGTTGGCACTGCATCAAGTTTTAAAATAAACGTATGCTCTTTATATGAAACTGCACTGAAATGCCGACTGTTAATTCTATGATTTTGAAGAGTTTCTCCAGAAAAAAACATTCCCATTGCTTCTTGCCAAATTTTAGACCTAATAGTGACACGAAAGATCCATTTGAATCAAGTAAATTGTACACTTTTTTTTAATTATTATACAACTCATTATATTCCGGTTTACTTATTGATACTAACGAAAATATCGATAGATATATTTTAATCATCGCGTAAAAAACCTACTTTACTAAATTTCTGGGGAAGCAATGCAGCTTAACAACTTCATCTTCTCCATAACCGCAAACAATGCATTTACGCACTTTACAATTTTAGAAAAACAGAAATTTGTTATCAACAGGTGTAACCACAACAATAACCAAAATGGAAATTGTCAACACAACAAATATGGCGAAAATTTTAAGTTAACGCATGCGTGTACTTGTCTACAGCAGCGCCTCTATCTCGCTGCCTTATCAAAATGTGACGAGGATGAGAAGAGTATCTTTTATTGTGTATTAGACAAGACCAGAATATTACCGGATTAATTCGTAAACCTAGTTACCGGTCTGGAGTAGTCTGTGATATTAGGTTCAGTGAAGCGTGAATGTTGCAGTTGAGTGTGAATCAGAGATTTCCACGTTGGTGGATAATAGCAAATAAGATTATAGGGAATGTGCCTCGATTTTAATGGACTCGCAAATTTTGCTGCTGGTGCTGGTTTACAGTTTATACTCAGCAAGTGCAGAACCCGGCTACATAGTTTGTCTCGCTGATGTCTGATATATACACTGCAGGATTCAAAAGGTTGAACGTTTATCTATGACAGTTAGTCCTTAAGGCTATACGCCCGGCCTCGAAATCGTTTTTCCCATTTCCTAATCGTATTTTTCATGAAAACCTTACCGAATTTACACGCTAATTTAAGAAAAAAATGCCTTTCAATGGATAAATCGTAATTTCTTCGAAATTATCCAAAGGGCCCTAAATAAAAATAAAAATGTAAGAAATTTCAAAAAACAAGCCTTTATTTAAAATTATGTAACACTCAACAGCAATACATAAATTTTATTTTTTCTTAATTTTTAAAAATAAGGTCACGAAACGGAAAACAAAATTTTGAAATTTGGGCGAAATTCACTGAAATCAAATAGAGTATGTGGTACGCTCGCACATTGTGTCGAGAGGTAGCTCCGCCTACTATTTCGGGCAGTTTCTACGCAGTTTGTAAAATACTTCTGAGATCGGTGTATGTTAAGAAAGTAATCGTTACTCGGACATTATTTTATCGAAACCGTTGATATTTTCTTTACAATATAGTGTACATATACAGTGTCAGCGTCACAATACTTCCTTATACTACGTATCAGAAAGTAAAAGCAATATCTCTTCCCGTCCCTAACGCTATACCTGCTAGAAGCGCATGCTAGGACTCACACGGCTTGCGGGCAATTATTATATTTGACTCGCAATAATTTGCTTCTGAAACGATCTAGAAATTTATTTCTTGCACAAAAAATAATTTTGGAATGTTGGCTTTATTTTGTTTCACATATATATGGGTAAATTCTGAAAAATAAGATTAGTTACTCGATAGCTGAAAAATATCTTACACAAATTGGTGGTCTACTAAAACTTTTTTCTTTTTATAAAATTTACACACCATAAAGAAAAATCGAAAACACTAGTATCATCCAAATGCTTTAGGGTATAACCTTAAAAAAAACAGATCCCTAGCTCTCTGCATTGCTGAGATATCACGAGATAAGTATTAATAATTGAAGAAAATGAAAATTTTAAAATTTACAAAAAAAAACGATTTTTCGACCTTTTTGCGATTTCGATTTTATTTTCCAACTCAAAATTTGAATCCGGCAGGTGATTTTACATATCCAGCTTCACTTTTTTTGTGTGTTTGAGAAAATATAGATTGTATAATTTAGGGGCGGTTGCTTCCCGATTGCCAACATGTGGGCCAACCGGCGATTATCTGAGACCATAACGCAGCCATAAATTACAGGCAGATTAGATTAGGTGACAAGTTCTTTTCTCTATCTTTTTCCTCAGCATAAGACAGAGCAGGCGGACCCTTAAACATTTGTCTTTTATTTACATTTGCACGAAAAGCAGTGGTACGCCCATTTCAAATCGAACTCAGCTTGAAGCGGGCGTCCAGCCTTAAGAGGCACTAGAAAATAGATACTGCGATACGGTTTCAAACCAGAAACCATGAAGTAATATTTAAAATATTTTCATTGCAATAAAATCCAAAAAATTACCTTACTTTACATACTTAATAATGTAGCGACCTTAACAATCCAAAATTAATATATAATGAGATTTATATTAATAGGATATAGAAGTTCCTCATTAGGCACCTGTTAGCTATTATTATTTAGTTAAATGCTCTTATTCCTATTTATTACTTATAACAATAAGTAATTGCTAGAGATGAATATTAAACAGTATGATATTTGACAAAGAAAAGTAGCTAATCTGATGTATTAAAATTACTTTTTATTATGCTGATTCTCTATCTATATTAGGTGTAACAAACATATTTTTATTTGATAAAGTTTTTATCTGCGTCAGATAAACTTTGGTAGATCGAAATCTGTATACTATGGTATTAAATACAGTTTTATCTTTGGAAGTAAATAAACATATAAATGAAAAATAAGGACTAATGTTCATTTGGTAAATATGTGCTACTAGTTTATGTAGATACAAGTATAATGAAAAAACAGTTCCTTCAAGTGATTTTACCATAAAGAAATGTAGTTTAGCATTTCCATACACTCATTACTACTGATGAATTGGGATAGGTAAATTAATTAATAGAATAAAGTATATATACCTCCACCACACATTCTTTTACTATGAATAGTTTTTGTCAATCGACGAAAATTTAAACTTTACAGACAGTGTTGTCCCCTTTATGTGACAAAATTAATACTTCTGTTCAATAATAGTAGTGAAATTTATGCTAATTCGGCATGCTTTATAAAAACCTCATCACTTTCAATAGTACAGTTCGTTTACTATACGAGTCTTATACATACTTCTGCAATCCAGTTATCATTTTTAGAAGAACATTTCCAATATGCTTGCATACTTTTTGTTTGTTTGTTATTATTGTAATTTACATGACATGAATCATTGTGTATTTCTCAGACGGACATGTAATCGTCAGCTTAAAAATTGATTTTTGGAATGCAATAAAATCTAATCGTTTTATTGAATTTAGTAATCTGAATCGAAAGTACAAGTAAAATTAATTGTCTTTTTTTGTTGCAGGATACCTAGATGACAAGTCTTCAATAAAAGTGAGTCAATACTTTATCATATCATATCATATCATATTATAGAATTACTTCTAAACTTCTTTTGAGCTGTTTTTATTTATTTATTTACTTTATAAAGTCGTAATTAACGAAATATTCCATACAAATTTAGAGATTTGTAAGAAAGAACGAAAATGAATATCGGCATCTAATATAAAGAAAAAAAATGAGGTGTGGCCACCACACGACTTTCTTATACGTATGAGCGTTTCAAACTACACAATTTTAAGAATTTTTCTACACAAAAATTATTCAAAATACTATTCTAAGTACATACTTCTATTTTCTTAATAAATCGCTATAGAATACATACTTTGCAAGATATTCGAAAAAAAGTGCTACTCCCTAAAGGTAAAAATGTTACTTCCGGTCCGAATTTTAAAATTTCATATATACAAAAAATATTGCAAATCTAGAATTAAATACTTTTGTACTCTTGATAAAATATATAGAATGCATAACTTACGACATATTTGCAAAAAATCGCTATTCGATAAGAGTAAAAGTGGTGAAATTTTTTTTATACAAAAGGTATTGAAAATTATATTTTAAATACTTTTATACTCTTCTTCTTCTTCTTCTTGTTATAGACCTATTGGTCTGTTAATTACTGACTTTGTAGCTATGGTTTTTCCTGTGATGTTGATTTCCAGCTGTCTTTCCATCGCTTATGTGGCCTTCCCGGTGCTCGATACCCTGCCGGCTTTCCCTCTAGTGCTACGCGTGGCAATCTGCTCTCGTCCATTCTCCTAACGTGATCGTACCATCCTCTTCTTCTCTGTCTCCCCCATCTCACCACGTCCACTATCCCGCACTGTTCTCTGATGTCGGTGTTTCTTATACGGTCTTTTCTGGTTTTGCCAAGGATAGTTCGTAGTGTTTTCATTTCAGCCACTCGTAGCATGTTCTTGGTTTTGCTTGTTTCTTCGCGCGTTTCTATACCATAAGTCATGACGGGCCTTATACAGGTTTTGTAGATTCTTATCTTGCTGTCTGTTCGCATGTATTGATTCGACCAAACTATCTCTCTTAAACATCCTGATAGCGATGTCGCTTTATTAATCTGGTTCCTTAGGTCTTTGGTTGGGTCATGACCACTGGAGATGTCAAGGCCGAGGTACCTGAACTGGTTGACTTGCTCGATGGGTTTATCTTCCACCACGAGTTTACATCTAATTGGTTCTTTAGCGATTGTCATGGCTTTTGTTTTGTCGGTGGATATATTCAAGTTCAGCTGTTGGCTTGTTTGATAAAATTTAAAGAGCTGTTTCTGTAGATCGTCTTCTGTTTCCGCTAGGATTGCTGCATCGTCCGCGTAGCACACCATACTGACTCTGTTCCTGCTCATTCTATAGCCCAAATTCAGCGACGCGACCTCCCGTATGATTTCGTCCATTAATAGGTTAAACAAGAATGGGCTCAGGCTGTCCCCCTGTCTGATTCCGCCCGGCGTTGGGATATTGGCAGTTGTGTGCTCGCCTGCTTTAATTTTTGTTGTGTTGCCCGTGTTTAGTAGTCGGATTATTTTTACGATATTGGATGGGGTTCTCTTGTTAATTAGTAGTCTAACTATATCTTCCAGGCGTACTTTGTCAAAGGCTTTTGTCAAGTCGACGAAGCAGATGTAGAGGGGTTTGTTGAATTCCATTGACTTTTCTTTTAGCTGCTTGATGATGAATAGCGCGTCAGTCGTTGATCTATTTTTTCTAAATCCTTGTTGTTCTTCTCGGGTTTCGATCTGCGCTTCTAGTTTCTGCTTGAGGACGCTTGTGAATAATTTCATTGTTGTATTTAGGAGCGTTATTCCCCTATAGTTTCCGGGGCAGGTCTTTTGTCCCTTTTTAAAAATAGGTATTGTAATGCTACTGTGCCATTCCTCTGGTATTTGTTGTGAGCTCAGGACTAGGTTGAAGAAGATTGTAAGTTTTGCGAGGAATGTCCTGCCTCCGTATTTCAATAACTCGTTAGGGATGTTGTCGCCACCCGCTGCTTTTCTGTTTTTTAGTTTCTTCAGTTTTGCCTCCAGCTCTTTTTCGCTGAGTGTGCTCTCCTCCGTTGTTTCATATACCTCCAATTCCAATGCTTCCTCCGCTCTGTATAATTGTCGGAAGTATTCCTCCCATGTTTCTGGTGGGATGCCTTTTGTTTGCACGTATTCATTTACGGGCTTTTTCCTGTTTTTAAGCATTTTCCATATTTTTCTTTGTGCTCCATACAGATCATGATCCATGTCGCTGGTAAATCTGCTCCAGTGGTCTCTTTTAATGGTCTTGATTCTTGAGTTAACGCTGTTCCTGATTTCCAGATATTTGGTGCGTTCATCTTCTGTTGGTGAGCTTTTGTAGGTTAAATAACTTTTCCTTTTCCTATCTGCCAGTTCTCTAACTTCTTCACAAAACCATGGTTTGGTATGGTTTGTGGCATTTATATTGATTCTACGTTTACCTATAGCCTCATAGGCGGCTTGTTCTATACAGGTTTTAATTTGTTGCCAGCAGCTCTCCACATCAGTTTGGCCTGTTATAGTAGCGTTTTGCAGTTTATGTTCTAGCCTGCTCTCATACAGT
This sequence comes from Amphimallon solstitiale, assembly GCA_963170755.1. Lineage (NCBI taxonomy): Eukaryota > Metazoa > Arthropoda > Insecta > Coleoptera > Scarabaeidae > Amphimallon > Amphimallon solstitiale. The sequence goes on from OY720679.1 coordinate 48,876,285, forward strand.
TTTCGAGTGGTATCCAGTGACAGTGATTCTAAGTTGTATTTCTCCACATATATCGGCACCTTCTTAGACTTTGTAGGTTGTTCCATCATTATTTTGCATAAGATAAGGTTGTGATCGGTTCCTAAGTTAGCTGATGTTAGGGCTCTCACGTCTAATATTTGTGCGGGGATAATTGCTCTGTTTGTTATTATGAAATCTATCATGGAGCGTTGTCCTCTGGAATTGCAAAATGTGTATTTATGTTGTTCCTTATGCGGGAAGAAGGTATTATTTATTCTCATCTCGTTTCTAGTACAGAAGTCGATTAGGAGTTCGCCGTTCTCGTTGATAGTTGGCTCATTATATTGCTGTTTTATATTAGGAATTACTTCATTCCCTATACGAGCATTGAGGTCTCCAAAAATTATGATTTTATGCTTGCTATTTAACTTATCGATGGAGTTTTGTAGTTCTAGGTAGAAGTTTTCTGACTCCTCTACGGTTTTGCAGGCATCAGGCGCATATGTACTGATTAGATGTGTTATGCTTTGGTTAATTGTTAAGGATACCCGTATTATTCTGTCGCTAACGTATTCAATGTCCTGGATGTGCTGCTTGTATTTCTCGTGCAGTAGTATGCCCACTCCAGATCGTGCTCTTTCGTGCTTCGCTTTTCCGCTATACAGCAGAATATAGTCTTCGAATTTAGATGTTCCCTGGCCTTTTCTTTTTGTTTCCGATATCCCACATACGTCGATCTTGTGCCTTCTCATTTCGATGAGAATTTCCTGGTCTCTACCGTTCCACGATGTTATGTTCCAGGTCGCTATTCGGGTGGTGTCTCGCTTCCTTTTTCGTTTGGCCTTTTCCCTAGCATTAGTCGTCTTCTTTTTAATCCGTCCGTGTTCCGAGGCTACATATTCAGTTCTGTGAGCGTAGATAGTTTTTTTATTCCAGGCAGGTTGCTAACCTCGCCTTTTATACTCGTAACGTAAAATTTCATATATACAAAAAATATTGCAAATCTAGAATTAAATACTTCTGTACTCTTGATAAATATATATAGAATGCATAACTTACGACATATTTGCAAAAAATCGCTATTCGATAAGAGTAAAAGTGGTACTTCCGGTCTGAATTTTGAAATTTTTTTGTACAAAAGGTATTGAAAACTATATTTTAAATACTTTTATACTCGAAACGTACCTGTCTAAAATGCATGATTTGCGAAAAATTCGCAAAAAACTGATTTTCGATAGGAGTAAAAGACCTGCTTCCGGTAGGAATTTCGAAAAACTTTTTAAATAAAATTGTTTTCAATTTAATTTTTAAGTACATATGAATTCTTTATAAATTTGTTTAAACTTAGTAGTTGACGAAATATTGAACGCGTGCGCAAAAATCGTGTCTTATGAAACTAGTATTTTAATATACTATTTTCTATTTGGATGCTATAAAGTTTACTTTACGAAACTCGTTTTGGTTGTATAAAACCTTACTTTTTCGCAAGTTAATTTTCTTTTTTTGAGGTTGGTATCAAAAAAAATTGGAACCAACAATATTCCTCCTCGCGGCTCGTTTTCTAAACTTGAACGCGTGCGCAAAAATCATGTCTAATAAAACTTGTATTTTATTATACTATTTATTTTGTGAAAAACGTATTGAATAACAATTTTAATCAATGAAAATGCTGTTAAATGCGACAGGAAAACAAAAATGTGTAGTGATTTTTCCATTGAAAATGGTTCAAAAGACTTCTTGTGTCATATGGTGCATATTTTTTAAATGATGTAATAGAAAACATCGAAGATCCCAGTAATACAAGAGTACCATTTCCAATTTTCAAAGTATAATTGAAATAAAAGTGGTCTTATTAATTAATAGAATAACTAAAAGTATTTTTAGAGAATATGTGGAATTTTTAATAAATATTCTTCGACATTCTTAAGATATTTTGTATGAAATGGTCACAAGTGGAGGATATGGCCACATTTGGCAAAAAGCTAGCAATGAATGGCGATTTATAACTATTTAGCTTTTCAATTAACGTCTAAAATATAATTAGCTGTGTATGTTTTTTAACATAAAATCCTTAGCTTGTGAATGTATTGATAATTTGATTTGGCATTTACACACAGAAAAGAGAATTACTAAAACAAATAAAAAACATTTTTCTCTAAACAGATACACGTTAGCAAATATATTTACTCCATTCTTACTTAGCTCGAGCTTAGTTAGAGTTGCTTAAAAGACGTAAATGGCGTAAATGCGTCTATACAAAAAAAATATTCTTGGTTTTGGTATCTTTTATCAGACGAAGTTGACTTTCACGTCAATGGATATAAAATAACAAAACATTTCTATTCCTCGTGTACAGATTATAGATATTTACGTCGCATGTTTCTTTATCGTCTAATTTCGAGGTTTGTTGTCAGTATTTGACCGATAACATCACACCAATTCTGTTCTCTAGATTTTTGTTGGGTAGTTTGTCAAATTTTATAATTTATTAAATGTGTTAGCATGCGTTTCCAAACAACACACATGCGAATAAAGACTATATTCTTGTTATGTACTTAATTGACTTACACATTGCAGTTTAAAAAAATGTTATGTTATCAAATCGGCAACTTGGAAACGTCTTCCGTCATTTCTTCTACCACCAGTGCCGTGCCTAAATATTTAATTTACAATTTAAACATCTTTTATGATCATATGATCATGCTTATATGCGACTATAAGATTATCAGTATGTCAAAATAGCACGACTAAGAAATCTTTTAAACTGCGCAAACGAAGTTGTTCTATTCTACTTCACATGTTTGCTGGAATGGCATCAGGTAGAACTATTGAGTAGAAAACTGCTTGTTTGCTTTTTGATATTCTGTTTATCTCAATTAACTTAATCCATTGCGATGTCTTAAAAATATGTAAATACTTACAGATTTATGTAGGATTATACAGAATATATTCATGCATTTACAATTACCATTCCACTTCAAAAATTTTCAATAAACGTGTCTTCTAGAGCAAGCTGTATCACGATTTTAAGTTATGTTAACATATAACTCAAAAAAATCGAATAAGTATTGTTAAAAATTGTCTTAACAAAACCATATTTCAATAAATTCAAAAAAGCAAGTAAAAATGTATAATGTGTCTGTGATTGATTTACGTTGTGACCATTTGCATTTTAACGATTTTTCCTTTCTACAATTTTGTAATACTGTGTACATCATTTCATTGTATTTCCTTTTCATACACCAATACAGAAGCTTCGAATAAACATGATGCACCTAAGAAATTCATATGTGTAAGAAGAATTCATCTCTGTGACGTTTCGGACATTTAATTATCCCTTCTTCGGACCTGACCTGTATACAAAACAACATTACAATATGTTACAGAAGAAAATACTTTAAAAAGTAATAAAAAAATTAAAAACCTCTTTTTAATTAGCCTTCATTGTGGTGGCAATGTATCATTAATTCAAAAAACATTCAGTGTTTTTTCAGATATAACTCGTACAACTGATACATTAATACATTTTGCTTTTGTCATTATATAAAATAATTTCTCTTCTTTTAAACAATTTAAATTATTCTACAGCTACATTGGATATATATATTGTAATGTTTAAAATGCATCACAATTAAGGTATAATTTAAAATTAACAGTTTTCAAATTTGATTGTATAGTATTGTGGTAGAAATATTATTTATCGCATATAAAATGGAATAACTTATTTAAATATTACAGATATGTAAAATGTTTGTTAATTACTAAAAGAATTTATATTGTAATCTCAAAATTAAATGAAAGAATAAAAATTAACAAAAATAGTATACAGCTTAAAAGTCACAGCAATCAAAAAATTAAATATTATAAAGATAGGCAACTTGTTTTACTACATGAATGTTTATCTGAAAACGATAAATTAAGTATGTTGGCACCAATGTGAGTCCTGATTACGAAAAAACAAAAGAAGATTGATTATTGATTTTTGAAAAAGAACGACAAGTCAGGGTAAAAACGAAAGAAATTATATTAAATACCTTCGAATATTATTTCACATCGTTTCTAAGTGGTTGCGAATTCATTACAAGAAAATTCATATTATTTTGAACGGATACGAGTAGTGTTCTGGAAAAAAAAGACATTTATTATAGCAGTTTACCGGAGAAAGAAAAAATCCAGAAGTGTATTGGCAATCTTAATAGAGGAATTGAACAGGACATTGTATATGAAAATTAGGTTGGTGTTTCCTGGAAATTAGGAGATTTATAAGCTGATCAACTCTGCAAGAAGGTTCTTACACACAAGAGAGGAAGCCAGTGTGAGTTCAAAAGATTTAACGGGTTCTATTGGATGAAGTATCATAATAATATGTCAAAATGCTGTATGAAACGGATGTCAAAAATGAAATGTCATTGTGATATTTTTATGAAAAGGACAATGCCTATTTGCGATAAGAAGGAAAAACGTTGAATACAGAATTATAAACATTTTATGTAACAATTTTCCTTATAACACATTGAATTAGACATTGGTTTTTATATAATAAGATAGAGAGGGTATTAATGGAATTGAGTTATATTGTTAGAATGTTCTATTTTATATGCAACATTTGAATACTTTTATCATCATAAATGTGTTTATAATTCAAAACCTAATTAAATTTAACTTATTACCTTGAAAATAGATTGATGATGTTGTTTGTAACAACACATTTCAATTATAGATTTGATAATTGAATGATTGTTGACAAGTAGAATTATTTAATTTCTTTAATTTTGAGAATTTGATTTATGTTATACTTGAAAGGTTTTTTTTCTTGATATAAAGCATTTAAAATATTATTTGCATATCTATTAACAATAATATAATATTGTTAGTATTGAAGTTTCAATAAAATACTTATTTAACAGAGATAACTTGTTTTTATTTTAAATTTGACAGATCTTAATGACAGTGGCTAATTTGGTATATCATGTAAAGAACGATTCACAAGTATTTAATTTGAGATTATAGAAAAGTAACTTTTATATTTTAAGAGGGGCGTTTACCTATCGAAAATTAAGGCATCGCCGTTTCGCGTTTTTTAAATTTATTTTGTAATTTTAGAATCTCGAATTTGGGTTAGTGATTCAAAAGGCATAAATTTATAATGTCAAGGTCAGTTTTTGTACTAATTTATTTTCTTAAGAAAGTTATGTGTTTTAGAAATAACCACAAAAATGCATGAATTTGATTAATGTCTACTAAGTAAGGCAGGTACACAAAAGAAAAAAAACGACCTCTACGCGCCAGTTGCACATTTGATGTACAGTTTTGTGCAATAAATTGGCGTACACGTCTTATTGCTAATTTTGACATTATTTTGCCATTGTGAAAATGGCTTAAGTTAAGTTGACAAATGGAATTATAGCGTCAATTCAATTTGTCATACATGACAGATATTCAAACAAAAGTCATATTTACATAAGCGTATATTAAGTGTACGCCAATTTATTGCACAGAACTGTACGATATAAAGAAAAAATGAAATTTATGTAATTATTTTGAAAGATAAAAAACATTAAACAGTAAACATTGTCACACACATTTTACACGAGTTTTTTCGCGTCGTCTATCCCCACTTTAGGGTATCTCTACCAGTCCTAGCGAAGACGAATCGGTCGGCTATTGCAGACTTAAATGCGAGTGACAGTTTAATTACAAACTGTCACTCGCATTTAAATGTCATATATACCCATAATATTCGAGTGTATAATAATATACAGTTATGGGCTAGCGAAAATTGGCTTATTATAAAACATCAACAGTTTCGTAAGTACTCATTCTTTATACATCATGTTTCCCATCTATAGTATTCCTTTATATATGACAGAATCTGTGAATAAAACCGAAGCGCTGTAACATAACCGAATATCGTCTACCTACACCTACTCACATCCCCTTGCGTTTACCCGTCCCGCGAGTAATATAAGTTGCATAAGTTTCTATTTGTTGGTAAACGCCACTCTTAAGGGGGGGGGGGTTACTTGATCGGCGTATGCCACAAAATGGTCAAATTCAACGCAAAAAATCGCAAAAATCAAGGCACTTGAAAAAGTTGCCGCTACGTGAACGAAATAATGAATATTTGTTCTAGCGACTGACGATTCAAATTTGCAATTATATTAAAAAATAGTTAAAATACAGCACTTTGAATTTTTTTCGTTTTATAGCGATATAAAGCTTACTCTGTTTAAAAAGTACTTTTTTGAATCGTGAGTACCTAGATATTTTTATTCTGAACTCGACAATGTATTTACTTTACTTTCAAAATAACCCTGGTCTTCAAAAAATTACTTTGATACCAATGAGAATGATCACAAAGTCCGCACTAATATATGGCAAATAGGCAACACATAATTCAACCTCTTACTCACACTTTCGTAATGTCTAAGACCAGCTATATGGAAGGTATACCTGGTCGACTGTATTAAGCCGAACATCATATAAACAGAGAGATCTTCACCTTTTTTTATTACCTTAGGTAAACGAATGCTTCATTCTGATATCGGCTTATTTTCTAATTATTTTAATGATATTTGGGAGAATGTATTAGAATTCTTCGTCTGGAATAAATATATGTTGTTATTATTATGAAATTTAACTTGTTACTTAATTTCTGGCGGTGATATTTTGCTTTAGATATTGAAGGTTTTTAATCTTAATAATATGAGCAATGTTGTAGTCAACTAAAATATTACAAAAACAATTCTGTGCTGTAACAGTAACAGTAACAGTGCCTGTTTTGTTTTTTAATAAAATGTAAATATATATATTTTATAATAATCAGATGTTTTGGATTGTTGAATATTATATTCTTCCCAATCGGCATTGATGGAGTTGATTAGCAAAATTAAATTATAAAACATTTTGTCACAGGGAGGATTCGAACTAAATTTTATCACCAAATAAAGTTGTATTCATTATTTCATACATAAGTTTGAGTATACATTAAACATATTTGTAAAAGAAAATACGTGCGGTTGATATATACAAGCAAATTTTAATATATTTCAGATATTTGTCGGTGTTCATTTATGATTGATTACGTGATAACATCGATGTGTCTACTTTATTAGACTCTTTTTCTGTTCCTTGATATTCTTTTCGCTTTCAAAATGTATTTTATTTTTCAAGGACAAGGTTTCGGCTTTATGGAATTTCAGAAATGCAGTTTTCTTCGGCAATAAATATACATTATTATTATTAATTATGAAGTTGCACGACTTATTGTTATTTTTAACCTTACATGTTGAAGCTTTTTAATAATATGAACAATGTTTGTAGAAAACTAAAATCTGACAAAAACAACTTTATGTCATTGTAAGATACGAAATTTAGAGATTTTCCGGACTCTTCAAACTTAGATGCATTGGTTTTAGACGGCAAGTTACACAAATTTCAGTTTTCTAGATGGTAAAAGCATTTATTTAAATATCTGAGTTTGTTGTGCCTTCATGTTTTTGTTTTATTTGTACTTTGTATTTTGACCACAGGACGGTTTTTAGATTTTTTTTTTTGTATATGTGAATAAGTAAAAGAGCATGGGCCAAACGAGCGCATGAGCCTAATTACAGCAGTTTATTAGGAGTGACAGCAATTGTTTAATGGCCAGCGAAAAAAATGTTGTATGTAGGCGTAAAAAACAAATTTTGTTTAATTTGTGCAAAATATGGTGAATCTAAAAATCACGTATGCTACAAAAATTGGTCTTCGTCGTCAACAGCCATGGAGTCGCCAATTATTCCGGAAGGTTTTCGACATTCTGGTGAAATGCACGGTGTAATTTATGGTAGATTAATAGGGGACTGTGATAGCAGCGTTCTTAGAAAACTACGTGAGATGGCTCCTTACGGTCCCCAAAAAATTATTGAAAAAATTGAGTGCCGAAATCATATATTATGTAATAAATAAAATTAGCGACTGTTTGAAAAAACCTAAATTCAATACGGACATAGGACAATTAATAACAAAAAATTTACTTAGATTCAGAGCGGCCGTGACAAAAGCAATTGAACATTACAAAAGTTCGAACTTAACAATAACAAACCAGATTGTGAAACTGCAACGCCACATTATAAATGGATCAAGACATATTTTTGGTGAACACTCGGATTGTGCTTCTTACTTTTGTCAAGGATCTAATGAAGGTGAGATCAATATGTTTGAAAAATTTCAGAATTTTAATATGTATGAGAGGTAAAAAGATTGTATTATATTCAACGTAATTCTTACAATGCACGTTGCAAAGCGGCAGCAGTTTGATTTAATTGTAATGGCAAATATCACTCAAAGCTTCAGACCAAATATGGATGTATACGACAGTGTGTGAAAAAAACGGTATGAGAAGAAAAAGTTTTTATAGGAAACAAAAAATACATTCAGGAACTACGGACGATCGCGACTATGGGCCGGAGGCAAATGCATATTTTATTGAAATAATCATAACAATACCAGTGGCGACTGTGAAGAATATAATTTTCAATAATTTAAAACATGTGCTATTTAGAGAATATAAATTTTTACATTTTGTAAGAAACACCGGCACTGTTTTTTTAGCAGATTTTAGTTTTCTCTAAAACATTACTCATATTATTACAAAGCCTCAACATGTAAAGTAAATACAAATCATGGTGAGAAATAATAAGAAGTACAACTTAAATAATTGTTAATCATAAATAATAATAATTAAGTTATATATTTATTGCAGAATAAAACTTAATATCTAATTAATTTTGGGAAATATCATTAAAATAACTACAAATTACATAAATCGGGAGTCTTAATAAAACTAAATAAATACAAGCCAGGAGAATACTCAGAAACAGCAAAAACAAATTTCGAAGAAAATAGCCGCACCAATATTTTCATGCAATAAATGCAGGAGGCAAATATCCCAAATTTATTTGCTTTCCAGTTGACCAGGCATATCCCTTCATATTGCTAGCCGGTATCTGCATCGTGTACAAGATGCAGGCATTTTAAACTCGGTAAATATATTCAATTTATTTCAGGCAACCCGACATACGCCGTTCGGGAATTTTTCTTAAGGAAAGCCCACCCTTAAGAATCCAAATTTATGAGATTAAGAGTTTATATTTACCCATGTTCTACTGACTGAGTATAATTTAAGTGAGTATTTAAAGTAAAAGCCGGAGGTTTAAATTATTACTTTTCTTTATCAGTTCATCAAAGTATAGCAGGACAATATACTAAGTGCTTGCCTGCAAGCTGCGGATGCATTTACTGTGTGATGAAACGACGACACCTAGAGTTTGTATGAGTTAGTACGAGAAAGCAATATACAAACTGTTCTATTGGTCGTGTGTAGTGGGGCTAGACTGAGTCGCGTTTAGGATAGCAGCTGTACTTGCGCATTTCATTTGAATTTTGTTAACGGCCGGTATCTAGTCGACTAGCAAGCATATTTTTAAATCGCGCTCCGTCCATCTAATTTAGAACAATTACGCGCCAAAATTATTGAATTTTCGAATCATGTTACCCCGGAAATGTTAACAAATGTCTGTCGAAATGTTTATAATCAGCTGGGTTACTGCTCAGCTCAAGAGGGAGGCTTATTTGAGCATTTAATAAATAATTAAGTACTTGTAGAAATTCATTTTTCTTTAATAATTTAATTCTTAACTTCCAATTAAATTCATTGTTTCTGCGTTTATACGAGTAGTTTATCTTACTGAAACATTTTGTTTAGTTTCATACAAATTTATTGTCTTCTTTCAGAATTTTAGTTTGTTTCCTTTTCTATTTTACAATAGTACGGAATTATTTACTTTTTATCTTAATAAGAGTTTTGCTATTGTTACGTTTTCGTTTTGTATATCAGCTATATTCTTATCTTTGATATTTTAAGAAAAATATATTTTTAAGTTTTTCGAATTGATGATCATTTCTTCTATTTACTCATACAATTTGGGAAGCTGTGATGAAATCCGTTACTAAAATTGTTTACTGCGATTATTTGATGCTTCAACAAGTTTTTACTTATAAATTATCCAGGTAGTGAGTTTTTATTGTTTAATATTATTTTCATAACAGAGGCTACCCCCTTATTCTCCCACTTATAGTCGACCAGATCGTCTACTATATTCATCTGCAGGTAGACCGCGTGCACATTGTATATGTGTGTGTATTCAAGTCTGACCCTTATAACTTTTCAATAATAACATACTGTTTAGCGAAAAAACCCATTCATAAAAATCATTAGTACGTACCCATTAAAAAAATACACGTAATTGCTTAAAAACTATTCAGCCGGAATTTCAAAATTGTATATTGTCGTAATACTAACATAATTGGCAATTGAAAAAATCTATCGTTTAATCCCTATTTACAATTAAAGTTTTCAGCGTGACAACTAAACCAAAAATTGACCTACTTTTCTAAATTTATTATTTAGTCCCAAAATTTGAATGGACTGTGAAAAGATTTCCATGTCTGGGAGTCACCAAGGTCACTGCGATACTGTTATGCTCCGGATTTTATCCTATTTTCCATTGCTAATGTATCTAGATTTACATTGCTAATAATAAATTGCCTGGAGAATGTGTTTGAGTTTATTTTGCAGCACTTTGTTATTTTTTTTAATCAAATTCCTAAAATTACGAAGCCAGATGTCTAGCTTGTTATTTCGTAGTGAGATATAAACTTTCGAGGAAAATTAAAAGCGTTGATAATAAGTAATTTATTTTTGTGCAATAAATACTATAATAACATTTGTTATATTTAAATCGTTTCACTAAACACAAGATAATTTCTTAGTCGTTTAGAATATTACAATAATAAATATGATATTCTGTGATGTTTATGTGGGATGGTACTTTTACTTTCTTATACCTACGTAGTATAAGGAAGTATTGTGATGATGAAAATTTTCGACCTCGAGATTTTTGCAGATGTCCACGTTTTGAAGTCCCCTGAAACCGAAAAAGTGTTTTTTAAAAAATGTCTGTGTCTATCTCTCTGTGTGTCTCTCTCTGTGTGTGTGACCACGATAGCGGTCAAACCGCTGTAGATATCAATTCAAAATTTTGTATTTACGTGTATAATCTCCCTCTTGAGATCTGATTAGTTTTTCAGTAAAATCGGTAGACCGGAAGTAGCAGTTTACTTCAGCGAAAAAATCGAATTTTGCCAATATTTCGTCAACTACTAAGTTTAAACAAATTTATAAAGAATTCATATATACTTAAAATTAAAATTGAGAATAATTTTATTTAAAAAGTTTTTCGAAATTCCTACCGGAAGTAGGTCTTTTACTCTTATAAAAAATCAGTTTTTTGCAAGTCATGCTTTTTAGACAAGTACGTTACGGGTATAAAAGTATTTAAAACCTAATTTTCAATATCTTTTGTATAAAAAAAAATTCAAAATTCGGACCGGAAGTATCACTTTTACTCTTACCGAATAACGATTTTTTGCAAATACATATGTCGTAAATTATGCATTCTATATATATTTATGAAGAGTACAAAAGTATTTAGAGTTAGATTTGGAATATTTTTGGTATAAATGAAATTTCAAAATTCGGACCGGAAGTAACACTTTCACACGTATAAGAAAGTCGTGTGGTGGCCACACCTCATTTTTTGCATTAAGTTGACATACATTCAATGCTTATTGCAGGAAACTACAATACTTTCTTCATGGCACAAAATGATTATTTTGAAAGCGTTCATAAAATACAATCATACCTACTTGTGGACTAACGTAAAATTCTCATAAAACAATAATCTTATTTATTCCTGCTAGGTATAGATTTCAACTATAGTATCGCACTACTGATAACACTGCATTAATAAGGATAATGAAAAAATCTTTAAAACGAATATTGCCACGCTAAGTATACGGTATTGAATTGTTGTTCAAACAAAATTACTACTTAATTAGGTTTATAGCACTGAACAACAAATTTCTCCATTATTATTTTCTTGCAAGCAACGTATTTTTGTTTCTTAGTATTAATTATAACGTTAACAAGAAATTATGTCTACCCCGTTTTGAAAAATATGGTTTCTGTAATGTAGGGAACAATAGAACAGATTCGTAGGTACATAGATAATGCCTGTAGTAATATTAATTAATATGAATGCTTTGTATCTAATTACTCACTTTTCGCACGATGACCATATTTCTATCCATAAAGCCGACTTTGTCTGAATTATTAAGACAACAATGGAGACTAGGTGGCGATCGGAGAATTTTCCTTAACGTTTTGTGGTTTTCTGCTAACTACCTCGCGAAACAGTGAGAGTTAAATCAAGGAAATGTATTCACTAAAGCGACACCGATAAGACCAAAAGCTCGAAACATGTGTCCACTAATGGCCCATAACAAGTTATTCCCCTATTATCTCCACTGAGATGGTAAAGTACTGTCAATCATTTCAATAGTAAACGAAATATTTTACGAGGTGATCCATCTGACAGCGAACATAAGTCTTCTAAAGAGAATATCGCAGATAATGACGTAACTACTATGACTGACCCCAATGGATTCTGCTGGGTATCTGACCCTCCGACTCAAAGTAAAATACTTTGCCACAACATTCTCAGTTGGGTAGCCGGACCAAGACGCCGAGGTAAAATCATTTCTGTGATTGATCTAGAAGTAAATTCATAACGGTTAAGATTCTCCAAGAAATTCTGATTTGTACGAATAGAGAGGCAACAAGGTATTACGTGTTAAAAGGTAAAGCTTGGAATGACGTCCAACCGGATGAAACGAATGCATTCTTTGGATTATTGTTGATTGCTGGTGCTGAGAAGCAGTGAGATTCCGCAGTAAAAGAATTATTTCTGGATAAAACATCAAATCATATGTATAGAAAAACAATGTCTCTGAATAGGTTTGAAACATAAGGCAGTTCGTTAGGTTTGACGATAAGAGAACCAGGAAGACCAGGTTGGAAACTGACAGCAGTACGCTATATTTGGAAAAAAATTCTCAAACAATGTAGAGAGACTTTGAGTCCAAAGGTAAATGAACTGTTGATGAGAAATTGCTTGGATACCGAGGACGCGTCATTCATTCAGTATATGCCGAATTTGCGAAAGTCAAACCGGTTATGCTATTGATGATTCAATTTATCTTGGAAAACAACCTGGCTACGACAGACAAGGTGAGTTGGGCAAAATTGTAGTAAACAACCTTATAAAGAGCATTAGAAACAACTCCAGAAACTTGACATGCGATAATTTTTTCACCAGCGTGGGACTGTTTCAAAACCTTCTCTAAATAGGAATTATTGCTGTACGTACAATCCGTAAAAATAAAAGAGATTCCACGTCAATTCAAACCTTCAAAGGAACGTGACATATATCAATATCTCTTCGGGCTTAACCAGAATTTAACTTTGGTGAGTTACTTTCCCAAGAAAAAGAAAGCAGTCGCCCTTTTGAGTACCATACAGTATGATGCAGTTATAAATCAAGATAGTGCTAAGAAAAAGCTAGAAATTATCGCATTCTTTAATAAAACAAAAGGAGGGGTCGATCATTTGGACCAACTGGTGGGGAAATTATACATGCAAAAGATAGACAAGACTTTGGCCGTTCGCAATATTTTCAAACATGTTGGATATAGGTGCTGAATGCATTCACTTTGTACATAGAAGATCACCCAGAGTTTCAAGCAAGATAAAGCCATCGTAAAAAGTTGTTCTTGAAAGAACTCGCCAAAGACTTAGAAGACCTTATATGCAAAGACGATCAAACAATCCGTTATAGATGATATAAAGCATTTTATACTGATTGCAGCCAAGAAGTCGTTGTTACATATTGCCGTGATCCCTATTGGTTAGGCATTATAAAATAGTTAGACAATTAAGTATTAGAATAAGGAAATAATTTTTAGTGGTAAACATAATTGTTGAAAAATGAATTATGAGTTGCATAACCGCAACGGCGTAACATTATGATGATGGGTATATGGTAATTGAAATTGAAATAAAATTTATATGAAAGGTACAAAAATAAACACGAAAATAAATTCATGTACCTATTCTATATTTATAGAAACGAGGAGCACAAGATGTATTTTCAGTATACAAAGGTCGAACCAAACTTTTTGCATTGTGTAAGAGTGGCACTAAATATATTGAGAAGTGAACCACTTTTCAAGCTTAATAATGTGTTAAAAATAAATAACAGAGAGAGAGTGATGATGAAAGATGGAACAGTGAAAATAGTTAGTCATTTGAATGCTGTAAAATTATTTGAAAAAGGTGAAATTAGACATTCACGACATGAAAACATCTTTCATCATGAATAGACGTAAGAAATAAAATAAGTTTATAAAAGATTGTTATCTGTTAGACATTTTATGGTCACACTTAACAATACAATAAATACCTGATACTTATATTTAATAGTAATTTTGAAAAAGGATATATAGAAAGGTGTTTTTTATTCGACACGATATAATAAAGCAAAAACTTCAGAAATAGCAGGATAAATCTGGTTTAATCCAGAAAAGTTCCAGAAATAATGGGATAAAATTGGTTTAATCTGGATAAATCTACAAAGAAAAGAATAATGTTAATGTTGTTAACAGCTGCGTACAAATCAACCTACACGAAGATGAGAGAAGGTGATTCGAAGACAGGGATAGAGCTTCAAAGTCCATGTTCCTAACAAAGTAATCATAAAAGGAAGGATTCCATCTGTATGCAATGTCTTTCCGATTATTTCTAACGAAGATGTCTACAAAAGAAAAATACGGATAGTGTTAAATAATGGGACAAGGAAGTATTTAAACAATGATGAAAGAGGCAACAAATACATTTACAAATACAATGAGGGATGGCGTTAATGGAAGAAGAATATACCTACTCAAGACAAGGAATCGCGAATGTGCACGGACATTAATAATAATCAGTTTGTGCGTGTATATTTTTGTGCAATTTCTAACTGCCAAAAACAATATAGGTATAGTTCAACCTGGGGAAAAACTTGAAGAAAACAAATATGAGCAGGACAATGCCAACATAAACATTAGTGCGTGAATTGTGGCGCTGCAGACGAATAGTTGTGTTTTTTCGATGACCGAGAGGATAAAAGAGCCACGAACGACGATAAAGGAGAAGAAGCTGCCGATCTTTTAAAATATTCGAACGTAAAAATTTTGTTTCAGGCTGAATTGATTGCAGGCGTATAGATACACTGCATAAAATCATTCTTAGTTAAATGTATTACGTTATTTTTGATTTTAATAGGTAGTTTATCACATTATAATTAATTCATTGTTATTTTGTTTAATTACATTATTTTTTTATTATCAAAATGGTAGATAGAAATCAAGAGGAATTTGATGAAATGTATGAATATTATAAGTAAGTTTTTCTTGAAATAAATTCATAATAGATATTTGGTGATGTGCGGCGTATGCTAAAGATGCTACGTGAAAATGTTCATTTTTTAGCAAAGCGTTTAACATCTTCAATATTTTGAATAAAATATTATTTTCTTTGCTATAGTAGATTAATTTAACAAATCATGGGAGTATTGTTAATGATGTAAAAAGGGCATTAATGGCACAACGTGAGAATGATTGCGAGCAATGTTAACTGTGCAAGTTATTAGATAAAAATTTAATAAAGATTTCAAGCATATTTAAATGCGTAAAGGTATAAGCATTTTTAATGGACAAATAGCCAATTTGTGGTATGTACAACGTGTAAATATTTGCATATGATGATTGGTGAGAGTCTTATCAAGGTGTTTTCTACTTTGCGAGATTTTAGATCTCCAGAGGCATTTCGTGCAAATGAATGTCTTTGTTGAAATAAAATTTAGTGTCGTAAAAGAAAAATTTTATTTCTTTGAAACTATACGATATTAAAAATTTGAAGATAGCAAGGGGTAATATTTTTATTTTAAATTTATATAATATATTAAAAGCAATATGTTTTTCCTAATGTATATAAAAGTATACATTTTTTTTGTTTGCGATTGAAAAATAAAAAGGACAATTTCTTTTACAGCCACATGTGGCAAAAGAATTTCTTTACTGATGTTGTTATCAAGTATTGAGTTGAATACAACTATTTTATGAGATTTAGTTTTTTATTATTAACCTTATCCTATTTAATTTTAAATACGAAATGTTGTGGACAAATAAAGGAAGGATCACTGCTAGAACCTACAAGAATAATATGAATGTTAATAGGGATTGAATTTATAAATTTATTGAAGTAGTTTTTTTAACTTGTCAACGCAATCTATGCATTTGTTATATATTATGCTGCTTTGTATTATCGTTGTTTTTAGTTAATTTCTGTTGGTACAAGATTACTATATTTTAATTTGAAAGCAAAGCTACTGCAATATGTCCATGTAAGTTAGACCGCATAAGTAAAATGATATGTTTCAAATGTAAAAAAAATATATGTAAGTAGCACAGCGGAATGCAAAGAATGGCGTCAGAACTAAATCGTTTATGAGAAAATTATGTTAATCTATTTATAAAATTATGAAAAAGCTATATCAATAATACAAAAAAGAGGATAACACTTTCTTTTTATTAAGTACATATTACACAAGCATTTAAAATGTAGTACATTATACGTCCAACACAAAATAATGCCGCCACCACTCAACAGCTGATGGCTGATTACTGCGCAGTCAAGCACGCGTCGCTTTTACGGAGGACAATTATTTCCCTCTACTGAAACTACTGTTTCTATTACATAGCTATATACTGTGGCCATACCATGTTGCTAACCGGTTTCACCTAGAGTCGACAAAACGCTACTAGCGTCTAGAGCATAGGTTCCCAAAGTGGGCGATAACGCCCCCTTGTGGGCGCTGCAGGTCTAAAGGGGGGCGGTAAGAGACCCAGAAAAAAAATGGGGGCGTTGTGTAAAGGCTTAGGGGGTGATTTGTAATTTCATCTAGAATCTAGGAGGACTCTTAGACACCGACTGAGCTCTCGACTCTCGACTAGGGATGGGCGATAAACATCGATGTTCATTGAACATCGATATTTTAGGATCGATGTTCGATGTTTTTGCATCGATGTTTGCAATTTAGATTTATCGATAAACTATCGATGTTAGAAGAAATATAGTGAACATCGAACTTTTAAGCTTGACAAAATGTATTTGCACTAATCACAAAATAAAACAGCGTCCTCTGTTGACAAATACAAAAATGTTTCCAAATTAACAGCTCACATACAGGCTACGAGGATGTAAAATTGTCTACGAATAAAAGAAGTATTTAAATTACACAGTGCTATATCATATAAATTCGAATATTTCATTTTAGGCTCTTTTAAATATTACTCAGTATAAATATTTAAATAATATATAATTAAATACATAAATTTATAGTACTTTTAATGTGCAGAATAAAAGTTAAATTATGTATGCATGCAGAATAAGTGAAGGAGGTAAACGTATTTTCATAGAAAAAGAAGGGAGATAGACATTACCGATGTATACTTCTTCGGGAAATTCCCTAGTGCGTACAATCATACACGACGATACACGTATTAAATGCAAGATGACACATCAGAAATATAAAACCATATCCATATGTATCTCGGTATTTGCCAGCGTAGTCAAAAAAAAATGCAAGACTATAAAATCCCAAATAAAAATCGTTCTCTTAAAAAGCTTTGATACACGTAAATGTATATATTTTTTAAGTATCAGACGATTTAAGTCATGTGGTTGTTTCATGCGTAATTGCATAATATTGTTTTTTTATATAGTTTTTTTTGAGTAGTTTCTAAAGTTAACTACATATTATAAATGTATATATTTCTTTTATTATTTTTTTTGAATAGTGATATCTTTTATATCATTTTGTTAAGGACGTAAATTAATTAAGTTATAATAAAGTTTTTGTTAAACTGCCAAAAAATAAATCTATAAATATAATTATCGATGTTTAAAAACATCGATGTTTGGTAGTCGATATTTTGCAACCATCGATGTTGATCAACGATGTTAACATCGATGTTTGATATCGATGTTTACCCACCGATGTCCCATCCCTACTCTCGACTACAGCTTGTGAACATCAACTAATATTAATTAAGAGATTGCTCAAACCAACTCGGTTCGATATTTCTCTCCGAGTAGTTCATATATCTGTCCTGTTTTATTGAATAAATAAAATAAAAAACATATCAATCGGTCGCTCCGTTTCGAAACGAAAAGAGACACAAACAAACAAATAAAAAGGCAACTGTATCAATCGGCTGGTTCATAGAATACTTGTTCTTACTTGTTGAGTACGATTGAGCGTCGAATGAGATAAACGAGTTTATGCATGTTTGTCTTATTCCTGTCGGTGCGTGCTGCTTATGCAATCCTATATAAACAACGTAATATTTATTTTATTTTCATTTGCGGTTTCGCGCGTAATAGATAAGCAGTACTTAAGTTCAACACTTATACTTACGTATTTCTCAAAACAAAACAATGTCGGAAGTAAAAAAGAAGAGACGGCAATACTGTGCGGAATATATTAAATTCGGATTCATTGAAAATCCTACAAACCCATCGTCGCCTTTGTGCCTTCTATGCCTAAAAACATTTTCGAATGAAGCAATGAAGCCTTCAAGACTTCAAGATCATTTGAATAAAATGCATCCAGATAAGAAAGACAAGAATGTAGCATATTTTCAAGACCTAGAGAAGAAGCATAATACTCGGCCAAGTGTAGCAAAACTCTTTTCGGCGGCTGCTAAGCAAGATGACGACGGACTTCGAGCTTCGTACAACATCTCTTTGTTAATTGCTCAAAAAGGCAAACCACACAACATCGGAGAAGTGTTAATTTTGCCAGCAATAAAGGAAGTAATAACTACTGTGCTTCATAAACCGGCCGCAGATATTATCGGAAAAATTCCTTTGAGTAATAATTCTGTGCAAAGACGAATTGATGAAATGGCCGGAAACATAGAAGAATCATTGTGCAATCATCTGAGGACTAGTCAATTCTCAATTCAGCTCGATGAGTCCACTTTACCAACTAATGAAGCATTGTTGCTGTCTTACGTGAGGTTTATTAAAGATGAGAAAATATGTGAAGAACTATTGTTTGCTAGAAATTTAGAGACCGATACAAAAGGCGAAACCATATTCAATACATTGGAAAAGTTTTGTGATGAGAAAGAGATTCCCTTGAAAAATATTATATCAGTTGCTACGGATGGCGCTCCGGCTATGACAGGGTGCCATAAAGGCTTCATAGCGTACGTAAAAAATAAAATTCCAGATGTCCTTGCTGTACATTGCGTTATTCATAGACAACATTTGGTTGCTAGAAATTTAAGTGAACGACTATTTCAATCACTGCAATATGTCATCAAAGCAGTCAATAAAATCCGTAACTGCTCTTTGAATGATAGATTATTTCATCAGCTTTGTGTTACTAATGACGAAGATTTCAACCGTTTGTTGTTTCATACCGAAGTTCGTTGGCTATCAAGAGGCAATTGTCTGACTCGATTTTACAACCTGTTTGACTCTGTGATAGAGTTTTTGGAAACTAAAGATACAGAATTGCGCAACAAGCTCATTACATCAAAAAATGATATAGCTTACATGACAGACCTGTATAAATTGTTCAACAACATGAATCTCCAACTGCAAGGCGATGAACTAAATTTAATTAAAACAAAAAATGTCGTTGCTGCTTTCGCAGCCAAACTGCTTCTACACAAAAAGAATATGGGCAGACGTGAGTTTCATAATTTTCCGAATTTATCAGTATCCTGCAGTAACGACGACTTGTTTGCCTACTGCCAACATTTGGAAAAGCTCCACATTGACTTCACCGAACGATACCAGGATATTTTGAACTTGGAAATACCAGACTGGGTGTTGGATCCGTTTTCAAATGTCAACACAGCAATATCACCACATCTGGAAGAAGAACTTATAGAATTGACAACGAACGAGGAAATAAAAATCAAGTTCAAAAATGGCTACCAAGAATTTTGGCTACAAAAACCGATCCCGCAATTGTACCCTGGATTGTGGTCAATCATTCAACGATTCTTGATAGCATTCCCATCGTCATATTTGTGTGAACGTGGATTTAGTGCTGTAGCAACGCTGCTTACTAAAAAGAGAAATCGTTTGCATGTTACCGAACGTGGTGACTTGCGGCTGTTCTTGAGTAAATTGGAACCTGATATCAACAAACTTATTAAACCGCATCAGATTCATCCTTCACATTAGTTTTTATATTAGAATCGATTATGTTTGTTTTATTTTGAATTTTGAATAAAAGATACTTTGTCTGAATACTATAAAGTTGCGTTTCAATAATCATTCTCATTGGCAGGTGTAGCCCGTAAAAGTTAACTTGAGACCTGAGCGCCGTTGTGTACTACCTACTACGCTCAGGTCTCAAGTTAACTCATTCATTCTAAACGAGACTTTTACTATAACCCATAGTAAAAGTCTCGTTTAGAATGAATGTTTAATCTCCGCTAATATAGCTCACAATAATTAATTTAATTTGAAGTTATAGTGGTTTTTGAGTAGGTGAAAAAATGGGGGCGCTAAAAAATAATTTATTCTCAAAGTGGGCAGTAGGCAAAATAAGTTTGGGAACCACTGGTCTAGAGGTTCACCGCAGCATCGAACCCGTACACAAACGACAGCCGATCGTGTTTGGCGGCTAAATTCGAATATGAAATTTAATGCGATATAATTACTTATCACAGTGGTTGTAGTTTTTAAAGGTAATTAGAATGTTAAATATGTCATCATTTGCAAAAGAAAAGAAAGTTGTTTATTGTAGGGTTGAAAATAAGCTCTGTATACTTTTATTATTTGATTTATGGTTATTATCGGTCAACAAAATATTTATAGACATTTTTTCAGTTTCCATTGTGGTAGATTTTTTTAACGAAGTTCTTTTCTTGCCCTTTTTCTTTTGGTGGACTTAGTCTTCTCAGTGCGGTACTATCTTTTCGTTGTGAACAATCTACTTTGAAAACATGGCAACACTTTTTCTTTTAAATGATCTGCAGCAGCCGATGTAGGTGGAAGAGCATCAACCATTTTTTCAATTATGTCCAATTTTTCAGTAGACATGTCGCCATAAAGTATTTCTTTAAATTTAAAACTTCATCTAAAATATCATCTAATGGAATTTTAGCATCAATTTTCGTGGTTAAATTTTACAGTGAGCTATAAGTGCCCTATGTCAGTTAGATGACCAACATGACTTTCCTGATAAAGCAAAAAGCATTCATCTTATTAGTTCCTTGGGTCTTAATATGCCTTTCACCTTTCCCCTGTGGCACATAGTTGCCAGAACGATGACACACATATTTTTTTGTAACATGGGATTTAAATGATATGTACTTTATAGTGAAATGATATGTACTTTATAGTGAAATGATATGTACTTTATAGTGAAATGATATGTACTTTATAGTGATTAATAACTACTTACTCTTCCAACAGGTTAAAATTTTCAATCGAATGAAAAGTGAGATTTTTTTATACTAATTTAATTTCATGCACATTCTTAAAATGTTGTAGTAGGTTTTTTCTATGCAGACCATAATATTCGCGAAGTGGCCAATTTTTTGCATCTCTTCCCGTTTTGAGGTTACTTCCATCGGCATTTGCATGACTTATTTTTGTTTCTGTTGTATTTTGAATATTATGCGTTTTGAAATGTCGGCGCAATGGTTAAATTTTTTTTTTTGCAAAAATCACAGTGTAAAGTGGAAAATGGAATGGTCTTTTTATAGCGAAAAGGCGCTAATCCAACAAATTTTTGCGGTGAAATTTATTCACGTGAAATTACTTTCACAGTCGTTGCACTTGTATTTCATAATTAAATGTTAACAACTGTAGTTAACGATTTGAATAAACTACACAAATTACGCAAGCGCATATCGACACCTAAATCCAAACTGAAACCGAATGTTCGTGTTCCATGCTGCGGTGAAACGCTAGACGCCTAGTCTGTCTAGTCGCATTGAACATAATATATGTACTCCTATTCCCTATCCTTCTCATCGCTACTTTCTGCTCTTCGATATCAGACTCTACTACGACCATCATGGGCCACAAATAAAAACGCGATAGTTCTAGTACTGATCCTAACCTATCTGTACATTACACCTGCTAAATACATAAATGGTCTAATGATACGACCCCTTTTAAAATCGCTTAACTGGTGATAATTTGGTTATTTACAAAATCTGTATTTCAATACACCAATTCACAACTATAGACTATTATGATCAAAGAACAGAACTAGAGTTCGACAAAAAATAACATAAGAAAGTATTCTTTACTACTACTAATAAAGAAATCACTAAAATGGTTTCGCTATTAAGTAAAGTACCTAATACAATTACTATATATAGGCATTTAAATTGTCGATTTCGAATGCCTGCATTTTCTTTAAGGATGACACCTTGCTTACGTATCCATACTTTGTACTTCCATACATTAACATAGGCTGCCGTTGAAGTATTACAGCCTAAACCGAAACTAGTTACTCCGATTAATTTACGGTTATATATCAGTGGTCCCCCACTATCACCAAAACATGGGATTTTTCTACCAACGCAAATCAGAAATCGCTCATCTTCAGGAATATCTAATTGTAGTTCGTCACATTTTATCACCTTTGTGATGGCCATCTTTAAAATAAGAGGCGCTCTAAATTTGTTTATAATTGGTTGGTAATTCGGGTCCGTGATACCCCAACCTGCTATTTTAACCGTTACTTTACCCAAATTACGCTGCAAAACTTCAGTTTCATCAGTGCCTATATTTATAGTGGCAATCTTTCCTTCAATCGGTAGAAACGGTGAGTCAGTTCTGATAAGTGCAATGTCATGTAATATTGTGATGTTATTTGCTATGTAATCTTTATGTATTATTATGTCCATCGAGCTTCTAGTTTGATAATTACCATATATGTTATTTGTACCCATTTTTAACAAAAACCGTTGCTTGTCTCCAGGATCAAAAGGTGGCGAACTAAATTTTATATTGACACAGTGAGCTGCAGTTAATACCCATTCATACCTTAAACAGCTTCCTCCACATACAAATTGTCCATGAAGTGTTTTACCCATTTTTTCGCTATCTATATACATTGTACCATAAATTTGCACTATAAATGGAAATTCACTTATTGGGGCATTTTCTCCTCCAATTATTTTTCCGGAAATATTTATTTCTGATATTGCCAGTGGAATAAAAATAATTAGCAAAATATGTATATACTCCAACATGCATGAAATTTGTACTCTAAAACCCTATGAATACCACAATATAACGAACACAGGGGATATTCTAAAATTGAACCACCATTAAAAACTGTCACATTTGACAAATGCAATTATCTTGATCCGTGGAATCCAGGGTTGCGTTCCAAAACAAACTTTAAGTAATGTACAACCGTTTTTACGTAATAAATATACTCTAAAGATACTGCTTAAAACAAATTAGTAATGTAAGAAATGTCAAAAATGGAGTACTACAACCGGATAACTACATATCAGAGTTTAGTAGCAGATAATACATTTTACAAACCTTTTGAACAATTTTTTTTTCTTTTGTTCGTGTTGATGGAGCTACTGTTCACAGGACTATATGCGGTATCAAGAGCACAGCCGTAGGAGATGATGGAGTGAGTATTCAGATGTTAAGATTGTTATTACCACATGCTCTTCCATATATAACTCACATAATCGATTGTGCTATCGAAAGCAGTGTTTTTCCTGGGCCTTGGAAAAGATCTATCATCATACCCATACCTAAGAAAAACAACACTACTGACATTGCTGATTTACGACCTATTTAGCTTATTGTCGGTGTTGAGCAAGGTTTTTGGGAAGATTTTGCATATGCAAATAAGTAAGCACTTGGAGTCCCAGAAGTTGCTGCCTCCGTGCCAGTCTGGCTTTAGGCGTGGCCATGGTTGAGCCACTACTTTACAGAGAGTTACTGATGATGTCATCAGAGCGAGGGACGGTGGTGACAGCCTGTGGGTACTCCTAGATTATAGCAAAGCTTTTGACACGATTGATTTTGGAATTCTCCTGGCAATATTGCAGCATCTGGGGTTCTGTTGGTGGTGCTTCGTTACTATTCCGGCCGTACCTCGCGGATAGATCTCAGTACGTCAGTTTTAGAGGGGGGAAATCATCTCTCTCTCATGTTACTCGAGGGGTTCCACAGGGATCTGTCCTCGGTCCCTTGCTCTTCAGCTTATTCACTAGTTCTTGCACAAATATATTACTTATTCTACTACACAGGTGTATGCTACGATAAGCAAATTTATATTAGTTTCTGCCCCGTGATATGAATTCTGCTGGAAATTAAATGGTGATCTGGATAATATTAGTGATTTTTCTAAAAAATCATGGGTTAAAAATCAACCCTGAGAAGTGCATAGCGGTATTGTTCGGGAAACCGAAGGACGTGGAACGGCTTGCCTGTGACATTAAAATTAAAATTGAAAATGTTGATGTGCCGCTATGTCAAGTTCTGCGAAAAATGTAGGCATAATAATTGACAACACATTTAGATACAGGGACTACGTCTCCAGACTCATTGGGCTCTCAAAGCTCTCTGTCCACATAGATCTGTTTTTAATAATCGAACCAAGGCTTTACTTTGCGAAACCTTTGTTCTGTCGTTATTTAATTATTGAGTGGCAGTCTATGGTCCTTGTCTGGATGTTATCGATAAGGCGCGTATTCAGAATGTGCAGAACAGCTGCTTGAGATACGTGTTTGGAATTCGTAGGTTCGATAGGGTTAGTCACAGGCTGCGTGATGTGGGTTGGCTCAATATGAACAATCGGAGAATTTACCATTCACTAAATTTACATAATTCGAACAAATTTTAATAACTAATAGTTTTTATTCTGTAATGCAATTCCCTGTTAGGTGTCTATAGTAGAAGAAATGTAGTGAATTACCTGCCAAAATAAAACCCAAAGTAATTCTATAACGACAGTTCATATTTTTATTTAAAAGACTGTGACTGTATCATACATACATGGGTAATATTGAAATCATACCTTTAAAACAAAAGCAAATTCAAAATTAGTTATATTCTTATACAAAATATATACAAAAATGTGTTACAGTGTGCTGTAGATAAATACGTGATTGGTTGGTTATTTATGTATTGAGGTTGTACTTTATTTTATTTACAACCATACGCGTAATGTTGGCATTTCTGACTTTTTAAAAGTTGGGAAGTGTGACTTTGTTCACGTTTACTTCCCGCCCTCTTATTACTGCCCTCATTTACTTCCCGCCCTCTATTACTGCCCTCGTTTCTTAACCTCAATGTCAATCACAAAACTGTCAACTCGATATGTCAAAACCTTATCGGAATTTTTATCACAAATAATTATTAATTGTATGGTTGTAAATAAAATTAATTGTTACACTAGAATTATTGGAAGCTTGATATTATGAAATAGTGATTTCTTGTCCTACATTCGAGCCAAGATATCAGGATTGCTACGGTAGGACAGTTTCCCTCAGTTCAAGTGGAGTGCAGTCCTTGAAGGTTTTACTACTCAACATTTCTTTATAATCTATTCATCGAAAAAAACTGACGTATATTTATTTGATGTTTAAGCTAGAACAACACAAATCTGACAACTCAATATGTTAAAACCTTTACCGGAATTTTTATCACAAATATATATAATAATTATGGTTGTAAATAAAATAGTATACAAACCTCGGTGAAAAGTTTCATTCCTGTCTCGAGATAAAGTTAAGCTCGACGCTTCGCGTCTCGGTTAACTACTTAATCTCTCGACAGTAATGAAACACTTTCCACCTCGGTATGTAATATACTATTATTTACAACCATACGCGTAATGTTGGCATTTCTGGCTTTTTAAAAGTTGGGAAGTGTGACTTTGTTCACGTTTACTTCCCGCCCTCTTATTACTGCCCTCATTTACTTCCAGCCCTTTATTACTGCCCTCGTTTCTTAACCTCAATGTCAGTCAATGTCAATCACATAACTGTCAACTCGATATGTCAAAACCTTATCGGAATTTTTATCACAAATAATTATTAATTGTATGGTTGTAAATACCAGTTATTTATGTAACAAGTCAGTAAAGTGATACTTTATCGAACGAGTCTGATTTACGAGCCAAGCGAGTGAAGCGAGCGCGGCGAGTAATAGACGAGTTCGGTAAAGGTACTTTACTGACGTGGTGCATACAAAATTTTATCGCCAACCGTGAAAATTGTTAATTTAAGAAATAAAGATATAATAACTTATGACAGTTTATGACAGTGACAAACGATTTATTTATAAAGTCATCAGTCATGGCTACGCTGACAGATATTAGCGGCAGGTAAAGTACTTTTTCGTGTACTTGATAGAAATTGATAATATTGTTTAACCCAAAATAATTAAGAAAAGTGGGACTTTTCTTGTTAGCAACACTTTTCTTGTTAGCAACACATTAGTCGTTTACTTGTTGTGATGTTTTGTCATTAAGTAAACAAATCCTTGACACGGATTACTTTGATAATAGGAAAATGACAATTTTTATTTTTAAAATTATAATTCTCGTGAAGTACACGAAAAAATTACGTGTTCAACGCGTAAAAAAAGTGAGTTTTTTAGCTCGGTGAAAACTTGATTCACTCGCTACGCTCGTTAATCAATCTGTTTTCACTCGCTAGAAAACCATCACTTTTCTTTACTTGTTAAACAATCTACTATTATTGTACAGTACGATAAAGTGCTTCTTTACCTCCGTAAAACGCTATGGTAACGCATCACTTTACTGACGGTTGGCGATAATAGTTATTTATGTAACAAGTCAGTAAAGTGATACTTTACCGAACGAGTCTGGTTTACGAGCCAAGCGAGTGAAGCGAGCGCGGCGAGTAACAGACGAGTTCGGTAAAGGTACTTTACTGACGTGGTGCATACAAAATTTTATCGCCAACCGTTAAAATTGTTAATTTAAGAAATAAAGATATAATAACTTTTGACAGTTTATGACAGTGACAAACGATTTATTTTTAAAAGTCATCAGTCATGCTACGCTGACAGATATTAGCGGCAGGTAAAGTACTTTATTGTACAGTACGATAAAGTGTTTCTTTACCTCCGCAAAACGCTATGGTAACGCATCACTTTACTGACGGTTGGCGATAAAATTAATTGTTACACTAGAATTATTGGAAGCTTGAATCCATGTAGATAGGTCGCCCTGCTATTGCTGATATTATGAAAGTGATTTCTTGTCCTACATTCGAGCCAAAATATCTGGATTGCTACGGTAGGACAGTTTCCCTCAGTTCAAGTGGAGTGCAGTCCTTGAAGGCTTTACTACTCAACATTTCTTTTATAATCTATTAACCGAAAAAAACTGACGTATTTTTATTTGACGTATATGCTAGAACAAGACAAATCTGACAACTCAATATGTCAAAACTTTTACCGGAATTTTTATCACAAATAAATATAATAATTATGGTTATAAATAAAATAATATACAAACCTCATTCCTGTCTCGAGATAAAGTTAACTACTTAATCTCTCGACAGTAATGAAACACTTTCCACCTCGGTATGTAATATACAGTCGAAAGCAAAAAAAGTAGACAAGAAATCTCGTACTTTGTAAACCTGGCTTTATTTACTTGTCATTAGTGTCAAGTCATTATGCTATGGCAAATCAAATAATTATCAAAACGTCTGCTATCTGATTAATACAAATCAAAATAATAATTAAAAAACATCATGAAGAAATATATGCTTTAATATCTGGTTATAGACCAGTTTTTGTTTAAAACTTCTTGCAATCTATTTGGAATAGAGTTATAAAGGTTGGTACAAATATTTTGATTTACATTCTTCCATGCTGTGTGAACTATTTCTACCAGTTCTTGTCTATTTTAAGGTCTTCGATTTAATTTCTTTATTTCTTTGATCATCAGATACATTTTCGATAATATTTAAATCAGGACTTCTTGGCGGAAAATCCAACACGATGATGTTATTTTCTCTGAACCATGTTTTCACTCTGTCCGATGGATGGGGCAGTTGTCCTGTTGAATTATAAAATTGCGATTTGGAAAAAATAGCTCCACTGAAGGCAACATCACATTACATACTTAGAATGTTGATATAAGTCTCTGAATTTAAGTTTCCTTCTATTTCCCATAACATATTATTTCCTTTCCACAATTTCACGTATTTTGAAACCGTTACTCAAATCTGCAATAACACTGACTGACTTTATTATCTTCATTTATGGAAGGCATTTTGATAATAGTTTAATATTAACTGTAAGGTTGCCAATTTTGATAGATAACTAAATTTTGACAAGTAACTTTGAAGTCGCTATCACACTAATCATTTTGAGAAAGTCTATAACAGAAACCTGTATTTTTGTCTACTTTTTTTGCTTTCGACTGTACTATTACACGTTAAATTAACTTTTGAAATAATAATTGCAGACCAGGCAAGTCACGTGTAATAAAAATATGTATTATTGACAAAGTAATTTTAAGATGTGTTTGTGAAAATAATAAATATGAAAAGTAAATTTAGCAGCGAACGTCAGTAATAAATTTAAATTAGAAATGACAAAAATTTAGTGATTTCCCTAAAACGCTAATTTCACATTAAAAATCAATTTCGATCGCATGTTATCAATCAGTTTAATACGAATACAATCAAAGATACAGAGGGGGTGTGAATGTTCTTACAAATGCGCACTCCTTCTTTAATATACCATATTCGCATTATTAGCTTTTAAAATTACATGACATTTTAATATGGATATTTATGTATTTAAGGTCTAATCGAAAACTTTTATACAATAATAAATCCGCACGCTTGAACACATGGAAATCTTATCCTCATGTTTTATCCACACGTTCCCAAGGAACAAGTCTATTTTAAAACTACATTTAAAACTCAGAAACAAAAAATGTAATAATTTAATACAGAAACACAAGAATGCTACATGCACAAACCAAGAAAGGGAAAATAACCTAGACGAACATAAACGAACGACTCTCAATGTCAAAACAGGAAGTCAAAAATAGCGGCTACTATTATGTCGTGTATATAACTTGGATGCACACTGGTACAAGAGCATTCCTCTACAATCTCTACATATTAGATTACAATAATCCCCGCTATTCGCCGAGAATGCGTTCCACTAAAACGCTGCGAATACTGATTCGCGAATATAATAATTAAGGCGCGGACACGTACGGTTGATGACTCATCGCCCATGGGCGCACTATTGAGATGTTGTATTTTTAAAGAGGTTTTAATTTTATTTATATAATTGGATAACAAGTGGCTGGTGATCTATAAAATACAAAATACCTTATTATTTGTTTATTTTCTCTTCTGTAAGACTTGTTCTCTTTGAATTAACTATATCCTTGTAGGTAGAAAACGTCCTTTCTTTTCATATTTAGCATACTCAATTGCCGCAATATTATTAAATCTGAATTTCTATTAAACACTGCGTCTAACTTTTGCCGAAGGCCACATCCGAAGTCACATGGAATACTTTTGAAATTATTAATAGCCCACGTCTAATATGGTTAATCCATCTTTTAATTTGAGATTTCGATTTTCAAAATATGTGATTAGTTTAGGCAAATTTCCAAAGTGTTCCTGAAGGAATAACAACTGATTTTTTAAATTTGGGATTTGCACTCAGATATACTTCGAGCATCGTCATTTAAACATGTAACGAAATTTTGTAAACTATCGAAATTCTCTGCATAAAAACTATTTCTGTGTATGTTTTAGCAAAGCTAAGTGACGAACGTGCGATATTTTGGCATTCTGTAACGATATTTTACAGACTTTGTAATAAATTTCGGAATCACTGACAATTAATTTTCATATCAGAAAAAGTAACATAAACAACGTTCTAGATCGAAATAAATGATACCTAAAAATGTACGCGTATGTTATTGAAACTAAACGAAATCCAGTGCACCTTACGTCTAGATAATTGGGAGAAGTCGATTGAATAAACCGGTATTAAATAGACTATTACAAAAATTATGAAGTACATAATTAACAGTCAAAACAATGAAAAAATGAAACTAATCTAAGTATGAATGAAAATTTTATTTCTTTTGCGAAATATAAGGTAAATATATAAATTTTAAAAACCCCTCACGCTCCTATCTACGCCGATGAAAAAAGGATTTTACTCATTAATTCCTTATTTTATGGGCATTTTTTGCTCTCATTCTCGGGCACTTCTCGGGCGTAAACAGATGTTGCAGTTCATCATATGAATTAGTCGTATTCAGTAAGCGTGTGTTGTTTACATTATTTCTTTGCTCCGTTGTAACTTCGTCGTAGTTTAAACCGGTCATGTCGGCGCCCTAATAATAATACATGTAAACTAGTTCCGGATGAGAACAAAAATGGACCGTTTTGGTTAACATTCTTTGTGAAAAGCGAAAAACTTTAAATTGATCTGTTGCTTGACTCCGTGCCTTTTCTTCAATAATGTGGTTTTGTACGGAAGTATTGTATTTTATATTCTCGGTTTAAAAGCTTCTCTTCTCTGTGTATTTGTATTAATTTTATCAATCAAAGGTTTGGCACTCTCTAGAACTGAATAACGTAGCTCTAGATTTTTTTTACTGATAGCGAGTCTAGAATTACAGCTTCGTTATCCGCTTCGTTTATTTCTTCGCTTTCTGTGCGTGTTTCTATTAAATCTTCAATTGTCAATTCTGTATCGGGTGCATTGGTAACCTCCAAAATATCATCAAGATGTTTGAACGTATTCAAACCAAATGTTTTCCCAAACGGCATTCATTGTTGAGATTTAATATTACACCATGATGCTTTATTGAGCTCGCCAAAAGTCACCCGTGTTGGGCTTTCAGGTTTCTCTGTAGCTTTCAGCATGGCATTAAGGCTCTTCGATAGTGAATCTGTGAATAGTTGAAAAATAGCAGATTTTTGATGCAAGATATTTTTGTTGATTTTAAATTTGGAGAAAACCTTTCATCGTCAACTTATGAAGAATTTAGTAATCTACCCCGCTGAATAATCAAAGTTAGAAAAAAAATATCTGATTAAAGAAAATTAATTAATATGTCAAAATTTTTAAAACAAGTTTTCTCAAAAATCCTTTGCAGTAGATTTGTTTGCTTTAGTTCACGTTAAAAAATGAATAAAAAGCTACTCCGCTCTGCACTTATTTTTCGTTCAACTATTCTTTACTTTGTTTTAAATGTATATAAAATAAATTAAAACCCAACCCAACTCACATTACAGTGAATGCTATTCTGGTAAAAATCGTCCCCACGGTTACAAATGTGTAAATATTTGATCATAAATGAATTTTTATTCGCTTAGCTATTGAGTTTTTATTTCAAATATTTATTATATGTTCCCTATGTGTAAAAGTACTCGGACATCCTTGGCTTATTAAATTATGTGCTATGCAACCAATATTACATTTCCCATTCACTAGCGAGGACCCTTAAGAGCGTATTTTAAATAAAATGGAACTTCTCACCCATGCCTTTTTATTAGATTGCCAGTACACCGATAATTTCCCCTTGTCTGGTTCTTCTGAACACAGGGATTTTCTAATTGATAGGTCAACAGTGGTTTCAGTTTAACATCTCCAGCAACAATATTCACAAAGTAAGTGCCATCTTTTTCTGCTTTAAAACTAGATGCCTTTCTTCTTCCTTGGAAATTGTCACGCGTTTCCTGTGCAATCCGGTTTTATCAGCGTTAAAAACTTGGTTTAGCTGAAGTACACGTACCCATCACTTTCAATTATTGTTTGTACTTCTTGCGGAAACTATTATGCAACTTCATGATCCGCACACTTGCTACTTCATCATGACACTTTCGAAACCAGTGAGCATCCTTTACCGGCCACAAAATTTTCAATTGTTGATGATGCAATCTACTTGTTGCTCCTCTAAAAATTATAAATGTTTTGCTTTTTTGTCTTTAAATGAATTAATTAATATGTTTCCATCCTTTCTACTAGTGGATGTCGGGCTGTCAATTTTTTTTAGCTAGCATAGCATTTTGCATAGACAGTTTCATAGACGGAAAATACAGTGGCGGCTGGTGAGTACGTTTTGGTGGAACACGTACATAGACAAGACTGATTCGTTTATTATCGGTGATATACTCCTAGCTGCCGAGCATATCATCGATAATAAACGAATCAGTCTTGTCTATGTACGTGTTTCACCAAAACGTATTCACTAGTAGGCATGGGAATCTTAATCGATATTTCGATATTTTTCCTTATATATATATATATATAATCTAATAATCCCCCCTACCATATTAATGGTGTGGGGCGTTTATCGTCTTCTAACTTTTTATGAATCTTTTCCATTCATTTCTATTCCTCGCCATGCTCTTCGCCTCTGTCCAAGTTTTGCTCTTCCTCCTCAAAATCTCTGCTATGACATCATTCCATGTCGTCCTTGGCCTTCCTCTTCTTTTATTTTTCATTATTCTTGCTTCCCATATCCTTCTTGTCTGTCTCGTATTTTCCATTCTATATAGATGTCCCATCCCAACTGTCTTTGCTCAATATGTTCCAACACTGACTGTATATTTAGATCTTTTCTTATTTCCGAATTTCTTATTCTTTCCATCTTTGTAACTCCTCTGACTCTTCTTAAATATTTCATTTCTACTGCTTGTATTTTACTTTTTTGTCTTGTATTTAATATCCAGGATTCGCATCCATATACTAATATCGGTCGGTATATTGCCTTATATACTTTTAATTTTGTTTCGCGGGATATCTCCTTTTTGTTAATGAACTTATTCCTCATATTATAATACAGCTTTGTTGCTTTTTCTATTCGTTGGTCCTATATTTTTAATCATTTCTGCCGTAATCTTGTCGCAGCCTGGTGCTTTCCCATCTCTCTGTTTATGTATTGCTTCTTTCAATTCGTCCATGGTAATTATTTCTTCCGTCTCTTCGTCTTCTATTGTTTGTTGTTCATCGGTATTCTCATTTTCCACTCCTTCGTTTAGCAATTCTTGGAAGTATTCTTTCCATCTTTCTATGATTTTTTTTTATCGCTTAGTATATCTCCCTTCTTATTTTGTATATTATTATGGCGTGTAGATTGAGACATTTCTTCATTCCTTACTGACTTCAAAACTCTATAAAATAGTTTTTGGTTTTCTTTACTATTTTTTTCCATTTTTTCACCAAATTCTTGCCATGTCTCTTTTTTGGCTTCTGCCACTAACTGTTTTACTTTTTTTCTTTCTTCTTTGTATATATTGTATTTTCCACTGTTTGTTCTGCTAAATATATTTTCCATGCCTTTTTTTTGACTTTACTTGATACCTTATTTCATTTGTCCACCACTTTGTTTGTCGTTTGTTTTTCTTCTTGCTTACTCCACATATCTCTTTAGTTGTAGTTATTATAATTTCTTTGAACGTATTCCAAGTTTCTTCAATATTTCTATTCATTTCTACATTTTCTACTCTTCCAGTTATCCTTTTCTGGTAACTTTCAGCGATATCACACAAAAAATTAGAAAACCAAATTCATAGCTGGAAGGCATGGTCAGAAAGAATATTACTAATAGAGATGAAGGAGAGGAACATAATGAAAACAATAATAGTAGTATACGGACCAAATGAAGACGACACAGCAGATAACAAAAATAAGTTTTGGGAAGAATTAACAGTGGTGGTAGAAGATGCGAAAGGAATAATTTTTGTAATGGGAGACTTCAACAGTAGAGTTGGTATAAGAGACGATGAATACACTGATGTATTAGGAACAAACGGAGAGACGGTTAGAAATAACAATGGAAGAAGAATGCTAGACTTTTGCTTGATACACAACTTGGTAATAACTAATAGTCTTTTCCAACACAAAAATATACACACATATACCAGGGAAGTTAAGAGCAGGGGAGAGAAGTTCATAATTGATTATATATTAGTTGACAAAAAGAATAGAAGAATCGTGACTGATACAAAAGTAAGAAGAGGACCCGAAATAGGGAGCGATCACTTTGTCGTTATATCAAAAATAAAGGAAAAAGTTCAAAATAAAGAAAAGAAATATATATACAAACAAAAAGAAAACCAAAAAGAATTACTTAGAACATACAAACTAAGAAGTATTTTTCCTTATGATAAAATTAAAAAACAAGAGGCTGATTATAGAGTATGTAACAATTTATTTCAAAACATGTAATGTATACTTCTGTGCAATAAAATTAAGCACACTAAATATTTTATAGTTGAAAGTGGACTAGATGAGAATATGTAAATGTGTCAATTTCCGTAATGCGAAAATGCACCCTCATTTACAAAATTCCAAAATTCGAATTGTAACTAAAATAGGAGGACGAATTGCTCAATTGATGAACATCAGTAACGACACTGGCCATGTTTTGGTGTTTTGTCATTAATTGAAACTGCTGCTATATAGTTAATTATAATAGACCCTAATTACGCAACTAAAATTTTGTGATAAATAATCGTAAGACTTGTGCTTAATTTTATTGCACAGAAGTGTAACAAGAGATTTTATTTTTTAACAAAAGACTTGTTCATAGATAAAAATATCAACTGCTCTGAGTGTTCTGACGTTTAAGATGATCTGTTATCTGTAATGACTAGCCCACCTTTGCTAAAAATTCGCTCGCTAGAAACACTCGTCTCTTGGGTACTTAAATACCTGCGAGCTAAATAACTCAATTTGGGAAATGTTCTATAATTTGCCTGGCACCATTCCAACGGATTCTCAAACAGCTCTATAGTCGGAATATTACCATAGCGACTAATTTCACTGTCATCCGATTCAGTAGACGCTTTTAGGGCAGTGACCAAAATTAGACTGCGTCCAGTTGCCTTAATTTTCTTTTGAGAATGTTGCAGCTGTAATTTTGTATGTTTAATTTCTAGAAGACTTGCCTTTTATACTTCCGTTATTAAGCTGGCCTCTATTTTTAATGTTTTAAATCGAGGATCTAGAAATGTACATTTTGCTAAATATTATTCTCTTTCTAATGAATTTTGATATCTGTTGTGTATATAAGAATTGATTTGTTCGACAAAATGTACTTTGATGACATTACGGACAGTCCTAACATCAATGGATTCAATATTAGCTAACTTGTCTTGTAATTCCCCGTATATCGGAATAATAGCAGAGGCAGTTACATCTTTTTCCCCAGCCATAGCATCCGAAATTTGTTGTATAGGTTTTAAAGTGTCAATAACAACTTGTATATAAATTAAGGGGATAAATGCATGCAAAAACTAAACAAATATACATATATCAAAAACATATTTTCATTGAAAATATGTAACTTGAGACCATTTGATAGTATTTCGTTAGCGTGCATTCTGCATTTTGCCAAAAATTTGAAACAGTGGATTTTTAAATTATATTTTTACACAAATATCAACTATTACGGGAAGACACACTGCACCCGTCAGCGTTCGACCTAAAACTTTAAGTGTAATCTAAATAGAATGGACCGGACAACTCCGCTTATAATAAACCAGAATAACGATTTAGTTCATTATAGGCGAAAGTCTTATAATTTATAACGACGTTTTTATAACCGGGAAAATCTCACGTATTTTATTCGAGACTTAAGGAATTCGTCGATTATAGACTAGTTTCCATTATAAGCGAGCCCATTATAGGTGGATTCCACTGTATACATACATATTATATTTCACAAGCAATTCAATAAGAAAAACTATGTACGTAATTCTCCTTTCGCCGACTTGCCGAATAAGATATATCGATAATCGATAATTATAATCGAAATATCGATATTTTCGATATTTTTTCCAATATCGCCCACCCCTACTCACAGCCGCCACGGGGAAAATATATTACCATTGTTTTAGCGAGACATGGACGCGTTTCGCCATGGTAATTTCATAACTTATCGTATATATAGGAAGTGCTGGTGTACTGGCGTGTATGTGATATTCCGTAATTCGAAAAATCCAATTGTACAGTGTCGATTAGTTTCACTCTTCTCCTACAGATATGTACAAATCACAAAATTTATCTCCTGATAAAGTGATTTTTTCGACTCACGTCTAATGCCACTAAATTAATTTGTAAATATATTACCATTGTTATAGCGAGACAGGTACGCGTTTCGACTTATTTAAGTCTTCTCAGCATGCCGTACGCTTCGTAACGGAAATTTATAATATATAAATAATTATAATTATAATAACTTATTGTATATACAGTGACTAAAGTGATGTGGTTTCTTATAAGGAAAAATATTTTAATATGAGTTTCAGCAGAAAATCTTTATAAAAAAATTTGATTGTATCGAAACCCCTTTTGGTAAATAAAAAAAACAGTAATCATTTAAGATAAGATAAAAAACTGGAAATTATGTCGAGCTGTTGATTTTAAATATGTCCGAATCTTGTATTACATTATTGTTAGACAAAAGCCAAATATCATTTCGATAAAACTTTTATTGTTTTTTGTGTTTGTAAAAAACGATGACCAGTAAACTCTAATATTCCTTACAATAGCCTCCACATCCAGCGCAATGTTCAACTCATTGTTCAACATTTCAACATCAATTTCTCGAACAGCCTCCGTAATCCGCATTTTTAAATAGTTTAAATCAGTTCTCATTGTTTCTCTGTACACTTTTTGCTTTAGGTAACCCCA